>CM076853.1:44501447-45219540 GCA_039519185.1 Astragalus membranaceus | reverse complement strand
AACTCTTCCTTTACACTTGTCAACTCCTAATTGTTAAAGACTGTGTACACTTGCACATATATTTTCTACAACAAGTTTTTGCCGCCGTTGCCGGGTTTTCCACCTTCAAGGTTTTCCACCTTGAAGGTGGAAAAACTTGTTGTCGTAAATACTTGTTTCTCCTGCACAAGTTGTTGAAGAAATGGAAACTCTACAAAGTATATGTGAAGAATTCAAATTGAATTGCCGGAGCAACCATTGCTAGCGCAATGTTTTGCAGGTATATATTTTTCATTGCAGCAGCAATCATTGCCCCAGCAATGCGGATTATCAGCATTACTCCAGCAGGCAGCAGGATTCAGAAGAATTGCGCCAGCAATCATTGCTGCTGCAACAACTGAAGACTACACAGAATTGCTCCTACAATGTGATGATGTCAGCAACACATGTGGCAGGCGCAAGTGGCAGACCAAGCGGTGCAAAGTGATAATTATGTCTCCAAGATAAGGAACAAGCCCAAAAGCATAAACTCTTCCTTTACACTTGTCAACTCCTAATTGTTAAAGACTGTGTACACTTGCACATATATTTTCTACAACAAGTTTTTGCCGCCGTTGCCGGGTTTTCCACCTTGAAGGTGGAAAATCTTGTTGTCGTAAATACTTGTTGCTCCTGCACAAGTTGTTGTAGAAATGGAAACTCTACAAAGTATATGTGAAGAATTCAAATTGAATTGTCGGAGCAACCATTGCTAGAGCAATGTTTTGCAGGTATATATTTTTCATTGCAGCAGCAATCATTGCCCCAGCAATGCGGATTATCAGCATTACTCCAACAGGCAGCAGGATTCAGAAGAATTGCGCCAGCAATCATTGCTGCTGCAACAACTGAAGACTACACAGAATTGCTCCTACAATGTGATGATGTCAGCAACACATGTGGCAGGCGCAAGTGGCAGACCAAGCGGTGCAAAGTGATAATTATGTCTCCAAGATAAGAAAGAAGCCCAAAAGCATAAACTCTTCCTTTACACTTGTCAACTCCTAATTGTTAAAGACTGTGTACACTTGCACATATATTTTCTACAACAAGTTTTTGCCGCCGTTGCCGGGTTTTCCACCTTCAAGGTGGAAAAACATGTTGTCGTAAAAACTTGTTGTAGAAAATACTTTTTGCTCCTGCACAAGTTGTTGTAGAAATGGAAACTCTACAAAGTATATGTGAAGAATTCAAATAGTATAGCTGGAGCAACCATTGCTAGGGCAATGGTTTGCAGGTGCAATGGTTACTTTTTCAGAAGTTTTTTTTTTTTGCTTTTGCTTTGATACACTTTTTGGAATTTTTGGCTCCATTGTCCTCATAGTTAGCCAACCTTGTGTGTTTAGCATAATCATATATTTTTCATTGCAGCAGCAACCATTGCGCCCGCAATGCGGATTATCAGCATTACTCCTACAGACAGCAGGATTCAGAAGAATTGCACCTGCAGTCATTGCTGCTGCAACAACTGTAGACTACACAGAATTGCTCCTACAATGTGATGATGTCAGCTGTAACACCCCGATATTTCTAACGTGTAGATATACTGTAATGCACAATTAAAGTAATAATCAAAGGACACAATTCCTGCTTAAGTATTGAACGTATAAACTTTTCCGAATTAAAGCATAACACTCCAGACTAAGCTGTCTTAATTCCATGTACGAATCCAAGATCCAAAAAGGAATATAACTCCGAGTTCAATACTTAACAAACAGAAATCATAAAGGTTCATACAACTTATAACATCCACAAGTTATATAACCATACAGAGACAACAAATAGGAAATAAACATCAAGACTATCCATCCTTGATATCTTCAAAAGCACTTCACCTAACCGTGTCGGGTACTTTTCCTCTTGCCCTGCTTCTCTGTAAAAACAACAAATATGATTGGGTGAGACAACTTGCCTCAGTGAGTCCTACCGTGCCCCCTCTCCATCACTCGGTTCATTTAAAAACCGATTTCAACATAGTTATAATTACACACATATATATATAACTATTTATCAACATAAATGTAGCCCATTACCGACCGTGCAACAGTTCACTAATCCCGGTAATTTGAGTACTATCATTTATATATATTTAAGCCTGGTCGATTAGTATATAACCACTAGCTTTTCAAGCGAAACGCCGACCGTGCAACAGTTCACTAATCCCGGCGAATCGTGTTCCTAACTTAGCATAAACCGGCCGTGCAACATTTCACTAATCCCGGTAACCCGTGAATTGACCACGCCAAAACACATTCAGGGCCTAGGTAAGGGGTCATGACTACCCTCCCTAGTATGCTACTTGTCGGGTCGTCACCCAACGCGATATATAATAACATATACATCATGTCCGCATTGGACCGTCTTTCAAGTTTTAGATATCTATATTATCGATCTATAACCCGTTTTGATGAATTCGAAGTTAGACATCCGGCGTTATAATCATAGCGTCGAGAAGGATCCATGATCCGGTTTGTTATGTCAAAAACATTGTCTCACACGCGTACTAAGTTTCCGGTTTTCGGTTCAATTAACCTTCAAGGCCTCTTTTCAAAAACTCAAGTTGAACTAGCTTAAAAAGGAGTTTTTATTAGGCTAATTATGTCACAATTAATAGGGAAGGAGATTAGAAGTGGTTTGGGATCAATCGGAGTGACGAAACGAGAAATCGGAAGCCGGTAACAGAACCCCACGCACGGTCCGTGCCCAGGGGCGCACGACCCGTGCGTGGTGCACCTAAAACCATCCAGTCAACCCGAAGGGAGTGCACGGTCCGTGCCCAGGGGCGCACGATCCGTGCGTCCTGTAGAAATTCGCAATTTTTCCAACCCGAAGCAGGCGCACGGTCTGTGCCCAGGGGCGCACGATCCGTGCGTCCTGTTCTGTTACAGAACTTGCACAGATTCTTCCGATTCGTTTCTCCGATCGTTCCCAATCCGTTCCCCAATCTCAATCCCACCTGAAATACAGAAAATCCAGGCAATTCCAGACGATATATCCAGTTCATAAATTATATAACATAAATATATATTTGATGGGAAAAACCGTAAAATGCAATAGTTTTAATAAAACGGTTTTCGGTTCTTGAATATTTCGAAATCAGTATTTTGTCTTAGGACTGAAAACAACATTATTTCAGAAAACAATATTCCCTAATCGTGAGTAGAACTCACAGTTATGACGATAGTACCGAGAACTCCAACCGAAACACGATATAGCCGAAATCAAGGGACTATCGAGCGAGGACCGAAGGCACCAACAAAATCACCCACAACAGCTACTGAACTTCAGCAACTCACAACGACTGAGGCACCAACTGAAGCGAGATTCCCAGCTGAACCCTTTCCCAAACTCGAAATGCAAGATACAACACTTATGCTTGCTGGAACAGGAAATCAAGAACATGCATAAGGTTGGGAATTCAGAATTTGCTCATATTCACCATTTGGGCTTCAACTGAAAATTTGGGATTGAGAGATAGAGAGGAAATCAGAGCTCGAAAATAGCACCAATGGATTGCAAATCGAAATTGGAGTGGAGAAGGAGCAAGAACACTTACATGCAAGCTGAAACTCTTCCCTTCCTCTTCCTCCAAGTCGCGCCCCACCCTCTCTTCTCCTCTGGTTCAGAATTTGTAATTTCAGAAGAATGAGGAAAATGACTTAAGTGGCTGGAAGGATTTCAGAATAGGGGTATTTAAATGAAAGGGGCAAAATTACGATCTTGTCCTTCAGCTTAAAAAGCCTAATTAAATTATGACCAAGCCATGATTAATTAGAGAATAGGATTATTTGAGAACCTTTCCTCGACTATAAATCCCCGAGACACGAATAATTATTCCCACAGTTAATTACTCGGCCTTAGGCATCATAGTACTGGTCTTTTAAAAATTAGGGATGTTACAATCACCCCAACTTTTAAAATTTTGTCCTCAAAATTGACGAGACATACCTTAAGCGAAAAGATATGGATAGCGAGTTCGCATGTCCTCCTCCAATTCCCAGGTAGCCTCCTCGGCTGAAAAGCCCTCCCATACTACCTTGACAATCGGAATAGTCCTTGAACGCAGAGTCTTCATACCACGCTCCATGATATAACTAGGATAAGGTTGAAATGACAAGTCCGGCCGCAAGTCAATCGTATCAATACTCAACGGTTGATGCAGATCGGGAACATACTTCCTCAACTGAGACACGTGGAACACATCATGGAGATTTGATAGGGCCGGAGACAATGCGAGACGATAGGCAACTGGCCCAATTCGCTCGATGATTTGGAAAGGTCCAACATATCGAGGACTGAGCTTCTCCGCTCGCAAAGCTCTCCTGGTGCCTATGGTTGGAGAAACTTTCAAGAATACATGATCACCCACTTCAAATTCCAACGGTCTCCTTCGGTTGTCAGCATAGCTCTTTTGCCGACTCTGAGCAACTTTCATCCTTTCTCGGATTAACTTGATCTTCTCAGTAGTCTCCCGAACCATATCGGGTCCCAAAAACTTATCTTCACCAATCTCCCACCAACACAACGGAGTTCTACACTTCCTACCATAAAGTGCTTCAAACGGTGCCATCCCAATGCTGGAGTGGTAACTGTTGTTGTAGGAGAATTCTACTAATGGAAGATGGTCCTCCCATTTTCTCTCGCCATCGAGCACACAAGCCCGAAGCATGTCCTCAAGAGTCTGAATAGTCCTCTCCGTCTGACCATCAGTCTGAGGATGATAAGCAGTGCTAACTAGCACTCTAGTTCCCAGGGCTTCATTCAATGCTTTCCAAAATCTAGAAGTAAACTTGGGATCTCGGTCTGACACAATACTCGTTGGAACTCCATGCAGTCTGATAATGTTCTTGACATATTCATCTGCTAACTTGGAAACCTTAAAAGTCGAACGTACTGGAATAAAGTGAGCGGATTTGGTCAATCGGTCCACTATTACCCAGATAGAATCATTGCCGGCCTGTGACCTCGGCAAACCCATAACGAAGTCCATTGAGATATCCTCCCATTTCCAAACTGGCACATCTAGCGGTTGTAACTGACCGCACGGTCTCCGGTGTTCCGCCTTAACCTTCTGACAAGTTAAGCATCGAGAAACAAATTCTGCAACCTCGGCCTTCATCCCAGGCCACCAATACATTAACTTCAAGTCTCGGTACATCTTGGTGGATCCCGGATGTACGGAGTATTGACTCCTATGAGCTTCTTCCAATACTTGCCTCTTGATATCATCATCATCGGGAACACAAATTCTTCCATTAAGGCTAATCATGCCGTCACTATCCTCAGTGAAATCTGGCGATCCTCTCTGAGATTGTAACTTCATATCGGCTCCTTGAGCCACACGGATTTGTTCTCTTAGCACACTGGCTATCCGTATATGCCGCAATACTATGCAGTCCTTCTTTCTTGCTACCTTGAGCTTCAAGTCTCGGAATGACTCTAACAAAGCCATCTCGTGAACCATTAATCTTGCCGTGTGGATGGACTTCCTGCTCAGAGCATCTGCTACAACATTGGCTTTCCCAGGGTGATATTTCAATTCGAAGTTGTAGTCCTTCAGAAATTCAGTCCATCTCCTCTGTCTGTTATTCAACTCTTTTTGGTCAAACAGATACTTCAAGCTCTTGTGATCACTAAAAACTTCGAAACGAGACCCGTAAAGGTAATGTCTCCAAATTTTCAGTGCAAACACAATAGCCGCCAACTCTAAGTCATGAGTTGGGTAATTCCGTTCACGCGTCTTCAATTGTCTAGATGCATAAGCCACAACATGTTGATTCTGCATGAGAACGCACCCCAAACCCTTCCCAGATGCATCACTGTAAATTTGAAATCCCAGTGCTTCAACATACAACAAATGGTCTTTGCAAGTGAATCCAACTAAATCCAGTTCATTTCTGAGGTGTTTTTGAGTATTGCCCTTTCTCATGGCTGGTGCAATTTTGTTTGAAAAGTAAAAAGCTATTGCTACTGCATCCAACGCTGGTGCAATCAGTGTAAATGCAACACATACAACAACTTGTGCAGGAGCAACAAACTATTTTCTACAACAAGTTTTTACGACAACAAGTTTTTCCACCTTCAAGGTGGAAAACCCGGCAACGACGCCAAAAACTTGTTGTAGAAAATATATGTGCAAGTGTACACAGCCTTTACACAATCTTGGAGACATAATTATCACTTTGCACCGCTTGGTCTGCCACGTGTGTTCCTGACATCATCACATTGTAGGAGCAATTCTGTGTAGTCTACAGTTGTTGCAGCAGCATGATTGCAGGTGCAATTCTTCTGAATCCTGCTGTCTGCAGGAGTAATGCTGATAATCCGCATTGCGGGCGCAATGGTTGCTGCTGCAATGAGAAATATATGATTATGCTAAACACACAAGGTTGGCTAACTATGAGGACAATGGAGCCAAAAATTCCAAAAAGTGTATCAAAGCAAAAGCAAAAAAAAAAAAAACTTCTGAAAAAGTAACCATTGCACCTGCAAACCATTGCCCCAGCAATGGTTGCTCCAGTAATACTATTTGAATTCTTCACATATACTTTGTAGAGTTTCCATTTCTACAACAACTTGTGCAGGAGCAAAAAGTATTTTCTACAACAGGTTTTTACGACAACATGTTTTTCCACCTTGAAGGTGGAAAACCCGGCAACGGCGGCAAAAACTTGTTGTAGAAAATATATGTGCAAGTGTACACAGTCGTTAACAATTAGGAGTTGACAAGTGTAAAGGAAGAGTTTATGCTTTTGGGCTTGTTTCATATCTTGGAGACATAATTATCACTTTGCACCGCTTGGTCTGCCACTTGCGCCTGCCACATGTGTTGCTGACATCATCACATTGTAGGAGCAATTCTGTGTAGTCTTCAGTTGTTGCAGCAGCAATGATTGCTGGCGCAATTCTTCTGAATCCGGCTGCCTGCTGGAGTAATGCTGATAATCTGCATTGCTGGGGCAATGATTGCTGCTGCAATGAAAAATATATACCTGCAAAACATTGCGCTAGCAATGGTTGCTCCGGCAATTCAATTTGAATTCTTCACATATACTTTGTAGAGTTTCCATTTCTATAACAACTTGTGCAGGAGCAACAAGTATTTACGACAACAAGTTTTTCCACCTTCAAGGTGGAAAACCTTGAAGGTGGAAATCCCGGCAACGGCGGCAAAAACTTGTTGTAGAAAATATATGTGCAAGTGTACACAGTCTTTAACGATTAGGAGTTGACAAGTGTAAAGGAAGAGTTTATGATTTTTGGGCTTATTTCTTATCTTGGAGACATAATTATCACTTTGCACCGCTTGGTCTGCCACTTGCGCCTGCCACATGTGTTGCTGACATCATCACATTTTAGGAACAATTCTGTGTAGTCTCCAAATGTTGCAGCAGCAATGATTGCGGGTGCAATTATTCTGAATCCTGCTGTCTGCAGGAGTAATGCTGATAATCCGATTTGCTGGTGCAATGACTGCTGCTGCAATGAAAAATATATGATTATGCTAAATACACAAGACTTTCACAGTTTATCGTTTCCAATTCTACAAATGCTGATTCCTATTGTAATTCTTTATTTGATGCTATATAAATATTAAAACATGCTTTTTAATGAATGCATTCTCTAGAAACTCAACTCTTGTGTTTCCACAAAGTTTTGTAAATCATGATTTTTCAATTCTTCAAAATGTCATTTGAGCTCTTTTTGTGTGAGTGTGTGTCTCTACTGATCTCAGATTGGATCCTATCTGATTTTGGAAAAGCCCATTTAGCTCTGGGATAGAAGGAGTTTGCTTTTGATCCAGACTATAAAGATTTTCAAAATGAAGAATAGGCTGACAATTTCCATAAGTTTTGGAGGAGCTTCAACATACAACAAATGGTCTTTGCAAGTGAATCCAACTAAATCCAGTTCATTTCTGAGGTGTTTTTGAGTATTGCCCTTTCTCATGGCTGGTGCAATTTTGTTTGAAAAGTAAAAAGCTATTACTACTGCATCCAACACTGGTGCAATCAGTGTAAATGCAACACATACAACAACTTGTGCAGGAGCAACAAAGTATTTTCTACAACAAGTTTTTACGACAACAAGTTTTTCTTCCTTCAAGGTGGAAAACCCGGCAACGACGCCAAAAACTTGTTGTAGAAAATATATGTGCAAGTGTACACAGCCTTTACACAATCTTGGAGACATAATTATCACTTTGCACTGCTTGGTCTGCCACTTGCGCCTACCACGTGTGTTGCTGACATCATCACATTGTAGGAGCAATTCTGTGTAGTCTTCAGTTGTTGCAGCAGTAATGATTGCTGGCGCAATTCTTCTGAATCCTGCTGCCTGCTGGAGTAATGCTGATAATCCGCATTGCTGGGGCAATGATTGCTGCTGCAATGAAAAATATATACCTGCAAAACATTGCGCTAGCAATGGTTGCTCCGGCAATTCAATTTGAATTCTTCACATATACTTTGTAGAGTTTCCATTTCTACAACAACTTGTGCAGGAGCAACAAGTATTTACTACAACAAGTTTTTCCACCTTCAAGGTGGAAAACCTTGAAGGTGGAAAACCCGGCAACGGCGGCAAAAACTTGTTGTAGAAAATATATGTGCAAGTGTACACAGTCTTTAACAATTAGGAGTTGACAAGTGTAAAGGAAGAGTTTATGATTTTTGGGCTTGTTTCTTATCTTGGAGACATAATTATAACTTTGCACCGCTTGGTCTGCCACTTGCGCCTGCCACATGTGTTGCTGACATCATCACATTTTAGGAACAATTCTGTGTAGTCTCCAAATGTTGCAGCAGCAATGATTGCTGGTGCAATTCTTCTGAATCCCGCTGTCTGCAGGAGTAATGCTGATAATCCGATTTGCTGGTGCAATGACTGCTGCTGCAATGAAAAATATATGACTATGCTAAATACACAAGACTTTCACAGTTTATCGTTTCCAATTCTACAAATGCTGATTCCTATTGTAATTCTTTATTTGATGCTATATAAATATTAAAACATGCTTTTTAATGAATGCATTCTTTAGAAACTCAACTCTTGTGTTTCCACAAAGCTTTGTAAATCATGATTTTTCAATTCTTCAAAGGTTCATTTGAGCTCTTTTTGTGTGAGTGTGTATCTCTACTGATCTCAGATTGGATCCTATCTGATTTTGGAAAAGTCCATTTAGCTCTGGGATAGAAGGAGTTTGCTTTTGATCCAGACTATAAAGATTTTCAAAATGAAGAATAGGCTAACAATTTCCATAAGTTTTGGAGGAGCTTCAACATACAACAAAGGGTCTTTGCAAGTGAATCCAACTAAATCCAGTTCATTTCTGAGGTGTTTTTGAGTATTGCCCTTTCTCATGGCTGGTGCAATTTTGTTTGAAAAGTAAAAAGCTATTACTACTGCATCCAACGCTGGTGCAATCAGTGTAAATGCAACACATACAACAACTTGTGCAGGAGCAACAAAGTATTTTCTACAACAAGTTTTTACGACAACAAGTTTTTCTTCCTTCAAGGTGGAAAACCCGGCAACGACGCCAAAAACTTGTTGTAGAAAATATATGTGCAAGTGTACACAGCCTTTACACAATCTTGGAGACTTAATTATCACTTTGCACTGCTTGGTCTGCCACTTGTCGTAAATACTTGTTGCTCCTGCACAAGTTGTTGTAGAAATGGAAACTCTACAAAGTATATGTGAAGAATTCAAAATGAATTGGCAGGAGCAACAAGTATTTACGACAAGTGGCAGACCAAGCGGTGCAAAGTGATAATTATGTCTCCAAGATTGTGTAAAGGCTGTGTACACTTGCACATATATTTTCTGCAACAAGTTTTTGGCGTCGTTGTCGGGTTTTCCACCTTGAAGGAAGAAAAATTTGTTGTCGTAAAAACTTGTTGTAGAAAATACTTTGTTGCTCCTGCACAAGTTGTTGTATGTGTTGCATTTACACTGATTGCACCAGCGTTGGATGCAGTAGCAATAGCTTTTTACTTTTCAAACAAAATTGCACCAGCCATGAGAATGGGCAATACTCAAAAACACCTCAGAAATGAACTGGATTTAGTTGGATTCACTTGCAAAGACCCTTTGTTGTATGTTGAAGCTCCTCCAAAACTTATGGAAATTGTTAGCCTATTCTTCATTTTGAAAATCTTTATAGTCTGGATCAAAAGCAAACTCCTTCTATCCCAGAGCTAAATGGACTTTTCCAAAATCAGATAGGATCCAATCTGAGATCAGTAGAGACACACACTCACACAAAAAGAGCTCAAATGAACCTTTGAAGAATTGAAAAATCATGATTTACAAAGCTTTGTGGAAACACAAGAGTTGAGTTTCTAGAGAATGCATTCATTAAAAAGCATGTTTTAATATTTATATAGCATCAAATAAAGAATTACAATAGGAATCGGCATTTGTAGAATTGGAAACGATAAACTGTGAAAGTCTTGTGTATTTAGCATAATCATATATTTTACATTGCAGCAGCAGTCATTGCACCAGCAAATCGGATTATCAGCATTACTCCTGCAGACAGCAGGATTCAGAAGAATTGCACCCGCAATCATAGCTGCTGCAACATTTGAAGACTACACAGAATTGCTCCTAAAATGTGATGATGTCAGCAACACATGTGGCAGGCGCAAGTGGCAGACCAAGCGGTGCAAAGTGATAATTATGTCTCCAAGATAAGAAACAAGCCCAAAAATCATAAACTCTTCCTTTACACTTGTCAACTCCTAATTGTTAAAGACTGTGTACACTTGCACATATATTTTCTACAACAAGTTTTTGCCGCCGTTGCCGGGTTTTCCACCTTCAAGGTTTTCCACCTTGAAGGTGGAAAAACTTGTTGTCGTAAATACTTGTTGCTCCTGCACAAGTTGTTGTAGAAATGGAAACTCTACAAAGTATATGTGAATAATTCAAATTGAATTGCCGGAGCAACCATTGCTAGCCCAATGTTTTGCAGGTATATATTTTTCATTGCAGCAGCAATCAATGCCCCAGCAATGTGGATTATCAGCATTGATCTAGCAGGCAGCAGGATTCAGAAGAATTGCGCCAGCAATTATTGCTGCTGCAACAACTGAAGACTACACAGAATTGCTCCTACAATGTGATGATGTCAGCTACACATGTGGCAGGCGCAAGTGGCAGACCAAGCGGTGCAAAGTGATAATTATGTCTCCAAGATAAGAAACAAGCCCAAAAGCATAAACTCTTCCTTCACACTTGTCAACTCCTAATTGTTAAAAACTGTGTACACTTGCACATATATTTTCTACAACAAGTTTTTGCCGCCGTTGCCGGGTTTTCCACCTTCAAGGTGGAAAAACATGTTGTCGTAAAAACTTGTTGTAGAAAATACTTTTTGCTCCTGCACAAGTTGTTGTAGAAATGGAAACTCTTCAAAGTATATGTGAAGAATTCAAATAGTATTGTTGGAGCAACCATTGCTAGGGCAATGGTTTGCAGGTGCAATGGTTACTTTTTCAGAAGTTTTTTTTTTTTTGCTTTTGCTTTGATACACTTTTTGGAATTTTTGTCTCCATTGTCCTCATAGTTAGCCAACCTTGTGTGTTTAGCATAATCATATATTTTTCATTGCAGCAGCAACCATTGCGCCCGCAATGCGGATTATCAGCATTACTCCTGCAGACAGCAGGATTCAGAAGAATTGCACCTGCAGTCATTGCTGCTGCAACAACTGTAGACTACACAGAATTGCTCCTACAATGTGATGATGTCAGCAACACACGTGGCAGGCGCAAGTGGCAGACCAAGCGGTGCAAAGTGATAATTATGTCTCCAAGATTGTGTAAAGGCTGTGTACACTTTGTTGGATTCACTCAGCAATGATCATATCTATGTGCATTGTTCAGCCCTGCGCTTAGACTCACTGTAACCATTAGTAAACATATTGTAATTTGTTATCATTCAAAACAAAGAGTGTATGGCCTTGGTTCAACACTGATTCCTTTAATATCTGACATCTGCCAACCAATTGCCTTCTTATGCCGAAACAGGAATGTTATCACACCATCTGACATTACTAATTTTTCCTTTTAATGGGTCCAACGGATTTGTGTTGATTTTGTGTTTATAAAATCCAAAGTTTTGGAATGAGAAGACACAACATTTTTAATCAACATTAGAAGTCAAATCCTAATCGAAAAAATTAATACAAATCTTATTGTCTAAAGAAAAATTATACAAATAGTATATACCTATGGGTGGGGGCATATACGATTTGTTTTTTAAAATCTAAACGTATTTAAATTAATTTAGATGCAAAATTATCAAAGTCGTATATATCTATGGTTAGATATATATATGATTTTGGTCAATTTTTTAGGGGTATTTTTGTCAAAAAAGTCTTGTGGGGGTATATGAGAAGATGGTGGGGGTACAAAAAAACCCTAAATTACAAGGGGGTGCTGCGGTATTAATAGTAGGGGTGTGAGTAGCAGAAGCCCCATTTCTTTTTTTTGGTCTTTGAAGCCCAATTTCATTTTTGCTTTTTTTGTTTGACTGCTGACCGAGGAAATCATGGGCTTCTGTAGGGAGCGCAACACACCAAAAGCGAGGGTGTAGTTATAATTTAGTTTCTAAATTTGGGTCCAGCCGCAGTACCTAAATTAAACTCATATTTACCGAAATACCCTTATATTTGGCTCTAGCCGCAGTACCTAAGTTACACTCATATTTACCGAAATACCCTTATATTTGGCTCCAGCCACAGTACCTAAATTCTTTCATTTTTACCAAATTACCCTTCTGTTTTGCAATACCTAAACTACATCTATTTTACCAAAAAATAAAAAATAAAAAACTCTACATTACTTCTCACTCTCGCATTATTTTATGGTAGGATGGGTCATGTTATTTCATTGTTGTTGGCATCACTTTCACTGCATTTGATTTAATTTTGCATATAGGTTGTTTCACTCTCACGACTTGTCACTTTCAATTTTAAGAATAGTGCTCTTTACAACTTGATCCCTTCATTTCATGTGTTTGTTTCTTTTGTTTGTATTATATATATATTTTTAATTAATTATCAGTTTGTGAACAATCTACTATCGATTTGTTTATAAAGCCTCACTTGTAACAGAATTTTAGATCAGTGAAAAATATGAGAACAATTCAGTTTCACTCTTCTCTCCTCTCTTTACAATATGAGAACAGAATTTTACAAGATTGTCATAATATTAATTTGAGTGCATGCTTGTTGAAAAGGTGCCATGAGCAGATCAAAGACTTTCATCCTCTCTTTATCTATCAAGAGCACCTACTCATCATCGCGGTACTGCTCCTCGCGGACCCCGTCCTCCTAAGCAAGCCCCGAGGGCTTGGTACAACAAAATTGAGTCATATTTTGATAAGGAATGTTTTAGAAAGTGTCCTCATGAGTAAACAACTTTTTTTTAGAAATATCCCGTCAAAAAAATTAGAAATACTTTTCCTTGTTCAACATGAGATTCTAATCTCATCTCATTCAAATTACATTTGGAACAAATATTGTTAAAAAACAGAAAACTCAGACTATATTGATTGATTCATTTATAAACAGGTTAAATTAATATTTGATTTTTTCTACTGACTGCTAAATTTTTTATTGTTTTTCTCTCGCATTATTTTCATTTTTTTATTTTTAATTTTTTTTTAATATATCATAGTATGTGTATGACTATAAGCAAACTGGTGTGTGGTTGAGCAGTTGAGACTCATCACCCCTTAAGCAAATGTTAAGTTTTCAATGTTTGTTTTGAGTACGGAACAATTTTAAATTGTTGAGTCAACTATCTCATCCTTCAATGTATTTCAAATCCATCAAGTGGATCTCGCTTGGTACTTATCCGTTTTGTGACCCTGTTTTTACTTTGCTGATAGCATTTCCAGCTGGATAATAATTCAAAGCATCAATTAATTATTAAACAAAGGAACCGATGCCTACTAGTATTTCATAATCAATTTGATTTGACCCCTGGTGTAGCAAACCTGCTCCTCCTACTCCTACTCCTAGTGTAGCAGACCTGCTGCTCCTACAAAAAGAAAACATTGGAAAGGAAAATAATTTATTTAGGCATGGATGCTCAGGCTCAGCTATCATTTATTTCCTATGCAAAAAGCGTCTATCTCCCTGCAAAAAAGCACAACACCGCCGCTGTACAGGTGAGTTGTTTGAAAGGAAAGGAAAACAGTTACTGTTGTGTTTTACTATAGTTCTGCAATTGCGCTTTAGGGTTATCATTACTCTGTATTGTTGCAATTTCACCTCTCTTCTTCCTCCTCGCGATTTCGATTTCTCCTTCTCATTAAGGTTAAACCCTAAATCCCTAATTCGTGTTTCCCTAATTTCGAAATTACATTGACTTCAATTTGGGGATTTGTTTGCTTTTGAGGCTTTTTAGGGATTAGGGTTTAGGTTATCTGTTTTCTGTATATAAATTAACCAATATAGTGTATTATCTTCTCCTTGCTGCTCAACCAATATAGTGTATATTGATTTGGTGGGTCGGTTAGACATTTTTATATAGTAGTCCAAACACAATTGAGACGTGTGCACATGAGAAGTTGAAGGAATTGTGTAAAATAAATTAGTATCTTAATAGTCAGAAGTCAATGCTGCTTTGATACCTACCCAATTGCAAAAACCCTTTTCTTCTCTCAGATGATTTTGTCATAGATAAATTGATGAGTGTTGTTGTTGGCCTGTTTGAGTTTGTTTTGAATGTTGTTTGTTGCTCCATGCTCTTCCTTTCCTTCCTTATTTAGTTGCTGCAATGTTGTTTGTTTCAATTCTAGGATTGTTGTTAAATTCTGTTTGTTTGTTTCTATTGTTGTTAAACTCTGTTCTTGTTTGTTGATTTGCATTTTTGATTTATAAATTATATTTTTTTATAAATTAGGATTGTTGTTAAACTCTGTTCTGGTTTGTATATTTTTTTTGTTAAATTCTGTTGTTTGTTTCACCACTGACTAAAATAAGCTATTTCAATTGCAGAAGGGGAAAAAACAAAAAACAAAGGAAGAGACAACTATGTCTGCATTCCAAATTTCAACAATATCCGAAAATACTCTTGCTTGTGTTTATTCAAGTTGGTCAATTTACTCATGCTCTTACTCGTTTCATCGCATGTATATGGAGACAATTTCTTTTACAAGTGTTTATTTTATTTTTCCATAAACTTATGACAGTTTGTAATGATTTTGTTAAGCGAACGATTATAAACTTACTTTAATTGGAAATAAGATAAGATTAGGGATGATTGATTGTATTGCAGTAGCGGAGAGATTTGACAATATTTGCTAACGTTTTAATGAATGAATCAAATGATAGTATTTTTATGTTACCTCTACTCTATTTTAAGTATTTCTAGTGTAGAGATTTGGTTTAGAAAAAGGCGGAGTCTATAATAGCAATAAATACATTGATATTCTCATGCAAAATTTGAAGTGTTGTTTGATCTCAAATTGAATCTGAATGGTTGTTTAAGTTTGGCATCACTATTGAGCAAATTTGGATATTTTTGAAAAAGTTAGTGTTATGTTATGGCAAAACATTGGCAATTTATGGAGCAAGGGTTGATGGCTTTTAATTTTTTTCAATTCTTTGTCTGCAGCTAAAAAAAGAAAGCGTGTCTCTGAGACCACACGGCGTATTTCGGTAATTTTAGGCTTGTATACTAATTTTAATCTTGCATGTAATTTGGTAATTTTAATATGATAATTTGTAATTTTAGGATTGTTCGTATCGGATTTCTATTTGACAATTTTGATTCTCGCTGTATGAAATTTCATTGTATAGCTCAAATTTGGTAATTTTAATCCTAGCAGTAATTCTGAAAGTTGCTTTGTTGAGTTGTATTCTTTGGCATCCAAGTTAGTTGGGGCTTTGAATGTTTTCTTCTTTGCAGGCCATTTCTTTTAAAATGGATTGGAAAGATGTTAGTTATGTTTTTAACCTACTCGCTCAGGCTAGATATGCAAGTCCTCCATTTTCCGAATTTCGAGATTGGAAGGACCAAAATTTGTGGCTTAAAGTGTTAGACGTTTTGAACCAGCGTGATGGTGCTCCCTACATAGATTTGAAAACATTAACTCGTCTTGTCCATCAATACGCTGACCTTTATAATAGTGACCCAAGTGGGAGTTGGATTACGGATGTATCTTTGAGGGCCACTGTTATTTCAGTGCTCGTCCCCGATTCCTTGAAGGACAAAATGGGTCAGCTAACTCTTGATTTGGTTAAATCAATAAAAGAGAATCAAGGCTTTAATGAAGAAGTTGCTGAAAGTCGTGTTAAGAGATCCAGAGGGTTGTTGGGATCATCATCAGGTAACAACTTGCAGCTTACATCAATGTACAAGGATGCTTGTCATACATTATTTTTTATTTCTATATAGGGCATCTCCTACTTGCTAAGCATATTTTCAGAAATGGAAAGGAAGCTGAGATGTAGTGAAAAACTTGAAGGAAGTAGCAGCTTGCAGCTTTACTCACTGAACAAGGATATGGCGACAAAATTTTCTAGCCAACTCAATCATCTTTGCGAGAGTGGCAAGTTGACTATTGACACAATGGTGGATTCTTTTGAGTATTTTTTTGAAGGAAGTCTAGACAAGAAGATCGCGAAAATTAAAACATGGTTAAACTTGGAAGAGGACAACCAGGTTAAATTTTTATCAAGGATTCCTCAAGGGCCTAGGTCTGTTCTTCACTTCTTCTAACTTTTATTTGTGGGTCTTGCTAACAAGTGCCCTAGGGCACTTGTTAAGGATTCAAAAATGGAAACAATGTAAAAAAAGTTACTTTTTGATGTTTCAATGTGTTGAATACACAAATTCCAAGATAAAATTTTTACTTTAAACTTCTTATCAAGTGCCCTAAGGACACTTGTTAGCATTTCCCTTTATTTATTTAATTAAAAGAAAGGATTTGTTTTCTTTTGAACCTCATACTAGTAAATTTTTTGAACTATAGGTGCTGACCATTCTCTCGGCTCTTGTTGGCTGGGCTGCTCCAAATCTGGTGAGCATTCTTTCTTGGCGCTGCTTTTAACTTCTGAACTCTCTCATCAGTTATCTTTGATTTGTTTGCTTGCTAAGTTGTGTTTTGGAATGATACACCTGCAATCATCTTGGATGACAGGCATTGTAATCACATAGTTGTGTATCCACACACTTGACATGTTGTTTCATAAGTTAGTTTATATAATATATACTTTGATATGTGCTTGTTGTTTCATTGAGAAACATTGTATTTGTGACAATCTGACAAATCAAAGTTTGTTGTGCTCTTTGTGTTTTGATATTTAAATTAGTTAGATCATAATGTAAGGGCAGGAGCAGAGTTTTGAAGTTAAGTTGCTTGTTTTTGCATCAATTCCATGTGACATTGAATCCTTGTCAGTTGCTTATTCGTAATTGCAACACTGATATAGGTCAATGATGTTCCCATGAATGTATGTATTTTTAAGTTAATATGTTGTTGATATATGTGGTTGTTGAAGTTGTCATGATTGGTGATGCTAATTGATGCAATTATTGAGTTGCAAATTCTGTTGGAAACTTTCTGGACATAGGTTCGGTTCCTGTGTGCATTGTTCAGCCCTGCGCCGCTTAGAAATGCATGTAATCAGCCTATGATGAAATGTGTAAAATTTAAGTAGCCTTACAAGACTTATGTCGCCATATTTCCTCAGACAATGTTTTTCATTGAGAAACATTGTATTTGCTTTTGTTCCTCTTCTTTTTCTGGTTCTTCCTCTTGTACTTCTTCCAACTTTCTCTTTGTACCTGCATTTTTAATGTCAGCTGCAGGTTGTGTTTCTGGTATTGCAGATTCTGTTGGTGGTTGTGTTGGTGGAGGTGATGGTGTTTTGGCTCTTTCAGGTGTTTTGGTGGGTTCTTTTAGTGGTGAGGTGGGAGGTGTAGGTGTTTGTGGCCTATTGGTGGAGGGTTGGACTGGTGAAGTTGTTTTGGATGGTGGTGTGACTGGTTTGAGAATTGGATCACCAGGAAGAAATGGCTTAGAGGGTTTTCTCTTCTTTGGCTGTGGTATTTCTCCCCCCGTGATTTCAATATGATCACTCTCAGTTTCAGAGCCATCTTCTTCCTCATCTTTTTCCATTTCTTTCACTGCTTTTGAAGCTTCGTCTTCCTCAGTAGTCTCTTCCAAATCTCCAGAACTGAGAATTGGCTCATCTTCTGTCATTACCTTCTTATCTTTTTCCTTCCTTGTAGGTGGTTTTCTTTTAACCACTCTTGGCTTTTTGGTTGGTTTAGGCTTAGGTTCTTGTTTCTCTTCTTCTTCTTTCTCTTCTGTTTCTTCTTTCAGTACCCAATCAGGAAAAGGGGGTTGTGGTATGTTGAATTGACTGTTTTTAAAGCAGTAGTTCATAACAATTTCAATCCAAAATCCCTGTTCTCTCTGTCATTTCCAGACGGCTCGTTGCTGGTGCATGAATTGCTCCAGCAATGCCATGTCTGTACTAGGCTTCTGAACTTTTGTTCTCTCTTTAAAACTAGCAGAAATATCCCAAGGAGGTAACTTTCTTTCGTCATTTCTATCAATTGGTACCTCAGCTTTTATGCATAGTTTTGTGACCAGAGAGGGGAAAAACAAAGAACCAGCGGATAAAAGCGGATAAAAGCTGGTCACAAAACTATGCATAAAAGCTGAGGTACCAATTGATAGAAATGACGAAAGAAAGTTACCTCCTTGGGATATTTCTGCTAGTTTTAAAGAGAGAACACAAGTTCAGAAGCCTAGTACAGACATGGCATTGCTGGAGCAATTCATGCACCAGCAACGAGCCGTCTGGAAATGACAGAGAGAACAGGGATTTTGGATTGAAATTGTTATGAACTACTGCTTTAAAAACAGTCAATTCAACATACCACAACCCCCTTTTCCTGATTGGGTACTGAAAGAAGAAACAGAAGAGAAACAAGAAGAAGAGAAACAAGAACCTAAGCCTAAACCAACCAAAAAGCCAAGAGTGGTTAAAAGAAAACCACCTACAAGGAAGGAAAAAGATAAGAAGGTAATGATAGAAGATGAGCCAATTCTCAGTTCTGGAGATTTGGAAGAGACTACTGAGGAAGACGAAGCTTCAAAAGCAGTGAAAGAAATAGAAAAAGATGAGGAAGAAGATGGCTAACAATTTCCATAAGTTTTGGAGGAGCTTCAACATACAACAAAGGGTCTTTGCAAGTGAATCCAACTAAATCCAGTTCATTTCTGAGGTGTTTTTTAGTATTGCCCTTTCTCATGGCTGGTGCAATTTTGTTTGAAAAGTAAAAAGCTATTGCTACTGCATCCAACGCTGGTGCAGGAGCAACAAAGTATTTTCTACAACAACGCTGGTGCAATCAGTGTAAATGCAACACTTACAACAACTTGTGCAGGAGCAACAAAGTATTTTCTACAACAAGTTTTTACGACAACAAGTTTTTCCACCTTCAAGGTGGAAAACCCGGCAACGACGCCAAAAACTTGTTGTAGAAAATATATGTGCAAGTGTACACAGCCTTTACACAATCTTGGAGACATAATTATCACTTTGCACCGCTTGGTCTGCCACTTGCGCCTGCCACGTGTGTTGCTGACATCATCACATTGTAGGAGCAATTCTGTGTAGTCTACAGTTGTTGCAGCAGCAATGACTGCAGGTGCAATTCTTCTGAATCCTGCTGTCTGCAGGAGTAATGCTGATAATCCGCATTGCGGGCGCAATGGTTGCTGCTGCAATGAAAAATATATGATTATGCTAAACACACAAGGTTGGCTAACTATGAGGACAATGGAGCCAAAAACTCCAAAAAGTGTATCAAAGCAAAAGCAAAAAAAAAAAAAACTTCTAAAAAAGTAACCATTGCACCTGCAAACCATTGCCCTAGCAATGGTTGCTCCAGCAATACTTTTTGAATTCTTCACATATACTTTGTAGAGTTTCCATTTCTACAACAACTTGTGCAAGAGCAAAAAGTATTTTCTACAATAAGTTTTTACGACAACATGTTTTTCCACCTTGAAGGTGGAAAACCCGGCAACGGCGGCAAAAACTTGTTGTAGAAAATATATGTGCAAGTGTACACAGTCTTTAACAATTAGGAGTTGACAAGTGTAAAGGAAGAGTTTATGCTTTTGGGCTTGTTTCTTATCTTGGAGACATAATTATCACTTTGCACCGCTTGGTCTGCCACTTGCGCCTGCCACATGTGTTGCTGACATCATCACATTGTAGGAGCAATTCTGTGTAGTCTTCAGTTGTTGCAGCAGCAATGATTGCTGGCGCAATTCTTCTGAATCCTGCTGCCTGCTGGAGTAATGCTGATAATCCGCATTGCTGGGGCAATGATTGCTGCTGCAATGAAAAATATATACCTGCAAAACATTGCGCTAGCAATGGTTGCTCCGGCAATTCAATTTGAATTCTTCACATATACTTTGTAGAGTTTCCATTTCTACAACAACTTGTGCAGGAGCAACAAGTATTTACGACAACAAGTTTTTCCACCTTCAAGGTGGAAAACCTTGAAGGTGGAAAACCCGGCAACGGCGGCAAAAACTTGTTGTAGAAAATATATGTGCAAGTGTACATAGTCTTTAACAATTAGGAGTTGACAAGTGTAAAGGAAGAGTTTATGATTTTTGGGCTTGTTTCTTATCTTGGAGACATAATTATTACTTTGCACCGCTTAGTCTGCCACTTGCGCCTGCCACATGTGTTGCTGACATCATCACATTTTAGGAGCAATTCTGTGTAGTCTTCAAATGTTGCAGCAGCAATGATTGCGGGTGCAATTCTTCTGAATCCTGCTGTCTGCAGGAGTAATGCTGATAATCCGATTTGCTGGTGCAATGACTGCTGCTGCAATGTAAAATATATGATTATGCTAAATACACAAGACTTTCACAGTTTATCGTTTCCAATTCTACAAATGCTGATTCCTATTGTAATTCTTTATTTGATGCTATATAAATATTAAAACATGATTTTAATGAATGCATTCTCTAGAAACTCAACTCTTGTGTTTCCACAAACCTTTGTAAATCATGATTTTTCAATTTTTCAAAGGTTCATTTGAGCTCTTTTTGTGTGAGTGTGTGTCTCTACTGATCTCAGATTGGATCTTATCTGATTTTGGAAAAGTCCATTTAGCTCTGGGATAGAAGGAGTTTGATTTTGATCCAGACTATAAAGATTTTCAAAATGAAGAATAGGCTAACAATTTCCATAAGTTTTGGAGGAGCTTCAACATACAACAAAGGGTCTTTGCAAGTGAATCCAACTAAATCCAGTTCATTTCTGAGGTGTTTTTGAGTATTGCCCTTTCTCATGGCTGGTGCAATTTTGTTTGAAAAGTAAAAAGCTATTGCTACTGCATCCAACACTGGTGCAATCAGTGTAAATGCAACACATACAACAACTTGTGCAGGAGCTTCAACATACAACAAAGGGTCTTTGGAGGAGCTTCAACATACAACAAAGGGTCTTTGCAAGTGAATCCAACTAAAGACTTGTCAACTCCTAATTGTCAAAGACTGTGTACACTTGCACATATATTTTCTACAACAAGTTTTTGCCGCCGTTGCCGGGTTTTCCACCTTCAAGGTGGAAAAACATGTTGTCATAAAAACTTGTTGTAGAAAATACTTGTTGCTCCTGCACAAGTTGTTGTAGAAATGGAAACTCTTCAAAGTATATGTGAAGAATTCAAATTGTATTGCTGGAGCAACCACTACTAGAGCAATGGTTTGCAGGTGCAATGGTTACTTTTTCAGAAGTTTTTTTTTTGCTATTGCTTTGATACACTTTTTGGAATTTTTGGCTCCAGCAGGATTCGGAAGAATTGCACCCGCAATCATTGCTGCTGCAACAACTGAAGACTACACGGAATTGCTCCTAAAATGTGATGATGTCAGCAACACATGTGGCAGGCGCAAGTGGCAGACCAAGCGGTGCAAAGTGATAATTATGTCTCCAAGATAAGAAACAAGCCCAAAAATCATAAACTCTTCCTTTACACTTGTCAACTCCTAATTGTTAAAGACTGTGTACACTTGCACATATATTTTCTACAACAAGTTTTTGCCGCCGTTGCCGGGTTTTCCACCTTCAAGGTTTTCCACCTTGAAGGTGGAAAAACTTGTTGTCGTAAATACTTGTGGCTCCTGCACAAGTTGTTGCAGAAATGGAAACTCTACAAAGTATATGTGAAGAATTCAAATTGAATTGCCGAAGCAACCATTGCTAGCGCAATGTTTTGCAGGTATATATTTTTCATTGCAGCAGCAATCATTGCCCCAGCAATGCGGATTATCAGCATTACTCCAGCAGGCAGCAGGATTCAGAAGAATTGCGCCAGCAATCATTGCTGCTGCAACAACTGAAGACTACATAGAATTGCTCCTACAATGTGATGATGTCAGCAACACATGTGGCAGGCGCAAGTGGCAGACCAAGCGGTGCAAAGTGATAATTATGTCTCCAAGATAAGAAACAAGCCCAAAAGCATAAACTCTTCCTTTACACTTGTCAACTCCTAATTGTTAAAGACTGTGTACACTTGCACATATATTTTCTACAACAAGTTTTTGCCGCCGTTGTCGGGTTTTCCACCTTCAAGGTGGAAAAACATGTTGTCGTAAAAACTTGTTGTAGAAAATACTTTTTGCTCCTGCACAAGTTGTTGTAGAAATGGAAACTCTACAAAGTATATGTGAAGAATTCAAATAGTATTGCTGGAGCAACCATTGCTAGGGCAATGGTTTGCAGGTGCAATGGTTACTTTTTCAGAAGTTTTTTTTTTTGCTTTTGCTTTGATACACTTTTTGGAATTTTTGGCTCCATTGTCCTCATAGTTAGCCAACCTTGTGTGTTTAGCATAATCATATATTTTTCATTGCAGCAGCAACCATTGCGCCCGCAATGCGGATTATCAGCATTACTCCTGCAGACAGCAGGATTCAGAAAAATTGCACCTGCAGTCATTGCTGCTGCAACAACTGTAGATTACACAGAATTGCTCCTACAATGTGATGATGTCAGCAACACACGTGGCAGGCGCAAGTGGCAGACCAAGCGGTGCAAAGTGATAATTATGTCTCCAAGATTGTGTAAAGGCTGTGTACACTTGCACATATATTTTCTACAACAAGTTTTTGGTTGGAAACTCTACAAAGTATATGTGAAGAATTCAAATAGTATTGCTGGAGCAACCATTGCTAGAGCAATGGTTTGCAGGTGCAATGGTTACTTTTTCGGAAGTTTTTTTTTTTGCTTTTGCTTTTGATACACTTTTTGGAATCTTTGGCTCCATTGTCCTCATAGTTAGCCAACCTTGTGTGTTTAAAAAGCATGTTTTAATATTTATATAGCATCAAATAAAGAATTACAATAGGAATAAGCATTTGTAGAATTGGAAACGATAAACTGTGAAAGTCTTGTGTGTTTAGCATAATCATATATTTTTCATTGCAGCAGCAGTCATTGCACCAGCAATGCGGATTATCAGCATTACTTCTGCAGACAGCAGGATTCAGAAGAATTGCACCGGCAATCATTGCTGCTGCAACAACTGAAGACTACACAGAATTGCTCCTAAAATGTGATGATGTCAGCAACACATGTGGCAGGCGCAAGTGGCAGACCAAGCGGTGCAAAGTGATAATTATGTCTCCAAGATAAGAAACAAGCCCAAAAATCATAAACTCTTCCTTTACACTTGTCAACTCCTAATTGTTAAAGACTGTGTACACTTGCACATATATTTTCTACAACAAGTTTTTGCCTCCGTTGCCGGGTTTTCCACCTTCAAGGTTTTCCACCTTGAAGGTGGAAAAACTTGTTGTCGTAAATACTTGTTGCTCCCGGACAAGTTGTTGTAGAAATGGAAACTCTACAAAGTATATGTGAAGAATTCAAATTGAATTGCCGGAGCAACCATTGCTAGCGCAATGTTTTGCAGGTATATATTTTTCATTGCAGCAGCAATCATTGCCCCAGCAATGCGGATTATCAGCATTACTCCAGCAGGCAGCAGGATTCAGAAGAATTGCGCCAGCAATCATTGCTGCTGCAACAACTGAAGACTACACATAATTGCTCCTACAATGTGATGATGTCAGCAACACATGTGGCAGGCGCAAGTGGCAGACCAAGCTGTGCAAAGTGATAATTATGTCTCCAAGATAAGAAACAAGCCCAAAAGCATAAACTCTTCCTTTACACTTGTCAACTCCTAATTGTTAAAGACTATGTACACTTGCACATATATTTTCTATAACAAGTTTTTGCCGCCGTTGCCGGGTTTTCCACCTTCGAGGTGGAAAAACGTGTTGTCGTAAAAACTTGTTGTAGAAAATACTTGTTGCTCCTGCACAAGTTGTTGTAGAAATGGAAACTCTACAAAGTATATGTGAAGAATTCAAATTGTATTGCTGGAGCAACCACTGCTAGAGCAATGGTTTGCAGGTGCAATGGTTACTTTTTAAGAAGTTTTTTTTTGCTTTTTCTTTGATACACTTTTTGGAATTTTTGGCTCGAGCAGGATTCAGAAGAATTGCACCCGCAATCATTGCTGCTGCAACAACTGAAGACTACACAGAATTGCTCCTAAAATGTGATGATGTCAGCATCACATGTGGCAGGCGCAAGTGGCAGACCAAGCGGTGCAAAGTGATAATTATGTCTCCAAGTTAAGAAACAAGCCCAAAAATCATAAACTCTTCCTTTACACTTGTTAACTCCTAATTGTTAAAGACTGTGTACACTTGCACATATATTTTCTACAACAAGTTTTTGCCGCCGTTGCCGGGTTTTCCACCTTCAAGGTGGAAAAACATGTTGTCGTAAAAACTTGTTGTAGAAAATACTTGTTGCTCCTGCACAAGTTGTTGTAGAAATGGAAACTCTACAAAGTATATGTGAAGAATTCAAACTGTATTGCTGGAGCAACCACTGCTAGAGCAATGGTTTGCAGGTGCAATGGTTACTTTTTCAGAAGTTTTTTTTGCTTTTGCTTTGATACACTTTTTGGAATTTTTGGCTCGAGGAGGATTCAGAAGAATTGCACCCGCAATCATTGTTGCTGCAACAACTGAAGACTACACAGAATTGCTCCTAAAATGTGATGATGTCAGCATCACATGTGGCAGGCGCAAGTGGCAGACCAAGCAGTGCATAGTGATAATTATGTCTCCAAGATAAGAAACAAGCCCAAAAATCATAAACTCTTCCTTTACACTTGTCAACTCCTAATTGTTAAAGACTGTGTACACTTGCACATATATTTTCTACAACAGGTTTTTGCCGCGTTGCCGGGTTTTCCACCTTCAAGGTTTTCCACCTTGAAGGTGGAAAAACTTGTTGTCGTAAATACTTGTTGCTCCTGCACAATTTGTTGTAGAAATGGAAACTCTACAAAGTATATGTGAAGAACTCAAATTGAATTGCCAGAGCAACCATTGCTAGCGCAATGTTTTGCAGGTATATATTTTTCATTGCAGCAGCAATCATTGCCCAAGCAATGCGGATTATCAGCATTACTCCAGCAGGCAGCAGGATTCAGAAGAATTGCGCCAGCAATCATTGCTGCTGCAACAACTGAAGACTACACAGAATTGCTCCTACAATGTGATGATGTCAGCAACACATGTGGCAGGCGCAAGTGGCAGACCAAGCGGTGCAAAGTGATAATTATGTCTCCAAGATAAGAAACAAGCCCAAAAGCATAAACTCTTCCTTTACACTTGTCAACTCCTAACTGTTAAAGACTGTGTACACTTGCACATATATTTTCTACAACAAGTTTTTGCCGCCGTTGCCGGGTTTTCCACCTTCAAGGTGGAAAAACATGTTGTCGTAAAAACTTGTTGTAGAAAATACTTTTTGCTCCTGCACAAGTTGTTGTAGAAATGGAAACTCTACAAAGTATATGTGAAGAATTCAAATAGTATTGCTGGAGAAACCATTGCTAGGGCAATGGTTTGCAGGTGCAATGGTTACTTTTTCAGAAGTTTTTTTTTTGCTTTTGCTTTGATACACTTTTTGGAATTTTTGGCTCCATTGTCCTCATAGTTAGCCAACCTTGTGTGTTTAACATAATCATATATTTTTCATCGCAGAAGCAACCATTGCGCCCGCAATGCGGATTATCAGCATTACTCCTGCAAACAGCAGGATTCAGAAGAATTGCACCTGCAGTCATTGCTGCTGCAACAACTGTAGACTACACAGAATTGCTCCTACAATGTGATGATATCAGCAACACACGTGGCGGGCGCAAGTGGCAGACCAAGCGGTGCAAAGTGATAATTATGTCTCCAAGATTGTGTAAAGGCTGTGTACACTTGCACATATATTTTCTACAACAAGTTTTTGGCATCGTTGCCGGGTTTTCCACCTTGAAGGTGGAAAAACTTGTTGTCGTAAAAACTTGTTGTAGAAAATACTTTGTTGCTCCTGCACAAGTTGTTGTATGTGTTGCATTTACACTGATTGCACCAGCGTTGGATGCAGTAGCAATAGCTTTTTACTTTTCAAACAAAATTGCACCAGCCATGAGAAAGGGCAATACTCAAAAACACCTCAGAAATGAACTGGATTTAGTTGGATTCACTTGCAAAGACCCTTTGTTGTATGTTGAAGCTCCTCCAAAACTTATGGAAATTGTTAGCCTATTCTTCATTTTGAAAATCTTTATAGTCTTGATCAAAAGCAAACTCCTTCTATCCCAGAGCTAAATGGACTTTTCCAAAATCAGATAGGATCCAATCTGAGATCAGTAGAGACACACACTCACACAAAAAGAGCTCAAATGAACCTTTGAAGAATTGAAAAATCATGATTTACAAAGCTTTATGGAAACACAAGAGTTGAGTTTCTAGAGAATGCATTCATTAAAAAGCATGTTTTAATATTTATATAGCATCAAATAAAGAATTACAATAGGAATCAGCATTTGTAGAATTAGAAACGATAAACTGTGAAAGTCTTGTGTATTTAGCATAATCATATATTTTTCATTGCAGCAGCAGTCATTGCACCAGCAAATCGGATTATCAGCATTACTCCTGCAGACAGCAGGATTCAGAAGAATTGCACCGGCAATCATTGCTGCTACAACATTTGAAGACTACACAGAATTGCTCCAAAAATGTGATGATGTCAGCAACACATGTGGCAGGCGCAAGTGGCAGACCAAGCGGTGCAAAGTAATAATTATGTCTCCAAGATAAGAAACAAGCCCAAAAATCATAAACTCTTCCTTTACACTTGTCAACTCCTAATTGTTAAAGACTGTGTACACTTGCACACATATTTTCTATAACAAGTTTTTGCCGCCGTTGCCGGGTTTTCCACCTTCAAGGTTTTCCACCTTGAAGGTGGAAAAACTTGTTGTCGTAAATACTTGTTGCTCCTGCACAAGTTGTTGTAGAATTGGAAACTCTACAAAGTATATGTGAAGAATTCAAATTGAATTGCCGGAGCAACCATTGCTAGCGCAATGTTTTGCAGGTATATATTTTTCATTGCAGCAGCAATCATTGCCCCAGCAACGCGGATTATCAGCATTACTCCAGCAGGTAGCAGGATTCAAAAGAATTGCGCCAGCAATCATTGCTGCTGCAATAACTGAAGACTACACAGAATTGCTCCTACAATGTGATGATGTCAGCAACACATGCGGCAGGCGCAAGTGGCAGACCAGCGGTGCAAAGTGATAATTATGTCTCCAAGATAAGAAACAAGCCCAAAAGCATAAACTCTTCCTTTACACTTGTCAACTCCTAATTGTTAAAGACTGTGTACACTTGCACATATATTTTCTACAACAAGTTTTTGCCGCCGTTGCCGGGTTTTCCACCTTCTAGGTGGAAAAACATGTTGTCGTAAAAACTTGTTGTAGAAAATACTTGTTGCTCCTGCACAAGTTGTTGTAGAAATGGAAACTCTACAAAGTATATGTGAAGAATTCAAATTGTATTGCCAGAGCAACCATTGCTAGCGCAATGTTTTGCAGGTATATATTTTTCATTGCAGCAGCAATCATTGCCCCAGAGTCTTGTGTGTCTCATAATATATGATTATGCTAAACATTGTATTTTTGGGCCTGTGTGGACACGCCTGCAGCAGCAATTCATAGCTAATTTTGATTGCTCTATTAAATATATTATGGTAACTTGCTCGAAGTTTCTTCCATGCTAATGATTCATAGCTAATATAAAGCAAATTGTTTTATTTAGAGTTTCAACTTGCAAGTAATATTTTCACAAATATGTAATGTATTAATTTTGATTTTGCAATGCTATGTGAGGCATTGTGGGGGTTACTCCTGAATCCATGTTTTATGTAAAATTGAGTTTTTAAGTGTTCCCACATTTGCTATGTTGATAACTAGATTATTAATTATGATAATTTTGTTTTGGATATATGTGATATCCATATTTTGATATCACTTACTAATAAGGAATGCATGAAACACTGTTAACATACTTGTGAAAATATATAATATTTTATAGAAATGTTGTCGCTTAGAAGTCTTCTAAGCAGACCTGCACGTATAAGTATGTTATGGATGTGACTTAGAAATTGTCTAAGCATTTATATATAATTATCTATAGAGGAATCATGGGCTATGATAGCCAAGTTTGATTTACAAGAGAATAAATCTAAAAGAGGAATTATTTATGTCACTTAGATCAGTGAAAAATATGAGAACAATTCAGTTTCACTCTTCTCTCTTCTCTTTACAATATGAGAACAGAATTTTACAAGATTGTCATAATATTAATTTGAGTGCATGCTTGTTGAAAAGGTTCCATGAGCAGATCAAATACTTTCGTCCTCTCTTTATCTATCAAGAGCACCAATTGCTTTCAAGGTTAAACCAATTGCTTGTAGATGCAAGTGTGGCGTATGATGTGCTGACCAAGTCTTGTGCCAACCATGGAAATGCTGCAGCAATAATGTTAAGTTGTGGCTTCAGTCCACAAACAGAACCTCATCTTAGAGGGATATTAACTTCTATACGAGCTGCACAGCTTTGCGGTCTAAGAGAAAAGTCTAGGATTTTTGTCTCATCTGGACGATTGTTGATGGGTGTATTTGACGAGTATGGTGTGCTTGAACAAGGGTAGGGCTTTGTTCGAGTGTCTACTCCTTCTCTGGAAAATAGCTTTTCAAAGCACGGCTCGAGATTTTCCGAGACAAAGAATCTGCAAGTGGTTGAAGGCAATCACATGAAAAAAGAAACTTGTTTTTAAATAAGTAACTTGTTGGTAAAAGAAAACTTAGGACTTAGTAATTTCTCAAAAAGAAAACTTGTGAAATAGTTGTCTTGGTGAGATGTCAACTATATGTAACACCCCAATTTTTGTGGGTCGTGGTTTTTAATATGATTATGTTTTATGAATCATTTTGAATTGATAATTATTTCAGTTTCTTGTGTGTTTGAGATTTTAACATTAGTTAAAATCACATTTAGAAGTATTTCCATAAGCTATTAGTATTATACTATTATTATTATTATTATTATTATTATTATTATTATTATTATTATTATTATTTTGAAAATTTGAACCCATCATGATGTTGTAAAAGTTATGATATTTCAAAGTTTCTAATTCTAAGTGAATTTTGTGAAACTCTTTTTATTTATTTATTTTCCAACTTTTGAAATATGTGGGGGATTGTTGTAATTTTATTAAATTATAAATATTTCAAAAGTGGAAATTGTAACACCCCCTTTATTAATTTAAATAAACGCGCAATTATCAGAGTCACCACGAGGGTGTCACATTTTTCACAACATAAAACTCCAAGTCGATTTAAATTAAATCCCCAAAACATTAATGATTAATCTCTAGGCAGCGGAATCACAAAATCATTTAACATCTCCAACATAAATAAGACATTAAGTCAAACTCCAAAAATAAACAGGCATTAAGCCAAAACTCCACAATAACAGTAACAGTTTGAAAATCGGTAACTAAGACCCTCCACGGTGTTACGCATCAGAGCTGACACAGACCCAATGAGAATGAGACTACACCTAGCAATTCTCCACGAGCACTAACAATCACCTGCAGCGTTGCCACATAAGAGCAACATTCCAAGCAGAAGGGGTGAGCTTAACAGAAAGAATAGGTAAATGATAGCAGTATATAAGCAGCATGTAAATCATGATAACACAGAAGTCAATACATCATAACACCACGCAAACTCAAACTATTTAATTAATGGATATTACATCATCATGTCTCGTTATAACTCACTTCATAAAGATACCACGTATTGTAGCATCACAGCTACCTCGTAACGAAAACATCACACAAGACACCGACTCGCAACACAGAAAGTCAACACCAAGACACGTTATATATTTATGTATGGACTATGCAACAATGCAACCCCTCTGGGCATATGCATGCGGTACCGATCTCGTAAGATAAGCCACGACGGGCAAACCACCAAAATAATCACGTGTTGTAGCATCACAGCTACCTCGAAGATGCATATGACAATGCGACTCATGACTCATGCACCAGTTATACAACTCAAAGTATTTAGTTAATAAATACTATAATATCATATCTCATTATAAATCACCTCATAAAATATCACGTGGTGTAGCATCACAGCTACCTCGTAATTTTAATTAATAACTACTATAACGTCGTATCTCCTTATAATTCACTTCATAAGATATCTCGTGTTGTAGTATCACAACTACCTCGTAAAACGGCATCAGAACAACATAGAAATAGTGGCAATACATGCTAAACACGTCGACAAGTATATGCTAAACAGCACCAACAACAGCACAAGAACAGTAGCACGACAACACGTAAGACAGTATTATTTATACTCAACAACAGCAGCAAGGACAACAGCAAAACAGCAACATTAACAACATAAAAACGGCACCTTTTATTTCAACCGACAGCACATACTCTAGTGCAAACAACACTATTATTGTTCAAAGAAAAGAATAGCCATGTTCCCTTATGAAATAACACTATTTATTCCAAGAAGAGAGCAACATATCCCATTATAAAACAACAATACAGCATGGGAATAGTGACATTAAATTGCAAAACAACACTTATTCTTTACAAAAACAGCAAGGCATTTCTTTTGTAAAAACAGCAGCACATTTCTCCAACAAGACAGCAGTCAAATCAGTTCCAAAAACAGCAACATTTAATTGCATAACAGCATCAAAACAGCACATTTATAACATAAAAACAGCATCTCATTTTCTGTACAACGACACAAATTTATTTTTATAAAACAGCAGCTCATATACTAAATAAAAACAGCAAGACAGCAACATTTATTTTTATAAAACAGCAGCTCATATAACAATTAAAAACAGCAAGACAGCAACAATAAACGGTTTATTTTGCCTTATAAGTAGAATATTCAGTTAGGCCTCTGAATAAGCTTTCCAACGCATTTTAGAACACCTCAATCGGGTTCCCGGTTCGAAAGATATCCAATTTACAAAAAACAGTAACAACACTTTATTTTTTTGACAAACAGCAACAGCAACCTTATTTTTAAAAACAGCAACAGCACCTTATTTTTAAAAAACAGCAACAGCAACCTTATCTTTTTGACAAACAGCAATAGCATACAAAACATACCATTCTTCACATCTCAAGCACACAATCCCACATTTCTCAATTTATTCACAAACTTATTGTATTTATTCACACAATCATAAACCAACAATTTGACTACTACATAAGTCTCAAATACTCAAATAAATTATAACACCACATACTTCACATCCTAATTCAATCTCAATCACTCCATCACATATTCTCATCATCACATAACATGAAATCGATCCTAAAGCTCATCAAATCACCCAACTCAATATTCAATTTTTTTATCTCATATAACAATCACAACACAAATTGATTTTACAAGCCCTAACTACCCATACCCCCATCATAAACCCATTATCAACGTTAAACCCACCCTTACCTCAAATACGTAAGCTCCTAGCACGAAGAAGATGATCACGCACGAAAACACCGCAACACGAAAGCTCTTCCTTTCCCTCTTCTTCTCACCGCCGTCGCACTCTTTCTTTCTCCTCTTCTCTTCTCTTTTCTCTCTCTCAGCCGCGCCCTCTTTCTTCTCTCCCACGCTCTCTTCCTTTCTTTTCTTCTTTTCTTTTCTTTCTCTCCAAGTTTCTAAGATATTAACCCTAGCTTAAGTCATTGGGCTCACTTGACTTGGGCTTTTCTCGCCACCCAGTTAATTACTAACACTACTCCTTTCTCTTAATTAAATTACCACTCACTTACTTACTAAACACCACTCCTCATTTAAATTAAATACCCTTTTATTATTTTAATACAACCCACCAAATACCCCTTAATTAAATTAACTAAATAAATTAACACTTGAATTATTTTTGGGGCGTTACAGAAATAATTTATTTTAAACTAAAGATAATATATTAACTTTGGCTTATATGGTTTCATTATTACATTGTCTCAGCACCATTGATTTTTCAACGATTCATATTCATTTATTCTCCATTGCCTTCAAATTATTTTTCAAACGGAAGAATTGAAATAGTAACCGAAAACTTGATAGCATTTCATTTCCAACGTTTTACCATTATGCTTATTAAAGCAATCGATTTTGTAACTCATCACTTTATTGCAAATTCGGTTATGTTGGCTGAAAATTACTCATGGAGCGTATGCTTCATTTGCTGCTAGCTCAGCCTATAAAAAGCACCAGCTCGAGTAGTTGTGTACTAACATCCTGAAAAATATTTTCTCCATTCCAAATAAACTGTATCCTGGGTTCATCTCCTGTCAGAAACAAAGTTTCATTCTTGCCAGTTCGGTTCCCTCAACCGCTATTGTGGTTGGGACGAGACCGGTTTTATCTTGGGGAACTTGCGCTGTAGAGGCGGATAAGTTCTTCAGGACAGCTACCAAGCGACTCCGGTTGTTTCTCTAACTTTGTTCCTTTTGCAGGTATTCCATTTTGTTGGTTCGGTTGCGCAAATATATTACTACAATCTGAAGAACTTATCTCTATGGCTGACGCAACCAACAACAACAATCTTAAGGATTTATCCCTGCTAAATTTTAATTCACAAAATGCCATGTCATGTTCGATTGGAACCGAGTTTAGTAGAATGCGATATAGAAAAATGACGCTCATCTTCAACTGTTTGAAAAATGTTCTCTGTGTGCGAGGCCAGCAAGTTTTGATCACCGATCAGGTTCTATTGTTCTAAATTTTTCTCTAATGCTAATCAATATATAAATATGGATATGAAATCTATTCTGAATTGGCAATGAATTTATGAAAAATCAAATGGCGTGGAATCTTTTGCCATTATTATTTTAATGTCACATTTTATTTTATTTTTAAACACAAATATGGATAATTGTTAAAGATGAAGATTCTAGTCTAGTGTGTGTGACTTGTAAAGCTTAGTACAAGTGGTAAAATAAAACACCACAGATGCAGTCATTTCAAGATGTACCTCGTTTTGATAGACCTTTCATTATTTGGTTGATATGTTTGGATTGACAATATATATGTGAGCCGGATTTTTGTCAAATTGTTTTTATTATTATATGCAATTGCTATATTGTTATTCATACCATATTGCTTATATATATGAGAAATTGAGATTAATTCTATGAAAAGAATTATATGTGCACATCAATATGCTAATGATTCATAGCTAATATAAAGCAAATTGTTTTATTTAGAGTTTCAACTTGTAAGTAATATTTTCACAAATATGTGATGTATTAATTTTGATTTTGCAATGCTATGTGAGGCATTGTGGGGGTTACTCTTGAATCCATGTTTTATGTAAAATTGAGTTTTTAAGTGTTCCCACATTTGCTATGTTGATAACTAGTTTATTAATTATGATAATTTTGTTTTGGATATATGTGATATCCATATTTTGATATCACTTACTAATAAGGAATGCATGAAACACTGTTAACATACTTGTGAAAATCTATAATATTTTATAGAAATGTTGTCGCTTAGAAGTCTTCTAAGCATACCTGCACGTATAAGTATGTCATGGATGTGACTTAGAAATTGTCTAAGCATTTATATATAATTATCTATAGAGGAATAATGGGCTATGATAGCCAAGTTTGATTCACAAGAGAATAAATCTAAAAGAGGATTTATTTATGTCACTTAGAAATTGTCTAAGTAGACTTGTATAATTACCTTATAGAAATTAAGGTTATTATTCAAAAATGATTGAGTTTGAGTATATTTCTCAAATATATGGAATTGATTGACTGGGAGACGTCTTGGTCAATAATCCTTAATGAAAGAAATAGAGTCTTTCATAATGTGTAAAGTAGCTACTAATAATCGAGAAGGATTATATCCTTAGTTTATGTGAAAAACCCCATAGGAAGAAATCAATTTGTGAAACATTGAGGGGAATGAGACTTAAGCCAACTGATATCCAGAGGTGATGGTAACCCAACCTTTGTGATTGGAGATCCCATGAATAAGGTTCAATGTGGTAAAAACAAGTCACCTCCAGATACTACTAGCACTGAAAAATTAATTCTAGTAATTAATTTTATTCTTGTCCCTTCCTATGGTGCTATGATATTATTGTGAGGTGCTAGAACTGCAGGGTTAAGAGGTTAAGCTTAAAGCTTTTAATGATTTTCATAGCCCTTATTGGTGGTGTATGACTTGCAACATACACTTGATGAAATCACCTATATGAGTGTCAAGTGGGGCCGCTTGCATGAGATCCTGGCGAGGTCTCTAGAGCACTCATGAATACCGAGCACGTGCACGGCCTAGTAGCGCACCACCGCGGAAACAACAAGAATTGTCGGGGTGTAATGTGATAGTAAAACCTCTAACATATAATATGGGTAAAAGTGGTAGAAAAAGTGAAACGCTATAAACTATAAGCTCAAGTAGCGTTTCAAAAAACGCTATAATCCTTTCCAATGCTTTCTGCAGGAGTAGGTTTGCTACACTAGGAGGTCAAATCAATCTATCCATTGATCAGTATTCTCCATAGATTTAAAAAAATATAGATATACAAATATTAATACACATAGGCTCTGTTTGGTAAAAAAAGAGCGGATAGCGGATAAACTAGCTTATAGCAGATGAGCGGATAGCGGATAAGTTAGCAGATTGAACTAGCTTATAAATATTAATGGTGGACATGTGGGGAATTTAATTAAAATAATAAGGGTAAAAGTGGTAGAAAGGTGAAATGCTCGACAGAAGAATGAAGTTGGGAAACTGAAGCACATAAACAGAAAGTTCAAGATGTCTTCAGTGGGCAGTGCAATCTATTTGCACCCCAAGTTGGAGTCAAATCAAATTTTTTTTTGCAACATGCTAAACCTTTGTGAATCTGATGGGGAAAGACTATTGGTATTCAGCCAATATCTCCTACCTCTGAAATACTTGGAAAGGTTATCAATGAAATTGAAGGGTTGGAGTCTTGGAAAAGAAATATTTGTAATCTCCGGAGATTCATCCACTGAGCAAAGGGAGTGGTCCATGGAAAGGTTTAACAATTCACTTGATTCCAAAGTCTTCTTCGGTTCCATAAAGGCATGTGGAGAGGGTATATCATTAGTTGGGGCTTCCCGAATCATTATCCCGACAAGCTATTGGTCGTGCCTTTCGACCGGCCCAGACAAGAAAAGTTTTTGTTTATAGATTGATTGCTGCTGATTCTCCAGAAGAAGAAGATCACACAACTTGTTTCAAGAAAGAATTAATTTCCAAAATGTGGTTTGAATGGAATGAGTACTGCAGTGATAGGGCCTTTGAAGTTGAAGCTATTGATGTCAAAGAATGTGGTGATCTTTTTCTTGAAAGTCCATTGCTAGGGGGAGATGTAAAAGCTCTCCTCGTGCGGCCAAAGCTCTTAAAGATGGAAACGTCCAAGCCCATTGCAGGCGCATCCAGAGTAGGATACATATATCTGGTGAAAAAGATTTCTTTGATAATTAGTTGAAAACACCTTGCAGAAGGACACTGATTTTAAGAGAAAGATAGTTGTTATTCAGGATCTACGTGAGATGACAAGCAAGGTACGTGAGATGACAAGCAAGGTGCTTCACTATTATAAGTGAGTGTAGGGAATTTTGAACTCTCGTTCATTACTGCAAGGGAGTAATCTGCGAGCAGGAGGAATTTTTGTTCTCTCGTGGATTAGTATCAGTTGAGAAATCTGCGAGCAGTTTTCAGTGGGTGTCTCGTGGTTCTGTGTTGTGGGGGGGTGTATGCGAGTTAAGACTTAAGTCAACTATATTTTGGGCTTTTGGGATTTTTTAAAAGTTTTAGGGGTATTTTGATCTTCAGCTCCGCCTTTTCAACGACAACTGCAGGAACCAGATTATCTGTCAAAGCTCCAATCTCATGAAGTTGTTTGCATGCTTCAAGGCATGCAGTTTTTTTTAAGATCTTTTGCTCGCCTTGTACACGAATAGGCTGTAGAGGGCAGCTCTTGGGAAGATACAGCGTCCCAGTCTCCTTGTCCCACCGTGGAGTCGGTTTAAAGTATCTGAGAGTTTAATCAATCAGAATGGGATGAATGATGAAAAACAGGATAAAAATTAAGAGCACCAGTCAGATGCAAAATATAGTATCTTAGGTTCACTAAAACAAATAAAAATAATATGGAATAAGGGAAGTAACAGACTAACCCATCAGCAGGGAGCTGTGAGCAATATAAGTGTATCAAATTAATGCTAGAACTAAGATTAACAATGGCTCCAGTTCTTGCAACACAATAAGTTTCCTCGTAAAGTTGATCACTTTCAAGAGGTTCACATGGGAGGGAAGAATGATGCAAGGCCTCCTTTCTCATCATATCCCCACTACCCAGGTATTTCTCTAGTCGAGAACGTGCAACTCCATCCCCACTGTAATTTCAGAACAAAACATGAAAGTTGAGGGGAAAGTTTACTTCAACTAGTAAAACATGCAAGTGTCTCTCTACCAATTATTGGACCTTTCACTACATTTGATGGATTTTTGGTCCTATTCCTTCAGTACTCAGTAGTTGAATATTTTTGAACTTCAAATCTAACATATTCATTATTTTGTGAAATATGCTTTGGGGAGTCACTCAGATGTCTGGAAAATATTTATGAGTGAATCAAATCGTTGGATAATCCTCTAGGAAATAATCATTCTTAAAATCGTTGGAGGTATTGTTTGTACAGTTAAAAAAAGGGTTTTAACAATAGGGCTCTTCAATGAAATCATGATTTTCTTACACTGTTGTTTGCTTATCATTAGTTTATATAATTAGTGTTTCAGGCAATATATAATTTGTCACGATCAACACAATGCAAAAGTTGTTATGTTTAACAGAAGTTCTTAACTTCTACTATGTTTTCACTTCTAATTTTGGGTTAAAGTTTTTAAGAAGCCATCTGAAATTTAGTTATTGAAAAATCAGATGCTAGATGGCCATGTGAACACCTTAAAGGTCTCAGCTGATCAGCCACTGAGGAGCCCTGCAAAGCAAATAACTCTTAACCAGCCAGTGAGCAGCCCTGCAAAGCAAAAAACTCTTGACCAATTTGTTAGAAGATGTGACAGCGCGCATAGGTCAGAGCATCCATCAACACCCAAACGACCACGCTACTGTGCCACCACCGTCGTCGATGTCGAACCGGTTCAATCCCAATAAGATGATAAGAAACGAAGATAGACCGATCGAGGTGAAAACGACGCTAGATCATCATCGACCGGGTCGGGATTGAACCGGTTCGACACGGTGGTGGCACAGTGACAGAAATTTTGAGAAATAATAAAATATAAGGGTTAAAGTTTAATCAAGTAAGAATAAGCATTGTAAACTAAACTTCAGAATCATGGAGCTTACATGTCCCTGCGGGAATGGATATCTAATCAGGAAGGTAACAACAAAAGGCCCCAACATGACTCGTCCATATTACAAATGCCCTGGTTCTGATAAGGCAAGTCTTGAATTAAACTCGTCCATATTACAAATGCCCTAGTTCTGATAAGGCAAGTCTTGCCCTATATCTTAACATTTATTATTTGACAGGAAAATAACATCAGTGATTGTAAATTCTACTCATTTGAGGATGAACTCAAGCACTGTCCCTGTGGACGTGGCTTTTGCCGCACCATCTTTCAACGTAATAAAAAATATTGGTGTTGCTGTGTTATGGTGAGAATTTTAAGGGCTATTATATTCAAGTATGTTTGTTTTTAGAGTTGTATTAAGTCCGTGTGTGTATGGGCACTTATGAAAAATTAAGGAAAAAGATGTACACAAATCAAAGAAAAAAGTATGCACATGGAGGTCAATGTAACCTGTTCCGAAAAAAGAGCAAGGACCCTATTTTGATGTTAATTGCTATGTGTGTTGTATGTCTGTTTGTTGTTGTTGATGATTGTTAAAGCCCAAGGGCTAACCTCCCTAGAGGATACATGGTTGTTGTAAACATAATGTTGACATTGTTATCTAGGGGTTAGAATGTAGAACGGAAGGTTAAATAGTTGAAATTAAGTTTTAGGAGGAACCTTGTCGCAGCTAATGGGTGGGGAAAAGACATTTAACTATGCTTATTTGTTTTTTTGGTTACTGTGTCATTGGTGCACAGTTTTCACCGGCTTTGCCGATGCTTAATCTACGCCCGGGAACTTAGCTGGTCACAAGTACTCGGCAAACCCGTGTGGTTCTCTCCTCTCAATAGAGTTTTTGTCATACCCAATATTTGAACCCGAAATCTTGGGGTGGGATCCGAGTCCAGTTACCACTCGGACCAGTCCTTGTTGGTACTATTCTTACTTATTTTGATCAAAAGTATCTTTATGTTTTATATTTTTAAATTTTAATTTAGTTTTTTTATTAAAGTATCCCTGTCGTATCGTATCTTGATTTTCTAAATTTTTCTGTATCCACATATCGTGCCGTATCGTATCCCGGGCTTCATAGCATCAAAACCTGGCAGCTCAGTTGGTAAAAGCTGCGGGGACATATTTGTGGTGTACGGGGTTCGAACCCCGGTCTTGCCACTTCCCTCATCCCCTAGTGTGTGTGTGTGTTAGGCCAGTGGGCCAATTGCTTATCTAAAAAAAAAACCTGCACTCTGATTGTGACTTGTAATAATACCTCTGATTGACGGAATGACTTAGCTGATTGACGGAAGGAAGGCTTACTGCAAAATTAATTCATCCACTTCACTCCCTTCTACCTCTCTCTCTCAACCTGCACTCCCTTCTACCTCCGATTTTTAAACCACTCCTGTCTCTTCTCAATCTTCTTTCTTTAATTTTATTAATTAAGATGGTGCCTATGGTGCATATCTCTCCTCATAACTCCACAAATACCAAACCCCAAAAATTAAAGGTCTCCTCATCTCCTCATCATCTGCAGCAGGTAAGTAAACCCTAAAACCCACAACATTAACATACCCCAAACTTGTTCCTTTTCACATTCTATTACATAGTTTAACAACATCATAGCCAAATAACCATTTCAAAAGTCTTATCATCATCAATTTCAAATTACTCATAAATAAGTAATAAAGCATGATTTTTGGAAGAATTTACTTTGACATTGAAGATACTTACTTGTTTGATGATGTTATAGCAACTAGAAGATGCAACAAAGAGATCTTGGCAAAAAATTTCTGAGATTTGGACCTTGGGTAGCAAAAATTCGTGACCTAGAGTGAGAAAGGGAGAAACACGCGTGGAAACAGTTGTTGCGCGACTGCAGCATGAGTTTAATGTCTCCCTACAGGTTGGTGTATGGAAAAGCTTGCCATTTGCCACTAGAGCTAGAACACAAGTCATTCTGGGCAATTAAAAAGATCAATCTGCAACATGATCAATCAGGTGCTCAAAGACTGCTGCAACTCAGTGAACTTGAAGAGTTCAGAAATTATGCATATGAGAATGCAGCAATCTATAAAGAAAAGACAAAGACATGGCATGACAAGAAGATCCAGAGGAGAGAATTAATTGAAGGAAGCTTGGTGTTGCTGTATAACTCCAGACTCAAATTATTCCCTGGAAAACTCAAGTCACGATGGTCTGGTCCCTTCAAGTTACTAAAAGTATATCCTCATGGTGCAGTGGATCTCTTTGATGAAAAATCCAACACCACTTTCAAAGTCAATGGACAGAGGATAAAAATGTACTACGGTGACAATGTGGTGAGAAACAAAACCACCACACATCTCAAAGATCTCTAACCAAGAAGGAGATAGTCAGGCTGAAAGACTCTTAAATCAAGCGCTTTCTGGGAGGCAACCCATGAATTTTGGTAAATTTTAAATTCAATTTATATTTTAACGTGTTTAAATATTTTGCAGGATTTACATTGCGGGTGCAATCATTGCACCAGCAATTAGGAAGCATGCATTGAAGCTGCAACAAAGCAAGCATTAAATGCACCTGCCACGCTACTTCAAATACCCTTGCAACAGAATACAAAAACCTTTTTCAAATTTTGCTAAAACCTCACTTAAAACAGAATGAGCCGTTTAGGGAAAGACCCTGCCACGCGTCAACCCGCAGGCGTGTCCACACACCCCTAACGGTCACATTCCAATCAAATCAAAAACCCACTAATCAAACCTAAACCGCCCACTTCCCATAAAACCTTCTCTTAACCTCAACTCACAGATTACGTTACCCACTTTACCAAAAACACAGAAATCATAACCTCTCTTCTATACTACAGTCGGTTATGATTTCTGCTGATAATCCGCAATGCTGATAATCCGCATTGCTGGGGCAATGATTACTGCTGCAATGAAAAATATATACCTGCAAAACATTGCACTAGCAATGGTTGCTCCGGCAATTCAATTTGAATTCTTCACATATACTTTGTAGAGTTTCCATTTCTACAACAACTTGTGCAGAAGCAACAAGTATTTACGACAACAAGTTTTTCCACCTTACCAAATTCTTCTGAATCCTGCTGTCTGCAGGAGTAATGCTGATAATCCGCATTACCCACTTTACGAAAAACACAGAAATCATAACCTCTCTTCTGCACTAGAGCAATGGTTTGCAGGTGCAATGGTTACTTTTTCAGAAGTTTTTTTTTTTTGCTTTTGCTTTGATACACTTTTGGGAATCTTTGGCTCCATTGTCCTCATAGTTAGCCAACCTTGTGTGATTAAAAAGCATGTTTTAATATTTATATAGCATCAAATAAAGAATTACAATAGGAATAAGCATTTGTAGAATTGGAAACGATAAACTGTGAAAATCTTGTGTGTTTAGCATAATCATATATTTTTCATTGCAGCAGCAGTCATTGCACCAGCAATGCGGATTATCAGCATTACTCCTGCAGACAGCAGGATTCAGAAGAATTGCACCGGCAATCATTGCTGCTGCAACAACTGAAGACTACACAGAATTGCTCCTAAAATGTGATGATGTCAGCAACACATGTGGCAGGCGCAAGTGGCAGACCAAGCGGTGCAAAGTGATAATTATGTCTCCAAGATAAGAAACAAGCCCAAAAATCATAAACTCTTCCTTTACACTTGTCAACTCCTAATTGTTAAAGACTGTGTACACTTGCACATATATTTTCTACAACAAGTTTTTGCCGCCGTTTCCGGGTTTTCCACCTTCAAGGTTTTCCACCTTCAAGGTGGAAAAACATGTTGTCGTAAAAACATGTTGTAGAAAATATTTTTTGCTCCTGCACAAGTTGTTGTAGAAATGGAAACTCTACAAAGTATTTGTGAAGAATTCAAATAGTATTGCTGGAGCAACCATTGCTAGGGCAATGGTTTGCAGGTGCAATGGTTACTTTTTCAGAAGTTTTTTTTTTTTGCTTTTGCTTTGATACACTTTTTGGAATTTTTGGCTCCATTGTCCTCATAGTTAGCCAACCTTGTGTGTTTAGCATAATCATATATTTTTCATTGCAGCAGCAACCATTGCGCCCGCAATGCGGATTATCAGCATTACTCCTGCAGACAGCAGGATTCAGAAGAATTGCACCTGCAGTCATTGCTGCTGCAACAACTGTAGACTACACAGAATTGCTCCTACAATGTGATGATGTCAGCAACACACGTGGCGGGCGCAAGTGGCAGACCAAGCGGTGCAAAGTGATAATTATGTCTCCAAGATTGTGTAAAGGCTGTGTACACTTGCACATATATTTTCTACAACAAGTTTTTGGCGTCGTTGCCGGGTTTTCCACCTTGAAGGTGGAAAAACTTGTTGTCGTAAAAACTTGTTGTAGAAAATACTTTGTTGCTCCTGCACAAGTTGTTGTATGTGTTGCATTTACACTGATTGCACCAGCGTTGGATGCAGTAGCAATAGCTTTTTACTTTTCAAACAAAATTGCACCAGCCGTGAGAAAGGGCAATACTCAAAAACACCTCAGAAATGACCTGGATTTAGTTGGATTCACTTGCAAAGACCCTTTGTTGTATGTTGAAGCTCCTCCAAAACTTATGGAAATTGTTAGCCTATTCTTCATTTTGAAAATCTTTATAGTCTGGATCAAAAGCAAGCTCCTTCTATCCTAGAGCTAAATGGACTTTTCCAAAATCAGATAGGATCCAATCTGAGATCAGTAGAGACACACACTCACACAAAAAGAGCTCAAATGAACCTTTGAAGAATTGAAAAATCATGATTTACAAAGCTTTGTTGAAACACAAGAGTTGAGTTTCTAGAGAATGCATTCATTAAAAAGCATGTTTTAATATTTATATAGCATCAAATAAAGAATTACAATAGGAATCAGCATTTGTAGAATTGGAAACGATAAACTGTGAAAGTCTTGTGTGTTTAGCATAATCATATATTTTTCATTGCAGCAGCAGTCATTGCACCAGCAAATCGGATTATCAGCATTACTCCTGCAGACAGCAGGATTCAGAAGAATTGCACCCGCAATCATTGCTGCTGCAACATTTGAAGACTACACAGAATTGCTCCTAAAATGTGATGATGTCAGCAACACATATGGCAGGCGCAAGTGGCAGACCAAGCGGTGCAAAGTGATAATTATGTCTCCAAGATAAGAAACAAGCCCAAAAATCATAAACTCTTCCTTTACACTTGTCAACTCCTAATTGTTCTTTACACTTGTCAACTCCTAATTGTTAAAGACTATGTACACTTGCACATATATTTTCTACAACAAGTTTTTGCCGCCGTTGCCGGGTTTTCCACCTTCAAGGTGGAACATGTTGTCGTAAAAACTTGTTGTAGAAAATACTTGTTGCTCCTGCCCAAGTTGTTGTAGAAATGGAAACTCTACAATGTATATGTGAAGAATTCAAATTGTATCGCTGGAGCAACAATTGCTAGAGCAATGGTTTGCAGGTGCAATGGTTACTTTTTCAGAAGTTTTTTTTTTGCTTTTGCTTTGATACACTTTTTGGAATTTTTGGCTCCATTGTCCTCATAGTTAGCCAACCTTGTGTGTTTAGCATAATCATATATTTTTCATTGCAACAGCAATTATTGCATTTAAAAATCATATCAGTGCCAATACCAACTATTAAAGACTACACAGAATTGCTCCTACAATGTGATGATGTCAGCAACACATGTGGCAGGCGCAAGTGGCAGACCAAGCGGTGCAAAGTAGAAATGGAAACTCTACAAAGTATTTGTGAAGAATTCAAATTGAATTGCGGGAGCAACCATTGCTAGGGCAATGGTGTCAGCAACACATGTGGCAGGCGCATGTGGCAAACCAAGCGGTGCAAAGTGATAATTATGTCTCCAAGATAAGAAACAAGCCCAAAAGCATAAACTCTTCCTTTACACTTGTCAACTCCTAATTGTTAAAGACTGTGTACACTTGCACATATATTTTCTACAACAAGTTTTTGCCGCCGTTGCCGGGTTTTCCACCTTCAAGGTGGAAAAACATGTTGTCGTAAAAACTTGTTGTAGAAAATACTTGTTGCTCCTGCACAAGTTGTTGTAGAAATGGAAACTCTACAAAGTATATGTGAAGAATTCAAATAGTATTGCTGGAGCAACCATTGCTAGAGCAATGGTTTGCAGGTGCAATGGTTACTTTTTCAGAAAGTTTTTTTTTTTGCTTTTGCTTTGATACACTTTTTGGAATCTTTGGCTCCATTGTCCTCATAGTTAGCCAACCTTGTGTGATTAAAAAGCATGTTTTAATATTTATATAGCATCAAATAAAGAATTACGATAGGAATAAGCATTTGTAGAATTGGAAACGATAAACTGTGAAAGTCTTGTGTGTTTAGCATAATCATATATTTTTCATTGCAGCAGCAGTCATTGCACCAGCAATGCGGATTATCAGCATTACTCCTGCAGACAGCAGGATTCAGAAGAATTGCACCGGCAATCATTGCTGCTGCAACAACTGAAGACTACACAGAATTGCTCCTAAAATGTGATGATGTCAGCAACACATGTGGCAGGCGCAAGTGGCTGACCAAGCGGTGCAAAGTGATAATTATGTCTCCAAGATAAGAAACAAGCCCAAAAATCATAAACTCTTCCTTTACACTTGTCAACTCCTAATTGTTAAAGACTGTGTACACTTGCACATATATTTTCTACAACAAGTTTTTGCCGCCGTTGCCGGGTTTTCCACCTTCAAGGTTTTCCACTTTGAAGGTGGAAAAACTTGTTGTCGTAAATACTTGTTGCTCCTGCACAAGTTGTTGTAGAAATGGAAACTCTACAAAGTATGGTAACTTGCTCAAGTTGTATTGCCGGAGCAACCATTGCTAGCGCAATGTTTTGCAGGTATATATTTTGCATTGCCGCAGCAATCATTGCCCTAGCAATGCGGATTATCAGCATTACTCCTACAGGCAGCAGGATTCAGAAGAATTGCGCCTGCAACCATTGCTGCTGCAACAACTGAAGACTACACAGAGTTGCTCCTACAAAGTGACATTTTATAACTTCCTTAATTTAAGATTGAAAAATATGTCCTCCCTTGCCTTCCCCTCCCAAAACCCCCTCCCAAACATACCCTTAATCTTAGCCGTAGGATTTAATAAGTGCCGCATGTCATCTGACCCGAAAAATAGTTGTCAAAGCAAAAGTTATAAACTTTCACCAACAACAATGGCAAGAAAACAATCAGCAACGTAACCAAGCCATCCAGCAAGGATCGAAGATAGGAGAATCAAACAACTTCGAGGAAAACAAATATCTTTGGATTAAGATGAGACAATAATAATACTTAATGCAGCAGTTGACCTTGTCAAACGTTTCCCGCGTAATGACCACACCCAGCAAGTTACCGACTGTGAGTGCGAGGTGATCGTAAAGAAGATTTCTGAGGATTATGGGTCGGGTATCTGTCATGAGAAGGTTAGAAAGTTCTTCTTTTTCTACAGTTGCAACATAGTTTGTTTTAAGATTGAAGATAGATTTTAATGACTCTGAAATATGTGGGTGCCCTTCATTTCATATGCTGCTGTTTTCATTTTTTTTGAATATATATGCTGCAAAGTTTTATTGATATGATTTGGCGAGTACTTTTGAACAATGTAAGATGGTATATGTTAAATTGAAACTTATGTCAGATTACATTTTTATATCAATCATATTTATTTATTAGGCTTAAATATGTTTTAGGCCCCTACAAATATAGGGTGTTTTAGTTTAAGCCCCTGCAAAAAAAATTTTTTGTTAAAAGCCCTTGCAAAATGACATATTTTTTTATAAGCCCTTCTATGACTAAAATGTTAGCCTTAACATGGAATGCTATGATTGCTGGATATGTTGAGAAGGGCTTATAACAAAATATTTCATTTTGCAAGGGCTTTTAACAAAAAAATTTTTTTGCAGGGGCTTAAACCAGAACACCCTATATTTGCAAGGGCCTAAAACATATTTAAGCCTATTTATTATAAAAAATCTATCTTCTTTCTTAAAGCAAAATATGTTGCAAAGCTTATTATGCTAAACACACAAGACTTTCACAGTTTATCGTTTCCAATTCTACAAATGCTTATTCCTATTGTAATTCTTTATTTGATGCTATATAAATATTAAAACATGCTTTTTAAACACACAAGGTTGGCTAACTATGAGGACAATGGAGCCAAAGATTCCAAAAAGTGTATCAAAGCAAAAGCAAAAAAAAAAAAACTTCTGAAAAAGTAACCATTGCACCTGCAAACCATTGCTCTAGCAAAGGTTCCTCCAATACTATTTGAATTCTTCACATATACTTTGTAGAGTTTCCATTTCTACAACAACTTGTGCAGGAGCAACAAGTATTTTCTACAACAAGTTTTTACGACAACATGTTTTTCCACCTTGAAGGTGGAAAACCCGGCAACGGCGGCAAAAACTTGTTGTAGAAAATATATGTGCAAGTGTACACAGTCTTTAACAATTAGGAGTTGACAAGTGTAAATGAAGAGTTTATGCTTTTGGGCTTGTTTCTTATCTTGGAGACATAATTATCACTTTGCACCGCTTGGTCTGCCACATGCGCCTGCCACATGTGTTGCTGACACCATTGCCCTAGCAATGGTTGCTCCCGCAATTCAATTTGAATTCTTCACAAATACTTTGTAGAGTTTCCATTTCTACTTTGCACCGCTTGGTCTGCCACTTGCGCCTGCCACATGTGTTGCTGACATCATCACATTGTAGGAGCAATTCTGTGTAGTCTTGAATAGTTGGTATTGGCACTGATATAATTTTTAAGGGCAATGATTGCTGCTGCAATGAAAAATATATGATTATGCTAAACACACAAGGTTGCCTAACTATGAGGACAATGGAGCCAAAAATTCCAAAAAGTGTATCAAAGCAAAAGCAAAAAAAAAACGTCTGAAAAAGTAACCATTGCACCTGCAAACCATTGCTCTAGCAGTGGTTGCTCCAGCAATACAATTTGAATTCTTCATATATACTTTGTAGAGTTTCCATTTCTACAACAACTTGTGCAGGAGCAACAAGTATTTTCTACAACAAGTTTTTACGACAACATGTTTTTCCACCTTGAAGGTGGAAAACCCGGCAACGGCGGCAAAAACTTGTTGTAGAAAATATATGTGCAAGTGTACATAGTCTTTAACAATTAGGAGTTGACAAGTGTAAAGAACAATTAGGAGTTGACAAGTGTAAAGGAAGAGTTTATGATTTTTGGGCTTGTTTCTTATCTTGGAGACATAATTATCACTTTGCACCGCTTGGTCTGCCACTTGTGCCTGCCACATGTGTTGCTGACATCATCACATTTTAGGAGCAATTCTGTGTAGTCTTCAAATGTTGCAGCAGCAATGATTGCGGGTGCAATTCTTCTGAATCCTGCTGTCTGCAGGAGTAATGCTGATAATCCGATTTGCTGGTGCAATGACTGCTGCTGCAATGAAAAATATATGATTATGCTAAATACACAAGACTTTCACAGTTTATCGTTTCCAAGTCTACAAATGCTGATTCCTATTGTGATTCTTTATTTGATGCTATATAAATATTAAAACATGCTTTTTAATGAATGCATTCTCTAGAAACTCAACTCTTGTGTTTCCACAAAGCTTTGTAAATCATGATTTTTCAATTCTTCAAAGGTTCATTTGAGCTCTTTTTGTGTGAGTGTGTGTCTCTACTGATCTCCGATTGGATCCTATCTGATTTTGGAAAAGTCCATTTAGCTCTGGGATAGAAGGAGTTTGCTTTTTATCCAGACTATAAAGATTTTCAAAATGAAGAATAGGCTAACAATTTCCATAAGTTTTGGAGGAGCTTCAACATACAACAAAGGGTCTTTGCAAGTGAATCCAACTAAATCCAGTTCATTTCTGAGGTTGAGTATTGCCCTTTCTCATGGCTGGTGCAATTTTGTTTGAAAAGTAAAAAGCTATTGCTACTGCATCCAACGCTGGTGCAATCAGTGTAAATGCAACACATACAACAACTTGTGCAGGAGCAACAAAGTATTTTCTACAACAAGTTTTTACGACAAGTTTTTCCACCTTCAAGGTGGAAAACCCGGCAACGACGCCAAAAACTTGTTGTAGAAAATATATGTGCAAGTGTACACAGCCTTTACACAATCTTGGAGACATAATTATCACTTTGCACCGCTTGGTCTGCCACTGGCGCCTGCCACGTGTGTTGCTGACATCATCACATTGTAGGAGCAATTCTGTGTAGTCTACAGTTGTTGCAGCAGCAATGACTGCAGGTGCAATTCTTCTGAATCCTGCTGTCTGCAGGAGTAATGCTGATAATCCGCATTGCGGGCGCAATGGTTGCTGCTGCAATGAAAAATATATGATTATGCTAAACACACAAGGTTGGCTAACTATGAGGACAATGGAGCCAAAAATTCCAAAAAGTGTATCAAAGCAAAAGCAAAAAAAAAAACTTCTGAAAAAGTAACCATTGCACCTGTAAACCATTGCCCTAGCAATGGTTGCTCCAGCAATACTATTTGAATTCTTCACATATACTTTGTAGAGTTTCCATTTCTACAACAACTTGTGCAGGAGCAAAAAGTATTTTCTACAACAAGTTTTTACGACAACATGTTTTTCCACCTTGAAGGTGGAAAACCCGGCAACGGCGGCAAAAACTTGTTGTAGAAAATATATGTGCAAGTGTACACAGTCTTTAACAATTAGGAGTTGACAAGTGTAAAGGAAGAGTTTATGCTTTTGGGCTTGTTTCTTATCTTGGAGACATAATTATCACTTTGCACCGCTTGGTCTGCCACATTCTCCTGCCACATGTGTTGCTGACATCATCACATTGTAGGAGCAATTCTGTGTAGTCTTCAGTTGTTGCAGCAGCAATGATTGCTGGCGCAATTCTTCTGAATCCTGCTGCCTGCTGGAGTAATGCTGATAATCCGCATTGCTGGGGCAATGATTGCTGCTGCAATGAAAAATATATACCTACAAAACATTGCGCTAGCAATGGTTGCTCCGGCAATTCAATTTGAATTCTTCACATATACTTTGTAGAGTTTCCATTTCTACAAGAACTTGTGCAGGAGCAACAAGTATTTACGACAACAAGTTTTTCCACCTTTAAGGTGGAAAACCTTGAAGGTGGAAAACCCGGCAACGGCGGCAAAAACTTGTTGTAGAAAATATATGTGCAAGTGTACACTAGACTAGTAGCTAAGGGTTATAATCAGGAAGAAGGAATAGACTATGATGAAACCTTTGCACCCGTAGCTAGATTAGAAGCTATTCGCATGCTCCTTGCTTTTGCATCTATCATGGATTTTAAATTATATCAATTGGATGTCAGAAGTGCATTCTTAAATGGTTTCATTCAAGAAGAAGTGTATGTTGAACAACCACCTGGCTTTGAAAGTTATGAAAAACCTGATCATGTTTTCAAACTCAAAAAGGCTCTTTATGGTCTGAAGCAAGCTCCAAGAGCTTGGTATGAAAGACTAAGTAAATTTCTACTTAATCATGATTTTCAAAGAGGGAAAGTTGACATTACATTATTTATAAAGAAGTCCAAAGATGATATACTGCTTGTACAAATTTATGTGGATGATATTATTTTCGGTGCTACTAATGAATTGCTTTGCAAAGAATTTTCTAGTATTATGCAGAATGAGTTTGAAATGTCAATGATGGGAGAACTCAACTTCTTTCTCGGACTTCAAATAAAACAAACCGAGAACGGCATCTTCATCTCTCAATCGAAATATTGCAAAGAATTACTCAAGAGATTTGAAATGCACAAAGCAAAAGAAATGGCCACTCCGATGGGCACCTCATGCTACCTAGATAAGGATGAAGAAGGTAAACCAGTAGAATTGAGCAAATATCGAGGTATGATTGGTTCACTTATCTACTTAACTGCTAGTAGACCAGATATCATGTTTAGCGTCTGCATGTGTGCTAGATATCAAGCAAATCCAAAAGCGTCACACCTAGTAGCAGTCAAGAGGATAATGAGATATCTTGTAGGAACACAAAATGTTGGTCTATGGTATCCCAAAGGCGCCACATGTAGCCTTATCGGATATTCCGACTCTGATTTTGCAGGTTGTAAACTGGATAGAAAAAGCACTAGTGGAACATGCCATATCTTAGGTAGTGCCTTAGTGTCATGGCATAGTAAGAAACAAGTCAGTGTCGCACTGTCAACTGCTGAAGCAGAATATGTTGCAGCAGGAAGTTGCTGTGCACAAATCCTTTGGATGAAGCAACAACTTCTTGACTATGGTGTAGAACTAGATCACATACCAATAATATGTGACAATACAAGCGCAATCAATCTTACAAAGAACCCCGTTCAACACTCTAGGACTAAGCACATAGAGATTAGGCATCATTTTCTTAGAGATCATGTCCAAAAAGGCGATTGTGTGATTGAATTTGTTGAATCATCTAAACAGCTAGCTGATATTTTTACAAAATCTTTACAAAAAGAAACTTTCTTTTTCATTCGAAGAGAACTTGGAATCATTGATTGCTCATCTGTTTGGATGTGCCGTTCTTTGATTCACAAACTATATCTCATCGTCACCCTTTTGATCATGACAAAAGGGGGAGAAGTATACAGGACGTGTATGCATATAGGATTGATATAAAATTGTCATTTTGCATCTAATCATTGAGATAGGGGGAGCATCAAGTGAGGGGGAGTCTAGTTATATTTTATGCATTTTTTTTGGTTGATGAACTAACCTCCCACCCAAAGATGAGTAAAGTTTTGTCATCATCAAAAAGGGGGAGAATGTGGTTATATTGCTTTTGCAGTTTAGGTTTTGATGATGATATGTTCGAAGTCAAAATGACAAGCAGGTTAGGTTTTGAGGATGTATTCAAAGCGGAAAATGACAAAGCGGAAATCCAAGGCAAACAAGACTCAAGAAGTAAGGGTAGTCTCTAAGGTTTGGGTCATGTCTTAGGATATATTGTAAGCCGCTTCCGAGGGTCAGCTCATCTCACAGGTTCATAGCCTTCACAGTTTTCAAAATGCATGCATGCACATAGGTAAGGCACGTAACATAAAAACTATTTTGTGGAAGTTAGAAATCGATTCATGACTCCTTTCCTAAAGCCAAGAATCGATTTCCAACCTTGTGCAAAGAATAGAAATCGATTTCCCAAAGCAAAGAATCGATTCCCAAACTATTTTAAAAGCTAAGAATCAATTCCTATTATTTCTTCTAAGATCAAAATCGATTTCCTACTCTGTCTTTAAAGTAACAAATCGATTTCCTTCCTGTTTTCAAAGCATAAAATTGATTTGCCTCTTACTTTAAACAAGCAATGAATCGATTCATAAACTATGCTATTTCAAGCTAAGAATCGATTATTCTCCTCATGCATCCAAGCATAAAATCGATTTGCTTCTTTCTAAAAGCCTCAACGGTCATATTTCCAAGCTATTAATCGATTCACACTTACTCTTTAAAAGCAAAACAATCGATCACACACTTATGAGTTATTTCCTTTTTGAAAGCAAGAATCGATTATCATTCCTAGGCTATTCAGGCACATAATCGATTTCGTCATTTTTTCAATGTACTCAACAGTCATATTTTTTATAAGCCTATAAATAGAGGCTTCACATTTCATTTTAACACACAACCCATTCTTACGCTTACGCTGAAAACGCAAAACTCAAAAACCCTAGCACACGCACTTTCATATATTCTTCATCTGTCAGAGCTGATTTCTCTCAAGGGTTAGAGTTGGGGTTGGTGATCTTCAAGTTGTATAATCTGCCTTCATAAGAGGTATTGTGGTTTTTATATTTGTAATTCGTTTTTACGGTGTTCACTGTACTAGGGAGTGGGGTATCTCTCTAGGGTTGCTATTGGTACTAGGGAGTGGGTATCTTTCTAGGGTTATTGGTTGTAACAAGGGTGGGGTATCTCTTGTTGTTGTTGTTGTTGCTGTAGATTTGAGGGCTCTTCATAGGTGGGGTATCCTAGGAGAAGAGTGCCTGAGTCTGTAAAGGTTTCCAAAGCACCTGTAAGCTTTGTTGTGTTAGTGGAAAATCTCACAAGGGTGTGAGGACTGGACGTAGGTCACTGGGAGGTGACTGAACCAGTATAAAATCGGCTGTGTGCTTTACTGCTTTCATATTCTTTATCGTTCATTCCATAAACCTGCGCGAAATTAATCTAAGTCGCTAAAAAGGGGAATAGTTTTAAAATCTCAATTCACCCCCCTCTTGAGACTGAAGCCACTTGGTAACATAATTCATTGCACACTCTCTTGTGCAGGTGGGAGGACGTGCCTCACCATATATGCCTACGGCCTGGCTTTAGTTCTTCGTCTGCATCATCTCTGTCCCCGCACACCATTGTTTCGGTAGTGGTGAGCAGAATCCTTATTTGTGTCGTTGTTTTAGATCTCTTTGGACATGATCTTCTCACCCACCGTCTTATTATCCTTCTCAACGGACGAACCTCGTCAATAATATATTTGTTATTTTATATAATAATTAAAACAGTTTGACATAAATTCGCTCACAGTATTTATCGTCAATCCCAAAATAATTTCATTCAAAATGAAATTGTCACTTTAACAATACAAAGATGTGTGACACGCGGTATACAAATATATAAACATGGCGAGGAAAAGATATGTATTTGTTCACAACCCTTTCAGTTAATATTGAATATGAAATGAGCATATCCCAATTTTGTCACTCTAAAATTGTGTGTTGAGTATCTTAAATGGAGATCATGTGAATGCAAAGAAATGGAGTATAAAGTATTCAACATACTGGACAACTACTTTTGTATATCACTAGTGAACACATCAAGTAACTATATTCCTCAAGTTTTAATAGTTGCCTAAATTAAAATCTACAATTTCAAAAACTTTCAATATAATAATATAATATTTATAAAATAAAACTTATCAGTTCTCACATTATAAAACTCACATATGTATATAAACCAAAATGAATTCTCAAAAGAATGAAAATCATATATCTACTAGAGTCTCATTTAGTTTCTATAAAATAAGACTTTGTTTAGAACCGTGTAAAAGAAGATCATGAGCATCACATTATAATATGAGCAATTAATCCATGACAATAAAATCTTATCCAGATAACCAACATTAATTACTCATCTTGGAGATCAATGAACTTGCTAGTATTTGTTTAAACAATAAACTTCAAATACTGTGTTAGAAATATAGTCTAAAATAAATTGAAAAAGAAAATTATTCAATCTAAACAATTAATATGGCAATATATGATTTCCCCCTTTCAAGTCACATGGGAAAAGAATAAAGACAACAAAAAGTGCCAATGAAAAACACGGAAGAGACAAATAGTGCAGTCTCACCAAACAAAGCAGTGTTATTCACTAAAGGAAGAAAATGCTGGGAATGGGAATGCTTATCTGATTATTAAAGCAATATCTTGCAAAGAAGAAAGGAACGAAACTGCATACCAGAAATAGTGTTTCAAGAACACGTTAAGGAAACTACGTAAACTGAAAAAATCTGATCGCTTTTTAATTGTTTCCACGATAAATCCTTAAGATTGTTGTTGATGCGCAGAAGCCTTTTTTTCCTTTCGAACAATAGAAAATGGCAATGCAGCCGGAACTCAAATCCAAATGGGTTGTCATGCCGTCATTTGCGTGGATCGAAATTAAATAGATGATAAGTTCTTCAGATTGTAGTAATATACGCAACAAGACAGCAACAAGATAGAGAACCTGCGAACAAAACAAATGTCAGATAAACAACCGGAGGAGTTTTTCGACGCGCCCTGAAGAATTTATCCGCCTCTACAGCGCAAATTCCCCAAGGTACAACCGGTCTCGTCTCAATCGCAGTAGCGAAAGAGGATTCCGAACTGACAAGAATGAATTTGATACGCGACAGGAGATGAACCCAGGAGTGTTTATTTCGAAGAGAGAAAGTGATGTTTTCCGATCTGTACCAATAGCTACTCGACTAGCTTTTTATAGGCTACATATATAAGTGATGAAACAAACACTCCATCAGCATTTGAAGCCCAATGATCCTGGACCAGGATTGTGAGTATACCTACTCAGACGACCAACTGCTAATGCAATGTCTGGTCGAGAAAAGTTCCTTAGATGCAGTAGGCTCACAATTACTTGGGCATATTGTGGTTGGTCAACAGGATCACCTCTATTTTTCTTTCAGTGTGAGTTAGCTTCAAAAGGGGTACTCACTGGGGTCGAGTTATAGTGACCAACCTTCCTAAGAAGTTTCTCAACTTAATGTTTCTGTGATAGTACAATACTATATCACCTTCCCTAATGACTCTATAGAGAATTAAAATAAACAGTTAGATAATTGATAAGCCTTATCACTTTCATAACATACTTATACATACAAGTCTGCTTAGGTGATTCCGAAGTGACTACATTTCCATAAAATATTTATAGACTTTCATAAGTATGATGATGATGTCTCATACATTCAGATATTAGTAAGTGATCTCAAAATATGGATATCAGATATATCCAAAACAAAATTCTCATACCTGATAATTTTCCGCGTCATCTTTGAATCTAAGAGATTGTTAGATTTAATCACTTTGAATATGTCAATAAGTGATCTCAGTTTGTATCCTATAGGGAATCGAACTTTTCTTGCTCTAAAAGAAGCCACTTTGTGATCTCTGTTAGTCCAACAAAAGTGGAAAACAAAGACACCAAGAATCCCAATAATCATATCTATAAGTTGTGTAGGTCTTAACAAAAATATCCACAATGAATATATCAACTAAATCACTTGTACATACTAATGCAATATCCCATTAAACTTGATAATTTAGTTATCAACATAACATGTCTACATTTTGAAGACTCAACTTGTAACACCTTGTTATTTCTAACATGTAGAAACACCAAAAGTGCACAGATGCGGAAAATTCAGAGGACACGGTTCCTGTTTAAGTTTTGGACATACAAACTTTTTCCGAAATAAAACATAATCGGAAATGACATTACTTCATAAAATAGAAGTTTATCGGTTCCATACCGAGTGGATTACAATATCCAAGTCCAAATACCAAACAGAAACATAAACGGTTCATATAACTCATAATCAATACAAGGTTATACAACCAATTAGGACAACAAAAGAATAAAGGATCAAATGACAAAGTCTTCAGCACCTCCAAGAGTATATCAACTACTCGTGCACAATAGTCTTCCTTTTTCCCTGCTTCTCTGAAAAACAACAAATATGGATAGGGTGAGATAACATTATCTCAGTGAGTCCTACCGTGCCCCCTCACTGACACTCGGTTCAAATTATTAAACCGTTACAACCAAAGTTGACATAACAATGTCTTATCTTATAATCGAATTGCCGACTGCACAACGACTGCTAATCCCAGCGAATTCGTGTTCTTAAACTTTGCATAAAGTTTTATTTATTAATCGAATTGCCGACTGCACAACGACTGCTAATCCCGGCAAATTCGTGTTTAACCTTAGCACAAACCGGCTGCACAACGCCTGCTAATCCCGGTAACCCGTGAATTGACCACGCCAAAACACATTCAGGGCCTAGGGTGAGGGCTCATGACTTCCCTTCCTAGTATGCTACTTGTCGGGTCGTCACCCAACGTAATACGTATGACAATACGCATCAAGTTCTCGAGAGTTAGATAATCTATATCTTTTCGATCACCAAATGGATCAATTACATAAATAATCGGATAAACAATATCCATATCGATCTATAACCCGTTTTGAGGAAATTCATAATTTAGACCTCCGGCATTATAATCATATTTAACGTATTATTGACTTATAACCCGTTTTGATGAATATATAACATCCGGCATTATAATCATTTTCATTTGACATATATAAACATATATATATTTAGTCAGTCCATCAGTCGGTGTACTCACGCGCGTACTAGGGTTTCGGTTTTTCAATCAAATAGGCTTTCAAAGCTCTTTTTCAAAACCATGAGTTGAACAAGTTCAAAATAAGGCTTTCAGTAAGGCAATCCCTTTTTAAATGATTGAGAAAGAGATTAGAAAAGGTTCGGGATCAGACGGAGCGACAAAACGAGAAAACGGAAGCCGGTAACAGAACCACACGCACGACCCGTGCCCAGGGGCGCACGACCCGTGTGTGGTGCACTACTCAGGACCCATCTACCAGAAGGAAACGCACGATCCGTGCCCAGGGGCGCACGACCCGTGCGTCCCGTTCTGTTTCCAATATTTCCAACTCGAAGCAGGCGCACGATCCGTGCCCAGGGGCGCACGATCCGTGTGACCTGTGTCTGTTACCAGCATTTCACATTTTTCCCATTTTCGCTCTCCATTCTCTTCCAATTCGATTTCTAATTTCAATCACCTGAAATCCAGAAAATTTCCAACTATTCCAGAATATATATAAAGTGTTTCATTTCAATGATTCATTAAAATTCTCAATAAACCGTAAAACATCGTTTTGACTTAAAAATCGCTTTTCGTTTCTAAGTCTTTTGAAAACGGGATTGTTGCCTTATTATTTGAAACCACAAATTTTCAGAATACACAAAATGTCCCTAATCCGTGAGTAGAACTCACCTGTTGACGGTCGTTCTAGAAGTCCCGTCGAAACGCGAAATGACCGGAACGAGAGAACTAACGAGCCCGTCTTGCTTGACACCAACTGAGTTGCAAGCTTCGAGACGACAGCTCAACACTGCTAGACTTCACTTCAAAGTGAAATGCAAGCACAAGACTCCAAGGTTCTACTGTCCAAATGATCATGCAACCAGAAAAATCTTAGCATTCCCTCCTTTTCACCATTGAAGCTTTGAGTTTACAAATGGGGTGGAGAGAGAGAATCTGGTCTTGAAAGTGGTACCAATAGATTGGAAATAGAAAATGGAGTAGAATGGGAGTGAGAGTACTTACATGCATTCAGATTTGAGGTGGGCTCCTCCTTCTCCCTTCCTTCTCCTTCGCGCCCCTCCTCCTTCTTTTCCCTATTCTGTTTTTCAGTTTCCAACTTCAGAATTTGAGAAAGTGATAAAGTGGAGGAAGTATGGCTGGAAGGGTTCAGACTTGAGGTATATATATAGGGGGTGCGAATTTACAAATGTGCCCTTCAGCTTAAAATCTTCCATTAAACCATGACTAATCCATAAGTGAATGTGAGATAGGATTTTCTTTGGGCTTTTACTCGTACAAAAATCCCCGAGACACGACTAATTATTCCCACAAATAAATAATCGGTCCTAGGCATCATAATACGAGTCCTTAAAAATTTAGGGATGTTACACAACTTTTATAGAAAGCATAAATCCGAGAACGACACCCGCAATGCCTCAAACAACATGCATTCCAAAGTCAAGAGTAATGCATGCATCACATATTAATGAAAATTTTACTTGCAAGTTGAAACTCTAAATAAAACAACTTATTTTATATTAGCTATCAATGCATTAGCGGATTTGTACACATATAATTCCTTAGATGGAATCAATCTCAATTTCACCTATCATAATACACACAATATGCTTACATTAAACTCAATAAATTGATAATGCAAATTTTTTCCAATAAAATTGGTGCATTAAGTTTGTCTCTCTTTTTCTTTTGACTAGGTTTTAGAACCATAAAGGATATTCAATGTGTTTGCCCTAAAGCATCTAAACTTCTAAAAGTTGGAAGACAAAAATTAGTGAACTCATTCAAACCAAATCATTGTAGAGTAGTTTGTGATAAAGACATGCGTGCAAAAACATCAAACTCTCTATTCGAGGACCTAGCTAGATAAACGATACAGACAGACCCTCTCAATAAATTCAGTAATCAGTGAACTCATACAAACCAAATCATTGTAGTTATGCTATTTGCATTCTTATAGTGAACTCTTTGGGATTGATGACCTATCATTTGTTGTGCTAGTGAAATTAAAGAAATGCTTCATGACAGTGTCGAGAACTCTTGGCATGACGTTAAAATTATGCAAGTGGTCACTTGAAAGTAATAATCGATTTCTAAAAACTTTGTTTTTGTGAAAGTTATTCTGAAAGTAACTATTGACACTAGTGCAAAGTTAAATGCCCGATTCTCTAATAACTTGTCCAAAGACACCTAGCACGTCTTGGTGGATAGGAGTGATTTAAGGACCAATAGTTGTTATTCTCTGCCTATACGTCTGCACTCAAACTTTTGTAACAGTACATTACTCAATGGTATGGTAATTGATGTCAAATGTCAATTACCACTAGAAAATTTCAATCGAAATAAAATAATTCAGCTAATAACACATTATGTTCAACGAAGATAATACGCAAATTGCCACGGATCTTTATCTCAAACAAGCAAGAAAGCGAAGTCTTATCAGATAAGAGCTAATCAACAATCACGCAAAAATACCAAACTAATTTCGTAATTTAAGACAGCGTTCAATCAATCCCAAGTCGAAAATTAACCTTCACTCAAATGACACAATCGGAATCCCTGCCACTTATGCGAAGCCAGTAATACACGCAACAAGACAGCAACAAGATAGAGAACCTGCGAACAAAACAAATGTCAGATAAACAACCGGAGGAGTCTTTCGACGCGACCTGAAGAATTTATCCGCCTCTACAGCGCAAATTCCCCGAGGTACAACCGGTCACGTCTCAATCGCAGTAGCGAAAGAGGATTCCGAATTGGCAAGAATGAATTTGATACGCGATAGGAGATGAACCCAGGAGTGTTTATTTCGAAGAGAGAAATTGATGTTTTCCGATCTGTATCAATAGCTACTCGACTAGCTTTTTATAGGCTACATATCTAAGTGATGAAGCAAATGCTCCATCAGCATTTGAAGCCCAAAGAAAAACCGAAAATGAAATTATCAGTTATATAATGAATTGCCATAAACTGTAGGTTACAAAATAAAACGGATTACTGAAAATAGCCGTTGGGAAATAAAATGTCATTATAAGTCTGTTACGAAATCAAGTGGAATTAATTAATCCAATGTCATTATAGCCGTTGAGAAATAAAGCAACATCAATTTGTTGTTACAGATTTATTTTGCAAATCATTTTGACCAAAAGTAGCTTAAACTGAGCATTTTTGGATAGGCTAACATAAAACCAAAAATAAGTATAAAATTAATATCTCCTTATAGACCCGCGTGGGTACGTTAGCAATCCACGTGGTTCTATGAGCGCTAGGGATCCACGTGGTTTTATGAGCGAAAGCGATCCACTTTTGAAATATCCTTTGTTTTTCAACAAAACACAACAACTATTAGTCTCATGTCCCCTCTCCAAACTCCCAAACAGATTAATTGCAAAGTTGATTCAGAAAAGTCTCCAAGAAATTGACTTTCTTAACTTGGAAACAAGATTTGGCTAACAAAGAGTCATGACATAACTTTGGGTGAGGATTTGAATCCGAGTTTTAACTTTTTTGTTGATGCTACTAACTGTGTTGTTGGGGATGGTAATTCTCTAAGCTTTTGGTTTTCAAAATGGTTGGGTAGCATTCCTTTTAAAGAAAATTTATTTGCTATGTTTCACATTTCTCTACAGAAAGATCACTCTATTGCTGGTATGAGTGTTAGAATGAGTGCTCAATGGAGTTGAGATTTCAAGTGGAGTCGTGCCTTTAACGCCTTAGAGGCAGATGATTTTTCTCATTTATCTAACATTTTGTGTAATTTTAGTCCAGCTTTTGATTCTGTGGACAGGTGTAACCGGAAACTTAACAAACCTCACTCATTTAGTGTCAAATCTTGCTCTATTTATCTTGATCAGGTGTCTCCACCAACTGGTATTGGCGATGTTTTAAAAGACGCTCTGAAATCCTTGTGGCGCTTATCGGTACCGTCCAATGTTGGTATTCTTGGGTGCTGCCTTCTTCTTCGCAGGCTTCCTACTAAAGACGCGTTACTTGCTATATGTGGCATTGTTGGTGTCCATGAGACTGCATGTCTGCTTTTTTTCAATCAGGAGGAGTCCATATCTCACTTTTTCAGGTGTAAGGTCGGTTACTAGGTGGAAGGACATATGTGGGTGGATGGGGGTTCAAGAGGTGCCCGCTCTAGAAGGAGTGACTCATTTTAATTATTTTTTCACTAGTGCAAAATCAGGAAAAGAATTAGACATTTAAAGTCAGGCGCTCAGATGCCTGACTTTATATGTTGACGCGGTGGCAAACTTGTAATTAAAAGGCAAAACTCGCGAGTTTCAAAGTCAAGCGAATACACGCCTAACTTCTAAAGTGAAAAAATAGCAAAAAAAATAGACTTTAGAAGTCAGGCGTGTATTCGCCTGACTACATAAGTAGACACGGTGGCAAACTTGTAATTAATGGTGAAATTCTTTTTTTGTAGTTCAGTACTTTAGAAGTCAGACGATACACGCTCGACTTCTAAAATAGAAAAAAAGAATTTCACTTAGTTACGCGAACCCTATCTCCACTCTCAGTACCCCTTCTCACTCACTCTCACAACACGAAGCCTTCTCTCTCACTCTCAGAACTCAGAACGCGAACCCTATCTCCACTCTCAGACACCTCACGTTTCTTCCCTCCGTTTCCTCTCCCTCAGAACGCGAATCCCACTCACTCTTAGAACACTGAGTTGCTCCTTCCTCATAACCCTATCTCTTCTCAGAACACAACCCTGAGAACCCTATCGCGAGAGGAGTGATGCGCGCTCCTTCTTCTTCATCATCTCAGCAATTTCACCAAGGCGCCCTCCTTCTTCTTCTCCATGTCTCTCTCTGTGAGTTGCTCTCTCTCTCTCTCTCGGTCGCTCTCTCTCAGTCGGTCTCTCTCTCTGTTGCTCATCTTGGTCGCTCTCTCTGTCGTGTTCTCTCCCTATATCATTCTCTCTCGTTAGTGCTCTTTGGCTCTCTCTCTCTATTGCTCCCTCTCTCTCTCTCTCTCTCTGTCGCTCCCTCTCTGTCTCTTTCTAGGTTTACTATTGTGTTTATCTGTATTTAGGGTTTTAGGGTTTATGAGTTTTTATAACTTAATTTGGGATTATGATTTAGTAGATTATCTGTATTTAGGGTTCTCGATTTCGGATCTGGAGTTGGAAGATTTCGGATCTGTGAGTTTCTTGAAAGATTTCGGATCTGTGGCGAGGTTCTGTGTGTTTATGTGGTGTTTTCACTTTTGTGAGTATAACTTGTTATTAACATGTATCTTACTTTGTTTGTTTGTGTTCAACACTGATTAACCACATGTGTAGGTGTGTGTGAATTGTATTAACTAGCAAAATTGTTGTTGATTTTGGTGTATTGATTTGATGCTGATATAAAATTTCTCTTTTTTAACTATCCGTTTTAATGGCAGAATGATTTGGGGTTGAAGAAAGAATTGAGAGAGATGCTGCCTATTATTGTGTACAAGGAAAGCTTCTTTGTCAAGGATACACAGTGAGTTCAGTTCAGTTGTGTTGGCAATTTCGCATTGGTCTTTTTTTGTGATTTTACTTGCATACCTATTCTCATTCTCATTCTTATTCTTCCCTGGTATTGAATTAGCAGGATGATAAGTGCTAACAATATCACTTAGTGGGGGCTGGATTTTACACAATAATGAAAAGTTTTGAAAATAGAGTATCTAAGAGTTAGGTGATAGATTCTTCTGTGGACTTCAACACAAATAGGAATAGGACTTTGAGTTAATGCAGATAAACTTCTTAATAAAACTTATGAAAAACCAGATATTAAAGCAATCTTGCAACAACTATGCAAATTCTTAGCCAACAGCTTTTCCTATAAACTGAAATTAGCTATTGCATGTCAATTTTTCCCAAATCTACCTCATTTAACTTCTTCGTAAATATCTATCAGCTTATATATAATGAATTTTTGCGTAGCCTCATAATAATTCTGAATTTTTATTTGACTTATATTGTATTTGACTCATTCTGAATTTTTGCGTAGCCTCATAATAATTCTGAATTTGTATTTGACTTATATTGTATATAGGATTCCAGTTACATGGGCATAAGTTCTCCATTCATTCGTGTTCTGCAGAACCTCCTCCACGGAGTGCCCCTCAAGCTTGTGGATGGTGGAGAATCCCAAAGGACTTTTGTTTATATTAAGGATGCTATTGAAGTTGTCTTGTTGATGATTGTAGGTTCACATATCTAATCTTTTATGACACTATTTTTTAAATACTGGTTTTCTGATTGTGGAAGTTCATCTTTAAAATATCATTCTTATTGGCTGCTCCACTAAATGTGAATGTTAACCTTTTTACAGGAAAATCCAGCCAGGGCCAATTGAAAAAATCAGATGAGGGAAAAGAAAGGAATAAAAGAGATGGAAGAAATTAGAGGGAAAGGAATATTTGTTTAAGAGCTATTGCAGTTGGGAGCTGATGAAATTTCTTCAATAAAGCCAAAGCTAGTTCCCTTTCTTGCCATATAAATATGCGGAAATTCAAGACTGTGAATTGCAGCTTCAATTCATCTTCAAATGGTATTGGTAGTATGGCTGAGAACTAGTGAAAATGATGAAGATTATGTTAACTATAGTATTGTTGATGCTGGTATGTTTTAGTTTAGCTACTTTAATTAATGATTATGTTGACTGACTTAGTAATTGGTGTGATCAATTTAACTAAGTAGTGGATTGTTTATTGATATAAGGACAAACTTGGGTGACATTCATTGGGTTATGGATATGTTGGCAGCAACATGGAAGATTATGAACCACAATCGTTGCTCTATGCTGATAGAAACACACCCAAAGAAAGAAAGCAATGGAGATATCTTGAATCGAAAAAGGTGGAGTGGCGATGAGTTCAGTGGCACCATATTCAGTTGGCACTTCCCTAACCTCCCTAAAAATTAACTATTCCGCGGCATCATCCCAATCACCTCCTCTTCATAGTCGCATAACATGTGCTGCCCAAATCCAAGTCGAAGTCGAAGCCCAACCACTAGTGCTTGTACAGAAGGAGAGTCAGCTTAAGAGACGAGAAGCAATAGGCCTCGCCTTCAGTTTTGGCCTTCATACTTTCTTCCAACCACAAGTACAACCCGCAACCGCAGCCGAAGCAGTTCCGTGTGAATTAACGGAGGCTCCTTCAGGCCTTGCATTTTGCGACAGAAAATTGGGCACCGGTCCTCAGCCTCTTAAAGGACACCTTATTAAGGTAACCGTTCTTTTTTTTATTTTTTAATAACCTGCATTTCATGTGATGATATTACTAATACACCACCCCTTTATTGGCAATGACAGGCACATTATGTAGGGAGATTGGAGAATGGGAAAGTTTTTGATAGCAGCTACGATCGTGGCAAGCCTCTTACCTTTCGTGTTGGTGTTGGAGAGGTATAATATAATTAATTCAATAATGTCTTTTACTACCAATTTTTGAGAAGCAATTGCTCAGGACTAAAAATTAGTGATGAATCTTTATCTTTCATATAGGTTATTAAAGGATGGGATGAAGGAATTTTAGGAGGTGATGAATCCTGAGAATGGTCTCTACAAAAAGTCCTTGGAAGTTGCTGTTAGGTAACTTGCTATCCCCATTCATCAGCATAAAAGTTGAATTTCAGCACATGTGAAAATGAGTGATTAATAGAAAATGGTTAACAATTACTAGTGAGTGTGTGAAGATATTAGTCATTCTTCAGTTAGTATAGTTAATGTAATCTAGTTTAGTTCAACACAGTGTAATAGTAAGCTGCTAGCCTTTTGTGTTTGAATAATTGTGAAACATCATGGTCGTTCTAACTGTGGCTTTCTTGCTGCCTGTTTACTGATGTATCTATTTTATCTATCATGACTTGATTGCTTCTCCTTTTGACTTTGGTTCTCCAACTGATTATGCTATTAAGGTAGGATTTTTTCTGAAATGGACATATAAGCATTGTGTGCTTCATGATGACGCTTAGAATTATGCGGTGACATAGGCATTTGAGCTTAGTATTTACTCTTGAAAAATTCCTATGTATATTTTTTGGAGATGTTGCATCGATGCTTGTAATGCTTAAATCATTTGTTCCTATTTTCCATTACAACTGATATTGCTTTGGGAGCTGTTGACCCACATACAACTGCCAAACAAATTGCTGCAGACAGAAAAATAATTGATACAGCAGCACCATTTGAATCTGTTAAGGAAGCTGTTTCCAAGTTTGGAGAAATTGTGAATTGGAAACCGCCTAGATTGCAGACCGCAGAGGTATATCACTTAGCATTAAACTCTTTATATCACTTAGCACTGACATTTATTCTAGTATTAAATTCCTAGTTGTTTGTCTCTCTATTTTGTTTACCAAAACTGTTTTTCTTTATAAGGATCATGAAAATTGCTTTTTTGATTGTACAGTTTTTCTTTCTAACAAAGCTAGGAATGTTTATGAAATAGCATATGCATAGGCAGTAGATTAAGGACCACTTAAGAGAGATTTGATTACAAAATGCTGCATGTCTATTATGCTTTTGTGACCCTGTGCACTATGTTATTAACAAACGTCCCTGACTTGGGATGTACAAGTGTGTTGAAAGAATCAAAAGATACCAATATCAATATCGAAATCTTAAATTTTCTCTAGAAATATCAATATCAATGCTTTATATTCAGTTTGTGTCCTCTGAAAATAATTATATCAATATCAATATCGAAATCTTAAATTTTCTGCTAGGGTGCTAGATTTTGGAGCTGGGACTGGTTCAGCTTTTTGGTAAGCGACTCTAGAACTTTGTTCTAGTGAATGGTTAACTTTGATATTATAAGTTTATTGATGTTCTTAAATTTATTCATTGCCTTCCGAATCTGATGACGAAGCTTTCAGGATCGGTGTTGATAGTTGGTTCCCGGATCATTGATTCAGAAGATAATTGTCCAAAAGTTGATATGATATTCCCTTATAACATTGAGATCAAACTTGAATAAAAGAAGGTTAACTCCACTCCATTTTTAGGGAATGGATGGTCAGGAGCTCCAACTTAGTGATGGAAGGCATTTGGCCTACCGCGAATTTGGTGTTCCAAAGGAAAAAGCTAAGCACAAGATCATTGTCATTCATGGATATGGTGACTCCAAAGATATACATTTGCCTGCTTCTCAGGTACAAACTTGCTCCTCTTAATTTTGTGCAATGTGAGACTAATTCTCAAAAAGTCACAAAAACATCAAAAACCTTAATAGCGCGACACTAATTGCAATTGCAGACCCTTTTTTAAGGCCTTGAAGTGTTGAAGTTTACTGAATAATTTCAGAAATTTTGTTTGTTGTTTGATATATTATAGTGATTATGTTCTTTCTTGATCTCTGTTTTGTTCTGCGTTGGCATATGCATTATTACCATTTACTTTGTTGCCATTTTGTATAACAATTTACAAAGTCCATTTAACATTCTCTGCTGTTTTCAGAAGGAGGATCTGAGGGCTGTGGTTAACTATTTGCGGGCGGATGAAAATGTCTCTCTAATTGGCTTATGGGGACGCTCAATGGGCGCCGTGGCTTGGTTCGTTTTCATTCAACCTTACCAATTGAATGAGTTTAAATCAAAGTTTTCCAATTCCAATTAGTATTCATACATTGGGTTGTAGCAATTCAATATTACAGTGCATATGGATTTTGTTCTTGCCACTGATGATGTCATTGCCTGCAGCCTTATGTATGGAACTTGTAGATACTTACAGATTCCGTCTGCCAAAATTCACCGTGAGTGAATTCTATTTTTGAATGTAAATTAGAATGCCTTCTATGAAGCACAGTTGCAAGGTTCTATTTAATAATAATAATCTTACCTTAATAATAATCTACTATTATTAATAAATTTGGTGCAAGGTTCTATTTAATTCAGTTTTGAATTTGGTAGGTGGTAGTGGAGTTAGTTTATGTGGAGTTTCTTTGAAGGGATTATATTGAAGTATGTTTGTTAGATGTTTAGTGAATGCGGATCCAAGGTACTCATCTACTGCAAACTGCAACAAAATTGCCTCTTCTCAAGTTATAAATCAAATTCTTCATTGTCTTAATTTCTTTTGCAGATTGAGATTGCAGCAAGTGTGGGTCAGGTGCTTTAAAGGACAAGTTATTTAGTTTGCTTTTTTTATCACCTACATATTAAAGTATGCAGACACCAAAAGCAAGGTAAGGTTGTCTTATTTGTCACTTTTGCTTGCATCTTTCTATTTTTTGTTCTGTCTTGTGACCAATTCTGGGGTCTAAATGAGGGACTAGTAGCTTTTATTATAATAGCTCTGTCTGGTTGTATAATTTAAAGCTTGTTCCTTTGCTAAAATCTGAAAATTTAATTAGGGCCTATTTATTCCAATGGAGTTGGTAATTGAACTCCTAATAAATTGCTCTGGAGAGGGATAGATGCTACCTTTGGTCCATTAGATTGAATTTATAATTTATAGCTTGTTGCTATTCAAAGAAATCTGAACGCAAGTCAACCCAAAGTCCAATATCTGAGGTACATTTTAAGTTACTTCATGGCTAGAATTAGAAATCTAAACTATTAGATTATTTGTAATTTTTCTTAAACTTATTGTTTAATGTATCTCCTTGCCCTTTATCATCTTGCTGTAGAAGAACCGAACAAGCAGGGTCATCAGTCATGCCTCAGTCATCAGATTACAATGAAGTTTTAGCCACTGAAGCTGGAGGAGTTGGTCAATTTCCACCAGCTAAGATGTCTTATGGTGGTGGTTCTACATCTTGGGAATATGTCACAGTGGACAATTGATGAATTTTTTGGAATTAATGATTTCGGTCAGAATTATAATTTCATGGATGGATCATCAAGGGTATGTTCATAGTTGCTGCTGTTCACTGGTTTTGTAGATTACTTATCTTTTATGTTTTTATTGCTTGACATTGTCATATGACTAAATCACTGGCATGTTCATAGAGAATTGATGGATTTATAGGGATAGAGAATTGTTGTATATGATGAATTTAAGTACAATGTGATGAATTTAAGTGTAGAATTCTATTTGGATGTACTTAGCTTTAATGTAATTTAGCTTTGGAAGTATTTTGTACTTAAAGTGTAGAATTCTACTTAAGTGATGAATTTTAGCTTTGGATGTACTTAAAGTAGAATGTGATGAATTTAAGTGTAGAATTTTATTTACTGGTTTTGCTGGGAGAATGACCAAAATTGTATAACCAGGGTGTATGTAGGAGATTAAACCAAAATTTGAAAAAAAAAACTTTTAAAGTCAGGCGCAATAATGCCTGACTTAAGTATAGATTTGAAAAAAAAAACTTTTAAAGTCAGGCGCAATAATGCTTGACTTTAAAACCACTTACGAAGTCAGGCAACAATAAATGCTTGACTTTAAATCATACTTACGAAGTCAGGCAACAATAAATGCTTGACTTTAAATCATACTTACGAAGTCAGGCAACAATAAATGCTTGACTTTAAATCATACTTACGAAGTCAGGCAATAATAAATGCTTGACTTTAAAACAGACTTACGAAGTCAGGCGAAATAAATGCTTGACTTTAAAACTGACTTACGAAGTCAGGCGAAATAAATGCTTGACTTTAAATCAGACTTACGAAGTCAGGCTATCGCTTGACTTTAAAACTCCTGACATACAAAGTCGACTTAATAAAAGTCAAGCGGGCGCCTGACTTTAAATCCCCTTTTCGCCTGACTTTAAATCCCTTTTTTGCACTAGTGTTTCGATATTGTTAAAGGGATAAAATCTCATCGCGTGAACAATATGATATGGCTGGCAGTGTGTGGTGTCTTTGGTTGGAGCGGAATAACGCCCTTTTCAACGGAAGTGTTTTTGTTTATTCCGCTTTGTTAAACAGGGTCAAAACTTCAGCATGGGGCTGGTTTATTTGTAATATTTGGAGAAATCTAAATCTTCTAGTTGCTGAATGGTGGTCAAATCCTATCAATAGTCTGCAAGCTATTTGATCTGCTTTGTGTTGGGTGTGGTTTTATTGTTGTGCGTTGAAATGGTCTTTGCTGGATTGCTGTCACGGTTCGGTCATATTGTTGTCTAGTTGCACCGGGGTTTTCTATGCAAAGATGTTGTCTTGGTTTTCTGTTGGTTTGCTGTAATGATGTCCCTAGTATACAGTTGTTCTAACGGCTTGTTGTTTTGCCTTTGGCTGTGTTGTTTATGTTGTTTTAACCTTTGTATCAAAGTGTTATCAAAGTGTTCTTGACTTTATCACCTCGTTCTCCTTGGAGTACTCTTTTTCCTCCTTGGGTCTTTTTTCCACGGGGTTTTGGCCCAATGAGGTTTTAACGAGGCCCCGAGATATTGTAAGGTTGGAGTACCCCTTGTACTCCCCTTAATATATTTTTCTTATAAAATAATTATTTTTTTATCTAAACATAATTGCAATAGTCAATTTTTGTGCTTTACCAAAGAATGGTAAAGTAGTGGGATGTTATGTAATTTGAATGTTGAACTCTCATTAATTAAATGGAAAAGCTATTGCAATTTCATCAAAGGATATTTTTATTTCCCTAAAAACAAGTATTTAATTTACTTTACACTTCCTTATTTACTATATATTTTGTGTCTAATATAATTTACTTTACACTTCCTTATTTACTATTGTTCTGGAGTGGACCAAGGGGTCCCATTAGCAAAACCAGCAGGTGTGTTTAGCAAGTAATATGGATCAACCCAACCGATTCAGCCCATATCCATCACATGCGAGCCCAACATGCTTGGACGGTCAAGATCGACTCTACCCATCCAACGATCCACGAGAGGGCACGATTTCCTATAAATACAGGCAAACTTTTCCCTAAACAAGGTTCAATCTCTAATCCTTAATACCTTCACTCATATATTCGATATACTGACTTGAGCGTCGGAGTGGCTTGTGTAACACCCCAAAAATATGTGGTTAGTTATATAATTAATTAAATAGGGCCTATGTGGTAAGAATGATAATTATTAATTTATAAGGGTTTATTTTAATATTGGAAATAATTATTTATTGATATAATTAAATATGAGAGATTTAATTAGGAGGTGGTGTTATATTAAGGGTGTTGTATTTGGATTAGGGAGTGGTGTTGCTATTTAAATAGGGCTTAAGTTGTGTTGGAGGCCCATGATCCATGAAGTAGAGCTTAAGTGAGTTAGGGTTAGAGTTTTGGTTGGCCATTTGGTGCTTAGTGAAAATTGAGAGAGAGCCGTGAGATTGGAGAAAAGAGAAGAGGGAGTGCGCAATTCTAAGGAGAAAAAGAAAGAAGAGTTTCCTCTCAAATCTTCCATAGAGGGAGAGGAATCGCGAGGTTAAACAAGGAGAAAGAAGGTTTCGTTCGCTGTGTTGCCGTGGTTATTCGTTGGTGACTTCCATCGTCTTCTTGGAGCTTACGTTTAAGAGGTAAGGGTGAGCGGTTTTCAATTTAATATAATTGAGTATATAGAGGGTTTGTGGGTTTGTGTTAGTGGTTGAATTAGAATTTATAGGTGGAGATGAATGATAGATTGAATTATTTCGTTGATGTGCGAATTACCCTATGACGTGAGAAGATGAATAGTTGCTGTTTTTTTTGTAATGAATATGTTACTATTATGCAGAATTATAATTGCTAATTTTTTTGAGATATGTTGTTGCTGTTTTTATAAAAACAGTGCTGCTGTTACAGAAATTTAATTGGTGCTGTTGCTGTTAATTGGGTGTTGCTGTTGCTGTATAATAGTTATGCTGTTTGCTGTCAATTATGTATTGCTGTTGCAGAATTTTATTTGGTGCTGTTGCTGTATATTAAGTGTGCTATTTGCTGTCAATTATGTATTGCTGTTGCAGAATTTTATTTGGTGCTGTTGCTGTATATTAAGTGTGCTGTTTGCTGTCAATAAAATGTGCTGTTTTCATCAAAAAATTGCCGCTGTCATGTTGCTGTTTTTACAATAAAATACTGCTGTTTTGTAAATTAAAATCTGCTGTTGTTGCTGCTGTTTCAGCCTATCAAAGGCCACTGTTTTGCGCAAATTTGCCACTGTTTTTCAGCCTCAATATGATGTAAAATTGCCACTGTTTCTGCGCAAATAATTGGCCACTGTTTTCAGTTTTAAATTGATGTAAAAATTCTGCTGTTATGCGAATTAATTGGCCACTGTTTTCAGTTTTAAATTGATGTAAAAATTCTGCTGTTATGCGAATTAATTGGCCACTGTTTTCAGTTTTAAATTGATGTAAAAATTCTGCTGTTATGCGAATTAATTGGCCACTGTTTTCAGTTTTAAATTGATGTAAAAATTCTGCTGTCTTTGCAAAAATAACGGCTACTATTTCAGTTCCGATTTGATGAAAGATTGCTACTGTTTTACGCATAAAATGCCACTGTTTATTCCCAAACTTAATTGTGGCGCTTCCTAAGTATGAAAGTGAAATGTTTACCCCATAATTTTAAAATGTAGAGTGAAATGTTTATTCCCTAATTTTAAAGATGTTGTTACATTATTTTTGAATGTGATTGTTTATGAAGAGTGGTGATATTAATATGATGATGATGATGAATACACTCTATGAGTGTCTTATGGTGGTGATGACGAGTACTCCGGGTGAGTAAAATTTTGGTGATTGCACATGTGTACATAGTGTCTCATAGCATGTGCATCTTATGACGAATAGGCTTCGGCCTCTTAGTGACGGTGTGCCCTTAGTGGCTTATTTATGACGAGAAAACAGTGACGGTGTGCCCATAGTGGCTTATTATGACGAATATGGTACCATCATGCATATGCCCAGGTGTGGGTTGCATCTTCATGCACATTCATGTTTTTTTTTTATGACGGGTGACGTGAACTGTGATTTTGTTTGGTGTGGTGTGTAACGATGATGAAGTTGATATTAGTAACGATGTTGTGTGATGGTTTGCTCATATTACTCTGCTGTATGTTTAATTATATTTTGTTGAAAGTTCTCACCCCTTCTGCTTGGAATGTTGCTCTATTGTGGCAACGCTGCAGGTGACTCCGATTGAAGGACATGCTGCCTTCCTTTTTAGCTGTTGAGAAGTTCGAGTCGCTCTCTGATATTGTAACACCTAGGGGGCGGGGTTAAAGTTGATGACTTATTTAATTAATTGTTTTAATAATTTTATTGATGTGTGAGACGTGTTTGAGCGATTTTTCTTTTTGGTGAGCTATTATTTCCGCTGTGATGAGATTTAATTTTGAAGTTCGATTTTTGAGACGAATGTGTTTCTACACGAATGTTTATGGCGTAGCCGATGAGTTTCATCAATGAAGTTGTGACATTTCTTTTCTACTAATATTATTATTATTTTTGAAAACGAAAGCACTCTGATAACGACGTACAAATTGAAGGGGTAGAAACGGGGTGTTACATTAGTGGTATCAGAGCAGTTTGGTCCGTCCGGCCATGTCGTCGAGTCGTTGTGTCAGATAGTGACCAACTGTTGTCTTTCAGTGCTGACCATTGTTTATGTTGCAGGTACGCCAAAAGTTTCCCTTGGTAAGTGAACTAGTGGGGGAGATGTCCCTACTAGCGCTGTGTGCCTTATTGTGTTTTCGGTGTGTGAATTGTGTCTGTTTGTTGTGGTCCTTGTTGTTGACTTTCCTTGCTGCGTGTTTCTAAAATGATTTACCCTGTTGCCTGTTACTCTGCAATGTGTTTTGATGTTTGAAAACTGAATGCGTTGTAAAATTATTTTGTGGACTATTTCAAGTTATTGCTGCACTAATAACTGTCGTAGCGTTTTGATCACTACAAACGAAAAATATCTTCATTGAGTGCTATAATTTTGACCTCAACTCTTTTTGGAAAAGACCGCAGTTTGATGTAACAATTTTAGCTGAGGACTACCGTCTCATGTGATTGCTATTTTGACTTGTCTAATTTTCCTCAAGGTGGGGTCTTGTATGCTTGAGTTTTACGACAAAATCTTGTTGGTCGTTACTTCTTGAATTGCGCTATAGAGTTTTATAATCCGAAAAATAATGGGAGTTCCGAAATTGTTTTTGAACATCCATTAAACACTTTTACGGCTGGATACCGATATTAGCATTGAAAATTATTTTTTGGACCCTGTTGCGGACTTCTTTGAGTCAGCTTTTATTGCCATATGTTCTTAAGGATATTTTACTCAAACCATTTGAGCTGTCGTTTAGTCTTGTAGAGAGAGAATCAATTTCTGTGACGTGTTTTATTTCTTGTGTTGAAAACTCCAAATAAAATGTTTCGTGCGTGTGTGTCACTTCTCTAAAAGGCTATTCTGTAGTTGATGACTAATATGACTGGACTTGGTTTTCGATTTTCTGCTGGTTTGGAAAATGCTTGGTTTTCGAAAAGACGCCGTAGTTACTTCTTTTGGATCCCGGGGAAAAATGTTTTCGAGGTTCTTTTCGAATTTTCTAAACTAATTTGAAAAACTAAGTGTTCTGACTTTTGTGACATCTGAATCTGGACTGTAATTTCAAATATTACATTTTCGCACTTCCGCTTACAATTATTTTTGAGGTAAAAGGAGTACCGTCTTTAGTGATATGTCGAATGTGCGACTGTTGTGCTGTTTGAATTTTGTGCATTGGGTGTTCACTGATTCTTAGTCATAAGATTTTCTTAGTGCCATACTCCTTAATCCTTTGATCTTGAACACCTTGTGATATGCTTTTATGTTATATGTAAATGTTGTGTTATTGAAAATTACTGTTGCAGTTTTTCTGAAAACTATTGTTACTGTTTTTGTGAAAATTATTGTTGTTACTTCCAAAAAAAAAAAAAAAAAACTATTGTTGTTGTTGCCATGTGACATTATGCCATTGTTTCCGTGCCGTATGCCTTGTTGCTGCTATATTTACGCATTTAGTAAACTTCCTCGTGATGTCGTTGATGTTACTGTTGTTGTTGTTTTTCGAAAAACTATTATTGCCGTTTTCTGAAGACTATGTTGATGTTTTTCTAAAAACTAATATTGCTGTTTTCTGGAAGATATTGTCGCTGTTTTTGAAAAATTTGTTGGTGTTTTAAGAGAAATAATCGTTGCCGTTTTCAGGAAACTACTGTTGCTGTTTTTCTGAGAGTTACTGTTGCTGCTTTCTGAAAAATAATTGCTGCTCTGTGTACCTTGTTGTTTTGATATGTTGTCCGTTGACCCTTGGTTGACGTTTGTGGAAATATGTTATGTGATCGTATAATACGTGCCAATTGTTGCCGTTGTCGAAGGCGCTTGCCCTCGGGCGCGCCATGCCTGTTTTGTTGGGTTGCTTGCGGCGCCTTAGCGCCCACCGTTGTGACTAAGTTGTTAGTCCTGATGCTGCTAATTGTTATCGTGATTGTCGAGGTTGTGGTTGTTGCCTGGTTGTATGCTGATGTCTTGCTATTGTTGTCTTGGGTATCGCCGAAAGGCCCAAGTTGTATTGTTGTTTTGTCGTGGGTATCGCCGAATGGCCCACATTGTTGTTTTGTCTTGGGTATCGCCGAATGGCCCAAGTGGTGTTGTTGTTTTGTCCGGGTACCGCTGGATGGCCCACATGGTTTTGTTGTTGTTATTATTGTTGATTTGCTATTGTGGGCCTATGGCCGTTGTTGAGATTGGATGTTGTTGTGCTGTTATGCAAATTGTTGTGTTAAGGGTATCGCTGAATGACCCAAATTTGACGTTGGTGCTATTTTGTTGATATTGATTGATACGATTGTTTTAGTGGTGCTTGTGGTGTTATAGAGTTGCCTAAAGCTAGGAGTACTGGAGAGTGAGCCTGATTATTATTACTTGAAATTACCTGGCTGAACAAGTAGGAGGGACGGCCGCCCAATCACTTATCGCCGGTAATCAAAGAAATAATAGTCAGCGGGGTGGTTAGCGCTGGTTGTCTAAAGGGTCGTTAGTTGGTTAGTGGAGGGGTGTTGGCTTAGGTAGTTAAAATTTCGAGGACGAAATTCTTGTAAGTGGGGGAGAGTTGTAACACCCCAAAAATATGTGGTTAGTTATATAATTAATTAAATAGGGCCTATGTGGTAAGAATGATAATTATTAATTTATAAGGGTTTATTTTAATATTGGAAATAATTATTTATTGATATAATTAAATATGAGAGATTTAATTAGGAGGTGGTGTTATATTAAGGGTGTTGTATTTGGATTAGGGAGTGGTGTTGCTATTTAAATAGGGCTTAAGTTGTGTTGGAGGCCCATGATCCATGAAGTAGAGCTTAAGTGAGTTAGGGTTAGAGTTTTGGTTGGCCATTTGGTGCTTAGTGAAAATTGAGAGAGAGCCGTGAGATTGGAGAAAAGAGAAGAGGGAGTGCGCAATTCTAAGGAGAAAAAGAAAGAAGAGTTTCCTCTCAAATCTTCCATAGAGGGAGAGGAATCGCGAGGTTAAACAAGGAGAAAGAAGGTTTCGTTCGCTGTGTTGCCGTGGTTATTCGTTGGTGACTTCCATCGTCTTCTTGGAGCTTACGTTTAAGAGGTAAGGGTGAGCGGTTTTCAATTTAATATAATTGAGTATATAGAGGGTTTGTGGGTTTGTGTTAGTGGTTGAATTAGAATTTATAGGTGGAGATGAATGATAGATTGAATTATTTCGTTGATGTGCGAATTACCCTATGACGTGAGAAGATGAATAGTTGCTGTTTTTTTTGTAATGAATATGTTACTATTATGCAGAATTATAATTGCTAATTTTTTTGAGATATGTTGTTGCTGTTTTTATAAAAACAGTGCTGCTGTTACAGAAATTTAATTGGTGCTGTTGCTGTTAATTGGGTGTTGCTGTTGCTGTATAATAGTTATGCTGTTTGCTGTCAATTATGTATTGCTGTTGCAGAATTTTATTTGGTGCTGTTGCTGTATATTAAGTGTGCTGTTTGCTGTCAATTATGTATTGCTGTTGCAGAATTTTATTTGGTGCTGTTGCTGTATATTAAGTGTGCTGTTTGCTGTCAATAAAATGTGCTGTTTTCATCAAAAAATTGCCGCTGTCATGTTGCTGTTTTTACAATAAAATACTGCTGTTTTGTAAATTAAAATCTGCTGTTGTTGCTGCTGTTTCAGCCTATCAAAGGCCACTGTTTTGCGCAAATTTGCCACTGTTTTTCAGCCTCAATATGATGTAAAATTGCCACTGTTTCTGCGCAAATAATTGGCCACTGTTTTCAGTTTTAAATTGATGTAAAAATTCTGCTGTTATGCGAATTAATTGGCCACTGTTTTCAGTTTTAAATTGATGTAAAAATTCTGCTGTTATGCGAATTAATTGGCCACTGTTTTCAGTTTTAAATTGATGTAAAAATTCTGCTGTTATGCGAATTAATTGGCCACTGTTTTCAGTTTTAAATTGATGTAAAAATTCTGCTGTCTTTGCAAAAATAACGGCTACTATTTCAGTTCCGATTTGATGAAAGATTGCTACTGTTTTACGCATAAAATGCCACTGTTTATTCCCAAACTTAATTGTGGCGCTTCCTAAGTATGAAAGTGAAATGTTTACCCCATAATTTTAAAATGTAGAGTGAAATGTTTATTCCCTAATTTTAAAGATGTTGTTACATTATTTTTGAATGTGATTGTTTATGAAGAGTGGTGATATTAATATGATGATGATGATGAATACACTCTATGAGTGTCTTATGGTGGTGATGACGAGTACTCCGGGTGAGTAAAATTTTGGTGATTGCACATGTGTACATAGTGTCTCATAGCATGTGCATCTTATGACGAATAGGCTTCGGCCTCTTAGTGACGGTGTGCCCTTAGTGGCTTATTTATGACGAGAAAACAGTGACGGTGTGCCCATAGTGGCTTATTATGACGAATATGGTACCATCATGCATATGCCCAGGTGTGGGTTGCATCTTCATGCACATTCATGTTTTTTTTTTATGACGGGTGACGTGAACTGTGATTTTGTTTGGTGTGGTGTGTAACGATGATGAAGTTGATATTAGTAACGATGTTGTGTGATGGTTTGCTCATATTACTCTGCTGTATGTTTAATTATATTTTGTTGAAAGTTCTCACCCCTTCTGCTTGGAATGTTGCTCTATTGTGGCAACGCTGCAGGTGACTCCGATTGAAGGACATGCTGCCTTCCTTTTTAGCTGTTGAGAAGTTCGAGTCGCTCTCTGATATTGTAACACCTAGGGGGCGGGGTTAAAGTTGATGACTTATTTAATTAATTGTTTTAATAATTTTATTGATGTGTGAGACGTGTTTGAGCGATTTTTCTTTTTGGTGAGCTATTATTTCCGCTGTGATGAGATTTAATTTTGAAGTTCGATTTTTGAGACGAATGTGTTTCTACACGAATGTTTATGGCGTAGCCGATGAGTTTCATCAATGAAGTTGTGACATTTCTTTTCTACTAATATTATTATTATTTTTGAAAACGAAAGCACTCTGATAACGACGTACAAATTGAAGGGGTAGAAACGGGGTGTTACAGCTTGCAGGTACCCCCCGGGCGCTCACTGACCTACTGCCACGACAGCAAGGGACCTACCAACAGGACTCCACCAAAAAGCTGCTCGGTACAGAACATTGGCAACCACAGTGGGAGATATCTATCTTTCACATCATCACTACTCGAACTTTTCTCTTGCTGCTCCATGGCTCCCAGAGGCAGACCCCGAGTTCAAAGCATTGCCATACCTGCATCCCAACTAGAGGATACCCCTGAGGGCAATGTCGAAAGCCCGCCTAAAGAGGGCAACGTCGTCAGCCAGCCTAAATGAGGTCAACGTCGTCAGCCTGCCTAATGAGGGAAACGTCACCAGCCTGCCTAACGAGGGCACCAGTCAGTCTGCCCAGCCTTCGAATGTGAGTCATCTTTTGGATCTCCTGGCCAATCGCACTCAAGCTATGCTGCATCAGAAAGACCAGCAGAGTGCTAAGGACATGCCCAACCTGGCACCCATGAGGGCGCCTGCCAGAGCGCCTTGGCAACATCAGACAGCGCCCATGAGGGCGCCTGGGACCCATGAGGGCGCCTGGTAGGGCGCCATGGCAACACCAGGCAGCGCCCATGAGGGCGCCTGGCAGGGCGCCTTGGCAACATTAGACAGCGCCCATGAGGGCACCTGGCACCCACGAGAGCGCCTGGCAAGGCGCCAAGGCAACATCAGGCAGCGCCCATGAGGGCGCCTGGCAGGGCGCTTTGGCAACATCAGACAGCACCCATAAGGGAGCCTGACACCCATGAGGGCGCCTGGAAAGGCGCCATGGCAACATCAGGTAGCGCCCATGAGGGCGCCTGGCAGGGGAACCCTTCCACCAACAACGGTGACTTTGAGGCACCACCGGGAATCGCCTTCGCGGAGACCCCCCGATCGACGCCGGCATCAAAAGTACATGGACTATGAAGAAGACAACATGGCCTACCAAGAGGAGGCCAAGGTTGGCAGCATGAAGGCTGATCTGACTTGTTATGGGCACAGTACCAGCAAACGCAGCACCCTCTGGGATGACATTGAAGAACGGAAGCTCGCCCAATACGTGAATGAAGAAGATGATGAAACTCGCGACTCCGAATAAGGAGCAGAGCATCAGGACTTGAACCTAAGGCTAGGCCTAGTTATGAATTTTGTCGTTGAGCACAAAAGCAGAATATCAAGAAAAAAAAAGGTCCAACTCCATAGTCAGGAGTGGAGCGAGACAAGTCTGACACCCTCGACTCCCATTCTTGGAGAGATGATCTTTGCTTTAGGTTAATGTTGAGGTTTCCCCCTACGGTCCAAGCAGTCCCTCCCTGCATGGAATGTTGGGTCCCATCATCCTAAAGCAAAGCATCCAAGTTCACGGCACCCACCCGGCAGGGATCCAAGGTATGAGACCACGATGTCAAGCAAATGACGAGACCATGAGGTCACAGACACGAGAGATACCCACCTACGAGGGTGATCTCTAGTCTGCAGTCCATAACTTCGTCCATACTTATCCAATGGAGGCGTGTGAGCATGCGTGGAAATCTAAGAAGAGCTACAATTCTCACGTTGAGCTCAAAATCCAATTCGGACGTCTCCGCACCAAGGAAGGGTGCCCATGAGGGCGCCAGCAGTGTACTTATCTGATGGAGGCGTGTGAGCGTGAGTTGGAAAGCTAAGAAGAAGAGCTACAAGTCTCATGCTAAGCTCAAAATCTAATTCAGACGTCTCTACACCTAGGAAAGGCGCCCATGAGGAAGGCGCCAACATCAAGACGCAGAATCTTGGCACAAGGCGCCCAGGAGGGCGCCAAAATTAGGATACATGGCACAAGACGCCCAGAAGGGTGCCAGCATCAGAAAGCGGCGTCATGGCGCAGGGCGCCCAGGAGGGCGCCAACATCAGGATGTTGCACTTTGGCTCAAGGCGCCCAGGAGGAGGGCGCCAACTTCAGGATGTTGCACCTTGTCACCCGGCACACAGGAAGGGGTTCCAGTCTGTCGTCCGTAACTTCGTCCATACTTATCTGACGGAGGCGTGTGCATGCGTTGGGGAAACAAGCTGACGGCACTCACAAGCTCGTGAGAAAATCAAATGGTGCACGAGCACGTGAGCAAGAAACATGGTGCACGAGCACGCTAGCAAAGAGCAAAGGAAAATGTGGTGTTGCTCACCCATACTCACCATCAATCACCTCGATCAAGGCAAGTCAGCGAAAAATACTAATAGACAAGCAGGATAATCGCTGTGACCTTCTGACAAAATTAGCAGATCCGACGATGGCACGAGCCATAAGGGCAACCTAACCTACGAAGGCATCCTAAACGACAACGTCAAGTCAAGACCATCCCCCAGGATAACCTCGACTTGGGGGGCAACGGTGGAACCAAGTCAATATCCACCAGAGCCACCACTGGGGATCCCCATCGAGGAGATCCCCCGACCAACGCAAGTCAACATCAAACTCTGCCATGAGGTACGAAGCGGCATCGAAGTCGCAACCTCTGACGGGAGTTAAATTCAGACTGAGATCTGAATAAACTCCCCCAGACTCCCACGATGTGCGAAGCGGCATCGAAGTCGCAACCTCTGACGGGAGTTAAATTCAGACCGAGATCTGAATAAACTCCCCCAGAGTCCCACGAGGTGCGAAGCGGCATCGAAGTCGTAACCTCTGACGGAAGTTAAATACAGACCGATATCTGAATAAACTACCCCAGAGTCCCACGAGGGGCGAAGCGGCATCAAAGTCGCAACCTCTGACGAAAGTTAAATTCAGACTGAGATCTGAATAAACTCCCCCAGAGTCCCACGAGGTGCGAAGCGACATCGAAGTCGCAACCTCTGACGGGATTTAAATTCAGACCGAGATCTGAATAAACTCCCCCAGAGTCCCACGAGGTGCGAAGCGGCATCAAAATCGCAACCTCTGACGAAAGTTAAATTCAGACCGAGATCAGAATAAACTCCCCCAGAATCCGATAAGGTGCGAAGCGGCATCGAAGTCGCAACCTCTGACGGAAGTTAAAATTCAGACCGAGATCTGAATAAACTCCCCCAGAGTCCCACGAGGTGCGAAGCGGCATCGAATATGGTCGCAACCTCTGACGGGAGTTAAAAGTCAAACCGAGTTCTGATGAACTGCCCCCAAGAGTTAACTGTGCCTCGAGGCAATAAGAGATCATTCATTCAGATTCACAAGGCGATGACTTGCGCCCGGGGCCATCCGGTGCGTGCCTGTTATAATCAAGAGAGCCAAGCATGACAAAGACCTCATGATCAAATCAAAGGAGGCTCGACTCTAGAACGGCTTCCAGATATAAACAACGAATGTGGCCAAAAAGCAGATCATCATTAGAAGAGGTAACGACGAAGCCAGGGAAGCCGGCTTCCTCTGAAGGCACGGTATCACTCACTATCTCTCAACCCGCAGGACAGGGGGCAGAACAAGCGGTTACAAGACAGATAGGAAAACTTGCAGACAACCCCCTCCCTTGAGGTTAGAGCTGTCAATGGGCCGGGCTCGAGCCGGCCCAATATTTTGATGGGCTGCAAAATTTACGGCCTGAGCCCGACCTACACCAGCCCGTGGGCCAACGGGCCAGCCCAATGGGCCAGCCCAACGGGCCACATATCATTGACTTTTTAGAATTTTGACTATAAAAGATAGTTTTAATGTCTCGTTAAGATACGGAGCTGATACAATATATGACTTCCACGGTGTAGTTTACAATTTCTCAGTACTTTGGTGTTTGCTAACTTTAATTAACTTTTTTCCTTTATTTCATTGGACATGACAGGTACAAACAGAGAAATATTAGAGATTTACACAAAATTGCTCCATTTTCTTAAAAAAAATTGCTTCATTTTTTTTTACTTTTGTATTAGAGTTTTACACAAACCGAGGAATATTAGAGATTTACACAAAATTTCTTTACTTTTTTATTAATTTTTTACTTAAAAAATTGCTCCATTTTCTTGTTGGACCATATTTTAAAATTAAAAAATTAAAACAAAAAGTAACGGGCCGGCCCGAAGCCCATGGGCCGACCCGGCCCAATAATATCATCGGGCCAATCGGGCCGGGGCAAAAAAGATACCGTTGATTTTGGGCCACTAATTTTAGAGCCCAGGCCCAACAAAAAAATCGGGTCACTGGGTCGGGCCTGTGGGTCGGGCCCAAATTGACAGCTCTACCTGAGGTTGGGGACGTCAACAAAACAAGACGTGCTCAAACACAAAAAAGCTAGAAATATAAGCTGAAGGACAGCCCAAATCACCTTGTTAGTAATTTAGAAGTGGTAAAACTCGTGGAAATGTCAACGAGGTAAAGGCTAAGAGACAAGATGAGCAGCAAAAAATAAAGCAAAGTGCCAAGCACACGTCTACACAAGTCGACACCCAAGGGGGCGCCTGGCAAGGAGGGCGCCCATGAGGGCGCCTGCAAAGTAGCAACTAGCGCCCATGAGGGCGCCTGGCAGGAGCAGGGGGCGCTAGGGAGGCACCTGGCAGAGGCAACCAGCGCCCATGAGGGCGCCTGGCAGGACCCGGAGGGCGCCCATGAGGGCGCCTGGCAGGAGCAAGCAGCGCCCAGCAGAGGGGCGCCTGGCAGGGGGCAGTCTGAAAGGAAATCCTTCGCCTGCATCAGGATATCTTAGCACCTTGGCACAAGGCGCCCAGGGGGGCACCACCATCAGAATACGCCACCCTATCCTGGTGCCTAGCACAAGGATTACACCAAAGGAGGTGTGAATCACGGTCGCAACGAAGTGATCTCATACGACCCGACAAGACAGACAAAGAACGCTTGGAAAAATTTCTCTTTTTTACTCTAAAGAGTGAAAATGACAAAATACGGTTGTTACAAAGGTAGTCTCCCGCGCAACCTCACAAATCCGGCAAATCGACGAAAATCCTTCAAGCCAAGACCATCCTTCGAAATAATCTCGGCTTGGGGGGAAACACTGTTCTGAACTCAACCAAGAGGTCCAATTAGTAATACCAGGAGGGGACCCATGAGGGCCCCTGGAAGGTAGCAACCAACGCCCATGAGGGCGCCTGGCAGGAGCAAGCAGCGCCCAGAAGAGGGGCGCTTGGCAAGGGGGCAGTCTAAAAGCAAATCCTTCACAACGGGGTAGTCAGCACTATGCAGTAAGGCACCCACGGGAGCACCGAACCTTGTCTTGCAAAATCTGCTCCACGAATAGACACCCAACGCACGCACGCAGGGAACAACACCAAGGGCACCCAGGAGGGTGCCAACTCTTAGGAACAAACAAGCGTCCAGCAAGGCGCCCAGGAGGGCGCCAACAGCAGAACTTAGCACTTTGGCTCAAGGCGCCCAGGGAGGCGCCAACACCAAGAGATGAGTCACGGTCACGACAAAGAGATATTGCACAATTCAACGAGCCAAAAGAAAGGGTGAATAAAGATAAAATCATGTATGGCATAGAAGTCGTCATTGAAACAGCAAAATCCTATAAGGCAAAATCCAACCATCCAGCAAATAAAAGAAAAAGTACAGGTGAAAAGCAAATCAACCAAAGAGAAATGGTCAGGGGGCAAGGACATCGAAGTCAACACTATTGGGATGATATCTGACAGTCCCCCCCGCCTAGAACCCAGGAGGGCGCCTGGCAAGAGCACTTTTGACACAATGTGCCAACATCGGGATGACTTAGCACTCCGGCACTTTGGCAAGCGGTTTCCAACGGTCCATGTAAGTCCACCTGAAGCTGGTTCTTATCCAAGATAAACCGATTCCCCTATTCATTGACCCATACATAGTACAACAAGGTTAAAAGACAAACTCAAAGAATAAGTTAAAAGTTCCAAGAGATCACCCAAAAAGGACAACCGGAATGAGGTCGACACCCCATGTGTCAAGGCTATCTCCATCATCCTCACCATCTCCCAACCTGCTGGACAGGGGGCAACACAAACAGTTAAGTACCAAGACAAACAACACCCTATCCCGAGGTGGAGGCTTCAAAGAAACGAGACGAGCTCGAAAGCCAAGAGGCTAAGAAAAGAAACTAAGCGTCACCACAATTACCAAGTGATAGAGAAGCAGCAAGGTCGGGAAAACAATCGGGAAAAAGACAAGTCCCCTTGATGGCAAGAAGCCTGAAAATATCAAATCAAAGAGCAAGTCAAAACAAGCAACAAAACGAACAACAAAGAAGAAAGTACAACGCGAAATCTAAGGTCGAAACTGATGCCCAAGGGGGCACCCGGCAGGGCGCCAAGTCAGACAACACAAGTCGCCCAACACAAGGCACCCATGAGGGCGCCAGTTCCCTTCTCGCCAATCATCAAGCGCAAGACGCCCCTGAGGGCGCCACTCCCCTAGGTGTGCGATTCACCAAGTGCAAGGGACCCACGAGGGTGCCAATCTCTCTTGTGCAAACCATCGAGCACGTGGCACCCACGAGGGCGCCACTCTCCCCGATGGGCGATTCACCAAGTGCAAGGCACCCACGAGGGCGACAATCTCTCTTGTGCAAACTATCGAGCATGTGGCACCCACGAGGGCACCACTCTCCCCGATGGGCGATTCATCAAGTGTAAGGCACCCACGAGGGAGCCAATCTCTCTTGTGCAAACCATCGAGCACGTGGCACCCACGGGGGCGCCACTCTCCCCGGTGTGCGATTCATCAAGTGCAAGGCACCCACGAGGGCGCCAACCTCTCTGGTGCAAATCATCGTGCACAAGGCGCCCACGAGGGCACCACTCCCCTTTTTTGCAAAACCCCCATTACAAGGGGCCCCTGAGGGCGCCACCTTCCATTTGCAAATCGCCAGTTACAAAGCGCATGGGGCACCATCAACAAAAGGGAAGCAAACACTTACCAAGGAGAAAAGGTGTCAGAGAAAGAGGATCCGATCGTCTGTCTCCTCTCCAAATAGGTGCTCCGAGGATCCGACTTTCCTCTCCAAGCAGGTGCCCCAAAGAAATTTTTCTTCACCCCTCAGCAAAATTTTCATCCACCTATTTATTAGTAGGTCAAGCAGGTGAAGGAGAAGGCCCTGAAACGCAGCTATCACAGAGGCAGTATCCCTGACCACTTCACAAACCCGACGAGCCGACAAATCTCCGTCAAGCCAAGACCATCCACCAGAATAATCTCGGCTTGGGGGGCAACTGTTCTGGAGTGGACCAAGGGGTCCCATTAGCAAAACCAGGAGGTGTGCTTAGCAAGTAATATGGATCAGCCCAACCGATTCAGCCCATATCCACCTCATGCGAGCCCAACATGCTTGGACGATCAAGATCGACTCTACCCATCCAACGATCCACGAGAGGGCACGATTTCCTATAAATACAGGCAAACTTTGCCCAAAAAAAGGTTCAATCTCTAATCCTTAGTACCTTCACTCATATATTCGATATACTGACTTGAGCGTCGGAGTGGCTTGCAGGTACCCCCCCGGGCGCTCACTGACCTACTGCCACGACAACAAGGGACCTACCAACAGCAGTCCACCAAAAAGCTGCTCGGTACAGAACAACTATCTATTTTGTGTCTAATATTTGTCTTTGTATCCATAGAAGGGAAAAATTAATGGTTAGTACTTTGCAAGTGGGTTATTTGTGTAGCGAGAAAGACCTTGGACCTTTGTGTCATTTGTGTATATATTCATCCCTAAAAAAAGGACTAAAGTCACGAAATGTATGGATTAGTTAAGTCATCGAGTCCAAATCCGGAAAAAAAGTAGGTGTTTATTTTTTTTTGTTGCTTTAGATCATTGTTGGTTACTTGTGAAGTGTTCCAATGCTTTCAATAAAAGACTACTCTCTGTTCGTGTTTAGAGGCAAATTTCACACTATAACAAACACCGAGTTTGTCACTGCGGGAACCGAACATAGGAGTACCAAGTGTTGTATGTTATCTAGTTTTTACCAAGATTGGATATTTAGCTAACCTAATAATTCCAATTGAACTCAATAATATAACAATAATAATACTAAATGATGTTTTCTAAATGCTCTAATAAATACTGTTAAATCTTGTATATGAAATGCTTTATTAGTTAATGTTAGTTAGCACTTAATTAGCATACCTTTCAAAAAAATTGTTCGTTAACATTGGCAAAACATATAACGTATAGTTAAAGGAAATATTTAAATCATTAGGTTAAGGGTCCATAATTTGTCAAAAAAACAAATAGGTTACATAAGTCGTATAAGTTGATTTTCAGGAAATGAATATTTAAATGGAATGAAAAAGTTGTTCCAAATTCCAAAAAAATGAAGTGAAAAACAAGCAACTCGTTGTAGGTGTGGTCAGTAAGGTGGTGGGGTGCCGGAAGAAATACCTTTCTTCTTTATGCATATTCCGTGTTAGACCATTGATTTTTGGGCTGCAACTTGCAAGCCTCTTAACTCTAGAACTGCAAGGGATTTTTTTTTATCCCACTCCCCCCACTACTCCCTCACACCCCTCATTTTTTATTATTCCCAAATTAACCCTACCCCTACCACTCCCACACTCCCCTCCCTCTTCAAGGCAGTACTGGTTCGGTATTAAATGCAATACTGGTTCGGTATTAAGATGCAGTATCGGTTCAGTATTAAGGTGTAGTACTTGTAATGTGTAAAATATTACAACACACAGTAGCAAGATATTGGTTTGGTATTATGGTACTGAACCTTGTGAAAGCGCGAGGAAAAAAAAGGAAAAAACGAGGAAGAAGGGAGATTTTTTTTGTTTAAGAGTATTTTAAATTTTTTACCAATTTGAGAGGGGTGGGATAAAAAAGGGCCAACTATAAGTAGCTGATAGGTAAATCCGCTTTTCAATTAACAAAGCGGATATACCTATCAGTGGGGGTAGGTCCGCTTTGTTAAAATGCAAATCGGATTTACCTCCCTGATAGGTAAATCCGATTTGTACTAAATTCGACGGGTAGGATTTGACTGTCAATGTTGATCAACGGTGTAGATTGCACCGACAATATCAACGGTTGATAATCATTGACGAATTTTATAAATACCCATTGCCAACCTCATTCTTTTCACTCAAAAATTTCACTCTCACTTCTTTATTTCACTCATCCAAAATGGAGATATGTCTCACTCAACGCTCAGATGACAATAGGCTTTGCGGTATACATCATCGGGGCCAAATCACGATGAGAGAAGATGGTGTCCACTTCTGGAGTCCTCAGCCGATGTTATGCAGAATCCACCGCGGCATGGGTTTGAAGGTTTGAAGGATAAAGTGTGGTCCAAAGTTCAAGTGACTGGTGACGACCGTGACGTCACTAGTATCACTTATCGCAAACACTATCTTGGAGACGATGGCCGTGTTTTCTTCTCGTCCATGACAATCAAGATTGACGAAGACGTGGCGAACATGTTAAACATCCATGACACGCTTCAGAGGTATAAGCCGTTGGAGCTGTACATGGAAACTCAACGGAGTGTGAATGAGATTTTACGTCGTGTTCGACGACCAGAATTTTAGGAAAACGTATTTGCCTATTGTTATTGTAGTTGGTTATGTTTTATCTTTTATCCCATAATTGAAATCGAAATTTTAATGAAACTCCACAAATATAATAAACAAGAAATAATAAGAATCAAGTCATAAAAAAATAGTTCAAGCATACAATCCCACAAAACCCCCTAGTGACGCCCCGGTAGCATATCCAGTAACCGCGTGAGGCGAGCGTCTGTCTGAATACCCATCCTAATGTCTCCGCTCTGAAGCCCCCTCTGAATCTCCTCCTCCACAATCTCGAGCAAATCTGGTTGTACTGGTGGTGGTGGTGGTGGTGGTGATGCAACCCGTAAGAGTCTAGGAATAGATGCTCTCACATACCAATGTAAGTAGTCCGGAGCAACCTGGCCCAACTCCTCAACAGGATAAGTAGTACGCAAAACCTCCTCCACCACAGACATATAATGTGCAATACGAAAAAATGCAGTCTGCATGGCACGGACGACCAGTAAGAGGGTGACGTGGGATAACCTGCACGTACCCAAACTGTCTGAGGCACCTATCTGGCATGTAGGGAACAGTGATGTCTCCCCAGATGATGTGTCCCCTGTATAATGACACATGATCAAAGTCTCTATCCTCCCGGTGCTCCTCAAACGGTCGCCAACAGACATCATCCGAGGTCAGCGCATCAATCATCTGCCTGTATACCCCCAGTTTCACTCCATCGGTCTTCTTCTTCCTCCAACGCCCACACAGTGCTCCAGCCCGCAATCCACTCCTCCTCTCCAATAGCTGAGGAAAATACCACAAAATCCAGCTTTGAGAAAAGAAGATAAACAACATGGTGCATTAAAAACTGTTTAACAGAAATTTAACCAAACTCGAAAAAAATTAACTTAAAATTATTACTTGTAAGAGGATCGCATACCCTCCTAGCTGATGCGCCTAGTCCAAGCAGAAGTAGTTCAGCTGGTCATACATGAAAGCAAGTGCTGCTGCCCCCCATGCATATGATCCCACACTAGCTGCACTGACAACCTCAAGTAGCAGCAGCCACTTAGCCTCAACCTTGTCGCCGGTCTTGACTGTGAAGATGGACCAGCTCAGGATCAGAAGGATAAAGGCCCTGACAGCAGGACACATGTCGTTCTCTATGGACCCTCTACTAACAATCTCCTGCAGCCACTCAAAACGGTAATAAGGGCCAGATGAAGCTCGACACTCCAGCCCCGCCTCCTCCATAGTCACACCTAGATAAACATGTGCTAGGTGGATGGCCTGATCAGTGGTGACAGAAGTAGGTGGAGCTCTGTAGTAGTTCCCCGTAATGGGTAGATGCAGCAAACAGGAGACATCATCCAAAGTAATCGTCATTTCACCAAATGGTAAGTGAAATGACGATGTCTGGGTGCCACCTCTCAAGAAAAGCAGACATCAGCTCATGGTCCACCTTTGTATGTCCGGTCGAGACGAGGGGGGCTAATCTGGAACCTGTGATAAAGGCCCACAACCGGTGGTTTTGGGAAAAACTAAGTAGTCTCTGAGCCAGCTTGTTACCATGGTTGGTAACCTTCAATTTACACTCATATGTCTGTATTATAAAAAAAAAAGGCTATGTAAATAAATTAAACTAAGAAGGCTACGTAAATAAATTAAACTAAGAAGGCTACGTAAATAAAGTAAACTTACCGGGTCTCTTAGTATAACGGTAGTCCTCAGGCATAGAATAGTCCTCAGACATAGAATGCTCATCAAAAGGGTGCCCTTGCTAGCCCTCCTCATAGTGATAGTCTGGGGCCTCCTCCACCTGCTGATACTGCTATTGTCGGCTACGCCGGGTAGATGCATGTCCCGCAATCCTGTGGCGGGTGCGTGTACTGGGAGTAGATGGCGAGGCCTGAGCCGAGGACTCCCCTCGATACCTATTGGACACTGGGATAAAAAACAAATTTTTAAACAAAAATGAAACACAAATCGGATCTAGCTATATCCGATGCGAAATCGGATATAGGTAGATACGATGGGGAAATCAGATATAGCTAGATCCGACTTACTATTTCTGCTGACTCTGAGGAAGATCAGATGTATGTAGATCCGATGGTAAATCCGATGGCAAATCGAAAATAGCTATCTTAATTGTAAATCCGATTCTCTCAGGAAACTTTAGGGTCAAACGGATGCAAGTGAAAAATGGTAAATGTTTTGTAAATTTGTAAAAAATTTAAGGGTATTTTTGTCTTTTCGCAGGGTCTGTGGGGGTATATAGTGATATGATGGGGGTACAAAAAAAACCGTAGGTGAACGTGTAAATATTCAATGGACTGGATCCCATGTACATATTCATTTGCAATGGGTCATTCTTTTGACACCCCCTCTTACTCCCCGACACTCTCCTTCTCCACATGAAATTATCAAAATACTCCCGACATACTTGCACTTCCCATCTTCTTCCCCACTCTTCCCAACTTCCTCCTATTTACTCACCTCCAACTCCTCCTACTCCTAACCCACCCAAACTCTCCTCCACTTTCACTACTTGGCACCAAATCATCAACCAAGATTGATTTTCACCTCCCCTACACCATTTTTTTCACGGTAGTAGCAGTAAGAATGGCAACGAAATCCGACCCCAACCCGAATTTGAAGGGGGGAAACTCGCTTTGACCGAAGTGGGGACGAGTTTGAGGATGTCGCTATCCACCCCACTCTCGTCCTGAACCCACTCGACTAAACATTAATTAGTAGTTTTTATTCTATTTTATGCATACATACTCATTCATTTTGTTTCATTTTATTTTTTATATAATAATAATTATGATTTTATTCTATTGATTGCCACAATTATAATTTTTTTATTTTTCAATAGTGGAAACGTATTTGCAATTTCCATATATTCATGAATTATAATGACAATCTCTTACAGATTTACCGACCAAAATCTCTATTTACTCAAATATTTAGGAATTGTATATTGAATGTATTCGTATTACCGACCTTATGATTATCATGCAGACGATAAACGAACATCACGGTTCATGAGTCAATAATGACAATGACAATGCCCAATGAAATGAAAATGTTGCTCACTGCTTCTAGAAATGAATCTGGTAAATTCTTCGTCTCAAAGGATTTGAGTGTTTGTTTCAAACAATAAATGGACCAAAATATGAACCGAATCAATGACCTTTGGCTATCAACATGGAAGATGTTATTTCTAGAAAGCTGCTGTGTAGTTTCAAAGAATTCACACTAACGAGAGAGGTTCAAGTCTAAAGAAATATTAAATGACTTGGTCATTTCGGCTTTGTTTCTTTTGCAGTTTACAATAGTGGAGTATTTGTACTAGTAATATTTAATATTATTAATTGTTAATAAAATGTTGGCAGTCAACAAAAAAATTGTTAATAAGACAACTAGTAAAGTCGTATTGTTAGGTTAGACATTTTCTATGTAGTTAGGATTCGAACCTAAAATCTCTACTTTACGTGTATTTTTTTAGATAAGCGAAATTTCATTAAAAGAGCACTAGGGATGCTCAAACCCAAACAACAAGAAAAATTACATATTGTTTAGGCAAAGAAGAGGATTGTTCCACCAGGTGGAAATAGATAAATTAGAGCTACTACCCCCTCTATAAACAAACCAGCTCCAAGAGAGACTCTTAATGCTAGTGAAAAGTGAATCAATACTAGCTTCCTCATTCCTAAAAACAAGACCGTTACGGGACAACCAAAAACACCAATAAGTTGTGATCCAAATCAAGCATTTAAATTTCTTAGCCTTCCTTCCCTTGCAAAGTTTGCCGTATCCTCTCAAATGATCAAGTAAAGGCAAGTCTTCTAATTGTTGAACCCCCATCCAATCACTGACGCGAGACCTAACTGGACATTGAACCCATTTCATATGATGGGCGATGTTATCAGCGATGCCTCGCAGCGGTGACCAACAAAGCATTATTGAAAGAAGACAACAATCGTGAGCAAAGCTACACTCCAAAAACAACTGCTGAACATCTTCGCGTTGCTGCAAACAAAATGGGCAAGCTGCGGCTGTCTCGGAATGAATGACGTTATGACGATAAAGAAGGTCCCTTGTTGGCAAAGAGTCACGAATCAAACGCCAACCGAAGATGGTAACTTTGGACGGAGTAATTGTTTTCCACAGCTTCTCTAAAGAACCATTTACCTCGCTATCAATACTGTCACCAACAAGACCGGACAGCAAGGTATAGTATGAACTGACTGAATACGCCTTCGCTGCTTCCAACGTCCACACCCACTGATCACGCCCCTCCATAGAAGGCGCCCCTCCCTAGAAGGCTTCACATCCTGCAGAATAGAGTGCAAAATGACAGCTTCCACTTTACGTGTGTGACTTTCCAGATAGTCATGATAGTTTGTCAATAGACAAAAAAAATTATACTTTTCATTTTTTAATGAATTTGTATTTTTGAATTCTTTAGTCAATTTATCAAGGCTTCATTTACGAGTTGAGAGAGTAAAGGAAGAGGGGTTTGAGGGGAAAGAGAGGAATATATTTCACCATAAAAAAACAACCAAAAAATAGGGGAGGCTCAAAAATGCCCCCAAAATGGAAGAGCTAGAAAAATGAATTAAATTTAAAATAGATTTTTGAAGGGTTATGAAGTGTAAGTTTTTGTATAGGCCGGTTCTATCCTCTACCCCCCATTTTGGTTATCCAAGTCCCATTTAATTAGCAATTTATCAAATTACCTTACCTCATCTCATCCTCTCTTCTCTCTCATTCACGCAGGCGCTATCACCACCACACCACCACCACCACCACGAGCTAGCGTTAGAACCACCATGCAGCCACCACGAATACGTCTTCGTCTTCCTCTCTCTCGTTCACGCAGACGCAACGCTGACACCACCACGTCTTCCACCATGAACATGTCTTTGTTTTCCACTTCCGCCTTCATCGCGACCTGTACTGAAAGGCAGCCACAAAAGCACTTGTTTAGTGTGTTTGTTTCACGTAATGAAATTACATACTCATGAATGCTAGTTCAGGAAATATGATTACTAGGAATGTTATTCCCATCAAATGTTTGGCAAACATATATAATTCCTAGGAATGTTTTTATAAATTATTTTACTATAAATTAAAAAATATAAGTAAAAAGAGTACAACGAGGTGAGAGTGGGTAGTTATAGGTGGTTGAGTTAAATTCTTATATGAATGTTAGATTCTCGCCCTTCAACATGAGAATAAGAAGTGAGAAAATCATTTGTAAAAAATAATCATGGGAATAAAATGTAACTGTGAATAATTTTTTTTAACTCGAAACATACATGGGAATGTTGCATTCCCACACTCACATTCCTGGGAATCACAAAAGATAATTTGAAACAAGCACACTTTGGGTTTCTACTTCATGTCCTATTTTTGAGTGTTTCTGATCATACGATTTTTATTTCTGGAACTGCTATTTTTTTTCCAAAATGTTGAAGATGATCGAGAATTGAGTACATATGGTTTTAGTGAACTGAGTTCACAATAGTGGTTCTGTTGAAAACAACTCTAGTAAACTCAACTCACTATAGCTATATATAGTGAACTCAGTTCATGATGGAGTAACAGAATGTGATTTTTTCGTTTCTTTATTTTTTGTTTAACATGACACCCGACTTGTTTCAACAATGGCTAGGGGGTTCTCTAGTGGATGCCCCAAGGTATCCCCCCAAGCTTAGTTCTTTTGGACTTGCTATGGAACTAATCCCCGAGTTAGCAGCGAATAAGCCAATTTTTTATACTCCAGATGAGAAGTGCTAGTATAACACTTTTTTTGCCAACACTCATTTTATGATTGGAAAAAATTCACGTGGGTTCTATTAAATTAATAGGTCCCATTTTCAAAATTGTGGGACCCACATGAATGGTAACCAACCATAAAGTGAGTGTTGGAGAGAGTATGTAAAAGAGGGTGTTAGCATTTCTCTACTCCAGATTATTTGTCTTCAAAATGGACAACTTCAAGAATTGAGATCGAGTTCTTTTCCTAGAGACTAGAGAGAGTCTTGTTACCTACTCTCGCAACAACTTGTTGATAACCCTTTGTATTTTTTTGGTGAAAGTTAGGGCCAACAGGCCCAACTAGATAATTCTCATTGAAGGGTGTGGAGACCCACAAATGTCTATGTTCAAAACATTGACTAAATAGTCTGGAACTTCATTAAAAATTACAAAAGGGTCTGTTATCCTTGATAACCCTTTGTATCCAACTAGTAAAAAAAGATTTAATTATGCTTTGTCCGTATGGACATGGGAACCTATAATAATAATTTATGGATGATTGTGGAAAAAAATCCAAAACCCATAAAAAGAGAGAATACTTTTTTGGCATGTCCCTAAGTGAAAGTGGCAGAATCGGATCCATGTTATCTCCCCAACTAAACCACACACATGCATGGGGAACAAATGGAAGGCAGTAGAGAAACACAAGTGCTGAACTTGATAACGAAATATCATTTATTTTCCTAAAGTTTAGCTTTTTCTTCCTAAAAAAGTTCCATTATTGCCACTAGCAATGGCCCATATACATAACTTGTGATTTAGCTTCTATATATAAAAAAGTTCCATTATTGCCACTAGCCATGGCCCATATATATTCGTTTTTTATGCTATCAGGAATTGAATTCTTTTATAAGGAGTGATTAGGAGCAACTCCAATGAGATATTTTGTGGTATTCTTAGAATGTTTTTATGGATTCTTGATCTTTTCTTGATTGGATCATGTACCACTTAATTACTCCTTCTGTTCATATTATATGACTTTCCAGCCAAAAAATTTGTTCCATAATACACGACTTTTTAGAATCACAATGAAACATTAATATTTCTTTCCTACCATACCCTTTATTATTTAATAATATCTCTTTCATAACTCTACTAATTTATGTTCCCAATATCATCATTAATAAGGTTAATTTGGTAAACTAACTCACAATTTCTCTTTCCCATACAAAATTAACTACTTTTCTTAATATATGTGAAATGACCCAAAACGATATATAATATCGGACGGGGGGAGTAGATACTAAGGTGGAGAACTAGTTATTATACAAGCAACTATTCTTAAGGGTTTCTTAAGATTAAAAACCAGGACTAGTGTACTACTAAGAGTTCTTAAGAGTTATAGCATTAAAATAAAAAGTGCATGAGTTGTTTAAGAGTGACGTGGTATGGTAGAATTAATCCACTTAAAAGAAACTCAAAGTGGATTGTACCATTGTAGATGTTCTAATGTATTACAAACTCACATATACTATGGGCTTGTTTGGTGGTCGGGATAATGAGATAGAATATGATAAGTCTATCATATCATGTGTCAGTTCAGTATTTGTTGAATTAGCAAGATATACTAACTTAATCTCATGACTTATCATATCCGGTCACTCTAGTTAAAATTCTATCTCGAGTTTGAACTGAGTTAGAAACTAGCAGGATATGATAAACAAATAATTTATTCATTTACCCATCTAAAATATATTTTAAAATATAAAAATATGAAATCTATTAAAAAATAAATAAATATTAAAAAAAATTAAAAATAAATATTAGTACTTAATTTTAAAAAAATAATGTATGATTTAATGGTAAGGGTAATTTTGTTGTAGAATCTAAAATTAAAAAACCTATTGAAATTTAAAAAATAAATAAGTGATAATTTTTTTAAAAAAAGTATAAAAATAGAAAATTAATTCAATTTTTCAACAAACGAAATATAGTTATTACAATGGCAGTTTTGTCATTAACATATAATAAATATTGTTCTGTACTGAGCAGCTTTTTGGTGGACTGCTGTTGGTAGGTCCTTTGCTGTCGTGGCAGTAGATCAGTGAGCACCCGGGGGGTACCTGCAAGCCACTCCGACGCTCAAGTCAGTATGAGAGTAAGACAGTGTATATGCAAAGGAAGAGTGTGTACCTCGTGAGTGGCTATGCGAGCCGGAATTTATAGGAAATTGCTGTTCGTTGTGGATCGTCGGATCAGTGGAGGCGATCTGGACCCTCCAAGTGTGTTGGGCTTGCATGTTGTGGATATGGGCTGGATCGATTGGGCTGATCCATATCTCATCGCTAATCGCACCCCCTGGTATTGTTAATTGGACCTCTTGGTTGACTCCAGAACAGTTGCCCCCCAAGCCGAGATTATTCCGAAGGATGTCTTGGCTTGAAGGATTTTCGTTGGTTTGCCGGATCTGTGAAGTTACGCGGGACACTGCCTTTGTAACAACCGTGTTCTGTAATTTTCACTCTCAAGAGTAAAAATGAGAAATTTTTTCTAAGCATTGCTTTGTCTGTCTTGTCGGGTCGTATGAGATCAATTTGTTGCGACCGTGACTCACACCTCCTTCGGTGTAATCCTTGTGCCCGGCACCAAGCTAGGGTGACGTATCCTGATGTTGGCGTCGCCTTGTGCCAAGTGCTGAGGTTGGCGCCCTCTTGGGCGCCTTGTGCCAGGATGCTCTGAGATTGGCGCCCTCTTGGGCGCCCTGTGCCATGCCCCCTGATGTTGGTGCCCTCTTGGGCGCCTTGGGCCAAGGTGCTAAGACATCCTGATGCTGGTGCCCTCGTGGGTGCCTTCCCAGGTGCTTGTTTGTTTTTGAGAGTTGGCGCCCTTCTGGGTGCCTTGGGTGTTGTTCCCTTCTTGCGTGTACTGGGTGGCTTATCGTGGGTGCCTTACTGCATAGTGCTGACTACCCCGTTGCGAAGGATTTGCTTTCAGACTGCCCCCTGCTAGGTGCCCCTCTGCTGGGCGCAGCTTGCTCCTGCCAGGCGCCCTCATGGGCGCTGGTTGCTTCGGCCAGGCGCCCTCATGGGCACCCTCCTGGTCCTGCCAGGCGCCTTCATGGGCGCTGGTTGCTTCTGCCTGGCGCCCTCCTGCTGGGCGCTGCTTGCTCCTGCCAGGCGCCCTCATGGGCGCTGGTTGCTTCTGCCAGGCGTCTCCATGACGCCCCCTACTCCTGCCAGGCGCCCTCATGGGCGCTGGTTACTACCTTGCAGGCTCCCTCATGGGCGCCCTCCTCGCCAAGCGCCCTCTTGGGTGCCGATTTGTGTAGACGTGTGCTTGGCACTTTACTTTATTGTTTGCTGCTCATCTTGTCTCCTAGCCTGCTTTTCTTGCTTGGTGCCGAGGGGAATTGCTTCTCTTATCCTTACCATTACCTCGTCGACATTTCCACGAGTTTTACCGCTTCTAAATTACTACCAAGGTGATTTGGGCTGTCCTTCAGCTTATATTTCTAGCTTTTTTGTGTTTGAGCATGTCTTGTTTTGTTGACGTCCCCCACCTCAGGGGAGGGGGTGTTCGGGCATGTCTTGTTTTGTTGAAGTCCCCAACCTCAGGGGAGGGGGTTGTCTGCAAGTTTTGTTGACGTCCCCCACCTCAGGGGAGGGGGTGTTCGGGCATGTCTTGTTTTGTTGAAGTCCCCAACCTTAGGGGAGGGGGTTGTCTGCAAGTTTTGTTGACGTCCCCCACCTCAGGGGAGGGGGTGTTCGAGCATGTCTTATTTTGTTGAAGTCCCCAACCTCAGGGGAGGGAGTTGTCTGCAAGTTTTCCTGTCTGTCTTGTAACCGCTTGTTCTGCCCCCTGTCCTGCAGGTTGAGAGATGGTGAGTGATACCGTGCCTTCGGAGGAAGCCGGCTTCCCTGGCTTCGTCGTTACCTCTTCTAATGATGATATGCTTTTTGAGCATGAGGTGGTGGAGATTCTTCTATGCTGCCTATGACAAAGTGATTGGCCACGTTCGTTGTTTATATCCGGAAGCCGTTCTAGAGTCGAGCCTCATTTGATTTGATCATGAGGTCTTTGTGAGGCATGATTCTCATTCCTATGATTCTCTTTGTGAGGCATGATATGCTTTGTGCATCTGAATGTTTAATCTCATATCACCTCGTGGCAATGTTAACTCTGACAGGAGTTTAATCGAGTCGATCCGAATTTAACTCACCCATCAGAGGTTGCGACCTTTTCAATATTCCGCTTCGCGCCTTATGGACTCTAACAGGAGTTTATCAGAATCTATCCAAATTTAACTTACCCATTAGAGGTTGCGATATTTGCGATGCCGCTTCGCCCATCTAGGGACTCTGACAGGAGTTTATCAGAATCGATCCAAATTTAACTCACCCATCAGAGGTTGCGACCTTTTCGATATGCCGCTTCGCGCCTTATGGACTCTAACAGGAGTTTATCAGAATCTATCCGAATTTAGCTCACCCATTAAAGGTTGCGACATTTGCGATGTCGCTTCGCCCATCTAGGGACTCTGACAAGAGTTTATCAGAATCGATCCGAATTTAACTCACCCATCAGAGGTTGCGACCTTTTCGATATGCTGCTTCGCGCCTTATGGACTTTAACAAGAGTTTATCAGAATATATCCGAATTTAACTCACCCATTAGAGGTTGTGACATTTGCGACGCCGCTTCGCCCATCTAGGGACTCTGACAATAATTTATCAGAATCGATCCGAATTTAACTCACCCATCAGAGGTTGCGACGTCTCTTGATAGCTGCTTCGTGAACCGAGTAGGTCGACTCGTGCCCCTGTGATACAGGCAGTCCTTCCCTGCCCGGTAGGTAGGATCTCAAACTAGCATTGCCCCCTCTTTCCTATGGAGTTGGACCCTTTCTCTTTTTTTTTGATCTTGGGGAAGTTTCCTTTGGGAATAAGTGTTACTGCTAGGGACCAGTGTCATGGATCTGCTCTTTAATGTCGTCCCTGAGGGTGTTGCATTTATTGTGCCTAATCAAGTCAGATCATTCTTCTTGCTGCCGTCCTGCGTTGGTATTGAGCTGCGTCGGTCGGGGGGTCTCCTCGATGGTGATCCCCGGCGGTGTCTCTGGTGAATATTGACCTAGTTCCATCGTTGCCCCCTAAGTCGAGATTATCCTGGGGGATGGTCTTGACTTGACGTTGTCGTTTAGAATGCCCTTGTAGGTTAGGTCGCCCTTTCGGCTCGTGTCGTTGTCGGGCCTGCTAAGTTTGTCAGCTGATCACAGCGATTATCCTGTTGGAGCAATTGTTTTCTACCATGTGCAAGTAGGGTGAGGTTCCCTTTCTTCCATTGGTGACGCCCTGCTGGGCGCCTTCCTGGGTGTCGCCTGTGGCTGCCTCGGCGCCCTGCCAGGCATCCTTCTGTGTGTTGCCTTACGTGCTGCTGCCTTACGTGTTCATGCACTATCTTTATATTTCATTTTCTCCCGTGCTCATGCACTATTTAATTTTCTCGGATGCTCATGCATCGTTCTACTTTCCTAGGTGCTCGTGCACCATTTCATTTTCTCATGTGCTCGTGCACTATGTTATTTGCTCACGTGCTCGTGCACTCTCTATTTGCTCGCGTGCTCGTACACTATGTCATTTTCTCACGGACTCGTCCACTCGCATGCTCATGCATCCTTTAATTTTCTTATGTGCTCATGCACTAGTTATTTGTCTTGTGCGCCATGCTGGCTGCCTTCGAAGCAGGATTTGGCGCCCTCCTGGGCGCTTGGATGCCGTCTTGCGCTAGGCTGAATGCTAGCTTGTGAGCAGGGGTTTGGCGCCCTCTTGGGCGCCTCGGGTGCTGGCTTGCCTTCATGGACGCTTGAATTGACGCCCTCCTGGGCGCTGGATGCTGGGTTGCACAGGCCTTGTTATGGTGCCGTCAGCTTGTTTCCCTTCATGGGTGTGGAGACGTACGAATTGGATTTCGAGTTTAACATGATAATTGTACCTCTGCTTCTTAGCTTTCCAACGCATGCTTACACGCCTCCGTCGGATAAACACAGATGAGGTTATGGCCTGTAGACTAGACGTCATCCTTGTAGGTGGGTATCTCTGGTGTCTGTGACCTCATGGTCTCGTCATTTGCTTGACTTCCGCGCCTTTCTTAGCGCTTGCTACCCTAGACATCGTGGTCCCATACCTTGGATCCCCGTCGGGTGGGTGCCGTGATCTTTGCTGCTTTGCTTTAGGAAGATGAGCGTGTCATGACATCCTTGACTCCCATGCTTGGAGAGATGATCTTGACTTTAGGTTAATGTCGGGGTTGCCCCCTACGATCCAGGCAGTCCCTCCCTGCATGGTATGTTAGGTCTCAGACTTGTCTCGCTTCACTCCTGACTATGGAGTTGGACTTTTTTCCTTTCTTGATATTCTGCTTTTGTGCTCAAACAACAAATTCATAACTAGGCCTAGCCTTAGGCTCGAGTCCTGATGCTTTGCTCCTTATTCGGAGTTGCAAGTTTCATCCTCTTCTTGATTCACGTATTGGGCGAGCTTCCCTTCTTCAATGTCATCCCTGGGGGTGCTACATTTGCTGGTACTGTGCCCACAACAAGTCAGATCAGCCTTCATGCCGCTAACCTTGGCCTCCTCTTGGTAGGCCATGTTGTCTTCTTCACAGTCCATGTACTTTTGATGCCTGCGTCGGTCGGGGGATCTCCTCGATGGCGATCCCCGGTGGTGCTTCGAAGTCACCGTTGTTGGAGGAAGGGTTCCCCTGCCCGGCGCCCTCATGGGCGCTACCTGATGTTGCCATGGCGCCTTGCCAGGCGCCCTCATGGGCGCTGCCTGATGTTGCCATGGCGCCCTGCCAGGCGCCCTGATGGGTGCCAGGCGCCCTCATGGGTGCCAGGTTGGGCATGTCCTTAGCACTCTGCCGGTCTTCCTGATGCAGCATAGCTTGAGTGCGGTTGGCCAGGAGATCCAAAAGCTGACTCACATTCGAAGGCTAGGCAGACTGACTGGTGCCCTCGTTAGGCAGGCTGTCGACGTTGCCCTCATTAGGCAGGCTGTCGACATTGCCCTCAGGGGTATCCTCTGGTCGGGGTGCAGGTATGACAATGCTTTGAACCCGGGGTCTGCCTCTAGGAGCCATGGAGCAGCAAGAGAAAAGTTCGATGAGTAGTGATTGTGAAAGATAGAGAAAAGTGCCATGGAGCCATGGTCGCCAATGTTCTGTACCGAGCAGCTTTTTGGTGGACTGCTGTTGGTAGGTCCATTGCTGTCGTGGCAGTAGGTCAGTGAGCGCCCGGGGGGGTACCTGCAAGCCACTCTGACGCTCAAGTCAGTATGAGAGTAAGACAGTACTGTATATGCAAAGGAAGAGTGTGTACCTCGTGAGTGGCTATGCGAGCCGAAATTTATAGGAAATTGATGTTCGTTTTGGATCGTCGGATCAGTGGAGGCGATCTGGACCCTCCAAGCGTGTTGGGCTTGCATGTTGTGGATATGGGCTGGATCGATTGGGCTGATCCATATCTCATCGCTAATCACACCCCCTGGTATTGCTAATTGGACCTCTTGGTTGACTCCAGAACAAATATCATATCATTATTTATTATCTTATCGATCTAAAATACATATATATACAATAACATATGTTATCTTATTGTCTAAAAACATGTTATATTTGTACTTAAAAAGAGAATGATATAATATCATCTGATATCCTATCAGGTGTTGCACATCAAACACATGATTTAATGTCTCTATCATATCATATATCTATCCTGCTTCATATCATATCATGTTTATATCCTATATATGTCTAACCACCAAACGGTCCTATAAGTTTTATGATGTCGATTATATATAATCTCACTACTTCCAAGCCCCTAATTAATATGTATCATCATTTTTAATAATTAGTCATGCCTCTTTAGGGGTAAGAGCCTATAATTTCCAACTTATATGTCATGTTTAGTTTTAGGAGTTTAATTATGTAATCCTTTTAATTTAATTATAGATGTTCAATTATCAAAATATGTCATCAAACTTGTTATTGATGATCGAGAGACAATGACTATATATAATAGTCAAACAAGATAACACTCTTTATTCAATCTTGTGTGCATTCCTTTGTCCATAGTGCATGGTTCCTACTCACTTGTTCTTATCTCGATCCTCTAAGGAATCTAACGTTACACAAAATCAGATACCCTACATATATATTGTCTACTAAGAGCGACATCTAAGGTTACACAAAATCAGATACCCTATTAATGTGGAGCCCTTTAAGGCATGAAGAAAGTGTGTTGTGGACCCCTAACCTTAAATGAGCTTCACTTATTTGGACTTTTGTGTTTGGAATGGTAATAAAGCTAGATAACTTTCATTAATAATAGGCTAAATAGCACTTTTGGTCCTTTATCTTTGCTCCAGATTTCACTTTGGTCCTTTATCTTTTTTTTGGTCCGTTTTGGTCCTTTATCTTTCATTTTCGTTTCACTTTGGTCCATTATCTTTTTTTTGGTCCGTTTTGATCCTTTATGTTTCATTTTCGTTTCATTTTGGTCCCTCACGTTATTATTTAATTCAATTAAAACATTAAAACAATTAAAACAATTAAAACAAAATTATTTTAAAACAATTAAAACAATATTTTGGTCCCCCACCGTGAACCCCCCCCCCCCCCCCCACCGTGAACCCCCCACCGTGAACCACCGTCAGCCACCAACAACCACCACCCACCATTCATCATCTTCAACCATTCATATCCCCACCATTAAAACAATATGTGTGTGTGTGTGTGAGAATTAAAGAATAGAAAGAAAGAAAGAAAAGGAAGGTACGCGAGAAAGAAGAGAAACAGAGAGAAAGGAGAGAAAAGTAAAAAAGAAGAGAAAAGAATGGGTGAAGGAGAAGAAGAGGAAAAACGAAGTCCAAAGGCTCATAAAAACGACTTCCTTCCAATACGAAAAACGTTCAGCATTACTTCCTCTTCGATTTGGTACCAACATCATCATCATCAACTCACTCTACACAAATTCACCATTTTCGAATATTGTGAAGAAATGAGGAATGTTGAGTTTCTTGGCTCATTCTTGTCTTGAAAGCTTAGGGATATGCCATTGAGTGATTGATTGCAAGCTTGGAGTGAAGAAATTAGAGTTTAGTTGGGTTAAGGTAAGTGGAACAAAAATTGGGGTTTATGTGTGAATAGTGATTTGAGGTTGAAGATGATGAATACTGGGGGGGGGAGGGGTTCACGGTGGGGGACCAAAATATTGTTTTAATTGTTTTAAAATAATTTTGTTTTAATTGTTTTAATGTTTTAATTGAATTAAATAATAATGTGAGGGACCAAAATGAAACGAAAATGAAACATAAAGGACCAAAACGGACCAAAAAAAAGATAAAGGACCAAAGTGAAACGAAAATGAAAGATAAAGGACCAAAACGGACCAAAAAAAAGATAAATGACCAAAGTGAAATCTGGAGCAAAGATAAAGGACCAAAAGTGCTATTTAGCCTTAATAATATAATAATTTAATAAAGTGCCTAAGGTTGTGCATCCGGAAGAGAAAAAAAATTGTGGATCCGCGAAACCTAACCATTAATCAAAATCCAAAGCAGCTTTATTGTATGAGTAGGGTTCACCAAATATCTTTTTTTTCATTAAAATGGTTGGACATATACATGATAGCATAAACCATTCAAAAATTGAAAAAAATTTGAATTCACCAATTTTTCTTTTTTGGAGTAATCAATTAACCTCAGATATATCAATTCTTTTATATCAGATTTCAATTCTTTTATATCAGATATGGATCTTGTGGATGTTCCTTGTTATAGGAAGCAGATTACTTGGTTTTGTTCAGATGGCTTGTCCAGAAGTAGGTTGGACCGGTTCTTAATTACTGATGGTTTGATTTCTTCTGGGAAGATTAACGGTCAGTGGGTGGGTGATAGAGATTTTTCCGATTATTGTCCTATTTGATTGTTGCGTTCCTCCAAGGATTGAGGCCCGGAGCCTTTTCGGGTTTTAATGGTTGGTTAGAACATCCTGATTTCACAGGTTTAGTTGAGCAGTGGTGGAATGAGTTTTTGGTAAGGGGAAAAAATGGGTATGTTATTAAAGAGAAACTCAAACTGCTGAGAGCTAAGCTCAAAGTTTGGAATAAGGAGGTGTTTGGTCAAATGGATCTCAGTATTAGCAATGTTGTAACTGATATGAATGAGCTCGATCAAGTTATTGCAGAGGGGGGGGGTGTTGGAAGATGTGGCTAAGCTGAAGGAGGTGTCCTCATCTTTTTGGAGGCAGTTACATATCAAAGAAAGTATGATCAAACAAAAATCGAGAGCCAATTGGATCAGAGAAGGGGATCATAACTCTTAAGTTTATTCATGCTTGCATCAAGAATCGTAATAGAGCTAATCAAATCGTTTCTTTGAACAAGGATGGGAGAAAGTTGGAGGAGGTGGAGGAGGTGAAGCAGGAAGTGAAAAGATTTTTCGAAGCTAGTTATGTCGAGGAGTATTTTCAAAGACCAACTCTCGGCGGTATTGAGTTCGGCAAGATCACTAAGGAAGAGGAATGTCATCTGATTGCTCCTTTTACGGAGGAGGAGGCGAAAGACGCTGTGTGAGGTTGTGATGGGAATAAAATCCCAAGGCCTGATGGCTTCAACCTTAATTTCATTAAAAACTGCTGGGAGGTGGTGAAGGAGGACATCTTGGGTTTCTTAGGTGAGTTTCATGCCAATGCTGGGATGCCCAAAGCCAATTCGTCCAATTTGTCTCATTGGTTGTGTCTATAAAATCTTGGCTAAAGTGTTAGCCAGTAGATTGAAAAAGGTTTTGCCTGGGGTTATCTCTCCTTGCCAATCGACGTTTATTTCGGGTCGACAGATTTTGGATGGGTGTTGGTTGTTAATGAACTGGTTGACTTGGCGAAGCGAAGAAAAGGTGAGTGTATGCTGTTTAAAGTTGATTTTGAAAAGGCATATGATTCTATTTCTTGGGGCTTCTTTGAGTACATGATGGGCTGGATGGGTTTTGGGTCGAAGTGGATTAATTGGATTAAATCTTGCCTATACAATTCTTCGATGTCTGTTCTTGTCAATGAGAGCCCAACCAGTGATTTTAAGATGCATAGGGGTCTTAAGCAAAGGGATCCTTTATCTCCTTTCCTCTTACTCTATGTGACCGAGGGTTTAACCGGTATGGTTCAAAAAGCTGTGCGTGAAGGATATTTTTCCGAGTTTCAGGTTCATAATAGTCTCAGTTATTCGATGCTTCAGTTCGCGGATGACACTATTTTGGTTGGTAAGGGCACCTGGGATAATTTATGGTGTATTAAGTCTATTTTTAGAATTTTTGAATTGGTCTCGAGGCTGAAGGTGAACTTTCATAAGAGTTGTCTTTATGGCATAAATTTAAACGATGAATTTATGGAGGCGGTTGCAACTTTCTTGTCTTGCAGCACCGTTGATATCCCATTTAAGTTTTTGGGTATTCCGGTGGGAGCCAATCTTAGAAGACGATATGCTTGGGTTTCAATTATCGATAAAGTGAGAAAGAGGCTTTCATCGTGGAGTGGACGTTTTTTGTCTATTGGGGGTAGAGTGACTCTCATTAACTCGGTCCTTAATAGTATTCCGCTTTACATGTTTTCCTTTTTTAAGGCCCCCAAGGTAGTAATTCAAGAGTTAGTCAAGATTCAGAGGGACTTTTAGTGGAGGGGGGGGGTTCTAGGGAGGGGTGTCCCGTGTATTGGGTGTCTTGGGACAAGGTTTGCAGACCCAAGAAGGATGGTGGTTTGGGGGTGAAGAATCTGGAAGCCTTCAATTTGGCTTTTCTGTGCAAGTGGAAGTGGAGATGCATCAACGACAATAGTGCAAGCTAGTGGCAGCTTCTTTCACACTGTTATGGAGACTTGAGGCGTATTTTCACAGGGGATCTTCCACCTAGAGGTGGTACTAAGGATTCTTTATGGTGGAGGGACTTATTGATGTTGAAAGAAGGAAATCCTTCGTGGCAGGGAGCATTTGTTTCTGCACTTAGACCTATGTTGGGGAAAGGGAATTTGATTTCTTTTTGGAGACGTAAGTGGGCTACCAAAGAATCTTTCAAGGATTTATTTCCTAGCCTTTTTGAAGTGGCTAAGCTTAAACATGGTAGTATTTTGGAGCATGGGTACTGGTTGGACAACATTTGGTGTTGGAATATTTTTTGGAGTCGCGACTTGTCTGCGAAGGAGAAGGTTGATCAGAATTTGCTCTTGGCCACTCTACATCCTTTTCATCCTATCGTATCAGAGCAAGATCATTGGCGGTGGAGGCTTGAAAACCTCCATTCTTTTCCTGTTAAATCCTGTTATGTTCTGTTGTTGAATTTGATGCAGCAAGATAGGTTGGATAGCAATATCCAGAGTGCTCTGATATGTGGTAACTATCTATTCCCACTAAGGTGGGAGTTTTTGGTTGGAGATTATTTTTGGGGAAGCTCCCAACTCGCGATTCTCTTATTTCAAAGGGCATTATCAATGACCTTCATGGGGCGTGTGCCCCTATTATTTAGAACAGGATGAGTCGATTTCCCATCTATTTTTCTTGTGCGGGTGCTCTGGGTTAGTTTGGCTTGCTATTCATAAATGGTTGGGCATGGCGATTTCAGATACTGTGTCGAGCATTTTCGGGCTCATGGTTTGCAATTGGAATCGAAAAAGGCGTGTAGATTGAAGTATTTGATATGGATGGCTGTCACTTAGTGCATATGGTTACATCGAAATCATATTCTTTTCAGAGGTCAAGTTTTTAGTTCGCAGGTGGTAGTTAACCATGTTAAGTCAATAACATGGTCTTGGTTCATAAGCATAGAAGGTCGCAATTCCAATCATAAGATCTCTGATTGGTGGGGTAATCCTTTTGTTTATATGAATTCGATGTAACTGACTTTATGTCTCATCCTTCCTGGGGTACTCTTTTTCTTTCTTGGGTCTTTTTCCCATGGGGTTTTGGCCCAGGGAGGTTTTAATGAGGCCCCTTGTAATGTAATGGTTAGAGTGCCCGTTTGCACTCCCCTTTAATATTATTTTTTGCTTATAAAAAAAAACTAACCTCAGATCACATAGTTGTTAGGGTTAACTGTTAGTCAAGGGTGATTAATGTGTAGTCAAAGGTGATTAGTACTAAAATTGGAAATTTTAGCGAAAACATTCATGTACATAGTCAAGCCATGTACCTAGGAAATAGCAAGTTCATCAATTTTCTTGCAAAATTGTAAATTGTACTTATTGTCAGCAGTGTATAAATAGAGGATTGAGGTTGAGTGCAAATCACGGAACATATTGTCTGCTACTGTCTAGAAATTCCTAAAGCTAGCAACCCTCCAGTGGCTCACTATGCATCTGTCAACCCCGCTAACCGGAACTGGGTACTTGACATAGGGGCTAGTCACCACGTGCCAACAGTCTAAATAACTTGCACATTCATTCAACATATGATGGTCCTGCAGAAGTACAAATTGGTGATGGTACAGGTTTAAAAATATTTCATATTGGCTCCACTACACTTCCCACACCTAACACTACTTTTCATCTCAAAAATATTATGTGTTCCTCATGCAAACACAATCTCATTTCTGTCAATAAACTTTGCAAAACTAATAATGTTTATGTTGAATTTCATGGTTCTTTTTTCTGTGTGAAGGATCCGGTGATGGGGGCGGTTTTGATGCGCAGTCCAAGTGATGGTGATCTGTATACCTATAGCCCAACTTTCTCTTCACCAATTGTCCTTTACACAACCGTATCAGCCAGTGACCTCTCGCATGCAAGATTTGGCCATCCATCTCCAAAAGTTCTTTCCCAAATTTAGTAATAAAAGTCATAAACTTCTCTTCTCTACATCCTTAATTCAAACCACTTCTCTTCAACTTATTTTTTCTGATGTTTGGGGATCATCTCCTATAATGTCCATCAATGGCTACAAATACTATCTTGTCTTTGTTGATCATTTCGCCCGCTACACATGGATTTATCCTCTTAAAAACAAAACTAATGTAGCTGTATTCCCTCAATTTCACTCCAAAATTGGAAAGTTTTTCTCCCACAAAGTCAAATCCATTTACACTGATGGTGGAACATAATATTTTCAAACTAAAGCCATATCTCAATAACCAAGGGATGTCTCACTTCATCATCCCACCTTATACACCTGAACACATTGGCAGTGATGAACGCAAACATCGCCATATAGTTGAAACTGCCCTTACATTACAGTACTATCTCACTCCTCTGTTCCACAAAATTCTGGTGTTAAGCCTTCCAAATGGCAGTGTACCTCATCAACTGCATGTTTAAGAGAGTTCTACGCTATCTTAAGCTGGGAACTATCTTCCATGGTCTTCTTCTTAAGAAACCGTCCAACTCTTCCCTCATAACATCTAGTGATGTTGATTGGACAGGAAATAAAGATGACTACACATCCACATCTGCTCACCTTGTCTACTTTGTCTCTAATCTCATCTCTTGGAAATCATCCAAACAATGAGCAGTAGGAAGGATCATCTACTGAAGCAGAATGCAGAGCTTTGGCAAACACTGTAGCGAAATTCTCTTGGATCCAATCTCTTTTTACTGAGTTAAGTGTACCCTTTCCCTCCACACCTTCTATCCTTTGTGACAATTTAAGTGCTACATATCTCACCAAAAATCCAGTATATCACACTTGGATGAAGCACATCTCCATTGACGTTTAATTTGTCTGTGATTTGGTACAACAAGGAAAGCTCAAAGTTCACCATGTTAGCACCACTAACCAACTTGCATATTGTCTCACCAAACCTCTTTCCAAAGTTTGACATCACTACTACAGAACAAGATTGCCATTTCTGACAGCACTCCAATCTTGCGGGGACGTGTTAGTCAAGATTGGAAATTGTAGCAAACACATACATGTAGATAGTCAAACCATGTACCTAGGAAATTAAAAATAAGTTCATCAACTTCATTGAAAATTGTAAATTGTACTTATTATTAAGAGTGTATAAATAGAGGATTAAGACCGAGTGCAAATCACTCAAGCATTTCTAATCTCACTCAAGCATTTCTAATCTCATATAAACCAACTTTGAAACCTTGAAAAAATCTCAGGGAATCTCTCAATTGAACGGCTAAGATTAAAATGATGTTTATGCAACACTATTCTTGAAATGTATGATGGTTGTGTAATTCTAGCCAAAGGCTATCCAAACATTGCCAAAGTATTCCCCACCTAAAGTTATTTAGTTTGTCTTTTCCATCATGTGTGCCTTAATAGAAGGAAATATCCAAGTAAATTTGCATGCTACATAGGACAAAAAAGTAAAAACAAGTTTGCTGACTACAGACACAAACTGAACAAATTTCCACTCTCCTAACTTAGAAAATTACCATCTTTAGAGCCAACTTGTGTGTGGTAATTTCCTGGATTTGCTAGTTGTTTTGTTTAAGAAACAACCAGGAAAAACACAAACAAACTCCCAGTTGCAATAATCTGCGGACTCATGAATTAACTATTAGGAATATATTGAAAATATTTCCTCAACAAAAAATCCAACATATTTTATTACTCTTTGAAACCTTCCACGTCATTGTAGAGATGAGTTTTAAATATATTTGATTGATGAGCATGAGATGCAATAAAAAAACAGTGGGTCAAGTTGGATTTGTGAGAACAAACTAGCTTTTAACTTTATTCTCCACCTATAACCGTGTGTGTGATTGGAGTCTTTTCAGCTATGCGTTTCTTTCTTTCCACTCTCTTTCCCAAACACTGCTTGAAAATGACCCAACCCTTTCTCAAGCCGCGTTCCACTTCCACTCTACACTTCTACACACAGATTGGAGTAGCTACGCTCCGGATAGGATACTATTTTTTGTCTAGAGGTCTCTAACACCATGTCGACTTTAGAAGAAAGGGATCCCGACTAATCTGAAGTTTAGTTGGGATCAAATAAGTAAAGTTGGATTTCAATTTTTTTCATCACTAGGGATTGAACCCGGATACTAGTCAAGTATGTCTCTTGATTCTGAGCTTTTGGCAGCAATGATAGTTATTGAGACCACCTCTAATAAGTGGTGGTGTAAAATCTGGCTAGAATGCGATTCCTCTTCTGTTGTTGTTGCTTTTAAGAACCCTAGCATTGTCTCTTGGAGATTGAAAAATCGTTGGGGCAACACCTTGAGGCTTTGTTCAGATATGAACTTTATTGTCTCTCATATTTTTAGAGAAGGAAACAATTGTGCAGATAAATTAGTTACTTTTGGTCATGTTAGTAGAACTTATACTTGGTGGAGTTTGCCTCCGAGCTTCATCTTAGATGACTTTTGTCGTAATAGGCAAAGTCTTTCTTTTTTCAGATTTAGATGATTTATTCTTGGGATTTGGTCTCATTGGCTTACTTTTTTTGTGCCGTAGTGCTGCTTCTTTTGGTTGTTGTTTGTTTTCCTGACAAGGGTTTTGACCTAATCCCCCATTGGTCTTTCCTGTACTCCTCTTTATTTCTTTTTAATAAATTGAGGTAGAGTGCTTTTTTTCCTTCTAATGATTTATCCCTAAGGAGAGTTTGCATCAGAAGGTTTGCGGGACTCTTTCCTTTTTTAAAAAAAAAAAGAGTATGTCCCTTTAAATAGAGTGTGTTAACAACTCGCACCCAAACTTAGAGTTTTGAATAGGATACTATAGTGCCATTTCTCATTTTGATAAAAAAAAATAGTACCATCTTTCATATTCGGGGTTGAAAAAAATACACGTACTTGTGTTCTACAAACGTGTGCGATTTTAGTGTCGGTGTCCATACTCTGCGAGCTCCTAAGTGCCTGTACTCATTTTTTGGACTTTAATTATAAAAATAATTAATAACATAAAGATTGTCATAATTTAAGTAAAAAATGATCATTTTTTCAAATCTACTTATTAAATATTACAAATAATAGTATATAGCAAAATAAAAACATCCAAAAATACCAACAAATTAATATTTAAGGGACATATTTGTGGGAAATTATCCGCCTATCATGGGTAAAATTTGTAGATACGATGGTGGATATAGGTCGAATATACACAATCCGAATAATGAATGATTTTTTAGATAGTTAGTTACTTTTACACTTTGAATATTATATTTATTTTAATAAATTTTAAACTAAAAATTTGTAATTAATTGGTTGAACATGTCAACATTTTGTAATTAGGTACTTGTATGCTAAAGTTTTTAAATATTTTTAATTATGTCTCTAAATTAATAAACAATTTGTAATTAAGTTCATATATATTCATCGAAGTAATTATAAATTATTTAAAAATTTACGAACTTAATTATAAATTATTAGTATTTCAAAGGTCCCATTAAAATACAAAAATCTAGTTTAGAAACAATTTGAAAGTTTAAAAATTCAATTATAATTTTTTATTCAAGAACTTATAAAGTTTAACAGTTAAGAGACATAAAGCGTAATTAAGCCTATTTTTCAATATATAGTGAATTTAATTACCTTTTTTTTAAAATAATGGCTTTTAGTGAAACATGACAGTTACAATTTTTTTACATACAAATTGTGGATGCAAGAATTGGCGACATGCATAAATAAATAAAAAATAATATAAGTATTTATGCGCCACACTTGTGAATTGTGATCTACGTACGTGGATTAAATCTAGACACACTCTTTTGATACGTGGAAGCTATCTAGAAGCACACTTCTTTATTACTCATTTATTGTGATTATGACTACTATCTACATAATTTAATTTTATTTATTACGAAGTGAAAGTTCCATTTTGTCATTAATGCCGTCAATTTGTGATTTTTCTCTTTGTAGGTTTTAAATAACCAAATTGGTGACATAGTTGTAGGCTGAAAATAATTGTTAATTGACTGAGTTTACTGAAATAATGCATTGCCGTACTCTTATGTTAGGTACTTAGGTCTTAGGTGTGAACTAAAACTTTAAGATTGTATGCAAGGACAAACTTTATAAAATAAGATGAGGTGAGAAGAGAGTATCTCTTACTATTAGTTTAATTAGGATTATAATTTCTCTTTATAATTAGGATTAAAGGTCGTATATATAGGATTATAAAATAAGAGAGAGAGAGAGAGAGAGAGAGAGAGAGAGAGAGAGAGAGAGAGAGAGTTGCGCAGCACATGAAAAAATGTTGTGCAAGTTTTAGGCTATAAAAAAATTGTGACATTGTAATTTTAATTTTGTGATTGTGAATGTTTTTTGTTGATGTGTTCAATGGGCAAATGCAAGAGTATCTTTTTAGGAGTATCTCGAAACGGATGAGTTGGGTAGGTTCGCAGTTCGCTCCTAAGTAAAAGAAAAAGAGGTAATGCAGATGTGAATTTTCTCATGCCATGAGCCACAAAAAATAGAAAAATGAAATCAATGCATATATGTTTTGGCAATTTTAAAGACGCTTAATGGGGAGGGAGGGAGGGAGGGAGGGAGAGAGAGAGAGAGGCTGAATCCCAAGTGAGCCACAAAAAATAGAAAAATGAAATCAATGCATATATGTTTTGGCAATTTTAAAGACGCTTAATGGGGAGGGAGGGAGGGAGGGAGGGAGGGAGGGAGGGAGGGAGGGAGGGAGAGAGAGAGAGAGAGAGAGAGAGAGAGAGAGAGAGGCTGAATCCCAAGTAGACCGCTCAGTTGGCGAGCTAAGGGATACCGAAGGAGTGCACCAAATGAGTGTAAGAAGGAGGTCACGGGTTCAACTCCCGGAAATTAATCTGAGAGAAAAAAAAGTGATGTGAGTTACCAAATTTCAAACAAAACAACTTGTGCCGATTTAGTAAAGCAGGTATGAGGTATTTTTTTATAGACAATTGTTAATGGTTAGCAGTTAGGGGGATCGGAGATGTTAGTTTCCCAGATTTGAACATAAGACCTACTGTTTGCATCCCTTCGGTTTTCTTTAGCTCATCAACTACTCGGGCTAGGTAAGAGGTACTAGTACTAGGTACTTAATTTTGAAGTTAATTATTTATGCTTTCTTTTGTGTGTGTTGGAGATTTTCCAACATTAATATCAAACATGGATCTTAAGGCATGTATTATGAGTAAATCAGAGAGAGGAAAGTGTTGATGATTATTAATTAACATCTTCTTGATGAACATTATTGAAATGAATATATTAAAGAAGTTGGTAATGTTCACTGGTAGAGCTACAATCAGATCCGCCGATCGACAAAGTTTGAAAAAATTAGAAATGCTTCATAGCTAATGCAATGATTATAAATATGGAGTAATCAAAGCTACTCGAATAAGCTAAAGAATACAAGAGTCAACGATGAAAAACTAATGGAAGAAGAGATTATAATTGAAGTTCTATAAAAATTTTATAATTGAAGTCAATGATGATTGTAATAATGAGAATTGGTTAAAAATATAATTTATTAATTCTATTTGGTACCAAAGCGTTACACAAAATTTTTGGCAAATGATCAATAATAATTAGTAGGAAAAAATTACATTCGCTATTTAGTTTTGTAAATTTCATTACAAGGACTTTTTCAATAATAAATAAGGTCTTCCGTATTTTGAATTTCAATAATTTCAATATTATCCGGTATTTAGTTTTGGGTAGTGCAGTCCCCTCAATTCACGTGCATGGATGGATCTGGCCTGTAGTAATTGTGGGTACTCGCCCCCACTTGAAAAATTATTTTACTTAGTAATGTATATAATAATTTTGTTTTGACCCCACAAAAAATAGGTGTTGGCCCATATGATAATTTTTTGTAGAAATTCATAAGAAACAATAAAATAGAGAATAAGTTGCTATTAATTTTTTATTTTTAGCTTTGTATTTTTTGGAAATTTTGGTATTTTTTTTAAAAAAACTGGACATGAAATTATATAAACTATAAAAACTAATAATATTATTTGGAGAAAATATTATAGACTATATTTTTCCCCCACTAAGAAAATATATGGATTCGTCAAGGTTCGCGCGTGTGAGTTTATAGGTGGTGGTGTTTGACACTCCATCTATAGACAAAAAAAATTGTTTTGTAGACAGAGTGATATGTCTTAAGACGAAAAGAGTATTACTTCCATAAGAAGTTAACAAACCCGTTTATTCATCATTTGCTAGTCAAATACGACGTTAGTCAAAAATCCGCTATGCGCTAGCGGATGAGACTTGCCAAACATAACCTTAAATTTAATAACAAAACATCTAGCAGCATGATTCATTATTAATAGAGTTGTACTTAAGTATTTCTCTAAATTTAAGTGTTCAAGCTGGATTAGTTTTCAGATTTAATTTATATACACAATAAGTGTATAAATGTCTATGTTAACCATGAATTTTTATTAGTCACGGTCAGTGGCGGACCTGGCATTGATCCAGGGGGTTCAGTTGAACCCCCTGGAATTTTTTTTTGCACTAAACACCTTATATAAATAGCCTAAATCTCCTGAAATTTTAATTTTGACACCCCTGAAAATTTGAAATTGTACTAGTAGACCAAGTTTTGCACCCATTTGACACCAGCCTTAAAAAATTTGACACCCCTGACCCCGGGGTCCTGGGTCCGCCACTGGTCACGGTTGTAAAAAAGGTTACGGCGTATATATACACGAATTAAACAATTTTAATTTTCTTGTCAAAAAATAAAAGTGGGATTAATTTGTCAAAGAAAAAGTCAGATTAAAAAATGTATTACACGTTAACAACTTGACGGCACAGTTAAAAAAACAAAACGTTTACAAAAACGAAATGCGCGTGAGTAAACTCACTGGTCCATAAGGGGGATTATGTGTTTTGAACGAAACAGTAACTTCCACGCGCAGACACGTGTTCACGAACAGGTAGATATATAGCACATCCTATGTCTGTGGTTGTCTCAAACCAATAATCGTTTCATTCATTCTTTCATGTCTGTTGCTTCTTCTTCTTCTTCTGATCTCCTTCTTTTCCTCTCTTTCCTTTCTTTCATCCACAACAACAACAACAAAATTAATTTAATGGGTCTCTTACTTTCAAGGAATTTGGCTTGCAAATTGTTCTACCCTTTGCTTTTCTCAAAGAAAGTTCACAAAGATTTGTTTCCTAAACAATTTGAAAACGTCATTTGTTTGGTTTCTCCTCGTACTGGAAGACATTTACAACGTTATGACAAAGGATGTCGCCAAGTTGTAGGGTGAGTTTCTCCTTCTCTTTCTCTCTCTTCCTCTTGTGATTTCTCTTTATGGGGTTTCTTAAAGTTTAGATTTTTAATGTCTGGAATTGAAGATGATGAATCAAGTTTGATTTTTTAAAGGTTTCTCTCAATTGGGTTTTTCCCAATTGTCTTAAAACTTAATAATATGCCTTTTTATTTGATTATTGAATCACTGGAAGCCAAAGGGTAATTGATTTTTTTTTTGGGTTTTAATCCTAGTTTGCTATTTTCTCTATGTGGATTTAATTGTTAATCTGACTTATTTTCTGGGTTTTTGGAAATGGACAGATGCATTCCCTATAGATATAAAAACAATGGAACCCAAGACAAGGAAATTGAGGTTCTTTTGATAAGTGCTCAGAAAGGTAATGGAATGCAATTCCCAAAGGGAGGTTGGGAAAAGGATGAATCCATGGAACAAGCTGCTTTGAGGGAAACCATAGAAGAAGCTGGGGTTGTTGGAAGTGTTGAAGTAAGCAAGAACTTTTTAGATTTGAGTTTTTTTTTCTTCTTCAAATAATATTTGTGTCTTTGATTCTTACCTTTTGTTGTGCTATGTTGTTTTCTTGCAGGGTAAATTGGGTAAATGGTACTATAAAAGCAAACGTCAACCTACCATACATGAAGGTTATATGTTCCCTTTGCTTGTTAGTAAGGAGTTGGATAATTGGCCTGAGATGAACACAAGAAAAAGAAGATGGGTAAGTGTATATGACTTAGTCAACTTTGCTTACATTTTTCCAATTGCAATCAAGGTTTTAAATCACGATTGCTTCCGCAATCCTCGATATTACGAAGAATCGCAGTCCAATGTGGCTGAGTGATCTTAACCGTGGTCGCAGATACATAAAAAACTTTGATGTTGCGACCAAGATAGTAGTAACTGACCTAGATTTATACCCTTGAATGCAATATACTACCTCTGGTCCTATTTATAAGAGAAAAATGCAGTTTGAGGTTCATTGAATAACTGATGTATCTAGTCTATATGAAGAACTGATGTATTTGGTCTATAATATAGATCAGATACATGAATTATTCAATGAATCGAAAAACTTGTATATAGGACCCGAGAGTATTAGTTAAGTAGATTTTTAGTTTTTTGTGTCTCAATTGCAATAATTGAGTAGCATTATTTGTTTGTTTATTATGTTGTTGGTGTTCTAAAGTTACTTTGATTTACATGATGCAGTTGACTGTGGCTGAAGCAAAAGAAATATGCCCTTATGCATGGATGAAGGAAGCTTTAGAAGAATTGGTTAGTAGACAAACTCAACTAGATTCAAAAAAGATGGAAATGGAGATATAAATAGAGATTGTAAATCATAGGCATGATGATGTTGCATTTGCAAGCTACAAAGTAGTAGAAACAAAAGCACTTTCACCACAAGACATTAGGACAAGAAATTGAAATCAAAATCATGAAGAACTAGGAATTTGTTGTTGCATTTGTTCATGTCTTCAAATTTGCTAAAGTTGGCAAGTACAGCAGAAGATTTCGGATTCTTAGAGTGTAGTTGAGGTCTAGTTTTAGATGTCCCTTGTATATTTTCCAATTCAATTCATTCTTTCATTCATTTGATTCTTTGGTAATAATGTATCTAATAAGCTATAAGCTATAAGCTATGTGTAATGCACATTGTTCTTCTACTTTGTGAATGAAGGTTACACTTGGTATCTATACTTGTGTTCTTTTGTTTAGACATCAATAACCAAATTTTAAGCGATGATTAGGGTTGTCCAACACTTCGAATGGTTTATGATGGTCAAATGCTTAAAAAATTGCTACAAACTTCAACAATCACCGCTGCTAAGTAGATTTTCATGTTCCTCCATGTCTGCACAATCCTTTGAAGTGATTTGATTGGTGTTTGTTCGACCAAAGATAACAAAAATGAATAAGGATGTCTAAGCTTTCACTTGGTCAATTTCGGTTGTTTTTGTCAAACAGACATTGATTAAGTCCTGTTGAGGACCTTGTGAACACGCAAGACCCTATCCACCGCCTTGATACTTAACAAAAATTGCACTTACGACGAAAATTGTCTGTCGGAAAGTTCGTCGATTTTCTTGTAGTGTTTTGAACCCCCTGAAAAATTTAAATTGCACTAATAGACCAAGTTTTGCACCTATTTGACACTGGCCTTAAAAAATTTGACACCCCTGACCCTGGGGTCCTGGGTCCGCCACTGCATATGAGACCTCTTCCTATGACGGACTTAGATCCATTGCAGTAAGTTAGATCCAAGCAAAGCCATTAGATGGAGATTTCATGGCTGACATTATAAGTGCATCAAGTCATAAACTCAAAATTTTAACCATTCACTTTTTATCAATAGTACCGCTATTTGGTGCGAATACTACCCAACGAAATGTCAGAATAAGGCTGAGAGGTTGAATTACAAACACGGCAGGAAAGAGAAAAAACGCCAACTAACCCAACACATTGTGTGTCCATACATTTCGTATCGTACTACCCATCATTTCTCTTTTATCAAATGGCTGAAAATATTGATACTAGTAAATTTGACTGCACTTCTAGTCGGTTCTTTCCTACCTTTATGTCTCATGGATGCCATAGTGTTCCCATGTTAAAGGGATACATTTAGTGTTTCCTTTACAATTAAGCATCACATTATAATAAAAAAAGTCATTTATATATATATATTATTTTCTTGAGGTACACCTACCAATAAGATCAGATGAGGAGATTTGTTTTGAAGAGCCACTTATTGTGCACAATTTTGATACCATCAAGGTGATTTGTTTTGAAGAGCCACTTATTGTGCACAATTTTGATACCATCAAGGCAATTTCTAAGAGTCACTAATAGTGCACAATTTTGATACCATCAGTAAATGGAGAGATTCTCAATCACATCCTAACAACTGCTAATCATCACACTGTGAGTAGTCTTTACGGCAAAATACGTGGCCATGTTTGGCGAATTGCGGCTGTTGAGACGAAAGAAAATGATTGAAAGAAGGCATCTTTAATTTCATTCTTAATTAATTGATTAAACTCACATGAGATCTTTCATTTTATTTTTCATCCAATATTTTATAAAATGTAGCAATCAAATAAGTGAAATACTTCCGCCTAGTAAGCTTTGCTAAAGTATGTCATCACAAGCAATTAAACAAGGTGCGCATGCTTAACTAGGTACAATTAATTAAAAAAATGATTCAATCAACTAATTTTAAGTTTTAACTCTTACAAAAAAGCATGTAGACAATTATTTATTCAAAGTTTAAAGTGTGAAATAACATTTCAATTTTAAAGTAAGGACAAATCAATGGAATTATATATAAACCACGAAACAATAAGTCTCTAATAATATGATTAAAGTAGTAGTATAGTTCAACTTAACGAAAATAATTTTAAAACTCTGGCTGATCTTCAAACATTTTAAAAACTAAAGCATATTAAAAAATAAAAATATTTTTAACCAAAATAGTAAAAATATTTGTATATTTCACCTCAGTTTATGTTAGTTAATATAATTTGAATTAAACTAGAAATTATTTTATTTTATTTTATTTATAGATCTATCTTCTAATACAATCTTGTATCATATATAATCTCATATGTTCTATTAATTAAGAGTGTGTTTGGATGGAGAATTATTTGAGGGTAGTGTATTTTTTGAGGCGAATTGAAATATTCTAATTACCTTCAATTTTTAAGCTAAAATATTTCAAGTGACCCCAAAAAATTATTTCATCTAAACACGCCCTAGAGATAATCATGTTCCAGAAACTTTTGAAGACTAAATATGGACATATATTCTAGATATAATTCGAATTTCAGTTCGTCACGTTGTAAGAAACTAACTCGTTTCTCAAAACGCCATAATAACCACAAGCCTACAAAACTAAAAAAAACAAATTAAAGACGGGGGAGTAGGTCAACCACTTAAGATGATGATAGGAATTATTATTGAATGATTCTAATTGGTTAATAAAAAAGTTGATAGCGATATCTAATGTGTCTATTTCTAACTCTGTGGATCGCCCGGGGTTTCAAGCCAATGATGTTGTTATCATCCTTTCAAAATATTAATCATACTTCCTACATGTCTCAATCTAATGATGTATCAATTAAATCACTTATATATATCATAAGTGCGGTGAAAAAGAGAGTTCACAACTTTGTGAATTTACCGGTATAAACTAAACTATATACTAGTTAGAACCGTACATAGTAAAAAAAAAGAAATTGTGACATTTTTTTCTATAGAAAGTTTAGGTGAGTTGGGCTCTGAGGGCTCATTAGAGTTAGAACAGGTTTGACGGTTCTTTGAGAGCTTTATAGATCATTCATCAAAGAGGTCATCACGCCGACAGTTGAAGTTGAACCCACATCTTTGTGGAGAATGAGCCAACTCCTTACAAACCGAGTCAACATTCGTCTGCAAGAAATTGTGGCATCTATCTAGAAGAAGTGAAGAACACTTTGTATAGCTTGTTTTGTTTTGAGACGACGATTGAGTCAGTCAATGGATAATGATGAGATTTGAGCTTTGGAATGGATCAATGGCCGGTTTAGATACGTGTGAGAAGAGTTGGAAAGGGTCAACTGGTGTGTCCGACATGTATGTATGATTTTATGTATGGGAATGGAGGAAGAGAGAAACACAATCATTTACCTATTCAATTTTAATATATTATTTTTTATTTGACAAAATTAATTTATTATTGATGATTATTGGTTTCAAAAAAAATATTTGTTTATGAAAAATAGAAAGAATTAATCTTCAAAAAGGACGTAGGATTAACTTAGGACACAATCATTGAGCTCAAGGAGTTTTGGAGTTGTCTTATATAATGCTGAGTAGACTCACACTCAGTTTAGATTGATCTACCTAAACTTAAAAAGAGAGTAGTAAATAAACAAGTCGACAGATAAATATGACTAGACATACATTAAGTTCAGGTCATGTCAGCCTCTTTTTAATAGATATAAGGCTAAAGTTTTTCTAGAAGCCTATGTAATTTACTATTACTATTATTATTATATTAAGGCTAAATTATAGTTTTGGTCCCCCTATTTTTAAAAATTCAGATATTTGGTCCCTCTATTTTAAAACTCGGATATTTGGTCCCCCAATTTTAAAAAATCAAAGACATTTAGTCCCAAGAGGAATTTTCAGTTTTTTATGGCTAATAATCAAAGACATTTGGTCCCTCAATTTTAAAAAATCAAAGACATTTGGTCCCCCAATTTTAAAAAATCAAAGACATTTGGTCCCTCTTTGGACTAAATGTATTTGATTTTTTAAAATTGGGGGACCAAATGTCTGAGTTTTAAAATAGAGGGACCAAATGTCTGAATTTTTGAAAATAGAGGGACCAAAACTATAATTTAGCCTTATATTAAATATTGTACTTTCTATTAAATCATAAATTTTCTAACATATTTTGTTGATTTAAACATATATATCGATCTAAATCAATTTTTGACATATTTAATTATATTATTATAAAGTATAATTTAAACTAGCCTTATTATCTGTGTGATGTACAGGGTGTGCTAGTATCAACAGATTGGGTAAAGGTAGGATTGACGAATTAAATACGCTGGGTTAATTTTTGATATATAATAGTAAGTAAAGTATAATTAGGAATCAATTGGAGCGTATAACCCGGGGGGTGTAGTTGAGCGGTTGGGGCTCATCCTCATTTAATCAAGTGTCGATGGTTTGATCCTTGCCTTGGGTATAGAGCAGCTTTAAATCATTGGTCCAGCTGTCCCACCCTTCGAGATGTCTCCAATCCAGCGAAGGGATTAGTCACTGCGTTCGGCAGTGGATACCCTGGTGTCATACCCTAATTTTGTCCATTAGATTAATGCAAATGGTTTCAATTCGTACCTAGCATATGCGAGTCGCTTTTAATTGTGCACGCGTTGTCATTCTCGTTGTGCCACGTTTCATTTTTTATTATGCGAAAGCGATCCGCATCTCATCGTTGCGAATGTTTAACTCGGTTTTCATTGCTTATTGATATTATGATTATCATTATTTAGTTTAATCTGTTTGTTATTAGTGTTATATAAAAAAAATCTAATAAAAAATCAATTTCTGAATTAATGTTTTTATTATTATAAACAGTTTTTTTTTTACAAAATAAAAGGTACAACCTAAGTCAACTTTGATATACATGAAGACAAAAAAAATTAAATACAATTGGTACAAAAATTAATTAAAAGCAAAAAAGAGTACAAAAAAAAATAATAAAACAAAATCAAATGGAGACAGCATGCGACTTGCTCTCTCCCTGGAGCTAGAAGCCCAAGCTTCTTTCTTCTTGTCCCTTTTGTTTGGCTTCCATTTCCAGCAAAAACATTGCTGCAGTGGCAGCAACCTTGTTCCACCCCTGCTGCCGTCCCTTGCTGCTCCACTGTGTCTCTGCTGCAACAACAACAGCCTGGTCTCCTGGGTTTTGATTCCCTGCTCCAACACCACACCTACACCAGAATCCCCAGCCTATAAATACCAATGAACTGAAATCAGTTAGGGGAACACACACACAGATACACAACACTGCTATCAAGTTGATGCTACTTCAAAAGATACTCAGAATCAGATTTCTTTCCACTTGAGCAAAAAAGAGTAACTCAGGTATCTTCCATACATAACACATGAAAGTCTCTATTAAAGCATGAGGTTTCTGTCTTTCTTTTTATTCAGTAACTGAATATGTCCATTATACTTATACGTGACTATTATGCTTATGTATGTATGCGTTAATTTTTTTCCTCTGCTCTGTTTAAAATGACTAATGAAATGTAAACCAGAAATCATCAACCAATGCTTTAATTGATAAAATGCAAATGATGAGAGAGAATACGAAAATGGAGAAGTTAAGGGAGGGGAAAATCATGGTTAGGCTTCTGTTTATTCTTTTGTAAAAGGGGAAGGGTATAAGCTGTTTTCGTTTAAAAAAAAGGGGGAGAAGGGAAAATTAAAATTCCAAAACAGAACCGAAACAAGAAAGAGAGAAGGGAGAGGTTTTACCTCCGGCCACCGCTTGCGGTGGTCACCACCGTATCCCCACGGCCAGCCTCCACCAAACGGCCACCACCATCACCGCTAAATCCTTCACGCCCCCCAACCACCCCAAACGGCCACACCACTGTCATCCACCCACAGTGCACAGCCACGACTGAACCCCCTCCTCAGCCATCACCGAACGCCACCACTATCGCAAACCCAAGCACCACCTTCCGCCACCCCAACAGACCAACGCACTTCACCCACACCTTCGCTAATCACCGGCCACCGTACCGCCACCCTTTCTTCCTCCGCGAACCTTCGCACTCCACCCCCTTCCAACAACCACCCAACGCTAACAGAACCACCACCACTCACGACCCACAGTGAGATCCACCTCTCCGTTGCGAAGCAAGCCCGGATCTAACAAAAGCCACCGCCGTAGACCACCTTCACGTTCGGTGAGAGAGGGAGAGCACGAGCAAGGTCATTACGATCGGTGAGGTGGAGAGGAAGGGGAACGGAATTAGGTTCGAGAGAGAGAGTTTGTGTGAGGGAACGAAGGAGAGGGGGGGCGCGGTGACTCTGGGTAAGAGGGGAAACGGCGGTGAGGAGAGGAGAACGGTAGTGGCTTGGTGAAGAGAAAAACGCTGGTGAGGGAGAAATAGAGAACAGCGTTTTGGTGGGGAGAGGATTAAACGGCGTGGGAGAGAGAAAAGCGAGATTAGGGTAGAAGGGGTGGCGGTGCGGCGCCGCGTGAGCCGTGAATGAGAGAGAAGAAGAGGATTAGGGTTAGTAGAAGAGTGAGCGCCGCGAGAGAGAAGAGAAATTAGGGTTGGGGATTAGGGTTTTCGGTTTAATTAGCCTTTTATAGTGAGGTCTTTTTTTTTTTACGTTTACAACCTACACCCTTCATTTCAATCACCGCAGCCCCTAGAAAAGCCCACAATTTCGTGGGTTAGCCAGCCTTGTAGTGGGCTGGTCTGTTGTTAAGTGCACCCCCTTTTTTTACTCATACAACCGCCTGTTTCTAAACGCCCACACCATTTTACTACCGCACCCCCTGTTTCTTTTTTTTAAAAAGGAATCTCTTTTCCCTAAATAAATATTTTCTCTCACAAAACTATTTTTTTCAAATAACGAATAAATGTTTTCCTAAACATAAAATTGTTTTTTATTAATGGTCACTCTGAGCTTAGCTTGTTTGACCGTTGATAACAGTTTTGGTTTTCAAACGAGCTATGAGCGACGACCACTCTGAGTTTTACTTGTTTGGTCGTTACGAGTACCTCTCCCAATTTCAAAAATAAAAAAAAACATCAAACACACAAACATTTTCTACCCTAAGAACTACGTAGCTCTGACTTCTCCATCGCACCTGGAGATACGTAGGAGCAGGGGCCCACTCCTGTCAAGCGCAAAAAACTAAATTTTTTATTAAGTCTTCATCTTCAATTTTGCAAATAATAAAAAGGTAAATTAAAGTATTTTCTTTAAATTAACGTTCTCTCTACACATTAAATTAAATGGTAACCTTTCTCTTGAAAGGATGCTGTGGGGTGCTAATACCTTCCCCGCGCATAATCGACCCCCGAACCCAAAAATAAAGGTTTTTTTTCAATGTTTTCCTATTTAATAAATATTGATGGCGGCTTCATTGCAAAATGACGAAGAATCCCCTCCTTCAGATTTTTCGGTCGCTACACCTGGTATATAAAAAAAACTAGAGCGTATAAAAAGTACCTAAGCTAAAGAGTTACTTGTAGATATCAGAACAACACAATAAGAAGTCACATGCATTACAAAGTCTCAAAGAGGATATACATAGTATCCACTGCTATATTCTAATAAATTTGTAATATATCAACATCTTGGTTTATAGCTACCCGAGAGGAAGTTTGCATGCATAGCATAACAAAAACATCATTGGGATAATTAAGAGATTCTGAAACTAACAAATGGACTGCAAATGCAAAACCATTATTGAAAAATTACAAAGCTGTTGCGACTTATAATCACCCCAACAACCCAATTCTATGAGCATAAACATACATGTACAATACATTGTTGCAGTGTCTTACATACTTAATATTTTCCTTCCTATTAAAAGAAAGGCTTTAGAATCCAAAATTGAAAAGATGCTAGATTGCATGTGTATTTAGTCTTGTAGCATCAATTGCATCCACCTGTTGCTTGTTGCTGTTGTTTCTGTTGTTGTTCATCAAAAGCCTGAGTATGATCTGATGAACTTCATACTTATGGGAGAGTCTGTTTCAAACTGGAGTTCTGTTGATCTTGAGCCAATGGTTTCCCCTTCTGACTTTGAACATCTGTGTTTGCAAGGTCCAACACCATAAAAAATGAAATAGAAATGCTTCAAGCTTTTGTAGGATAACGATAGAAAAATGTGATATCAAATATAAAGTTTTAGCATTCTTGAGAAGAGCAAATAAACTTCTCAAGTTAGAAAACCAAATAAGAATATTGTTATGGACCGGACCAAGAGTTCCATTTAGCAATTTCAGGAGGTGCGTTTAGCAACAGATATGGATTGACCCAATCACTTTGGCCCATATCCACCACACACGAGCCCAATCATGCTTGGACGGTCAAGATCAGTTCTGTTGATCCGACGATCCACAACAGGCACGACTTCCTATAAATATCGGCTCGCATAGCCATTTACGAGGTACACACTCTTCCCTTGCAAATTCACTAGCTTATTCTCATACTGACTTGAGCGTTGGAGTGGCTTTGCAAGTAACACCCCCGGGCGCACTGACCTCCTGCCAGGGCAGCAAGAGACCTACCAACAGCGGCCGACCAAAATACTGCTAGGTGCGGAATAAATATATTTCAATTTCAATTTCAATTTTATAGTTATTGAGATCTTATTTTACTATTGAAAGTATGAAAAAGAACCGTCCCGGTGGTAGTAACAGCAAGTGAGTTTACCAATCAACTATTTGTGGGGTCTTGACATATTCATATTCTGCTATTTACTTGGCATTAGAGAGGAAAATGTAGAAAGGATTTTGTCATGTAATGTAATGGTGAGGACAGAAGCACATCTTCAGCTACCCAACAAAAAGGATTAGAGACTGCCAATTAAGACCATTCTTTCTTTCCATTGATTCCAAAACATGATGGAGTAGCTCAAAACCTTCCTTAAATTAATTTCCTAGAAAATCACAGACCTTCGCTTAATTTTTAGTCATTTCTAGAGTAATTATTACCATTTATATAAGTTAATAATTTAATTTATTCTTTATTTTGCAGAAATAAAATAATATAAAAAGAAGGATAATATTCCAATTTTGAGCTATATATATAGGCTTGCCCAACTGGAATTGAAAGAAAGGATCTAGTGGAGGAATGGATTGCAAGGCACGTGAATAAATGCAATCACTTTTCTCACACCCCTCTCTACTCACCCCACACACCCAAACACTCTAAAACTCAAAAATACCCCTTACTCAAAAACACTCTTTCTCCCTCTCAAACCCCTCACAGCCATCAAAAACACACCCAGCCGAAACCCTCTCCCTCTCCCTCACCCTCTTTGACTTCTCCCTCTCCCAAACCCACTCAATCTTCGATTTTAACCTTCAAACTCATTTTCGAAACATAAGGTACACGATTTCTAACCCTCATTTACTTGCATTTTGCTTGATTTGTTGTGTTTTATTGTTTTTTCACTTCTGCATTTTCGCTAAGCATTCGGTTGTCCTCAACCGAATGCTCCTAGGGACGAAGCAAAACGGACCCATTTGGTTGAGGTCAACCGAATACGTTCGGTTGAGTTCAACTGAATCATACTGATACTGATTGTGTTTGATATGTTCGGTTGCAGGTATGATCCAATTTGTTACCCTCATGGAACGAAATGCTGGGAGGATTTCCATTCCAAATGAGATTTGGAGACTAGAGTTGCCTTGTTCCTTTTATTTTGTCTTGGAAGTTGGCCCTTGTACTCGTGGTGTCAACAACATGCGCTATGGAAACATCCTTACTGATACGCATGCCATCTGCCAAGCGTATGGGTGTTGAGAGTGTGAAAGTCTCGTTAACATACTATCAGACCTAGAGCTTCAAGGTCGCCAAGATTATGCTCGCGGTTGCCTCTGATGGGAGTGGGAGTGACAGTGACAGTGATACTGCGAGTGATGCTGGATCCGGCCCTGTTGTTATCCAGTTGTGGTTTTTTACTGTTATTTTGTTTATCAATAATTGCAATTGAACATCACTGATTTAGTAATGAATAAATATTGGGTTGATTATTTTTTGGTTTACAGTACCGTTTAACTTAAACAACAATTTTATTATTAAAAAGCGTCACTGTACATAAAATTCGAAATACACGAAAACGATAAAATGACAGAAACTACTGAGCTGGTGGAGTTAAACGACTAAGGATCTCAGCGACGGTCCGTAGGGCAGCAAATGTTATGTTGTGTTTAAGCCTACACTGCATTGTGTCTCGCCCCTCGAAACAGACACCATCAACTTTGTTGGTGATGATGCCCTGATGATGAATGATTGTGAGGGAAGAATCCTCTGAGTATTGTGTTAGGGGCATTTTTTTTGTGTTTATAAGATTTGGTGGAGAAGAAGAAACAGAGAAGTGGTTAGGGTTTTTGTGAAGTAGAAGGGAAAGTTGAAGCCCAATTTATAATAGACGTGGGGAAACATGAGCCGTTGATTAAAATTTTAGATCACAAATTTGAGCCGTTTATTTTCTATCCGTTGGGTCACAATTTCCAAAGGAAATGCCATCCACTCCTTTTCCAGACATATTTGACTGGTTGTGAGCCGTTGGTTAAAAGTGTCGGTGGAATCTGAGCTGTTCAAAATTTGTTTTTTAAAAAACCCGTATTCGGCTGCCCTGATCCGAATTGATTCGGTTGGGGTCAGACGAATCATCTAAAAAAAGGAAAAAAAAATGTGTGCCAAAAAATACACATTCGGTTGTCCATAACCGAATTATTTCGGTTGCCCGTAACCGAATCGACAAAAAATGCGCGTTTCATTAATGGCCTTTTGGTCATTTCACAGGATTAGGGGGTGTGGGGTGAGGAGGGAGGGATGTGGAATTGGAAATACATTGCAGTCCAATACAATTAAATAATGAAGTCCAGCCCATGAAGTTAAATACACATGTGATCCAATCATCAAGAAGCAATGGAGTGGTGCTGGAATAAAGAGGAAGGGGTTGAATTAAGATAAAGCCCACAAGAAATATTAGGCGAGAATTGGAGAATTGGTAAGCACATGATATATGACACAGAACCCTATGATTCAGAGATAAGAAGAGAGAGCCGTAATTCACACAAGGGGAATCCGCACACAACACAAAAAGGACGCGGTGCATAGCAGACACGCAATGCTATAGAGGGAGAAAAAGAGACATTTGGTACGGTTTTTGATACTGGGAAAGAGTTTTAGAGCAGAAAAAAGAGACCGAAGACTCAGAATAAGAATTTTTTTAATTTCTGAGTTATTTTTATCTGTCACTAGTATTTACCCGTGCATACGCACGAGTGATACTGTATGGTCGGTGTATTGCCATGAAGTCATAATAGTAATTTGGAAGATAATCATAAGTTGTGAACAATGTCCAAAATGTATGATTTGAAATTCAAAGTAAAAAGAGATGGGTATTATGTCATATAAGATACAAATGAAAATTATATTGAGTAGAAGAAAATAAAGGAGATTGACAATCAGAATTACAATGATCCATAATAATGTATTTGGACATTAGAGGTAAAATATGCATCCCCGTTGACACTCCCGTTTGCATACTCGTTGACCCTCTCATTGGCGCTCTCGTTACCCCTCTCGTTGCCACTTCTGTTGCAGCTCCCATTGTCAGTCTCTCGTTGTCGCTCCCGTTGCCACATGTTAACTCATATTATTCTATATGATTTAATATTAATTAAATTATATTCGTTTAATTATAAGTAAGTTATTTTGTAAAGTTTGGTAGTGGCTAAAGTTGTATTTTTATAATTCTTAGTGGTTAAATTAATTGATTTTAATAGTTTTAATAGAGAGATTATAGTAAATAATAAATTTTAGATGGAGTAAAAATGAAGAAAAAAGAAAATAAGATTTTTTAAAATATGCATCCACGTTGGCACTCTGTTGGCGCTCTCCTTGCCTCTCTTGTTCCCACTCATGTTCCCGTTGTCGCTCTCGTCGTCGATTCCATTGCCAGTCTCGCATTGCCGCTCTCGTTGTGTTGCAAATTTTGTCTTTTAGCGGTGAATTTACTAAAATAGTTGTGTTGCAAAAAGTTAAAACAAAATCGGTCGCTCTCGTTCCCTCTCTTGCTAGCACTCTCGTTGGCGCTCTCGTTCTCTCTCTTGTTGGCACTCCCGTTGCCGCTCTCGTTGCCGATCTCATTGTCAGTTTCTCGTTGCCGCTCCCGTTGCCACATGTTTTCTCCTTAATTTTTTCTAGATGATTTAATATTACAATTGTTAGTGGTTAAATAAATTGATTTTATTTAGGCTTAATTACAATTTTGGTCCCCCTATTATGACCAACTCACGATTTTGGTCCCCAAAGTTTTAATTTGACGATTTTGATCCCCCTATTTTCCCAATTAGACAATTTTGATCCCCCTCTTAATTTGGTCAAAATTAAAAGTCAATTTTTACTGACTTATCCTACGTGGCAGTCCACGTAGACTGCCACGTAGGCGCACTGTTCTTTTTTTTTTTATGATCTGTTCCTCCCTCCCCCCTCCCCCCACCGTGAACCCCTCCCCCCTCCTGAACCCCTCCCCCCTCCTGAATCCTTCCCCCTCCTGAATCCTTCCCCCTCCGTGAACCCCTCCCCCCTCCCTCACCCTCCCCCTCTACCCATCACCGTCGCTCTCCCTCCTCTACCCCTCCCCCCTCCGTGAACCCTTCCCCCTCCTGAACCCCTCCCCCCTCTACCCATCATCGTCGCTCTCCCTCCTCTACCCCTCCCCCTCCGTGAACCCTTCCCCCTCCTGAACCCCTCCCCCCTCATTCATCGTCCTTCGATCTCTCCTCACTCTGAATTTCGGATCTAGAACGAAAGAGAGAGAGAGAGAGAGAGAGAGAGAGAGAGAGAGAGAGAGAGAGAGAGAGAGAGAGAGAGAGAGAGAGAGAGAGAGAGAGAGAGAGAGAAGGGAACGACGGTTTGGCGCCGGCGTTTGAGAGAGGAGGGGGAGCGACGGTTTGGCGACGGGGATGCAACGGTTTGGCGACGGGGATGCGACAATGTGAAGAGGGAGGAGGATCGGTGGTTTGGCGACGGGGAGGCGAACGAAATGGGGGAGAAGAGAAGGCGGCAGTCAGCGACGGTGATGGGTAGAGAAGGGAGAGCGACGGTGAGCGAGAGAGGAGCAGAGGGAGGGGTGAGGGAGGGGTTCAGGAGGGGGAGGGTCACAGTGTGAGAGAGAGAGAGGAGAGGGGCACAGTGCTGCCTATGTGGCAGTCCACGTGGACTGCCACGTAGGATTGAAAGTCAAAATCAGTTTTAATTTTGACCAAATTAAGAGGGGGACCTTGATTTTACAAATTGGGAAAATAGGGGGATCAAAATCGTCAAATTAAAACTTTAGGGACCAAAATCGTGAGTTGGTCATAATAGGGGGACCAAAACTGTAATTAAGCCTTTTATTTATTACATGAAAAATTGATTGATTTTAGTAGTTTTAATAGAGAGATTATAGTAAATAGTAAATTTTAAATTATTTAATTATTGAGTGTGATATAAATTTAATAATTTATTTTTTGGAATAAATAATTTTGAAACTATTGTTAGAGGTATGGTTTTTTTGTCAATTGGTAGTAGTTAAATTGATTAATTTTAGTAGTTTGAGTAAATTATAGAAATAGTTAAAAAAAATAATGTTTTTAGTAAAAAAAACTAACAAAAAAGTGATTTTTTTATTGAAAGAAAAACTGAAAAAAAATTGGAAAAAAAAACTGTAAAAAAAGTTGCTTTAAAAATTTGCTGTTTTTTGTCCTTTTGCTGCGTCAGTTGCAGCTTCTGATTGCAGTTTTCAATCAGTTTTTTGTCCCTCACTTTTTTGTCCCTCTATCGTTGCCACTCCCATGGCCTCTCCCGTTGGCGCTCTCATTGCCACTCCCATTGGCGCTCTCATTGCCACTCCCATTGACATTCCCGTTGGCATTTTACTCTTTTTTATTAATTATAAAATAATTATTCGGTAATTTTTTGTAGTGGTTAAATTGATTCATTTTAACAAAAGTAGTTAAATTGATTAGTTTTAGTAGTTATTTTGTAATTTTTGGTAGGGGTTAAAGTTTTTTTACAATTCTTTTTTTGACAATGGTAGTGGCTAATTGATTTATAATGACTAATTATTTTATTAATTTTAATAGTTTGAGTAGATTATAAAAATAGTGAAAATTGATTTATAGTGACTAATTGTTTTTATAAAAATATTGAAAAACCGTTATTTAAAAAAAAAACTAAAAAAAACAGTGTATCATTTTAAAAAAAAAAATCAGTTTTTTTAAAAAAATTATTTTTTTTTAAAAAAACTGTATTGGTACTGTAGCGCGTCAGAAACGTCACTGTAGCATACTGTAGACTGACATAAGCGGTACTGTAGCACGTCAGAAACATCACTGTAGCGCACTGTAGTGATACTGTAACATTTTGTCTTTATGTGGTGAATTGTCTATTTTACCCCTAAATTGTGACAAATGTCAAAATTTGGTGATGTCTAAAAATGTAAATGTGCTAGAATATGTTTTGATTATATAGATTATATAGAAAGTAGACTCCCGTTGGCATTTTACTCTTTTTTAGTAATTATAAAATAAACATTTGGTAATTTTTTGTAGTGGTTAAATTGATTGATTTTAACAAAAGTAGTTAAATTGATTAGTTTTGGTAGTTATTTTGTAATTTTTGGTAGGGGTTAAAGTTTTTTTACAATTCTTTTTTTGACATGGGATAGTGGCTAATTGATTTATAGTGACTAATTATTTTATTAATTTTAGTAGTTTGAGTAGATTATAAAAATAGTGAAAATTGATTTATAGTGACTAATTGTTTTTATAAAAATATTTTCAACCGTTTTTTAAAAAAAATTAAAAAAAAACAGTGTATGATTTTTTTTAAAAAAATCAATTTTTTTAAAAAAGCTGAATTTTTTTTAAAAAAAACTGTATTGGTACGTCAGAAACGTCACTGTAGCATACCGTAGAGTGACATAAGCAGTACTGTAGCGCGCCGAAACGTCACTGTAGCGCACTGTAGTGATACTGTAGTATTTTGTCTTTATGTGGTGAATTGTCTATTTTGCCCCTAAATTGTGACAAATGTCAAAATTTAATGATGTCTAAAAATGTAAATGTGCTAGCATATGTTTTGATTATATAGAAAGTAGATTTATGACTCTTATTTTTATTGGGTTTTTTTTTATACCCCTTCTCCCCTATACCCTCCAATTAACGCAAATGGACAAAAATACCCCTTGGAACACTTTAAGAACGAAATCTTTCCTCATTTACACTTATTTCCGGAAAAAGTAAGTTTTTCACCTTAAACTTTCCGGAAACAGGGGTATTTCCGGAAGGCTATTGTTTTAAACTTTCCGGAAACACCCCATAGAAGGTAAACGCAGAAGGAAAATATTTTGGATTTCCGAAAACACCTCAAAACGGGGTATTTCCGGAAGTCAATCATCTTCGCATACTATAAACATGAATGGTTGTTAAAAAATTTAAATAAGAAAGAAAGTAGGTACCTTTGGTAGAAGAGCATGACAACAAAGAGGAAGATTTGAAGATCTATTCATCACCGATCAAATACATCGCCGGCAAGACTGTAACGGAAAGGAAACAGTGAGGAAAATGAAAAAAAATTGAGAGAAAGAGATGAATTTGAAGATGTTAAAGCCTAAAAAAATAGATGAATTTCAAGCAAAGGAACAATTAAAAAAACCAAGAGAAGGGAAGAGATGATTCCCTTACCTTCAACCACAACCACCGCCGGCGCTCCGTCATCCCTTTTCTCGTTCACGCTAAGCGGCTACGCCGCTACGTCCCCCGCACTCTCTCGCTCTACAACTCCGTTCACAGCCAGTAGCTACTTCTCTCCCTCCCTCCCTCTGTTCACAGTCACCTGTCTGTCTGGATGAAGAGGATGTAAGATGTACGAAAGCACAACCAACTCGCCTCTCTCCTCGTCAGACAAACCCGACCCCATCCAACACTAATTGTTATCCAGCCAGTACCCATGCTCCAAAATAGTGTCATGTTTTGAGTTAGCCACATTATACAGACTAGGGAATAAGTCCGTAAAGGTGTCATTGATTGCCACTTGTGTAACTAAAAAGAAATCAAACTTTCCTTCCCCAACAGTGGCCTAATCACTGAAACAAAAGCACCCTGACACATAGGCTGGCCATCTTCCAATAATAAAACATCCCTCCACCATAATAAATCCTTAGTACCACCTCTTGAAAAAGAAACCCCCATGAAAAAATTCTTTAAATATCCATAGAGATGAGCTAAAAGCTACCACCATCTAGCACTAGTGTCATTGATACATCTCCATCTCCACTTTCTCATAAGTGCCAAATTGAAAGCTTCTATATTCTTCACACCTAAACCCCCATCCTTCTTGGGTCTGCACACCTGGTCTCAATAAACCCAATAAATTTTCCGCTCCTCCTTAAATCCCCCCAAAGAAAGTCCCTCTAAATCTTAACAAGCTCTTGAATAACAATCTTGGGGCCTTAAAGAAAGAAAGCATATATAGCAGGATGCTATTGAGTATTGAATTGATAAGAGTAACTTTACCCCAATAGACAAGAACCAACTACTCCAAGTTGGAAGTCTCTTTCTCACCTAGTCAATAACTGGAACCCAAGTGCATCTCCTTCTTCTCCTTCTGCATTTGCAAATGGTTGACTGTGGTTTCTGGTTTCCAAAATCTACCCATTTGAAGAAGAAGGCATCCAGAGACTGAAAATACAACAAAGAGAAGTAAAATAGTTAAAGAAAACAATACTACAATACGCTCCAACTTTGTCGACTTGAGGAGACAACAATAAGCTCTTTTAACAACTACAACTCCAAATATCTTCAACTTCAAGTAATGTTGTCAGCACCTAATTTGGCACAGGCTCATTAAAAAAATTTCCAAGAGAGTAATGGCGACTGGCTATCAAGAAAATGGAGTAAAACTATGTCTAGTCTTTACCCTAAAAATGTTCCAGCTTCCTCAAGGAAGAAATTTTGGTTCCTTATATAGCAACAAGGGGTGTCTGTGGTGTACACTCTTTTATGCTAATCATGTCTTCTTTTTCTCTTTCAGGTGATGCAAGTACCAACAGCAAATGCCACAACATCAAATTTAGCATTAAATTCCTACACAACTTAGAAGCAATTAAATTCTTAACAAATGAACACCTGAATGCTCTTTTGGACTCAGAACAAGTTTGCACAATTAGGACCCAACAAACTATTATTTTTGATATTTTTCTAATACAAACTACTATTAGACTTACTATAATTAAGTTAAAGAAATGTAAATAACTCTTATTTTTAAGAGTTATTAGGTAGGGAATAGACAGAGTGTTAAGGCACGATAAGTGGCGATCGAACCAGTGAATTTTAAGGTTTGAAGTTCCGTGATGGGCCTCGAAACCATGTCTCTTTTCGAGGCCTGCACAACAACCTCTTTGATGAGGAGAACTCTAGAAACAACCCTAATCCTTCAGACCCATCCTACGATGATCTGTGGGGAACTTTTGGCATACCTCTGTCCTTAATAGAGTTCATAATTTATTGTGGTGTTTGTGCAAAAATACTCTCCCCACTCGAACCAACTTACCAGGAAAAGGGATCCTTGTTAAAAACATTCCCCCTTATCCTGTTTGCACGAGGAAGACTCTAATCACATATTTAGTTATTTATGCACTATCATCTAGCTAAACTTACTTAGTGTTCTTCCCCTCTAGGTATTCATGCTCCTAATAATTTAAATTATACACATGTGGGTTACGAAACCCCGATACTTCAAAAATGGAGATGTATCGTGTTCGATACGATACTTTCCGATAATACCTTAAATACATATCTTACTAAAGATATGATTTTCACCTTGATAGAATATATCTTCGATATCCACTAGTGCAAAAAAGGGATTTAAAGTCAGGCGAAAAGGGGATTTAAAGTCAGGCGCCCGCTTGACTTTTATTAAGTCGACTTTGTATGTAAGGAGTTTTAAAGTCAAGCGATAGCCTGACTTCGTAAGTCTGATTTAAAGTCAAGCATTTATTATTGCCTGACTTCGTAAGTCTGATTTAAAGTCAAGCATTTTTTCGCCTGACTTCGTAAGTCTGATTTAAAGTCAAGCATTTATTATTGTCTGACTTCGTAAGTCTGATTTAAAGTCAAGCATTTTTTTGCCTGACTTCGTAAGTCTGATTTAAAGTCGAGCATTTATTATTGCCTGACTTCGTAAGTATGATTTAAAGTCAAGCATTTATTATTGCCTGACTTCGTAAGTCTGATTTAAAATCAAGCGTTTTTTCGCCTGACTTCGTAAGTCTGTTTTAAAGTCAAGCATTTATGGCGCCTGACTTTAAAAGTTTATTTTTTTTAAAAAAAAAATTTAATTGGTAGCCTAATGCTGCCATAAATCATGCTGCCAATTAGATATTAATATCTATCTGCCATAATATCTATTTGCCATAAATCAAAAACAACTCCATATACACCAGATAGATATTAATTTCTAAGTAGAGAAAAAAAGGAAAACCGCATATAATAAGTTGTTCAAGTAATTTGGGAACAAAGCAACCATTTCATTCATTAACTCTTATCCACATGCAAATTGAAATCTGAAAGCAAAATACAAAGGATATAACATTTCCTTAAAGAGAAAAAAAAAGGAAAAAAGCAGAACAAGAGATTATTCCAATGACAGAGTAACATCCATGCAAACCAATTCCAATTCAAAATCAGTAGCCAGCAGGCCTGTGTGCAATGAAACTGATGCACTGCACTTGGCAAGGAACCCATCCCTTCCTCTTCTTTTAACAATTGTTCTGTGGTGAGTGGTGGCAAGTAGGAAAGAGTCTTGAACTTCTTCTTCCCAACATGAGGCCACACCTATACATATATAAGATTCGTACACTTGTGAATATTGACAAAACAATTGTGGTCCATTATCATTGGGTTATCTTCCCAAAAAGCAAGATAATAAAGGCCTAACACCACTGCCAAGACAAAAAAAACTGAATTCAAAAGATAATAAAGGGGGAAAATTGGAAGAAAATGGGGTCTATGTATATACAAAAATAGTTAGAAGATCCATTTCAGTTCACAGCATATTAGGCTTGTGGATTCTTATCAAAAGCCAACTTAAGAAAGCAACACATGTTTCAATGGTGCAAAGACATCTATCTTAAATAGAAAGATGCCACATGAAAATGTTGTCTTATGACAGTACTAAAACATACACGTGCCAAGTATCACAGCAAGCAGAACTAAAATAAGATTACATTGAAAGTACAGCTAAGGACATTGCACCAACACCACTTCATAGACAAAGTGCTTATAAATATAACTTAGTAAAATATCTTTTTTGAGCAATTATGAGCATCAAACACAAACTCAAAGGAATAGAATGCTCGGACTGCATACCTATTGCACCTTCTTTTGTTTGTTTGAACCTTTTGGAATCTTGCTCAAAACAATACTGTGAATCTTTTGATGATGTGGGTGAATAATTCCATGTATCACGTGCATCTTCTCATCAATTTGATCCCGGAACTTGTCGTACAACAGAGGAAGAGACAAGCTAAGAAGAATACCTGTCAAGAAAATTATTAAAAGAATTAAACAAAATTATCTGAGAAGACTTTCACAAAAGATAATCAGAGTGTGCAACAGTTACAGTAGCATATCACTTACATATATAGATCAAAGTCAGAAAGTTAAACAGACTACCAACATATATTAGATTGTTTAAATCAGGATTTCGCAATATAGTCATGGCAATGAAAACTGATGAATGTGTATTTGATTTGTGAAACAGAACTTATGCCAATAAATCTCAGAAAAAAAACATGCTACATCAGAATGTTGTGAGATATTTGACTTGTGCAGTGAATTGACCAAATAAGAACAAGCTTGCCTATGAATCCTGACTCCAGCAACAAATGAATTTCAATGGAAAGCACAATGACTCCATCAAAGTATAAATATCATACTCATTTTAATTATTCTCGGATTAGTTTATTTTTACAACAAACTTCCCCAATCAAAATATGATAAAATGTATTACCTGGTGCCCAATATAATGATCTGGGTGGTTTGTTTGGAAGAAACTGCCTGCAGCAATCATGTAAACCCTGAGGATTTGGAAAGGTGGCTCAAATGAATGTTGAAGAGGTAAAATCATACACAATGGAAAGAAAAACAAAATTGTATTTACCTTTATGAATCTACATATAGAATAGAGATAATATAAGAACTCTTGGTCTACCCTAATTAAGAAAATAAATCCAGGAAATAAAAATTGTACACAATTAGAAGATTTCAGAGAATAATCTGTTACAATAGTAAAAGGTTAACAAATGTCTAAGGAAAATATCTTTCCTAATATGGAAAATACATATGCCAACACCCCCCCTCAAGTCAGTGAATGGATGCTTGTCATTTCCAACTTGTTAGTAGATCTCAAAGCTGCTGAGGGGGGCCATTGGTAAATACATTTGCATTGGTGCCCAGAACTAATGCAGGTAACACCACCCTCTATCTTCTCCTTAATGCTATATCATCATACTCTTTGTAAAGCATATAACAAATCCATGCCGTGAACAGGTATTCCAATCCTATGTGAACAAAAAATCTGAAAATTACAATTACAACTGTTAGACAACACAAACACACTATCATTGAAAATGTATTGTAGCAACAAACATGAAAGGATTTAAGCCCAGCAAGAGCTAGAGACAAGACTAGTTCAGGCCATGAGAAGAAAGAATAGAGAAAAAAAATAATTGTACCTTGTAGATTTAGCTGGAACATTTGATATTGAGAGTTTGTCAATATCACTAACTACCAATTCTCTTCTTAGGAAAAATAATGCCCCACTTGATACATTGACCGGAATTAGAATCAAGAGTGCCACAATAGTCACTGGAACAAACATCTTTAAGCTGAAAAACAACAGATAAAAATTAATCAGAAATGCTTAAAACACAATAAAATAATTTCACTATTACTGTTAAATTGGAAAACACATTAAAATTTAGCTATATTAATAATTTAATATGATATAAAATAAAATTAAATGTGAGGGAGTCGACATGGTCTGCTTAATTACCTATCTACCATCTACTATTGTAACTGTGACTTGGTTTATTGAGTGTGATCCATCTCTCCTAACCGGAGTTGAATCTGTTTCATCAGCATTCCTTCCAAGTACAAAACCAGGGTGCTTAGGTTGTGGCATTGATGCAGTTTCACTATTCAACATGGTAACAACAGCAGGCATTATTGGTCTGTCTTCTATTTTTCTTGAACACATATTAGACCTACATGTATGCATCTTAGAACTTCTGATTCTGAATATGAATCTGCAAATGATGAATCTATTAGCTCCGATGCTTTCCCTTCATTCCATAGCCTCCATGCCTATCACAAACCAAACCAAATTAGCAGAACATAAAACATAGTGTTACTAAACAATCATCAATCCATTTGAGTTATCTTTGCTTACATGTCCAAGGAGATTTAGGTCATCAGATATATGAAATCCTCTATTCTTCATCCCACTTATGATCTCTAACACTAGAACTCCGAAACTGAATACATCAGATTTCACTGAAAAGTATCCTCCCATTGCCTTGAGATCCCTATGGATAATTCTAAATCTTGAGTCGTGATGGAGGTAAAGAAGCCCTTTGGCTATTCCTCCTATGATGTTGAACTGCATTGGCCAGTCTAGTCTTGAACATTGTGCTTTGTCTGAAAAATAGTCTTTGATTAGTAACAACATTAATATTATACATATCAATAATTTGAATACACCACAATCAGCTATTGCCAGAATTTGGAAATAAAAATTAGTTAAGTTTGATGATGATAAAATAGTTGTAGCTCACCAAATATAATAGAATCTAGGCTGTTATTTTCCATGTACTCATAGATCAACAACTTCTCATCTTTCTCAATGCAGCAACCAAAGAGTCGTACGAGATTTCGATGTTGAAGCTTTGCAATTGATCTGACGTCATTCTTGAATTCTTCATTTCCTTGTCCAGAGCTAGTTGATAACCTTTTCACAGCAATTTCTTGACCATCAACCAGCCTACCCTGCAATTGCCATATTTACTTTTATCAGTCTTTTTTATAAATGGATGCTTTGTGAGTCATGACATATATAGTATTCAATTATCTATAGTAGTATATAGTATATAGAAATAAGGAAATTTACTTACCCTATAAACAGTTCCAAATCCTCCTTCTCGAAGTTTATTTGCTAAAGAGAAGAAGTTTGTAGCATCTATTATGGCTTGGAAATCAAACTGTGGCAACTCTAGATCATCCATGTTCCCTTCACTCGAAAATTTCAAGGCACTCCATATTACTAAATTAAACATCTAAATTTTTTTAAAGCTTTTAGTATGGACACATATATGTTTCACATGGAATGGAGAAGTTTCATTCAGTGAATTTCACATAGCATAAAATAAGAATACCTTATTCTTAGGCTTGCTACAACAATCAGGAGGGTCTGCAATTGCAACTCTAGTATGGTTTGCATGCTTTTCTTTTGATTCTAATGTTGGACCAAATCGCGCACCCACACCGACGTACTCGCTACTTTCCACACCATCAATCCAAGTTGGGACTTTAACCTAACAAAAGAGAAATTGGTAACACGCTAATTGAAATTTTCTATTTTTTTTAAACAACTACAAAAGTAATCTTAATAACTTTGCTAGTTAGAGTTCTTACCCTTGATGCTCCATCTAGCGATTGAACTGAATCAGCCCACGAAGTTATGAGCCCCAAAATCAAGAAACAGCCCCTAATCCCTCCACATCTACAAGTTCAACCACTGAGTGAATGAATGGCCTTCAAAATTCTAAGAAGCAACACTCAATTATAATAATTCTCTCTACCTTGATAGACTTAACAGGTGGTCTGTTCAAATTCTTCAAGTGCTTCTGAACCTCAAGCTTCTGAATTGAACCACCACCGTCGCCACCGGTGGTGGTGGTGCTCACGGTGGCTCCACCAGCACCGCTCAAAGGAACCAAAAAACCCAGCTTCAAGCAAATAAAAATATAAGAAATTAACAAAAAAAGTATTATAAAAGCATTATAACCAAACTGAAAAAGATCAGATTCTAATGAACATGGACTAAAACCAATAAGATTCATTCAGCACACATATTCAGCACCACAGGTTTGGCTGCTACTTCATACACCTCTTCTGAAATGGTATGTGGTCCAAAAACTTTATCTGCCACAAATTATATCAGAATTATTAAATTAATATCCACAGTTTCTAGTTTCTACACTGAAAGCCATAATCAATTTCCCAGTAGAAACCTAATTGACTGACCAAATAATCAATTCCAAGTAAAATCAATTGAAACTGATACCAAAACGTAACGAGGATACAATACCAAATGCATAAGCAGTAGCTGGATTATACTCATTTCTCACAATCTTGTCTCCATCCGCATACCATGCGATCTCGTCCCCTCTCTGATACTCCCTTTCACTGCAAACAACCCACTCAGAGACGTTTAATCTCACAGTCAACACAGAAGTCAAAATTAAAAAAATGACTTCTACGGTGAATGGATCCCAAAGCAGAATCTCAGATCTAAGAATTACCTCAACGGTCGAAACCGAATCGTGACCGAAATGATATCCCCGGAGCTCGACGTATCCACGGGCTCCAAAATCGATTCCCCTGTTCCGAACGCCATGGGTGAACGACCACGCGGACCTTGATACGATGACTTGCTGCGACCACGACTTGAAAATGTGGAAACGAAATGGAGAGGGAAAAACAAAACCCTAACGAAATGCAAACGGGGAGAAGATAAACAGGAAATTTTTCAGAAATATAGGGAAAAACGAAACCCTAACGAAGGAAGATAGAAGGAGTGATGGTCCACGGATAGAGAGAGATGCAGTGTTCTGTTTCTTCTGCTTCTCTTCTTTCTTTGCTTTGCATTTTGAGTTTATCATGAAGGAGATGAAATGAATGGTGACCTAGACCCGCCGTGGAAATCAATGACGATGGAAGATCCGAGAGAGGAGGATTCGACGGTGGTTGTTGGTGAGATAGCGTGAGAGGGTTTGCTGGTCGTTCGCGATGTGAGAGAGGGTGGTGAACGGAGGGGGAAAGAGAGCTTATGCACACAAGCTTCGTTGTTTTTTCCCTTTCTCTCTCTGAATGAAACGTTTTGCGTTTTAGGGTTCGCATGAGAGAGTGAGAATGGAGAGGAGAGTGTTCTGAGAGTGAGAGTGAAGAGAATGAAAGGGTGAATTTTTTTTTTATTTTAGTATTTTAGAAGTCAGGCGTGTATACGCCTGACTTCTAAAGTACTAAAATAGAAAAAAAGAATTTCACCCTTAATTACAAGTTTGCCACCGTGTCTACTTATGTAGTCAGGCGAATACACGCCTGACTTCTAAAGTCTAATTTTTTTCCTATTTTTTCACTTTAGAAGTCAGGCGTGTATCCGCTTGACTTTAAAACTCGCGAATTTTGCCTCTTAATTACAAGTTTGCCACCGCGTCAACATATAAAGTCAGGCATCTGAGCGCCTGACTTTAAATGTCTAATTCTTTTCCTGATTTTGCACTAGTGATCTCTTAATAAAAACATGAAATTTGTTGACACAATCATAGAAGAAATAATATATTCTAGTAAGTGTGGAAAAAATATACATAGGTGGCGAGTTGTTATGACTGCAAAGTAATTTTTTTCTACATTGCGATAGTCATATATCGACTACTTATATACTTATCTTCGTCGTGTCGTATTTTGATTTTTTAAAAGTTCTCGTATCCCCGTATCCGTGTCATATCCCATACCGTACTAAGTATCAATGTTTCTTAGCACATGGGTCCTCTATGAGTTTTATGGTAAGGATACTAAAGGGGTGCAACTATTTTGTATTAGCACATGAAAACTGTGAAATGTTAGGAATAAGATAGTGTTCTCCAAGAAGCCTTTCAATCCTATAGAAATAGCTACATATGCTTTTAATTTTGTCTTAGAATTCAACCAAAATAACAAAGTGCCCTAAAAATCAGGGTCCTCACGGAAAAAGGCTTGATTACCAACATTTATTGGGCCATGTGTTAAAATTAATGTCGATGTCGCTTGATTACCAACATAAATAATGACACACGTATGTCATATATAACCATCCCTCCGAGCTTAAGGGTTACCAAAGAATTAATAGATTATGTTGGTTTTATTAATCTTCATGAACGAGGAAAGGACCAAGCTGATACAACTTGTATAAGTCATGGAAATCTTTAGAATCTATCTTTTTTTTTTAAACAATGTTAGTGGAGAGAGGAGAATATTAGTTTCTAGGGGTGGGAGTGGGAGAATATATCTTTAGAATCTATCTTAATGGCAGCTAGTTAATTCACAAAAATTGAAAAAGGTTCAAAAATTACTTGTGTAAGTCATGGAGTTCTTAATGATATGCCCAATGGTAGATAGTCGGTCCACAAGAGATTGGAGAAAGTTTCAGTCAAGCAGCTCAACCAGAACGAGACTTTCAGATGACTATTGAACAACAACTTGCAAAAATTAATTTTGATGAAAAAAATGGAAGTTGAATCTCCAAAAAGTCCTAATGAAGAAACTATAAAAGAAATGTAGGAGGACTTCTCGCAGTATGAAATGCAACAATCTCCAAGCTATACTATTCAAAAGGATGCCCTGTCTAATCAAAATATGTCTTCAAGTCATGAACCCATCTTTAAGGACTAATATGACGTGTTAATGTGTCTCCATAAGAGTCCAAATAAGTCACCAATAATGTATAATGTGAGTCAATAGCCTAAGACAATTTAGTCAAAAGGACTAGTTTTTAGGTTGCTAAAGCATAAATATTGTGTATTTGTAGTGTGGAGCACATGATCATTGTAAAACTTATTAGGGCCCCCACATTAAAGTAGGATGTAATCATGACTTGAAGTCATGATATGGTGTCTTCGTCGGTGTTATGTGAATTATTAGGATTGTAATAGTATTATGTGAATTATTGGACCTGTAATAGTGCTATCTCCTTGCCTATAAAAGGAGAAGGCTTGTAATGCACTCGACAAGTAAAATCAGGTAAAATCCAGTGTATTTTAGAAAATATGTGCTCTAAATTTTCTCTCTTCCTTTCTGAAAGCTCTAGTTATTATGTTCATATCATTGATCCCTTTATAGAGATGCAAGTATGCTCTACACTCGCTTCAGAAATGAAGATCTTGTGTATCAGAACACATCTGCTATTGATCCATGCTACAATCCTCTCTATTATGAGATGATAGTTTTAATTGTTGGTCTGTGCTTGAGACTTTTGTGTGCTTATGTGTGGTTGTTTTATGTCTCGCTTGACATTTCAGTTAAAACTAATCTCATGATTGATTCCCATAAAATAGAAAATCTTATTGAGTATTCTTACGTTCAAGATGATATTCAAATTGCTGAAACCATACCCTCATACCCCCCTTTAAGTACTTATAATATTTTCAAAAGACAAAGATCAGTTACCCGATATATCAGAAACTTAATCTCTACAAATCGCCCTCACATGAAAGAATATGTTTAGTCATCTCGACTTGATCAGTCTAATCTTAGAGCAACAAACCAGGAACAATATGTAGATTTAGAGATTCCTCAAAGTCTCATAAATCACTGGAAATCTGAAGGATATACAACTTTACATTTTGGAGCTGCAAGACTAATTCTCTCTCTTCAGGGAAGAAAAAATATGCGTGTCTTTTGCAAAATAGCTCTTCTAGATTCAAGCCATCTTCTTTATGAAAATGTTGTAATTGGGATTGTTCTAACTACACTCCATGTCAGAAGTGTTGTTCTTACCATTTTCCCAAATTATAATGTAAGTCTTAATAAAAACACTGTCTACCACACTGAAAGTCCAAGTTCAAATCATTAGATCTGATCAAGTCCCAGAAGCCTTGTCTGCTACTCTTCATCGTCAAATAATCTATCGTCTTCAAAATCACTCGATAGATTTGCCACCCTCAGGATGTTTTTCTGATTCACTGTTGGTTGTTACCAACAGAGAAGAAGATATACCTTCCATTGTTCAGATCCCAAGAAGAATCTCAAGAGAAGAATTAACTCAAGTAATTTATCTTGAATGGATAACCAATTATGAGAAACTTCATCTTGACAAAAGACCAATACAGTCACAGGAAACTACTTTCAAGGAGATCTACCTAATAGATCAGTCAAAACGATTTTCAAAAAGCTAGATGAAGGACCAAGTTCGACTTCTTCCATTGATTTATGAGACTTTGAGGAATCTCTATATCTACATATTGTTCCTGGTTTGTTGCGCTCAGGTTACATTGATCAAGTCGAGATGACTCAACATATTCTTTCGAATGAGGGCGGTTTGTAGAGATTGTTTCTAATAGATCAGGTAATTGATCTTGTCATTCTGAAAATATTATAAGGACTTTTTTTTTATAAGCAATGTTATTGGGGGTGGGGGAAAGGACTTAAAAGGGGAGGTATGATTTCAGCAATTTGAGCATCATCTAGAACATAAGAATACTCAATAAGGTTTTCTATTTTATGGGAATTCGGTGTTTCTACAAGATTTGGGAAGGGACGGGGAAGAGGTGAGAGCAGTGTTTTAAAAACCGGCTCGGCCCGGCCGGTCGGACCGGGAACCGGGGGTAACCGAGTCGGTCAGCTCTCTTGATCGGAGATGCACTGACTCGCCCTGAACCGCCCTAAACCGGCCGATTTTGCCCAAACTCGGCGGGTTCTCTCAAACCGGACCGGGTTTTGCTAAAACTAGTGATCTCCAAAGCTTTGAACTGTAATTGGGCCTCCCTGTTCCGTTGATTCTATGCGATGTGGGACTATTTGTAAACTACTTAAAACAAAAGAGACTCAAAAAACCCTCAACAAAATGCCATTAATGGGGTTTGAACCCCTGACCTGTTGAAAGCAAATGCTGAGAACTACCATCAGGCTACCAATCTTGTTGAGGATATTGTTTATTTCAAATATATATAATTGGTACATCTTTTCCTAAAAGTCAAGTACGCTCATCCTCATGACAATATTAGTTTATAATATTAATATTATGTTTCAACAAACTTATTTAATATTAAGTATTTTTTTAAAGATTTATTTAATATTAAGTTGTTAACTTATGAAATTTGTTTTAAATATTTATTGAAGCATGATATGAACTTTTAAAATTTATTTAATATATACCAAGCAAATAAAAATTAAATAGGCATGGTGTGTAATTTTAGCAAATTAAGTTTTACAAGTATGAAATATATAGGTCCTGAAAATTTGAGAATTTTTTATATTTTAGTAGATATAAAATAAACATAGTTATTAATTTTACAGGGACGAAATTTATATTATATACTATATAGGTATTGAAAATTCTCGAAATAGAGACCGGGTCCGAGTCAGGCGGTCCCGGTTTTGGTCATGCGGTTCAACTGTCGACCCCTCGGTCCGACCCTTGACCCAGTGACCTGGTACCTTCACCGAGTCGGTCATCGGTCCGAGTTTTAAAACATTGGATGAGAGTAATAGGTCGATTTTCTGGTTTCGGTGTTTCCATGGTTAAATGGTTTCCTTCATTACTCAGTCTCTTTATTATATTCATACCATATGCTCCCCTTCTTTTCTACACTAGACACGTGGCTCTAATGGACACTGACCAGGAACCTCCGGTATCATGAGATTAGTTTTAACCAATGTTTTTAAAATCGGACCGGAGATCGAACCTGCGAGGCCTCCGGTTCATGGTTCAATCGGTTCAACCATGGTTGAACCGGATGAGTAATTTATTAAATAAAAAATAAAAAATATTAAATTTTGGAGAAAAAAGTAAATTTAAAAATAAAAAAATGTATTTCGGGCGGTTCAATCCGGTTCGGTTTCCGGTTCAAAGCGGTTGAACCGCGGTTCTTTCCCGGTTCTGGGCGGTTCAGTAGGGCTGCGGTTCAAATGGGGTTGAACCAACCGGCCGGAGATCCGGTTCTCGGTTGAACCGGCCGGTCCGGTTCAGTTTTTAAAACATTTTTTAACCGAAATGTCAAGCGAGAGATAAAACAACCAATTTTAAATCCAGAAGAAAAGTAATCGGTGGGGGAAAAAGTGAAATATAGCCGTTACAGTGAAATGTGGTTCCAAAGCACTACATAGGACGAAGTTAACAAATTTTGTTTGAGATAGAGGGAAAGCGAAATGGTGAATGTTAGAACGAGGGAGAGATTGAAAAGCGATTACGAAGCTCTCAGAAACGCTCGTTTGTTAGAGAACAAGGTAACCTAACATTTTCCATTTTAAATCAATTTATTTTATTTTATTTTTGTTAATGAATTAATAAATATAATAATTATTCATGAAATTATTATTATGTTGATGAAGGTTCGGTTGGAATCTCTGAGTGTTCTGAATAAAGTTTCTCAGCTTCGAAAAGCTTCTTCTGTTCAAACCAAAAAAAATCGCCCATATCACAAAACGGTTTACGGTCTCACTCCCCTCCGCCGCAGCCAGCGAATCAATCCCGTCGCCCCCACCAACACCGCCGCTGCCGATGACCAGCTTCCACCGCGACGATCTCGGCGTTCGAATACGAGTTTCTGCAATCCTGTGATCACAAAACAAGGTTTTAAAAGGGATTTATATTTTATTCTGTTTTATTTTGCCTATCATTAATCTAATTGTTGAATAAATCTATTAGTTGTCCTAGTGTAAATTAGTCTATTAAATTATTCTCTCAGCCAATTAATTAATTAAATATTGAAAATTATCATTGTATTATTCTTTTTGTGTTATTGCTTTTGTATTGTGGAAGAATCAGGTAATAGTTTTGTATGTTTTGAAAAATTAATCTGATAAAAACTGTTTTAAGGAATTATTGCTGTGGTATTTGAATTTTGGAAGACCAAACTGAGAATTTAGTGTAGTTGTTATGATTATAAGGAATTGATAACTAGTTTTAGTATTAATCCTCCACCAAGCTTATGTTCAAGGACTACTTTGAGTTTGAAGAAATAAATATAATGTATGTGTAAGTGATAGAACATGTAACTACCAATTTTTCATATTTAGAAGAGCAAGAAGTTTATTTACTTTTGTGTTCAAGTGTTGCAATGTATTTTGATGTGAATTGTGATGGTTTACTGCTTTTTATGACAGAGAAGGTAGCTACAAATGAAGTGGAACAAGAGGAGAAAAGTCTTGCTAATACAACTCTCAAAGTAGAGGAGAAGACGCCTACAAAATCCAACTATGAAGCTCTCAGAGACGCTCGTTTGTTAGAGAACAAGGTAACCCCAAATCTACATTCTCCATTTTGAATCAAATTTTATTTAATGAATTACTAAATGTAGTAATTATTTATGAAATTATTACCATTATGTTGATGAAGGCTCGGTTGGAGTCCCTGGGTGTTCTGAATAAAGTTTCTCAGCTTCGAGAAGCTTCTGCTCAAACCAAAAAAACCCGCCCATATCACAAAAGGGTTTGCGGTCTCACTCCTGTCCGCCGATCCCAGCGAATCAACCCCGTCACAACCGCCTCCTCCACTGCTGACCAGCTTCAACTGCAACTATCTCAGCAATTGAAAACGAGTTCCAGCAATCCTGTGATCACAATACAAGGTTTTCACCTCAATTTTCTTTGTCTCTGTTTGATACTATAGATAGAAAGAGGGTAACAAAATCAAAAGGGGCTTTTATTTTATTTTGCCCTTTATTAAGTAACTATTATAAATCTGTTAGTTGCTCATAATTCCTCGTCTAAAATTAGTCTATATATTTCATCTTCCACCTAATTAATTTATTCAGTATAGAAAATTATCATTACGTTAAGCTGTGTCACTGCTTTTGCATTCCGTGAGGAAGAATCCAATGATAATTTTCTGTTTTAAAATATTAATATGATAAAATTAAGTATTTAAGAAATTTTGTTGTGGTATCTCAAATTGAGAGTTTAGTCTCATAAATTGTTATTATTATGAGGAACTAATAACTAGTTTTAGTTTTAATCCTCCACCAAACTTGACATGATATTTGTCCACATTGGTTCAAGGAATACTTTGAAGAGATTAATATGATGTCTGTGTAACTGATGGAACATATAACTACCAATTTTTCATATTTAGAGGAGCAAAAAGTCTATTTACTCTCGTGTTCAAGTGTTGCATTGTATTTTGATGTGAATTGTGATGGTTTACTGCTTTTATGCCAGAGAAACAAGAGAAGAAGAGGTCTGCTAATACAACTCTCGAAGTAGACAAGAAGAGGCCTGCAAATGCACCTCTCATTGAACTGGATGCTATAGATCTTCTTATTACAGCAGAGAGTTCTGCCCGGCGCTGCAATAGCAAAGGAAGAGGCAGTGTCTACAATGGAACTTTGGGGATTTGCTGCCATTTTTGCAGGTCCGTTCACTATCTAGCTCTCTTCACGATAACATCAGGAGATTAATTTAATATTCTAGTTTTCTCCCGGTCACAAAGTATTTACTTAGTTTGTTATTTGGTGTAGAAGGTTCACACGTCTCAGTTTGAGATTTGAGTTATAGCAGCGTATGCTTATGTTTGTGTTATACGTATGTCTATATGTATATGCATATGTATATACACTCATGTTTGTGTGTTTTTAGGGGAAGAAGGGTGACCCTTTTAAGAAACACTAGTAACATGCTCTTTACATATGACTGACTCATTCCCTAAAAGTCATCAATTTAAGTGGCAATTAAATTGAATTTCAAAAAAATAAATCAGTCATAAAGAATGTGTCAAAAAAAGAGTGTAATGTTAGCCTTCTTTATATGTCAATTTAGGATAAGTAATGATGACATTGCAATGCAAAATAATCTATGCAGGCAAAAGAAGTTGTGTGGTGAAGAAGACTGCAAAAGATGTGGGAACTGTGATGTGGATGAACCATGCCTGGGTAAGACTTTGATTGATGTCTTATTTTGCATTCTTTGCACCGGTTTTCTCAATGTTCTAACTGTTTCACAATGTATCCTTAACAGGAAAGACTGATTGTTCTGTATGTCACTCTAGCAATGGTGTCTTTTGTAGAGCCTGTCTCAAGGTTCGGTATGGTGAAGGTAAGAGCAATTAGTTGATCCAAAATAATTCCCCTAAAAATATTAAATTTGGATAAGAAAAATACTTTCTGTAATTGTATACTTTGGTTGCACTGTTGGCTTTTGCATCAACTAAGATCAAGTCCCTCCCCAGTCAATCTTTTTTTTATTTATTTAAAATGGGGAAGGGGAAATTTTATTAATCAGAGACACTAATGGCCATTTTACAAATGTCCCCGAGAGGATTTGAACTCAGCACCTTGAGGATATAAGGCTAAGCTCTTACCACTGAGCTAGCACCTCACGTGTACCTCCCCGGTCAATCTTAATAGCATAGATGTCACATTTATTTGATCTTACCTATATTTAAGTGAAATAAAATAACCTGCATATTGAGCTCCTATTTGTAGGAGAGTGTAACTACCTTTTACACCAAAATTTACCTGCTTTGAAATCAATTGTGATATTCTAGTCTAGAAAAAGGAATACTTGCTTAAAATGTCTCATACTGATAGTTTGAATCTATTCACTATGGTTTGTTGTAGAAATAGAGGAGGTGAGAGAGAACAAGGGGTGGATGTGCCCCCATTGCATAGAAAAAAAAGGAATAAACCCTTACTGGATATGTAACAGGTAAAATCATTAAATTTTAGCATCTACTTCAATTTTTTGGTTTGGATGCTATAAATATGCTGGTGTATGCAGAATTCCTTAAAGAGTATTTGTTTTGATCTGATTTAAGATGCTGTTTCCTTCTTTTTTTACCTTAATTGATATGTAGCTCAATATGCCTGAGGAAACGAAATATGTCTCCAACTGGATTGGCAATATACAAAGGTTAGGTGGTCTTTATGTTGTCAATTCACATGTAGTTACTAGTTATGTTTTGATTGCTGTTTCATTGCTAATATCACTGTTTTGATTCTTGTACATTTTTCTCACTTCTTTTTCATTGATTACTAAAATGAAGCTCGAGAAATGGGACACAAATCAGTAGCACATCTACTAATGGAAGAGCTTAAACTTGGACTTCGGCACAAAAGATAAGGGCTTCCCATGTATGATCAAGATGTAATCAGTAGTTATTTTCTAACTTGGTAGAATTTACCTTATTAATATTTAAGATGGAAGTTAGATTTCCAGTGGCATTCATTTGACTATAAATTTAGATTTGTCTAATCCATTTATTTAGTGAAGAACAATTCTCAATGATGTGTATAATGTAACCAGTGTTGGATCTACATCCTCTCAATACACTCTTCACATATCCCCAAACTCCAAATGGTTTTAGATGCAAAGAAAACAAAATCATTTTTCATTTTAATCAAAATTATTTTCTTTAAGTAACTAGAAAATCTCAGTGACGTTGTCAAAAAAAAATCTAAATAGAACGGTAAATACCCTTTTCTTTTGCAAACTGTTCATGGTACTGAACAAAACTGGGAGCAAGGGACCGGATAAAAACCTAAATTCATGTCCTCACAAAATCACAAAATCACAGTACAACTTTCTGTCATACAGTAAAACTTTTTGATTACCCAAAAAAATACCAAAATTTCGTCTCTCTCTCTCCTCTATTCTCTCTCGCCTATCTCATTCTTCTCCCCCTCTCTCTTTCTCTCTCTACCTCTCTCCTCTTACCTCTCTTATATCTTCTCATCTCATAGCCTTTCTCTCTCCTTCTCTTCTCTCATTTCATCTCTCTTATATCTTCTCATCCCATGACCTCTCTCTCATCTTTCTCTTTCTCTCTCCTTCTCCCTCTCTCCCTCTCTCTCTCTCTCTCTCTCTCTCTCTCTCTCTCTCTCTCTCTCTCCTTCTCCCTCTCTCTCTCTCTCTCATCTTCTCCATTGCACATTTTTCTTTATAATTTTTTAATTATATTATAATTATGTTAAATAAAATCATTATAAACATTAGAAAGGAAATTATAATAAATTTTATATTTTTTTTGCTTGTGCTGTCCATTGTTCACCAAATAGAGTACGGGACAAAAATTTGTCCAATCCTGCCCTGTCTGGTACTGTACTTACTTGTTTGCAAATCAAACGGACACTTGGTTTCCCTCAGCTATCAACTTAACTTTCTAATTTGGAAACAAAAAATAAAGGTAAAATTTCACCAAGATCCTTTAAGTTATTTTTTTTGTAACAGATTGGTCATTTAAGTTTTTTGTACTACTTAGGTCTTTTAACTCTTAGAGTTATATATCAACGTTCGTAAGCAGTTGTTCAAAAACAGTGCCTAGTGTAGTGGTAAGGTAAGGACCACCTTATCTTCGGTGTTATGGGTTCGATCCATGTAATATCACTTTTGGCAAAGCATAGAAGTTAAAAATGCGCGTTGTACACTGGTGATCTAATTCAGTTCAAATAATTGCGGGTCACTGGTTCAACAAAGACACTCATCGAGTCAACCCGATTTTCACCGGTTCAGTTACATTTCCGATCCAGCAGACGACCCAACTCTCCCAGAGCACCAATTCCCAATCTGGCCAGTCCGAGCCGGGTTTGATAACACTGCCTAAAAACACGCCTATGAAGTTTTCATAGAGGATAAACATAACAAAGGAGAGTTCATCCTTCCTTGGCTCGGGAATTTCTCTATTTCCCATCCCTAGCTTGATCCAGGGCAGCCCAGCCTATTTAGAAGCCTAAAGCAAGCTTTTTAGTGACACTTCTTAAAGGGGCGGATAATATAAAAGTAACAAATTTTCAAGTGAGGGAGTACTACAAAAATTAGTAGTGTTATAAATATTTAAAAATAGAATTTTATGTTGTCAATATTTGTAACTTTTGAAATTTAAAGTATAAAAGAGAATATAAATTTATTAATAAATATATGTGTATTGCATGTTTATATATTTTATTTATCTTCATTTATCATTTGTTTTAAATTGATGCAGTGGTAGGCTTATGGCTAATTCATACTTCAGTGTTCAAAAAATACTTATGGGATCTGAACCCTTGACCCTTATACTGCGCGGACACGCTTAAGCTGATTGTGCTGCGTACAGATTAGTATTATACAAGCCTTTTTTAATATATGATACTTACTTTTGAGGTGTTTCTTACCTTTACAAAAAAGTAATTTTTTTGAGGACTCAAGCGAGGGTTTGGGCCGCTTATAGAGTTGGGTTGGCTCTGGCTTGATCCCACTTTTCTTCTTCTTGTACCTCACTTGTAGCCTTCTCCCTCTTCTCTCATTTTCTTCTCACTTTCTCTCTTTTCTCTTCTTACCTTTACAAAATTGCATGCAAGCTGATTTGGGGAAGGAGGGTGATGGGGGATTTCAAATTTTAACTTCTTTAGCATATAAACCCTCCAAAAGTATATATTATTCTAAGCTTTTACCATCGGGTAATATGCTTCACACATCTAGTTCTACTAATACAACTCCAACAAGTCACAAGTCAAACCTACAAACACAACTTAATAACCATAAACAATATTGTTCTCTAAATCAAGCATATTATGCTAACAAGAATGTTACATAGAACGCCAACAAAACTCAACTATATTATTAAAAAGTCAAACATAATATGCTATCTTGTAAAAGGAAGAATCAAGTGTGATGTGTGAAGAGAACGTGAACATTAAGTAAGCTTTTTCTCTTTCATGGATACATAAGATAACATTGTGAACTTTCTTATACTTGTTTGAAGAAGCATTACCTGAGCCATTTGGTCAGATAACAAGTGTCTAAGGAGGCGTTATTTGAAAGCTGAGTTTTACAGTTCTCCATAGATTTAAATAAAACAAAAATCAATACTAAATACTTACACGAGTAATACAAAAATTCTAAAAAAATCCATATAAATATCTTTTTTTATAATTTTGTTTCTAATTTCTAATACATAATAAAAGAACATCAAAAAAGCTATAATATTTGACTGTAATAATTATTAAATGTAAATAATTTATAATTTCTCAGATGCACATGTGTGTATATAGTTATAATATCGATTCTTAATCTTGTAATATAAATATATTTGGTTTTTATTTATCTTTGTTGTTGAGTAAAATTTACTTTGAAAGAAATACTTTCATATAATCTTTTATGTGATTTTATTAACTAAAAACAATATTTCAATATTATAATATTATAAATATATATGTGTGAAAACTTAACCTAGATTGCTCCTTATAAATATGTTTGTGGTCATCACTCTCACAACACTTGCATAGATGAGTGCTGGCAATCCCAAAACTACAAACGTCTCTCTCTCTCTCTCTCTCTCTCTCTCTCTCTCTCTCTCTCTCTCTCTCTCTCTCTCTCTCTCTCTCTCTCTCTCTCTCTCTCTCTCTCTCTCTCTCTCTCTCTCTCTCTCTCTCTCTCTCTCTCTCTCTCTCTCTCTCTCTCTCTCTCTCTCTCTCTCTCTCTCTCTCTCTCTCTCTCTCTCTCTCTCTCTCTCTCTCTCTCTCTCTCTCTCTCTCTCTCTCTCTCTCTCTCTCTCTCTCTCTCTCTCTCTCTCTCTCTCTCTCTCTCTGTGTGCGCGTGTTTCTTTTGCTCTCTACCTCCATTACTTGCTTTTGCAAATAGTTGTAAAGAGGGTCTTTCATTATCTACGTATCACTCATTCATATATAAGATATGTTCACATATACACAACTGTATTATTGAATTGATTATGATAGTTTGTTAGAGAGAAGTACATCAATTGCTAACTTCATTCTACTTAGATCAATACGTACTATATGCATTGCTAATCTTAGGCCACTCGTCATGTTCCATCATTTTATTGCATCTATGTTTTTTGTTGACCTCTTTTCTCCTTTTTAATCTTTTGTTGTTTTGTCTATACTAGATCCTTAAAGGAGGCAACGAAATTTGATTGATGGATTGTAAATGGTTGATGTTGTCATATGTTTCAGCGCCTTCTCAGTTATGCTTTGCCCTATTATTCGTTTTGATAATGGCAAAGATAGATCTCCAATGACTGTGATTTCATTGATTAAAATATTATGTCTAAAAGCCGACGTTATTTTGCCTTCTTTTTGAATAAGGTAATAATCATGAAGTTAATATATATATATATATATATATATATATATATATATATATATATATATATATTCTCCTTCATATTTACTACTATAATTGATTGGGATGCTTGTATATAGGATGAACTTTTGGCTCAGATCACATCCTTGAAGCATAGCCTCTAGTTTCTACAATATGTCAACGGCTGCCCCAATACTGTATATTTATATGTAGAGGGTTAGAAACCCTAATTGATACTAATGGTATTGAGTGACGAAAATGCCCTTGTATCTATTTAGGTTTCTCGTCTGATGATTACCCCGCAAAAGTTGGCCAGGTGTTGCAAGATCATCTCCAAGCAAAGACATCATTAATGTTGCTCTCTAGTACTAATGAATCTATTGATTTACCCCCGGGTTTGAAAGCAATTATTTTCTGAACCAATCAAAGGTTGAATTCACCCACATTTCCAAGATAAAAAGGGAACGCCCTCCCCTGGTAATTCAATGTTGTATGTTATTCAGAGCCTACCTTTTCTAATAACATCTATTTTAGTGTATTGTTTGTTAAACTATTATCTTTCGTAGTCTTCTTTCTTGAACTGATTGATTTCAGATTCTCCTATCACTTTGTTGATTTATTTACTATCCAATAATACAGTTGCTTTTCAGTTCTCGTTGGCGTGTTGCTGGTGAAGAAAGTGAGGGAGAAAGACGTTCAAATGGTGAAAGAAATGAGAGTGCTTGAAGCAGTTTGTCCCTGACTCTATGACATTCCTCTTAGGTAAAGTATCAAGTTATTTAAGAAAGTCTTTGGTGTTTCATTTTCTCCTAGTATTAACATTGTTGGCTTCCATTTGGGGTGTCTAACCTAACCCTTTTGTTTCTTTTGTATGTAGAAGAGGAGATTATGATGATAACGTTACTCCTTTCATCCCTACCATTCCTATTGAGAAGGAAGAGTCCATTATGAAAGATAATATTTTGTCTAAATTGGCAGCAACACTAGTGAAGGCTAGCCCCAATGTCCAGTCACACAGAACTTGCATTAATATACCCTAATTGATACCATTATGTATTGGGTGACGAAAATGCCCTTGTAACTATTTAGTTTGTACCTAGCAATAGTTGCATGTGATTATCCTATAATAGAGACTATGATGTTGTTGGTGGGATATTCTTGCTCTAATGTTGACTTTGAAATTGTAATATAAAGTGTTGTTGTTTGTGTTGAGGTTGAATTGTGTGACGGAAGTATCAGTTATGTGGAACTTGACGGTTGAAGGTAAGATGATTATCCAAAAGAGGAAGAAGAACATCATGAACATGAATATAAGAGTGTAGATTATGAAATAGATGCATAAGAAGCTTGGGAGATCTACAAGACATTGTGAGAAATATTGAATTTTGATATTGTTGTGGTTATGGAATGTGTCTGTGTGTTGTTTTAAAGAGTAAAAATCATAATTTTTGATTTTTTTTCAACACATGTAATTTTGGTTTTTAACGGGAAATATTACTAATCTTGGAAAAATGCACTCTCAAGTTGTATAACACCTTATCTATCAATAGTTTAGCAAGAATAAAATATACACATTTATAGCATAGATAAAAGGTAAAATTTGTTAAATAAGTAAGCTAGTTCGACACTTGCTTGTTCGACACCTGCTAGTTCGACACCTGCTAGATCGACTCACAGAACTGATCTGTCGAAGTGATCTGTCGAAGTGAGGGAGTCGAAATTACACATTTATTCAGTTGTATATATGTTTACTATTGTTTGCTGACTCAGCATGCTTACATGGACTGAGTATATAAGCAGCATTCACAGTGATGCAATAGCAACACTGATTTCAGTTTACTCTTAACCAATTTTCTGTTACATCTTCTTCTCTCTCTCTCTCTCTCTCTCTCTCTCTCTCTCTCTCTCTCTCTCTCTCTCTCTCTCTCTCTCTCTCTCTCTCTCTCTCTCTCTCTCTCAGTGTGTGTGTGTGTGTGGTGTGTATGAAAAATTCCAACAAATGGTATCAGAGCGTGATGGTTGAAGTTTTTCGAGAGAGAATCCAGTGTGAGAAGACGAGTGAAGTCTCAACGGTGAGAGTAAACTGCGATGACGACGAACAGCCATTTTCCGGTGAACTTTCTGATCCTTGACGGAAGAAACTACGATCAGTGGAGTATGAAGATGAAGGCGATCCTTGGTTATCAGGATGTGTGGGATTTGGTGCAGAACGGCCTAGATCCGTTACCGGCGAACGCAACCGTTGCGCAACAAACAACTTACAGAGAATCGAAGAAGAAGGATTGGAAAGGTCTGTGTATCCTCCATCAGTGTGTGAGTCCTGCAATTTTTGAGAAGATTGCTAGATCTGAGACGAGCAAAGCAGCGTGGGACATTCTCGCGAATTCCTACGCCGGAGATCAGAAATTGAAGAAGGTGCGACTTCAAACTCTAAGAAGACAATATGAACTGCTAGGAATGGAGGAGAGTGAATCGATTGCTGCGTATTTCACTAGAGTCCAAACTATGACGAATCAGATGCTGTATCGTGGTGAAACGTTGTCTGATGAATCAATTGTGGAGAAGATTTTGCGATCTGTGACTTCGCGTTTCGATCACATCACGGTGGCGATTGAACAGGCGAAAGATCTGTCAACAATGATGATAGAAGAACTTCAAGGATCTCTTGAAGCGCATGAGCAGAGAATGAATGAGAAGAAGATGGTCACTACAAAATATGCCTATTTCCGACGGACATTAGCGACGGAATAAGTGTCCGTCGCAAAAACTTCCATTAGCGACGGAAGTTGCGACGGATTAAGGGTCCCTCGTGTAGTTAATAATTAGCGACGGAACATTGAGCATTAGCGACGGACATTCCGTCGCTAAATGCTAGACGCCAAATTGAAATCTGCGCAGCACGAAAACCAAGACAATTAGCGACGGATCTTCTAGTCCCTCGCAAACTGTTTCTGATCGTTGCAGTGCGCTTGGGAAACATGCAGGATTAGCGACGGAACTTCCGTCGCTAAGTCCGTCGCAAACCCCAATTAGACCACTCAGCTACCCACCCTTCTCTGTTTCAGTTCACTTCCCTCACTCTTCTCCTCCCTCTCCACCGAACCCAACCCTTCTGCTCCCTCTCCACCACCACGAGCACCACCACGAACCTCTCATCTCTTTCGCCCTCTCTCATCTGCTCTCTCTCTCCGTTGTGTCGCCCTCTCTCTCTCTGTCGCCCTCTCTCTCTCTCCGAACCCAAAACTGAACCAGCACCACCAACACAGCTTGACAACCACCACCAGCACCACCACGAACCACCACCACCGGAGGTTTGTCTTCCTCTTTCCTTTTTTTTTCGTTTTTTTTTTCATTTTTTTTGTTTTAGATATAGAGAAATTGTGTAGGAGAACAAATATTTAGATATTTAGGATCTGTAGATATTGTGTAGGATTAGGATTAGAATAACAAAATATGATTAGGATTTGTAGAAATTGTGTAGAATAGACAATTTTGGAAGTTGAAATTGAAGTTGTTTGTTGAAATTGAAGTTAGTCATTGAAATTGAAGTTGAAATGGTTGAGGATTGAGATTGTTGGTGTTTGAAGTCTCACAACTGCACCGGAGTGCGCACCGTCACCGAACCACCGCATCGGAGTGCGCATCGTCACCGAACCACCGCACCAGCCTCAATTTCATAACGGTTAGTTGAAAAGTGTTTAATTGTTGTTTTCATGAACCCTAGGTTAGATGACTGTGTGTTGTTGATGGAAAAGGGTGAGGTGATGTCGTCCCTCACCCCCATATTTTGCACGAAATCATCTCCATTGAGATAATTGCGAGGCGATACTAACAATTTTAAGGTTGAGAGTTAGAAATAACTTCGATCCTTCACTACTTATATGGAAAAGGGTTTTGTCTGATCTGTCTATAACCCCCATATTCGGCTAGAAATCATCTCTACTGAGATCATATCGATGCCACTAACTTGATAGATTATTGGGAATGTTAAGGGAATCTAACACATTTTCTTAAATGCGTGTAGATGAATTTATATGAATTTAATCGTGAATGGGTGTATAATTGGTTATATCCGAGAAGAGCGGGTTTGAAGAAATCTTTTGTAATTGGGGTTGAACAGTTTCTTGTATGAATTTCATTAATCTTATGTTGTATTTGATTAATCTTATATATATTGTCTACTTATGTTGACTCCTTATGTTGTCTTTAAATTTATTAGAATCATTAATATATCAATATTGTTCTTGTTAATTTACTTTATTTAAATTTTTTATAAATATATATAATTAATGTTGTTAGTATCACATTTCGTTTATATTTTTTCATAGATATGGATCCACCGAGACGCCCTCATAAAGGGAAGAAGACTATGACCGATGAACCTCCTAGGAGGAGGCGTAATCGTGAGGTGGAACTTAATATTGGGAATATGAGGGGTCATATGTATGTGGGCCCACCAGCTACCGCCCCACAACCTTCGCCTCCATCTGGCCCCGGATGGTATCATTTACCATCACATGGGCATTATATGGGCCCAACAGATGCGTATGCAGGGTATGGCCCACCAGCTGGGTATGGCACATCAGCTGGGTATGGCACACCAGCTGGGCATATAGGTTCATCATCTGGACATATGGGCCCATCAGCTGGGTTATCTATGGCTACACCAGAGCCCCAGAATGATATTCAGCATGATGTGGGTGGTGGTAATGTTGAAGGTGATTCATCCACCGATGACGAGAGAGTGGAGGTGGTTGTTATTAATGGTATTAGACTCAAAGTCATTTATAGCCGTGGTAACGCGTAAGTATTATATTGTTTGTTTTTTTAAAGTTAATTATGCAACGACTTATATATATTTGATTGCTCGATATATCTTTCATTATGCAGGCTTCTTCCTGCAAAGGTAGCTTCATCAAGCATCACCTATGTCATCTGGAAAAAATATTTTCAAAAGTTCCATAAAAAGTGGAGCAAAGTCGAAGAAGATGACAGGAAGGCGCTTGACTTCTTTATGGTAAGTGTCAATTATTTTGTCATTACTTATATTGTTTGTTTAAATTTTATGTTTAATAACGTTTAATATAATTACTAATAGATATTTTCATTTTACTTAATACAGACCAAGGTAACTTGGGACATAGAAGAAGATGACAATGTGTGGAGACTTTTTTTCAAAAGGATGGGCGCTCAGATTTCATATTTGCTTTATAAGCTCCGCTGTAAAGATAAAAAGCCTGACTACATGGGTGATGATATTTGGAATGCCTTCAAGAGCCATTGGGCTACCGAGACTTTCAAGAAAAATGCTGCAAGCGCCAAAAATAATAGAAACTTAGAAAAGGGTGGCTCGCTTCACTACGGCGGGTCCATCAACCAGGCTCAGCATGCTGCTAGATTGGTAATTATTTTACAAATCTGTGTGTTTTTTTTACATTATTTAATTAGTTAGCAATTTTTGAAAATGTGTTTCATTTTACAGAGTAAGATGGCAGGACGCCCTATCACTGCTCCTGAGCTGCATAGAGCCACCCATGTGAGGAAAGACACTGGCGAGTATGTTGATGAGCGCTCCAAGATGACTCAGGTAAATATACAAATTGATTTGTATTATATAATGTTGCTTTGTCAGAATGGAGCGCTAATTTGTGGTTATTCAAAACAGGAGCAAATAAATGAGTTCATGACTCAGCTAACTCAGGGGAGCTGGGACCCTGAATCACTTGACCAACGTACTCCTGAGATGATAGATCTGGCAAACCAACATTGGGAGAAGACAATTGGTTGGTCTAAGGGTCGCATGTTTGGTACGGGGCCCTTGGCTCCATGTATGGGCCAGTCTGGGGCCGGGAGTAGCAGAAGACGCAGTCGACCAGCTTCTACTCCTGCAAATACAGAGCATATGAGGCAGATGGAGCAGGAGCTGTAGTCTACTCGCAGGAGCTGCATGATACTCGACAGGAGGTCAGGGCCTCTTCTAAGGCGATGAAAAAGATGCAGCAAAACTTTGAGAAGGTGAGCCGTAGGCAGGCAATGATGTTAAAGTATATTAAGAATATGCAGCAAAATCAGCAAAATCAGCAGCAAGATCAGCAGCAAGATGAGGAGGAAGATGATGAGCAAGATGAAGAGGAAGATGATGAGCAAGATGAGGAGAAAGCTGAGGAGTCTGATGGTGGCAGCTTTTAGTGTTGTTGATTAATGTTTTTGTTATAACATTTCAGATTAAGCGTTGTGGATTCAAATTTTATGTTATAGAAGACTTTTTATTCTCGTAATTTTTATTTATTGAAGAATTTTAATTTTAAACTGTTTTATGTATTTTAGATTTTATTATTTATTAATAAAATAAACAGGTATAAAAGCAGATTAATCAAAAAAAAATTACAATCAGATGGGAATTAGCGAGGGAAATTGGACGCGTGGCTAGGCATTAGCGAGGGAATTAGCGAGGGAAATTCGGCGCATGGCTAGGCAATTAGCGAGGGAATGGTCCGTCGCTAGTTCGCTAATTAGCGACAGGACTTAGATTCCCTCGCTAATCCCATTAGCGAGGAGCAATTTAGCGACGCAACACGTCCCTCACTAATTCCCTCGCTAACGGTCATTAGCGACAGATTTGGTTCATTTTGCGAGGGAAATTTCCGTCGCTAATAACCAATTTTTTTGTAGTGGGTGAAGCCTGGCACTGAGCAAGCTTTAGCAGTACAAACAGGCAACAAAACTGGTGGAAATCAAAGAGGACGTGGTAGAGAGGCAGAAACAATTACAGAGGAGGAAGAGGAAGAGGAAATTCTTTTAACTCAAACTCCGCTAAATCAAACAATAGTGATAACAGTAACAGTAATGAGCAAGGAAGTAGTAGTAGTGATAGCTATAGAGGAAGAGGAGGTAGAGGTGGTAGAGGTTTTAGAGGAAGAGGGAAAAGATTTGATAAGAGCCACATACAATGATATAACTGTGAGAAGTATGGACATTTTGCTGATGAGTGCTACAGCAATGTTGATGACAATGATGCTAAAATGGCTGAAGAAGAGGAAGAGAAGGAGGAATCTCTGTTGGTGGTGATTGAGGAGACAGAGAGAAGTGATGAAATAGTGCAAATGGTGACAACTAAGGAGGAAGGTGAGAGTGGTGAGCACTGGTTTCTAGACACAGGCTGCTCGACACACATGACAGGGAGGAGAGACTGGTTTGTCGAACTTGATTTCTCAATCAAGAGTAGAGTAAGGTTTGCTGATGATAGAACCATGAAGGTGGAAGGTGTGGGGAAGGTGATGATAAGAAAGAAGGATGGTTCACTGTGCTTCATTTCTGGTGTACTGTATGTGCCAGGGATGAAGAGCAATTTGCTGAGTATTGGACAGCTATTAGAGAAGGGATATAGGATGGTGCTGGAAGACAATGCTATGAAGGTGTATGACACTGAACAGAGGCTGTTGATAAAGGCAACTCTCTCCAAGAACAGGACACTTAAGGTCGAATTGGGTGTGCTGATGCAACAGTGCTTAGCCACAACAGTGGACAAGGAAGAGTGGATGTGGCATTTCAGATATGGACACTTGAATTTTGGTGATCTGAACAGGATGCAGAGCAAGACAGTTGTGAAAAGGTCTGCCTCATATCCATGTTCCAAAGGATGTATGTGCAGAGTGTGTGGAGAGCAAAATGCCTAGAGGTTCCTTCAATCCAAGTGTGCCAAGTAGATCAAAGAGAAAGCTGCAGGTGATTTTTTCAGATGTGTGTGGTCCAATACAGCATGAAAGTCCTGCTGGTGTCATACCCCAATTTTGTCCGGCTTAGGTCAAAACCCTAATTTTCTCCACAAAAAAATAAAAAATAAATTATGCATTGCATTTTGAATCCTAGAAACCGCTCCAAAGTTTTTGGAATCATTCTTAGGGATAGAATGCACTTTTTAAGAAACTAGGGTTTTGAAAATACGTTATGCATGCATGGCAAGCTTTGAAAAATATTTTATGCATGGCAAGGACCTAAAAGCATTTTTTTGGAAAACAAGAATTGATTTCTAAGCCAAGAATCGATTTATAGTATGTTGCATAGGTCTTGAAAATCGATTTTTAAGCTCTTCCATAGGCCATGAATCGATTCCTCATTGCTTTAACTAAACATGGAATCGATTTTCACCTATTATACATGTCCTGAAAATCGATTTCCCTCTCCTTTCATAGGCCTTGAAATCGATTTTCAGGCCATTTTAAAGAGGTGAAAATCGATTCCTCCTTTTTCCATAGGCCATACAATCGATTCCCATCATTTCCAAAAATAAAGAATCGATTCCTACATGTTTCCAAAGACCACAGAATCGATTTTCAGGATCTCCAAATGTCCTGAAAATCGATTCCTACCATTTTCCATAGGCCATATAATCGATTCTTGTCATTTCCAAAAGAAAAGAATCGATTCCTACATATTTCCAAAGGCTCAAACAATCGATTCATCCTTGCCATAAATGTTTTAAAAAAAATTTTTACGCTTTCCTAAGCCTATAAATAGGCAGCCTCAAATCACATTTTCACAGGCACACATCTCATGGAGAGGAGATCTCACAGGACAGGGAAAAACTTCACAGGGTCAGAAAAACAGACACAGCTCACAAGATCAGAGAAAAGAATTGCTACACACATTTTTTAAGATCTGAGAAGAATTGCTCCAGAAACATTTTCACAAGATCTGGGAAGACAACTCTCGCAAATCTCATTTTCCAGTTCTCCGCTTCATTTTTGTTCTTCAGATCTGTAATATCTGCCTTCATCAGAGGTATTTCTGTTTTTATATTTGTTAAAATTCAATCATTCTGATCCATGCCAAGATTGCCCTATGTGATTTGATTTAGCTGTAGTGTCCTTGTTGATGATGAACCACATGATTTCCACTTGTGCCTAGTGCATCATTTTCTAAGTGGTGAAGATGGTCTCAGATGATTCAACCTCTCCTTTCAAACCCTTTCAAAAAAAAGAATTTAGAACTACGTCGCTTTGATTCCCGTTTGGGATACGTAGGAGCGAGCCACGTTCTCGTCAAGCGCAACAAATAAAAATTCTTTTCACCCCCCTAAACCAATCATTTTTCATAAAACAAACAAAAATCATTTCCAAACCCATGGTTGCTAGTAGCTCATCAGAGCCTCTGCTCGTTTAGCTATTAGTGACAATGCCCTTTTCTCCTAAAAATAATAAACGATGATCCATCATAACCTTTGTTAGTTTGATCATCGTACAAATCAATCTCTTTCGAAAAATCACTTTCCGAAAGGATAATAAAAAACGAGTTGTTATCAATAGTCCATCAGAACCTTTGTTCGTTTGACTAACGGTGCAACTCTCTTTTTGAGTATTTAGTAGTGATTCATCATAGCCTCTGCTAGTTTAATCATTTGCTAATGCTCGTCCTATTTCAAAAACTCACCAAAAAAGATAAAAAAACAAAAACTTTTCAAAAGGACAATTTAGAACTACGTCGCCTTTGATTCTCCACCCGGAGATACGTAGGAGCGGGGCCACGCCCCTGTCAAGCGCAAAAATAAACAATTTCTAAATTAAAAAATACAAACACATCTCTTTCATTTCAAAAATCAAAAAATATTATTTTTAAAGTAGGGGATTAAGTCGGTCGTACGGCCGGGTTAACCATCGTTTTAGGATAAGTGAACTGTGGTCCTTCAGAGCCCCAGTGCTCCTTCAGCCCCCAGCGGCCCTTCAGACCCCCAGTGGTCCTTCAGACCCCCAGTGGTCCTTCAACACAGTTCACGCAATCCTAAGACCCCTATATTAAAAAACACCAACACACAAACATTTTCAACCAAGAACTACGTAGCTTTGAATTCTCCATCGCACCGGGAGATACGTAGGAGCGGGCCATGTCCCGTCAAGCACTTTTTTTTCTAAAAAAACCTTTTTCCCCCCTTTTTTTCACCAAAAATAATATTTTCATTAAAAGTTTTCCCATTCATCTCCAAATAAGAAATAAATAGGCAAATCTAGGTATTTTTCAAATCAAACGTTAAAACCACACATTTAATTAGAGGTTCCCTTTCGGTAGAAAGGACGTGCGCGGTGCTAACACCTTCCTCGCGCGTAATCGACCCCCGAACCTATATCTCTAGTTTCAAAAGACCATCCGCTTTGTTCAAAAGACCCTTTTTCAATGTTTTGGTCTTAAAATTAAAATATTGGTGGCGGCTCCAAATTTTTCCACGTTGTACATCGAGAAACCCAACCGGGATTTTTCGGGGTGCAACAGCTGGCGACTCCACTGGGGACACTTTTTTAAAAGACGAGGGTCAAACCTAACTAATTTAAATGTGTGGTTTAATGTATTGTTGATTTGATTAAAACCTTGTTTGCCTTTCTTTCTTATCATTGATTGTAGGCATATGCATTTGTCTTCTTCTTTGTTGTTCCCTATCTCCTCTTCTACTCCTTTTCTTTTATTGCTTATGCTCATGCATTCTTCCAACCCCCATGTTCCCTTCTTCTTTGCTCCTTTTCTCCAAAGGTAAGTTCATGCATCTCTTCCCCATTCTATCCTGTTCCCTCTTCCTCGCCCCCTTTCTTGAGGTAAGTAGTGCATTGTTGTTAGCACCCTAGATTAGTTGTATTTAAATGATATTAAACCCTAGGGTAGACGACATGCTATTGTCTGGACTGTCTGGATTCTCATTTGCAGGTGGGGTAGTACTAGGGAAAATGCCCTTGACACACACTACACTTATACCCTGTGACTATGTGCTTTGAGTGGGACCATAACCCAGGTCTGCAAAACTTAGGAGAGTGGATTCAAGTAGTGAGAGCCCATCAGGACCTTTGTCCGTTTGGCTACTTGCGAAAGTTTCAACCAGAGTTGTGCTCTTTCATGATGCCTCACATCTAGCAGTTTGCTGCATTTGTGGGGAGTTTTGTGAAAGGGACTGTAGCTCTGGTGGCCTTGTGAGGGAGTGAATAGAGCTACATGTGAAGATTACCTCTAAGTGCCTTAGATCATAGGTTTCTCCCCCTTTTAGTTCACAAGGGCTTTCCAAATTGTGTGTTGCATTGTTGCATTCAGTTCAATCAATTTTTCCTTCAGAATTTTTGAAAATCAAAAAAATATATGCTTTCCCTTTTCAATAAATACCTATGTGAGGTGGCATATAGGGTGAAAATTTTCAAATCACCACCTGTAAATACCCTCTTTCTGCAAAAACACAAAAAAAAGCATCCTTGCATCATCGCGTCATTGCATCACTGCATCGTTGCATCATTTGCATTGTATAAAATTCCAGTTTCAAAAAAAAAAAAAAAAACGTTCATCTTGCATTAAACAATTATCATCTGCATAGCATAAGCATTTCATGTATAATCATGCAAAAAAAATCCTCGTCAAGTTCACCCAAAACATGGCATTCATGCATAAGCATTATTTCAAAAAAGACACAGTAGAACTACGTAAGCTTTGATTCCTCATTACAATGGGGATACGTAGGAACGGGTCATACCCCGTCAAGCACATTTTTCTAAAACCTTTTTTTCAATAAATCATTTGCATCATACTTGCATTCATTCATTACCTAAAATAGGAGTTGTGAGACGTTCTTGCAAAACAATCATCCTTTTTGAAAAAGTTTGTCCTTACTTGGTTGCAAACTCAAGGTGTTCCAAGGCACTCAGTTTTTTTTCAATAGCTCATTTGCATTTCTTTCAAAAGCACTGCATCCCATCCAATCTATGACAAAAGACTGAAATAGTGTTAACTCTCTGTGAAGCATTCTTCTAATGAGCATGCATGCTATGAGTACATTCTCTTGTTTGAGTCCGTTGATTTTCCTCCCTTACCACAGTTTCCCATCCAAGTCTAATCCCGCCCCGTCCACCCCTAAAGAGCATATTCTCTCCCATCAGTGCATACTTGACTTTTGGTTCATTCCCACTAACACTTTAAGTCCTCCATGCTGGGGCAATTTCTGTGATCACTAATTTTCCTTGTCGGTATCATATTCCCTTAGTGCAAGTCTTTCTAAAAAATATAATAAATAAAAAAGATAAAATAAACTCGCTAGGTTGAAAACCCGCAAAGGGCGGCCTAGGCAAAAATGAGCGCCCGGTGGATTGAAAACTCGCAAAGAGCGGTCCAGGCAAAAATTAGGGCACAAAAAAAAGGGAAAATAAAAGAGCAAAGACATGAAGATAGATAAGTTATTGTTCTAAAGTTAAGTCTCATAGAAATAAGCAATCGGGATTTGAAATGAAGTTTGGCCATCTCCTCAAAAACCCCAAAATCCCAGAAAATCCCTTTCCTACCCACCTTGAGCCAAGAAAAACCGAAATCCAAAAATCACCCTAGACAAAGATCTCCCCAAATAAAAACAAAACAGTGCATCACTTTTATCAGCTCACCCGAGTTAAAAAAAAAAAAAAAAAAAAAAAAAAAAAGGGGGATTCAAAAAAATGAAAACCCCAAAACAAAATGGTGAGTTGGTACATGTTACCACAAAGTACAAGAGATCCTTGTCTAAATAAACCTTCAAACACTTCATCATTCCCATACACCCCTCCTTCCATAAACCGCAAACACTCCCTTTGGCTTCAACATCAAACCCCTTAGTCATTCTACCCTGAGACATGAATTTGCCTTAACAGAGCCCAAACAAGCCCAATAACCATCTTCCTCATAGACCATTAACCGTCAATCAAACGCCGAACAAAACTCACCCTCCCACTAGCCTCAAACACTTCATTAAGCCAAACCCTCCTTCCTCCACAAAACACCACAATCCCGAAAAGTCCATTCCGATCAATGACTGGTTGCTTTTGTTCACTCAAAATTCTAACCTTAGGACGAACAGGCTTATCTATGTACAATGTGTTTGCTCAAGAGAAAAACAAACGATCAGAAAAAAGAAAGCTGATCAAGAAAGAATAAATCCTCAGAAAAAAAGAGAACTGAGGAAACAAAAACAAACAGTCAGAAAAAAGAAAGCTGACTAAACAAAAAAGACTTGCACTCCCAAAAATGCATCACCAAGTGAAGCTTCCCTTCATTACCAAAGTCAAGGCATTCACAGAGAACCAAAGATCTACACTGAGGACACCACTCAGATCTAAAAGTTGGGGCATTCTCTTCACCACCCATCCACCCTAGTCTTGGGAAAGCATGTTCAGCGTCCATCCTATGTCATTCATCCTTTCACCAGGTGTTATCCTTGACGCCAGTTCCCGCATATCTGCCCTTTCACTCCAATTGTCAATACCACCAAACGGGGGCAAGCCTTTCATTCATAGTCACCAAGTCTGGAGTGGGGCAAGCGCATTCCCATTCACCTCATTCATTCCCATAAAAACCTCACCGGGGCAATTTCTCAACTCACTATCCTAAACAAGACCTTGTCATTCTGATTGGGGCAGCTTTGTCCTTGTTATGACTGGGGCAACATCAAATTCTGTGGGTTGAAGCAAAACCCCTTTCATTCCAGCTTTCATCCCAAGAGCCGAAGCGTTCCCAATTCATCATCTTCTACACCCCTAGTTGTTGTCACCACTAGACAGGGGCAAGTTATTCACTCGTCAAAGACCTGAATTGGGGCAATCCTGCGTCTCTTGGTCCCTCAAAATCTTCGGCAATAGCCATGTCGGTCATTCCTTCACTTGCCATAAAAGTCCAGGCCCTAAACCAATCCCAAGTTAACGGACTCACTCATTCACATTTGCACCCCTATGCATGCTTACTAGATAATGCTTCAAAGAGAGAGAACACAAGTTAGTCATGCGATATTTAAGATTCAGTCGTCATTGGAAGGAAGAGAAAACAAGTGAGCTTGTTTGTAAATAAAATCTTGAGAACACCGGAGTTTGAATCAAATTCAATTTTTCAACAGAAGGGTCAATAATCATCTCAATTCCTCGCATTCAAAGTCTTGCATCTCATCATCACAAAAATGTTTCATCATTCATATCCTATTCTTCGCCTCATGCATTTAGGCGTTCCATTTTGCATCGTGCCAACATCATCATTTCATGAAAGGCAACAAAAAAGAAGCAACGGATAAAAGCAAAAATCTTCCATCTCATTCCATCAAGCATCAAAGCATTTCATCATAAAAGCAAAAACACGTCACCCCGTGTCATAACATTTGCATCCAAGCATTTCATTCACATCATATTCACATTCGCATTTCATGCATTCATCGCATGTCATCCAAGATGCCTATGTTTCCCAATCAACCATTTCATATCAGGCATCAAAGTATTGCATTTGCATCCTCACATAGCAAGAAGACAAATAGGAAAAATTCTTTAACCAGCTATTTCAGCACATGAAGGGGTCGCCTAAAGTCGGCCGCTTGTAGGGCTTTAGGGCTCGCCTTAACCCTTAGGGATTAGGTTGTTGCTTGTAGGGCTTCAGTGCTCGCCTGGATCCTCAGGGATTAGGTTGTTATCTTGTAGGGCTTCAGTGCTCGCCTGGATCCTCAGGGATTAGGTTGTCATCTTGTAGGGCTTCAGTGCTCGCCTGGATCCTTAGGGATTAGGTTGTTATCTTGTAAGGCTTTGGTGCTCACCTTAATCCTTGGGGATTAGGATGTTTACCTTGTAGGCACTTGAAGTGTTGATCCTTAACCAAAATAAAAAGGAAAAAAAATCAAAAATAGCATCTCATAGCATCCATAATTCCATTGAAATCATCACATCACATACACTGTGCATAACATACATTCATACTCCATTTACATAGATATCTGCATTCCATAAAAAAAAAAAAAAAAAAAAAAAAAAAAAAAAGGGGGCAAATAAGAAAGGAGATCACAGAAGGCGGAACATAAAAGAACACAACATCTTCATATCATTCATCATTCTCATGCCATTCATACCATTCATTGCTTCATGGCATCAAACAGTAGTGCATTACACTTTCAATTTGTATCTCAGAAGAGCGAAGAAATAACAGAAAAAGCATTCCACCAAAGTCAATCATTGCATTCATATGCATTCAAGTGTATGCATTTCATGTACCTGTCAAGATAGAAGTCACCTCAGACTAGATAGTCTCAACCCAGAGTTAGTAAACTCCATCAACCCAGAGTTAGTAAACTCCATCAACCCAGAGTTAGTGAACTCCATCAATCCAGATCACAACATTGTGTACGAGCACGCAATGGATCCATCAGACTTCGTCAAGTCCTTCGGATTAGTTGTGTCAGCCTAAGGCATAGCGTAAATCCATTAATCAAATCAGTTCCGGACCTGATGTTGATCGGCCGCTCGAAAGGCCCCCTCAGACCGTTTTACTAGTACCATAGCTAGTAGCGCTCCTTCAGACCACGATGGTCCTTCAATTAAGGCCTAGGCAGCCTTCCAGACCCTGAGTGGTCCTTCAGAGCCTTAGTGCTCCTTCAGATCCTGAGTGGTCCTTCAGAGCCTTAGTGCTCCTTCAGATCCCGAGTGGTCCATCATTTTCTCTCTCAGTTAATGCACCAAGTGTTAACCGTTCCCCGTTCGTTTTCAAGCCGATCTATTCAAAAAATATATATAGAAAAAGAAAAAGAGGAAAATTCGGGTTTCCCTAAGCAGACAAAATCGGTATAATTTCTGAATTCTTTATTTCTATTTTGCCTCGAAATATGTCCTGCGCAATTCATATTTCTTGTCAAAATCCAAATAAAGAGGGGCAGCTGTCATACCCCAATTTTGTCCGGCTTAGGTCAAAACCCTAATTTTCTCCACAAAAAAATAAAAAATAAATTATGCATTGCATTTTGAATCCTAGAAACCGCTCCAAAGTTTTTGGAATCATTCTTAGGGATAGAATGCACTTTTTAAGAAACTAGGGTTTTGAAAATACGTTATGCATGCATGGCAAGCTTTGAAAAATATTTTATGCATGGCAAGGACCTAAAAGCATTTTTTTGGAAAACAAGAATTGATTTCTAAGCCAAGAATCGATTTATAGTATGTTGCATAGGTCTTGAAAATCGATTTTTAAGCTCTTCCATAGGCCATGAATCGATTCCTCATTGCTTTAACTAAACATGGAATCGATTTTCACCTATTATACATGTCCTGAAAATCGATTTCCCTCTCCTTTCATAGGCCTTGAAATCGATTTTCAGGCCATTTTAAAGAGGTGAAAATCGATTCCTCCTTTTTCCATAGGCCATACAATCGATTCCCATCATTTCCAAAAATAAAGAATCGATTCCTACATGTTTCCAAAGACCACAGAATCGATTTTCAGGATCTCCAAATGTCCTGAAAATCGATTCCTACCATTTTCCATAGGCCATATAATCGATTCTTGTCATTTCCAAAAGAAAAGAATCGATTCCTACATATTTCCAAAGGCTCAAACAATCGATTCATCCTTGCCATAAATGTTTTAAAAAAAATTTTTACGCTTTCCTAAGCCTATAAATAGGCAGCCTCAAATCACATTTTCACAGGCACACATCTCACGGAGAGGAGATCTCACAGGACAGGGAAAAACTTCACAGGGTCAGAAAAACAGACACAGCTCACAAGATCAGAGAAAAGAATTGCTACACACATTTTTTAAGATCTGAGAAGAATTGCTCCAGAAACATTTTCACAAGATCTGGGAAGACAACTCTCGCAAATCTCATTTTCCAGTTCTCCGCTTCATTTTTGTTCTTCAGATCTGTAATATCTGCCTTCATCAGAGGTATTTCTGTTTTTATATTTGTTAAAATTCAATCATTCTGATCCATGCCAAGATTGCCCTATGTGATTTGATTTAGCTGTAGTGTCCTTGTTGATGATGAACCACATGATTTCCACTTGTGCCTAGTGCATCATTTTCTAAGTGGTGAAGATGGTCTCAGATGATTCAACCTCTCCTTTCAAACCCTTTCAAAAAAAAGAATTTAGAACTACGTCGCTTTGATTCCCGTTTGGGATACGTAGGAGCGAGCCACGTTCTCGTCAAGCGCAACAAATAAAAATTCTTTTCACCCCCCTAAACCAATCATTTTTCATAAAACAAACAAAAATCATTTCCAAACCCATGGTTGCTAGTAGCTCATCAGAGCCTCTGCTCGTTTAGCTATTAGTGACAATGCCCTTTTCTCCTAAAAATAATAAACGATGATCCATCATAACCTTTGTTAGTTTGATCATCGTACAAATCAATCTCTTTCGAAAAATCACTTTCCGAAAGGATAATAAAAAACGAGTTGTTATCAATAGTCCATCAGAACCTTTGTTCGTTTGACTAACGGTGCAACTCTCTTTTTGAGTATTTAGTAGTGATTCATCATAGCCTCTGCTAGTTTAATCATTTGCTAATGCTCGTCCTATTTCAAAAACTCACCAAAAAAAGATAAAAAAACAAAAACTTTTCAAAAGGACAATTTAGAACTACGTCGCCTTTGATTCTCCACCCGGAGATACGTAGGAGCGGGGCCACGCCCCTGTCAAGCGCAAAAATAAACAATTTCTAAATTAAAAAATACAAACACATCTCTTTCATTTCAAAAATCAAAAAATATTATTTTTAAAGTAGGGGATTAAGTCGGTCGTACGGCCGGGTTAACCATCGTTTTAGGATAAGTGAACTGTGGTCCTTCAGAGCCCCAGTGCTCCTTCAGCCCCCAGCGGCCCTTCAGACCCCCAGTGGTCCTTCAGACCCCCAGTGGTCCTTCAACACAGTTCACGCAATCCTAAGACCCCTATATTAAAAAACACCAACACACAAACATTTTCAACCAAGAACTACGTAGCTTTGAATTCTCCATCGCACCGGGAGATACGTAGGAGCGGGCCATGTCCCGTCAAGCACTTTTTTTTCTAAAAAAACCTTTTTCCCCCCTTTTTTTCACCAAAAATAATATTTTCATTAAAAGTTTTCCCATTCATCTCCAAATAAGAAATAAATAGGCAAATCTAGGTATTTTTCAAATCAAACGTTAAAACCACACATTTAATTAGAGGTTCCCTTTCGGTAGAAAGGACGTGCGCGGTGCTAACACCTTCCTCGCGCGTAATCGACCCCCGAACCTATATCTCTAGTTTCAAAAGACCATCCGCTTTGTTCAAAAGACCCTTTTTCAATGTTTTGGTCTTAAAATTAAAATATTGGTGGCGGCTCCAAATTTTTCCACGTTGTACATCGAGAAACCCAACCGGGATTTTTCGGGGTGCAACAGCTGGTAACAAGTATTTTGTTACATTCATTGATGAATTCACTAGGAAGCTTTGGATTTATTTGATTAGGAGGAAGAATGGTGTGTTTGGAGTATTCAAAAAATTCAAAGTCCTAGTCAAAAAACAGTGTGGACAGAACATAGAAGTGCTAAGAACTGATGGGGGTGGGGAGTATGTAAATACTGAGTTTAATGAATTCTGTGAAGCTGAAGGAATAACACATAAGATCACACCTCCATACACTCCTCAATATAATGGAGTGGCTGAGAGGAAAAACAGGACATTGCTTAATATGGTGAGAAGCATGTTAAAAAGTAAGAATATGCCTAAGAGATGGTGGGGAGAGGCTGTTAATACTGCTGCATATATCATTAATAGAAGTCCAACAAAGAGAATGGAGAATATCACCCCTGAGGAGGCTTGGACAGGTGCCAAGCCAAATGTATCACACTTCAGAATATTTTGGTCTGTTTGCTACAGACACGTGCCTGACCAGCAGAGAACAAAGTCAGATGATAAAGGAGAAGTGTTGATTATGGTAGGCTATCATTCGACTGGAGGTTACAAGTTAGTGAATCCTGTGAATAATAAAATTGTGATAAGTAGATATGTGGTGTTTGATGAGGGGAAGTCATGGAAGTGGAGTGACAAGGGTGAGAGCTCCACTACTGTCGAACAGAATCTGTTTGAGGTGCCTGCTGGTGAAACAGAGTTAGAACTGGAAGGTGAAACTGAGCCTGTCGAAGAGAATGATGGTAAAGAAGGTAGTTCAGAGATACTAAGAAGATCACCGAGACAAAGGCAGGTTCCTGCAAGGCTAAGTGATTGTGAGGTAATGACTGATAGTGCAGTCAATGATGAAGGTGATATAGTGCACTTTGCACTTCTTGCTGAGACAGAACCAGTAACTTGGCAGGAAGCAATGAAAAATTCTAAGTGGCTGGAAGCTATGCAAGAGGAGATCAGATCTATAGAGAAGAACATGACTTGGGAATTGGTCGAATTTCCCAAAGGAAGGAAAGAAAGCAATAGGTGTAAAATGGATATACAAAGTGAAAGTAAATCCTAAAGGTGAAGTGGTGAAGCACAAAGCAAGATTGGTGGCTAGAGGTTTCTTACAAAGATATGGTGCCGACTATGAAGAGGTCTTTGCACCCGTTGCAAGACTTGAAACTGTGAGAGTTGTGGTAGCTCATGCAAGTATGCAAGGGTGGAAGATACATCAACTTGATGTAAAATCTGCCTTCTTAAATGGAGAATTGGAAGAGGTGGTTTATGTCGAACAACCAGCAGGTTTTGTGAAACAAGGAAGTGAGAACAAAGTCTTCAAATTGAGAAAGGCATTGTATGGCCTAAAACAAGCTCCACGAGCTTGGAACAAGAAGATAGATAAGAGCTTGATCAACATGGGGTATGTGAGATGTATTTCTGAGCATGGGGTGTATGTGAAGTCAGATGGTGGAAACAATGAAGCTAAGGTGGCTGAGTTCAAGAAGAGAATGATGAATACTTTTGAAATGACAGACCTAGGAGAGATCTCTTATTTCCTAGGAATTGAATTTCAAAGTACTGATGATGGTATGCTGCTGTCACAGAAGAAGTATGCTTCTGATATACTGCAGATCAGATATGCAGGCAGCAGATTTGTTCACCAAGGCAGTGAAGGCAGAAACATTCAAAAGGCTAAGGAGCATGCTGAATGTGGTTGATTGTAATAAGTTTAGTTAGATAGATTTTGCTGTATTTTGTTGTTGTTTGTTTGTGATAGAAACTAGCTTAAGGAGGTGTGTTAAATAAGTAAGCTAGTTCGACACTTGCTGGTTCGACACCTGCTAGTTCGACACCTGCTAGATCGACTCACAGAACTGATCTGTCAAAGTGATCTATCGAATTGAGGGAGTCGAAATTACACCTTTATTAAGTTGTATGTTTACTATTGTTTGCTGACTCAGCATGCTTACATAGACTGAGTATATAACAACACTGATTTCAGTTTACTCTTAACCAATTTTCTGTTACATATTCTTCCCTCTCTCTCAGTGTGTGTTTGTGGTGTGTATGAAAAATTCCAACAAAATTAAGGTTTACACTACACCTCAAACACAAGTGTAGTTATGAAATACTTGGACAAAATGCTCGAGACCTATGGTGCATGATGATTAATGAGGTACACAACACACCTGAGTGCTCAAGACCAAACATTTGAATGCTAGAGAGAGTATGTGTAACATGCCATTTTCCAACACTCTAATTCCTTTGATTGATAGTACACCTATGTGTGATTGTGTGCTAGATAACTTGTATACCAAAATCTTTCTTTGCTACATAAACATTATTGATCTCCGCTATGCTATTTTTATATTTCTGCGCTACGTGGAGTTTTGATAATTGACTTTCTTTTCATTCTTTCCATGGAAACATTGTCTGTCATCTACTTAGACAAGAGATTTTCATATTTTCGTTAAGGACATGTATTATTATATTTATTTGGATAATGGTTTATATGCTTATGTACCTATGCTTTAGATCTTGGTGAGCTCGTGTATGACATAAATGTGAAAATGGTCAAGCCAAATGGTTTGAACCCTTCATACCTTTGGCATTGTCATTTAGGACATATATATGGGTGAGAAACGTTTTTCCAAACTCTATAAAGATGATTATTGAACATTTTGATTATGAATCATTTGAGATATGTGAAGCTTTCCTATTAGAGAATATAACTAAGGCTTTACTCACTGGTCTAGTTGAGAGGTCAGATTATGCTTTCTTTGTGGGAATTGAGTATGAAAATTTGCCTTCCTTTCGTATGAATTGCAAGACTATTAGTCATACCACTAATGATTGTAAAAGAAGGATGCACTCTGGTGTGGAAAAGAATAAGAAGCAAGAGATCCCAGAATATGTTGCTCAAGCAAAACAGGTTCCTAAATATGTTCCTAAGCTACAGGTTACCAATAATGTGAATTACAAGTAGAAAGCTCAGGTTAGTGCTAAGACCTGCGTGAATAAGGAATCTCTTAAAGGTGTTAACGATGATCCTAAAGATGGTTTAGGAGAATTGATCAGTGTATTTTAATGCACTATTTATAGTTTTTCACTTGGTGATTTTAATTGTGCTTTGTGCCTAATATTTAAGTCTTAATTGAGCAATATAGCAATTTCTTGATTAATTCTTGTTTTTATTGCATATTGACCCCTGTCTACTCTGTAGGCCATAACTTTGGCTGTGCTTATCTGATTGAGGCGTGCGAGCATGCGTTGGAAAGCTAAAGAATAGAGCTACAATTCTTCTGTTGTGCTCGAAACCCAATTCTAAATTTTTCATGGATGAAAACTGCGAAATACCGAAGCCGTACTGTGTAAAACGGATTTTGGGCCGAATTTCAGTTTGTTAACGGGCTTTTATCTAGTTACCCATTTAGAGATTTAGGTTTTCATTTTTAGTCTTATAAGATACACTTTTCAGAGCCGTCTTGGCTCTCTTACGCATTCCTACTTTTCAATTTTACGTCTTTGAGCTCTAACCTTTAGGGATCTAAAACCCGAAGTCAATTCATTGGTGAACGGGTGTCGCTATAAGGATTTTGAGGTTCAGTTCTTTATTGTTTATGATATTTCGCCTTAGTTTCTAATTCGTCTCTATCAATTTCGTTTTTGCTCTTAATGGTTGCAATTTCAGTTCTTCTTATTTCGCTTGAATCATTTGAATTCTGTTTTTGCATAACGTGATTCGTATGTGTATGCGCTTGCTTCTATACAATCTCGTTTCGTAACTTTTGATTATTTTGAGTTATTTGGATGCTTAATTTATTTAATTCGAATTGAAATTGATAGAGGATATATTGACATGACTTCTGTTATGATATTGGTTATGCTTTGAACAGCGCTTGTCCGCTTTCGTGACCGATTGAACCCACTGTTTCGGCGCTTGCCCGAAACTGTGTGAATTCGTATAAACTAATTAACGCTTGTTCTAGTTAGTTTATATCAATCTGGAATTGGAAATCCTTAGAGACGTTATTTTTTAGAACCTATGATAAATCCGAGAAGCACACCCCGAAACCGGTGAATTGATTGTCTCTCTAAATTGCTTTTCCCCTTAAACATAACTTGTTTTCTACAAAAACGCCCCCATTTTATTGTTAATTTCGTGCTTGTTGTTGGTAATCTTAATCTTAGAGGCCCTTGTGAGACGACTAAGGTTAACTCGCCTTGATACTACATTTTAATAATTTCAAATTATTTTGACCCGCGTACGACCGCTGATCATTTATGTTTCAATCTCCGTTCTTAATGTTTTCTAGAAATTGATCACTCTTAGGATGATTTACGGTTTGTGATTGTGAATGGAAGTTTCAGTTACAAAGACTTGAGTTTTGAAATCTTTATATCTCTAGTCTAGGAATAGTCATTGATATTTAGAGTCATATGTGGATTATTGTTCGTAATGCTTATTTTCTAATTAAGGTTGCCTAAGGAATTAAAGATTTTGTTAGGAGTAAAGTTCTTATTGCCTAAGGAATTAGAATTACGATAATTAAAAGAATTCGATCATAAGCCAAAAGAGAAATTCTTAATACATTCAATTCATTATTCATAAGGGTGAAATCAATTGACCTTGTTCCCAACGCTTTTAAATCAAAAACCCGCAAACATTTTATTGATTTATTATTTTAATTTTTGTCAACAAATCCAATTTAATCTGTTTTCAATTTAGTAATTAGTCTGTTAAATTGATAATCAACCGCAATCCTTGAGTTCGACACTCGGTATGATAAGTCCGAATCGGTGGTGTCTAAGGCCCAAAAGAAGAAACGACAAAAAAGGAAATTGGTCCAAGGAACGGTAGATTACAATGCCCGTTCAAAGACAAATTATGGCTCTATCTCTCTTTGAACTGACTATTATAAGTTAGTCCTAGAATTGTTGGTAATAATAGAAATTGGCCCAAGAATTGTAGGCTATAATTCCCGTTCAAGGAAAACTTTTGTCTCTGCCTCTTTTAGCGAACTTTTGTAAGTTAGTGCTTTATTTTCGTCTCTAGAATGAAACATTTCATGGGGCTTTGTTAGGGGCTCTCTATTATTGTTTTGACCTTTTATTTTATTTCCAAGGGTATTGGTCTAGTCACCCCATCACCTCTCTTCTGTCTTCTTTCTTGCTTTTTTTAATAAAATCAGGAAATGAAGTCTGGTTGATAAGGAAAAAGAGAATCCTCATTCACAGGAATGAGTGTGAGATTGGTTTGTAAAACGTGGTATTTTGTTGGATTCTCCTTTAAAGATTTGGCCGACTTGTCCTCTGCAAATTTCTTGTTTACTCATAGCAGATGTTATGAGAAACTATCGTATTAGAGTGTAATTTCCTTTGTCTCCTTTAATGTTAGTAGCTCACACCCATTCACGTTTATCTCTGGATCCACTTGGCAATTAAATAGCAGTGAAGTCCATCCGCAAATAAAATATTATTTCACTTAGTTGTGCTATTTCATTATTTGTTTTTCAAACATAATATATAAGTTATAACTATATAAGTCATGGTCAAATATTCCTCTTGCTTTGAAAATTGATCGATGCATTTTGTGAGGAAGGATATATTGCTTTAGTATCCCATTTAGAGTATCTCTAACTATATATATATATATATATATATATATATATATATATATATATATATATATATAGAATACAAAGAAGAATACAAACACATTAAACATTATCATTCTCAAATTTCAGCTGTGTGAATGTTTTTTTAACTTAGATAAAATGACAAATAAATATCATGTACACACTATCAAACGGTCAAATTCGAATTTAAGTCCAGAAATCGGCGTCTTTATCTACTGAAATTGCCAGTGCAACCGGCGGTGAAGGACTTAACGTGTGTGAAAGTAAATTCTATAAATCTCTCCTTAAATATATGTATTTTAAGAATATCAAAGCTACATCCTGCAAATAAAGCCATCAAAGAGAAGAACCACATTTTAGTTAGAACAAGATGACATTGAACAACAACTCGAAATTAAGAAAAATGAAGGATTATTTTTCTGTATACAAGCCATATATATCCACACACATGTATTATTTATTATTTGGCTATATACAGTAACATTTTTAATTGAAAAACTCTGTATAAAAACAATAACATTTATAAATATATCAAGCTCCTGCATCTGCATCACGATCTGAAAAGAAATAAGCACTTCCACATCTAGTGACCTTGAAAGGTTGAGTTGAAGAATAATTACCATTAGAAATCAAAGGAACTCTCAAACGACGACATTGCACCATTGGTACATTAAAACGACCACTCTTAAACTTAGCATACTTAGCTCTAATTTGAATATCCAAATCCACAGCCATATCATTGTAAATTCCAACACGTGTCTCTTCATTATACTCATCAAGTTGTTGAGTTTTGAGCTTAAACACACTATTCCCTTGAAACACTATAGGTCCTAAGAAAGTAGTGTTCTTATGACCTTGATCAAAGGGTGCTAAACTTACCCAAGAAAAATAATTGTCTTTGTACCAAGCAATAGCTGTGATTCTTCTATAATATACTATGATGTTGTTGTTGGGATTTCTTGCTGTAATGTTGACTTTCAAATTGTAAGATAAAGTGTTGTTGTTCGTGTTGAGGTTGAACTGCGTGAGCGACGCATCCGTTACGTGGAACTTCACACTTGACGGGGAGATTATTATCCAAAAGAGGAAGAAGGACATCATGAACATGAACATGAGGGTGTAGATTGTGCAATAGATGCATAAGAAACTGTGGGATCTACAAGACATTGTGAGAATTGATCGAAATATTGATTTTTGATATTTTGTGTTGTGTTTGTGTTTATGAGATGGGATAGTTTTTAAAGGGTACGGAAATCATAGGGTAGGGTATGGTATGTTGCTTGAAATTTTCTATGAGATTTCCTTGAAATACATATATATGAGATAGTTTTTAAAGGGTGGAAATCATAGGGTAGGGTATGGTACGTTGCTTGAAATTTTCTATGAGATTTCCTTGAAATATATATATATATATATATATATATATATATATATATAAATATAAATATAAATATAAATAGAGAGAGAGAGAGAGGTCATTGACTTTTGAAACCGAGTGATATTCTAGAACTATTCAAGTTTAATGGCTTGACTAACAAGAAAAGCAAGAGGGCTATTTAATTTGGTTGAGCTATTGAAAATATTATAGGAAACAACTCAGCCTCTGTTTGTATTGACTTTTTTGACATTTTTTTTATCAATAAGCAAATAAATTGACTTTTTTGACATAAGACAAGATGGAAGAATGTGGTGATGAGAGAATTTGTTTTGTTTAATTAGGCAAGTCATACTAGTGCAAAATTAGGAAAAGAATTAGACATTTAAAGTCAGGCGCCTGAGCGCCTGACTTGATAAGTAGACGCGGTGGCAAATTTGTAATTAAGAGGAAAAATTTTGTCTGATGCGCATGTTTTAAGGTCAAGCGTAAACACGCCTAACCTCAAAAGTGAAAACTTTTAATATTTTAAGACAGACTGTTATTTAGTCTGACTTCAAAAGTACTAAAATATCCTAACTATTCACTTCCCTCTATATTCACGTTTTTATTCGCAAAACGCATGAGTTCACTCCCACCCTCACTCCGTTCGCAATATGTCGCCGTTGCCCTTTCCTCTCCTTCACCGTCACCGTGTCCTCCCTCCGTTTCCTCTCCGTCACCGTCGCCATTCTCTCCCTCCGTTTCCTCTCCGTCACCGTCGCTGTTCTCTCCCTCTGTTTCCTCTCTGTCACCAACGAAGACCTTAGATCTCAAATTACACCCACCACGCACATCCCTTTACCTTTCTATTCCGTCTCGTAACTGAGACTCACAAATACACAAACACCAATTGAATTAACAACCTTGTTGTGTTCCCTGCTTCTTCATTTCTATTTTGATTTTTTTTTGCGATTTTAGGGTTTTTTGATGGGTCTTAGCAACGACGACGAAGATGATAATAACAAGGTCATGGATGATGGAAATGGTGGGGGAGGAGGCAACTCCTTCGGTTCAGTGTCTTGTTCAATTTGCCTCGAGATTGTTACCGATAATGGAGATAGATCTTTGGCTAAGCTTCTTTGCGGCCATCAATTTCATCTCGGTAACTATAATTTCTCTCTCACTACAAAAAAACTGGTCATTAGCGACGGACATTTCCCTCGCAAAATGACCAAAATCCGTCGCTAATGGTCATTTGCGAGGGAATTAGCGAGGGACCAGTTCTGTCGCTAAACCCCTCCTCGCTAATGGGATTAGCGAGGGAATTTGAATCCCTCGCTAATTAGCGAGGGAAATTTTCCCTCGCTAATTCCCTCGCAAAGTCTGACTGTTTCTGTTTTTTTTAAATCTGTTTTTTTTATATTTATTATTATATTATTTTAATTATTATTACTATTATTATTACTATTACTATTATTATTATTATTATTTCCAAAGAGAGAGAGAGAGAGAGAGAGAGAGAGAGAGAGAGAGAGAGAGAGAGAAGAGTGAGGGTGTTATGAGTGAGAAAGAAGAGTGAGGGTGTAACCGGATTTAAGTAAAAAAAGTAAAAAAATTTGCAAGGGAAGTAGCGACGGAACTGTCCGTCGCTAATTGCTGCACATTTACCAACCCCTGCACTGAGTCCCATCATCTAAAAACTGTCAAAAATTTAGCGAGGGAATTAGCGAGGGACTGAAATTCCGTCACTAATTTTCCCGCCTAAGCCATTAGCGAGGGAATTTCCGTCGCTAATGTCTAAATTTCTGTCGCTAATTCTCAAAAATACGACAGCCCCTATTCCCTCGCAAATTCCGTCGCTAATCCCAATTTTGCGAGGGACTAAACGGCTTCTTTTCTTGGGTCTTAATTCATGCCTTTGCAATGGAATTAGAATATTATATATGTTTGAACTATAATACTTTAGATCCATGCTTTTTATTTGCTTTGGTTTTCAATTATATGTTCATTGGCGTTGGGATCATAAAACCAATATGTTTTAGTTTATAGGATCCTGTTTGTTTGTTGGTTGGTTTGTTAAGTGATTGTAGCCGTGCCAAAAGGGCGGCTATTGTGAAATTCTTGTCACTAATATGGATGATTGGATATGTATCTATCTTTTGGAAGCTATCAAATTTGAAAGGGTGCTTGCAACTTCAATCTGTTACACGTGTTGTTTGATGCTTTGGTGAAGTTGGAAATTGTGGGGTTAAGAGGAACACACTCCTTACATAATACACATGTATGATGAAAGAAGTCATTCTGTGGTAAGAGTACTAAGAAACTCTGTGCCATGAGTTCTCTTCCTTCTCTGTAGCTTTACATTATGTGTTTTGGCACTTGAGAGTACACTTTGTTTCATGTGGCAAACCTGGCTGAAAGAAGGCCAACCTAACAATTTTTCTTTTTTGCCTTTTCAAAGTTAATTACATTGCCTTTTCAGTTCACTCTTAATCTTCCTCAAGAGTTGGTTGCATCCAAGATTGATGTCTGGACTACAGTATACCTTCTACATTCTATTAGTACAGATGAGCTTAGTTATTTTTTATCTGTTATTGCTGTCCTATCAACCATATAAATTGCTAATATTATTATCTGCTACTTTTATTTTTGCAGGTGGTTATTCATCATAAAGAATGGTTTTCTTTCTTCACTGCATTTATTCACTTTTTCAATGATATGAATGAGAAATTAAGTTTCTGTTGCATTCTCCACAAAGAGTGTTCTTACACTGAATATGATGAAAGGTAGTTTTCCTTAATTAGCTTCACGTATGCATTGACTATATCTCCAGTGGCAATGAGAAGAGAATGGATCTTTACTTACAATGCTTGTTGTAAGTTCCCTTCATTTTTTCTGTTCTTGCTCCTAAAGTTACTGACAATAGCATCTTATTAATTAAGAAATCAACATCAATCTTGTTACGTTGACAGACTTTGACAAGTTGAATCAATATCAATTTTGTAATTTGTTTCAAGGAGAAGAGAATGGTCTGAAAATATAGATTTGCATGGCGAGCCAAAGAATAGGAGAAACTGGTTTGTCTGAGTCAGCCTTCAAGTCACCACCATCATATCCCTTATGGAGTTCTTCATGGAATTAGCACCTCAACATCAACCTTAATGTATCCTTCAATAACTTCTCCATCTCACTACTATTAACACATAATATTTAGAAGGAAGTTTTTTGACACAACTTATTTAGAAGTTTCTTCATTTTATTTTGATTCCATATATTTGCATACATCTGATATGGATTTTAATTGTTTTTTTTTAATATTTTTGTCCCTTAGATATCAAGGGTCTGCTTTTGATTTTGGAGAGCTGGAAGAAGCAATAGTTATGCAAAGCAATAGTTATGCAAGGAATTATGATTAGAAATGATGAAGGCAAAGCACGTATGTTTCCTTTTCCATGGTTTACACTTTTCTGACAGCTCTTTCTACAAGCATAGAGAAGAAAGGAATGGGAAGAAATATAGTGATTTTTTATGTGTGTGAGGGTCTAAAGAGTTTATGTATCCTTTTGTTGTTTCTTATGTTCTATTTTGGCCAACTATAAGGACAATAGGATTGAATTTTGGGTGTGATTACTAACATCTGTACTAACTTTTTTAAGGGAAAACTTCGAGTTTTATTAGTCAGTACATTATGGTAGTATATTGCTATTAATTGTTGGTGTTATAGATATTATGACAGTTGAGCAGTTTTTTTTTTACACATTTGACTGAGTCCTGTCTATATAAGTTGCTGGATTTACACATTATTATGTAATTGAGCTTGTTTTATAGTGTAGACAAGTCTCCTGCCGCATACTTCTTGGAGGAAATGTACATTAATGGAACTTCTTTACAGAGCACAACTACTCTCGGCAATGAAAAAGAACGAGAGAGAGTTTATGACACCATCTTCCGCTTGCCTTGGAGATGCGAATTGGTACACTTCCTTTTCTCATGGCATATGGTTTTGAACATATTTGTTTAATTTAGGATTTTGTTCAAAACACTTGTTCCTCTAATCTTTGAAAGAATTAAGAATCACCATTCATGTATATTTGTCGTTTCTTACTTTTTATTAACCCAATATGACTTGTGGCAGTTTCTTCCATTCTCCTGTACCCATATCTGTGAAGAGACTTATTTGTTATATTTAGTTTATTATTAGATTATGTACCCATATCTGTGATGAGACTTATTTGATATATTTAGTTTTCTTTAAATCGACATATTTGTTAGTTTTCTTTAAATTGTTTTTATGATGACTACATACAAATTATCTTGCATTCAGGAAACGATGTTCAGAGTAACAACATTATAGGTTTCCCCCTTTTGGATTGTGCAGCTACATTGTTTTCCAATGTATGGCCAACAAATACTTTGATATTTCGTAGTTTCAAGATGGATATTGTTATATAAGTTGTAGTTTCAAGATGACTAACTTGTTATGATTTTTGTAGTTTCATATGTTTAATCCATTATGAATTTTGATATGTTATTCTTGTTTTTAACGTTATTTAAGTAATCCGTGCCAAGAAAAAGTATTGGGTTTCATAGATATAATGTAGAAAGAATATTTTGTAGAAAAAATGCATTGTAGTTCATAGATATAGTCAGGGGAAGCACCAAATAGTTTTTTTTCTTTAAAAAAAAAATGAAACTTTTAAAGTCGTGCTGAACTAAAGTCTGACTTTAAAAGATACTTTTAAAGTCGTGATGAATTAATAATCTGACTTCAAATGAGACTTTTAAAGTTGGGCGTTTATTATCCGACTTAAAAAGATACTTTTAAAGTTGAGTTTTTGCCTAACTTTAAACCTCCTAACATACGAAGTCGCCTTAATAGAAGTCAAGCTGGCGCCTGACTTTAAATGTCCAATTTGCCTGACTTTAAATCCCTTTTCTGCACTAGTGTGAGAGGGGATGAGAGAAATATATTTTAATAACCGATCTAAATATGTTTTTGTCACCGTAAAATTTGAGTTTTTTTAGTTTTAGTTTCTCAAAAAATATAATTTAATAACCGGTCTCAAGTATTTTTCATCAGTTTTAGTCTCTGGTGACCTTTTATAGTACTTCTAAGTGCTATTAAAAGTCATGAAGCGCTATTAAAAGTCATGAGAGACTAAAACTAATGAAAAAAAAAACTTAGGGGACTATATAAAAGTAGGTTAAACAATTTTGAGGAAGTAAAATAAAAAAATCTAAATTTTATAGAAACCAAAAACATATTTAACTTTAATAATTATATTGGGTCTTGTATTAATTTTTTGGTTTATAAATGAAAATAAATTAGTATTTTGGTTTGTTTCAAGATATGCCAATTTGCATAAGCTACCGTGGGACACATGGGTTCGACTGGTGCTCCTAGATTTGATTCCTGCAGTAGACAAACTCGGTGTTAGCCAGTGTGAAATTTACTCCTAAGTATGAGCGGAAATTAGTCTTTCGCTGAAAGCGTTGGAATTCACGGTGGGTAGCCAACAATGGTAAAAAAAAACGTAATTTTTTATAATGGAAAACATTACAAATCTTGAAAAACATGCACTCTCAAGTTATAAAGCGTTTTATCCATGAATAACTAGTTAAGGATAAAATATAGTACACATTTATCGCATATATAAAACATAGAATTACCCTCAAACAACCATTAAGTTATTCATACAAGTCTTAAGGTTCAAACTATTCTTCAAACACATGTGTATAGTTAACTAATATTCGGACAAAGTATTACAACACATTATGATAAAGTTTTAACTAGAACACCATACATAAAGTTAAGAGGTGAGATTGGGAAGGACCATTGAAAAATAATATATAGATCACGACTTCAACTATTTTGGGATTGCCTACACCAATCTCCCAATTAATTGCTTTTGGGTCGAGGAGAAATAAAAAGCAAGATTTTGGGTTTTGGCATGTTCACTATGCAAACGTCTTCCTTCCCTACATAAACATTTTTTATCTTCGTTATGCTATTTTAATATTTCTCGTTTATATGAAATTTGGATAATTGACTTTATGTTTCTGTTCTCTGTTAGAATAGACAATATTTTATTGTATAGTTCACTTTGTATAACTTAGTCCGGTAGCTCACTTGGTATGAGTCCGGTAGATGAGTTTGTATAGTTGCTAGTCTGTTAGTCTTAGTAACTGGCTCAGCTTCCTTTAACTGATTCAGTTTTGTACACTGTTGTATATATAGGGATTGATCTCTCATTCAATAAACAATTTCAGTTTTATAATTCTAACGTATCGTCTACTTAGACAAGAGGATTTCATACTTTCATTAAAGACGTGTATTATTTTATTTATTTGGATAATGGGTTATATGCTTCTGCATCTATGAGTAATGAACTATATGTTTTAGATCTTGGTGAGCCCGTGTATAACGTAAATGTGAAAAGGGTAAAGCCAAATTGTTTCGAACCCTTCATACTTTTGACATTGTCATTTAGGACATATAATTAGTGAGAAACGCTTTTCAAATTTCAATAAAGATGACTCTTGAACACTTTTGATTATGAATCATTTGGGATATGTGGATTTTTCCTATTAGAGGCCACAAACAAGTTTCTAGAGGTGAGTGTTCTTACTTTGTTTCATTTAGAGATGATTATATATATAGTAGATACATGTATGTGTATCTTATGAGACACAAATCTAAATTAAAACCTTTGGAAAATTCAAATTGGGAGAATTATTAAGGCCTTACAATTAAATCATGGTTTTCAATACTTAAGCCAAGAGTTTTATGACTATCTAGTTGATTGGGAAAAATTATTAAATCTAAACAATCTAAAATTTGTGAGATACATATGTGTGTATATAGTTATAATCACTAGTGCAAAAAAGGGATTTAAAGTCAGGCGGGCGCTTGACTTTTATTAAGTCGACTTTGTATGTCTGGAGTTTTAAAGTCAAGTGATAGCCTGACTTCGTAAGTATGTTTTAAAGTCAAACATTTATTGCGCCTGACTTCGTAAGTATGTTTTAAAGTCAAACATTTATTGCGCCTGACTTCGTATGTATGATTTAAAGTCAAGCATTTATTCTTGCCTGACTTCGTATGTATGATTTAAAGTCAAGCATTTATTCTTGCCTGACTTCGTATGTATGATTTAAGGTCAAGCTTTTATTATTGCTTGACTTTAAATCATACTTACAAAGTCAAGCAAGAATAAATGCTTGACTTTAAATCATACTTACGAAGTCAAGCATTAATTCTTGCCTGACTTCGTAAGTATGATTTAAAGTCAAACTTAAACTTGCTTGACTTCGTATGTTTGATTTAAGGTCAAGCTTTTATTATTGCTTGACTTCGTATGTATGATTTAAGGTCAAGCATTATTGCGCCTGACCTTAAAAGTTTTTTTTTTTTTTAAATTTTTGTTACACCCTGGTTATACTAAATTCATCACTAATCAAACATTTACATGCATCCCTGGTTATACTAAATTCATCACTCTAATCATCTGTAACTTGGAATATGGCCAATCCAAATTACAGACACCACTAATTGATTGCCAACAAATCAACAAAACAAACATTTCAAAGAACAAAACAATTATACAGCCAATCACATGATTCACTTAAGTACAAAACAAACATTCTACTATAATTGGTCAGTTTAGGTACAAAATACATCAATTAAGTACAAAATACATTCTACAGCCAAAAATACATTCTACAGCCAGTCACATGATTCATCAGTTTAAGTACAAAAAAAATACATTCTACCAACACAGTCACTTACTTACATTCTACTATAATTCTATTCACAATAGCTCCGTATATATGCAAGAAGCTGTTTCACATGATTGTGCCAGGCAGCTACATTTTGCCCATCCACTGTTACCCAGTCAACAACCGTTGATGCAGGTTGCTCCCACCACTCATCAAGCTGCAGAAGAGTTTGCAATTTCAGAGTAGAAATCAAAATCTTACAGTTATAAAAAACATGAAACAGCCACCAAGAGTAATAGAAAATGCTTATTCAGTCATATGTAAATAGTAATTGCAGCAGTAATAATAATAAATTAATAATAGCACTAATAACTCACCACCCCCCTGACATATTTGCAGTCTTCGAAGCTCTGCTGAGCATTCAAAACAGCAGTCTTGAGTTCAGGCAACCATTTTTCCGTGACAGTTTTTTCTTGTTCTGCTGCCAAATTTAAAGAAAAATTTGTCGTCCTGCATCATTATACCAAAGTTAAAATATGCAGACGAAAAAGCTTCTAACAAATTCTCAAGATATGAATCTGAAAAGCATGTTAGGCAATTTTTCTTTCAACCGTTGCATCTCTGCCTGCATATACATGGACATATATACATGATCATGAAAATTTCTTGCTTATATAATTGAACAACCAAATTATAGAATAAACAATATAATATATATAGAATAAACCTTCCTTTTCAAATTCCTTTTCTGCTATTCTTTTTAACATTCCTTTTTTTTGCCTATAGATTTTGGTTTAAGTGGTATTTTGGGGCTGAGATATACCTGCATAATCCTTCTCTCTTCCAGCCATTGCCTCACTGGCATGACTTTGTCATTTTCATCCTTTCATTCATTAGCCACATCAGTAGCAATTCTGTTGGCTGAAATTTTTACCTTTGCTAGCTCCCTCTCTAGTGTCCTCTTTCTGCTTCAAGCAATGCCGACTCTTTTGACTTAGTAAGCCTTTCCAAAGCTTTCTTATCTTCTTGTAGTGCTGTAATCTAGAAAACAGAATGGATGCTTGTATTATCATCATGCACAATACACAGACATTATGAGTTTGTAAAATCATCTTTCGCGGAAAATCGGAAATTGCATTATAAGTACCTCAGTCCTATACATCTTAATCTCAGCCTCAAGAGGAGAAATGACACTCTCAAGTGGAAAAAAATCATCTTCCCTTTGATCTGTGTGTAATCTTTCAAGAGCTGTTTCTGCAGCATATTGTGCAGCAAAGCATCTTTCTTTTCTTCTGTCAGTTTCTTGATTTCTAGATTCTGTACATGAACAAATTTTGTAGAACATGCATTTTAGAATTTAGCATTAGTATCCTTCCAATTTTCAATATATAATTAACGGGAACTTACACAAATGAGATGATCTAATCCAATCCAAAGAAAACTGTCATTTACTGAGAATGAGAATTTATAAGCAATGAATAAAACAAAAAGCATATCAATATGGAACTTAAATATTGAATTTCAAACATGAGAAAGTGATCCAACAGTGGCGACTATATAGAGAAAGTAAAAGAAGAAAAGCAAAAAACTAACTTAACTAACCTCTTGTGGGGTCATAAAACCTGGTTATTAGAGAAATAACAGTGCTCTTTCCACACCCACTGCTACCAACCAGTGCTACTGTCTTTCCTGCAGCTTTTGCCTGATTGAATATTTGCAGGGACTGCTTGTGCATAGCCAAGAGTTGCACCAACAGACCATCCAATTGATCCATATTGCATTTGGAACTCATACCTGTATACAAGATTTTGTCAGCACCATAAAAATACAAGAGAACTAGAGATGACAATATAACAAATCACAACCAAAAGAGTGTTTATTAGAGAAGATTAACTATTAATTATTCTTTAGTGTATGAATTTCCACCAAATGATTTAGCTTATCGTAATTATTGTTAAGAAAAATGTGACACATCATGCAAGTACACCTAGCAATTCCTTCTTTGGCTTGCCCACCCTTCCTTTTTGGCTCGTTGCCTATTTCTTCTTTTGCAGCCTGCATTAAAAAATAACTTAGTACAAAATACATGGAAAATATAGGTATTCAATTGGCACTAAGAGGACATATCATCAGTTTAACTGTCTCGGAGTGACGAATCACATACCTTCTTGACCTGCCCCCTTATCCCACTGACTGTTCGAATAGCCGCACCTTCAAACCGAGCTACTTCAAGATCTGAAGTAAACATATCCTTGGTAAGTGCTGTCTTGTTGAATATCTTGCATGGGTAACCAACCAATTTGATTTTCTTCACTATCTTTGCAGCATGATTAAACTCAAGTACAACTGCAGTTGCAGTAATCCTAAATGTTGCCTGAGAAATCAAACACAACCTTTTAGGCACTGAGCAAAACTATTGGAAAAAATAATAAAGTACAAAAATAGCATCCACATTCTGAGAGGACTTGAAGGAAGGCTATTTAACAAAAGAAAAGAATGTGCTGCCTGACCTGATTGTTTGATAAATTCTGAACAGCAACTATTCCAGTGTTGGGAGGTGCAAGAGGGCCCCAAAACATAGCATGGCAATGCATGTGTTCTGGAGTGTATTTTAGCATACACTGCCTTCCATTGCGATCCTCCATGGAATAAATTGGGGTTGTCTGGTAACGCCTCCATCCGGTAGAAACAATAATTGGGTCTCTGGTCTTCAAAACTTTTTTGTGCCACCTATGCCGCTTTAACTTGGCCTGGAAGGAAGGAAAAAAAATAGTTTTAAAAAACAGAGTGGCGGGGGAGAATAAAGAGAACAGATCAATTTAAAAGGGAAGAGACAAGAAAAACTCAATCAACTTGGCAGTGGCACATTAAACTAAAAACTGCTAATTAACAAGTCATGACATGTTTTTGAAGCCAATTTTTCATCTTCTATATGAAGATCTCGTTATTGTTTTGTTCCTCCATGTAGATGGCCCATGTCAAAATTCAATTTAAATTGTGCAAATACTGGGAGCACCTTGCTTCTGCTGTAGCATTGAACAAATACTGAAGCACATTCTTTGCCTCTCCGATTGAGCGAAACTGATTCCAACGTCCTCGGTTATTCAACGTACGTTCCCTTTCTTCTGCCTCAGTAAGTTGGGAAGTCATTGCTTTCAAAGCAGCTGAAGACATGGCCAGCATGTTCTCAAGAGAAGTTATTCTCGCAACTTTTGCATCTGGCGACATGCATAGCAGTCTAACAAATGGAAAAACGAGAAAAAATAAGTTTAAGAAATAATAATTTACTCCTAAATAGCAATAGAAACACACCCTGCGGATACACATGCATAAAAAAGTTCTACCTTGTATATCGGCTGTTTACTGTGGGGATATTCTGCCTATCTGAAAACTGATCCAGGTGTTTCAGGAAATCCAATTCTTCTTCCAGTGCAGCATGACTAAATATAATATTCAAATAATAAATCATAAATAGTAAAAAGATAGTTTTGAAATGTGATATATTAATATTGTACTCTAGGAGAAAATGAGGGAATTTTTTTGATCACATACACTTGGTTTTGTTTGTCAAACTCAGCACGAACTTCATGCACATGTACCATGACCTCCAGCTCCTCATCAAGCCACCTCTGGAGGGATTTTTCATTGATCTGGACATACAAGTTAGGTTAAAATTGTGTTTAAGACAAATTTGTTTGAAATAGTAAACATGAGAATGAGATAAATCATTTTGAAGGGTAACATCCCAGTTTAATGAGTAAGAAAAGAAATTCAACAGGGGCTTTCTACAATTCTAATAAACTTTCCAGCCCGATTTCATATTGCAAAGAAAGATTAGCAATTTCTCAAATGGATGCATAAGAATGGCATTGTTTCAATTATGGTTGGTTTAAAAGGCAGCAACTCCAAGCATACCAAGCGAAGTTGCTTTATTGGAACATTTTTGGTTGGCTCTTAAGTTGACAAATTGCATAACATACAAGCTAAGTATAGCTCATTACCTGCCCAGGCTGTAGATGTCCATTTGAGAAACCTGAAAGGGACAGAAAATAGTTAGCAAACTCAGTATGTAGTAAAAAGAGAACAGTTCAAAGTCAAGTTCTGCTAGAGGAAAGGAAGGAACACATCGTAGGAAGGGAATGCAGCTGGTTGGAGCTGCATTATTTTGACTGATCTTGTAAATATATCCACTTGTATACTTAACTTAGGGGGAACCTTAATTTTCCTCCATTCATTCACCATATACTATATACTAAATATATAAAAAAAATTAAAAGCTTTCATCGATAGGGCATTTATCTGGTGAGGCTTATACTTAAACCTTTTTTGTCTGAACAGCTAAAAAACACAACATAATAGGTTACAAAAGGCAAAATCAACCATTTTTTAGTCTAGAATTTTTTGGGCACTGGCTGCCTTAGTTTTTCTATCCAATATAGATACCAAGGTGAATAACTACTATTTTAAATGCGTTTTATAAATAATGTACTTACTCTGAGGTGAGGAGATTCTGAACCTACATATTCACATCCATGACCCGATGAGCAGATGCTGATGCTTCCATTATCTGGTTTAGATCAGCATTGTATTTTCATTTTCATGATGATTGGAAAAACTTTGAAACCTCTCTATAAAGTTGTTCAGCTTCAAAATGGGCAGGTGCCAATTTGAATTATTCTCAAAAGCATCAGCAAACACTTCTCTGTTGTTCACGCTGTTTTCAATCTCCCGAATTCTACGTGTAGCTTCAAAACTGTTCGAAAATGGTTGTATATTAGAAATTTCTGTCTGTAACTTTAGAAAGAACAATAAATCTAAAATTTAGAATATAGGATTGTCAAATGAATTGGAACTGCTAGCTAGAAAGTATTAGAGTCCAAGACATTGATTGATTTCAATGTGATGGAAAAACTTTCCTGAGTTTTCATTTGATGCAAAAAATCCTGGAAAGAGTTTTCAATTATTCTGGTCGATTAATATAAGAGTGAAGAACTATTCCTTATGTTTTTGTTGAAATTTCAAGTTATAAGAAACAATTCAAGTTGCATACCCATCCATTTCTGGCATTTGAATATCCATGAAGCATGCATCAAACTGATGGGGTGGCTTCAACATAGAGATAGCTTCTTTTCCACTGCTTACACAAACCACCTCAGCTCCATATTTTTTCAAAGCACCAGCTGCTACTGTTCGGTTCACGCTATTGTCATCAACAATTAGGGTTCATGTTAGAAATTAACAAAGAAGAACATAAACAGAAAAATAATAAGCTTTTTACCTTAGTTTGGTTGTCCGATTAAGACCCTAAGTATCAGATCTACAAAAATCACAGGTGTGTGTTTTTAGGGTTTGAAATTCTGCAACAGCAACGCAAAATCAAAAGGGTTTTTGCGTGATTCGGTTTGCTGACATACAGAAGGTGACGACGGTGACGACGGATCTGAGATCTGAGGGTGGTTGTTGATGAGATCGTGTGAGAGGGTTTGCTGGTGAGATAGCGTGAGAGGATCGACGGTGGTTGTTGGTGAGATAGCGTGAGAGGGTTTGCTGGTGGTTTTCGAGGTGGTGGCCGGTGACGCTTGGGACGGCGACTGAGGGTGATCTACGGGTTTCTGTTGGTGTACGGTGGTTGTCGTTCGCGATGTGAGAGAGGGCGGTGAACGGAGGGGGAAAGAGAGAAGCGAGAAGCAGTGAGACGCGAGATGTTCTGAGAGTGAGAAGGTTCCTATTTGCGTCGTGTTGGTGTTCTGAGTGAGAATGCTAGGGTTGTTCGTGGGTGAGAGTGAGGATCGAGCGAGAGGGTGAGATTCTGAGAGTGAAGGGTTTGAGACCGGAGAGGTACGCGTAAGTGAAAATAATTTTTATCTATTTTGGTACTTTAGAAGTCAGGCGTGTATACACGCCTGACTTCTAAAGTATTAAAATAGAAAAATATAATTCCACTCTTAATTACAAGTTTGCCACCGTGTCACTTATGTAGTCAGGCGAATACACGCCTGACTTCTAAAGTCTAATTTTTTTCCTATTTATTCACTTTAGAAGTCAGGCGTGTATTCGCCTGACTTTAAAACTCGCGAGTTTTGCCTATTAATTACAAGTTTGCCACCGCGTCAACATATAAAGTCAGGCATCTGAGCGCCTGACTTTAAATGTCCAATTCTTTTCTTGATTTTGCACTAGTGAATATCAATTCTTAATATTTGAGTCAAATAAAAAACAATTCTAAATATTTAATATAAATTTATTTGGTTTTTATTTATTTATTTTTAGTAAAATTTACTTTGAAAGAAATAATTTAGTATAATCTTTTTTGTGATTTTATTAACTAAAAACAATATTTCATTATTATAATATTATAAATATAGATGTGTGAAAATTTAACCTAGTTTGCTCCTTATAAATATATGCTTGTGGCCATCACTTTCACAACACTTGTAAAGATGGCCGCCGCAATCCCAAAACTACAAGCGTACGTCTCCCTCCCTCCCTCTCTCTGTGTGTGTGTGTTTACTTGCTTTTGCAGATAGTTGTAATGATGGTCTTTCATTATCTATGTATTACTCATTCAAATATAAGATAAGTTCACACATATACAACTGTATTGTTGAATTGATTATGATAATATGTTAGAGAGAAGTACATCGATTTTGCTACTTCATTCTACTTAGATCAAAACTATATGTATAGCTAATCTTAGGTCATTCATCATGTTCTGTAATTTATCGCATCTATATTTTTGTTGACTTCTTATCTCGTTTTTAATCTTTTGTTGTTTTGTGTATCCTAGATCCATAAGGGAGGCAACAAAATTAGATTGATTGAATGCAAATGGTTGATGTTGTCATATGTTTCCGTGCCTTCTCGTTTATGCTTTGCTCTGTTGTTGATTTTGATAGTGGCAAAGATAGATCTCCATCGGCTGTGATTTCATTGATTAAAATATTACGCTTAAAAGTTGACGTTATTTTGTCTTCTTTTTAAATAAGGTAATAACCATGAAGTTAATATTTGTGCATATATATATATATATATATATATATATATATATATATATTCTCCTTCAAAATTACTATGATAACTAATTATGAATGATATGCTTGTATATAGGATGAACTTTTGGCTCGGATCACATCCCTGAAGTATAAGATGGTTGAGATTTTGCCTCTCGTTTCTACGAAATGTCAATGACTGCCCAATACTGTCATATATGTATTGTAGAGGGTTAGAAACCCTAGTTGATACCAATGGTATTGAATGACAAAAATGTCTTTGTATCTATTTAGTTTGGGTCATCTCACAATTACTCCTAAACATTCGGGAGTCATCGTTGCCAAAGTAATTCATAAGATTAGTTTTGATTGAATTGAAGTGGTGTAATATCCTCTTCGAGGAGTGCTACCATATGCCATAGTTTGTATTGAAAAATATCCACTGGGGTTTCTTGAATAAATGGATACCATTTCTTGATTCTATAGTTATGACTTTTGGATTTGATGACTATGGTTTCTTGATTTTATGCCAATTCCTACAACAATTTGTAATTGGAGTTGTCTCGCTGACAATCTTTCTTTTGCTCCTGCTGCTACAAGCAAGAAGACTTTTTCTCAAGCTCTTCACAACTCTTGCGATGTTTCGGTCAGTAAATTTCCCAAGCCCTGTCTTAAGGGTAACACTTTGACCGCGAATATACTAGAGGATGAATACAAGGTTGGTCTTGCTGCCTGCAAAAACAAATCTACATGATCGTCTTATTATTGCGAAAGAGGATGCCCCAATTCGTGTTCAAGAATTGAGGATCAAACTGAAGAATCTATGGAAGCCTCTAGGAACCTGGAGTTTTATACCATTGCTTTTCAAGTTTCAATTATACTTATGTCTGTTTCACTAAAGACTAATAGTAGTATTTTTATTTTGTTGGTTTTGTATGTTAGATTTATTATATTTTCATTGATTATGTTCTCTCAATCAATTGAAGAGAGCATATCTAATGGAATACCTAGAAATGAAAGACTAACTTTTAAGTTGTGCATTAATATCTACGGAGCTATATGCCCAAATTCTTTGTGGGATTATATTGACTATTAGAGTCCCTAGATGATTTTGTTGTTACATTTAAATGGCGGGACTTTAGTTAGTACTTATCCACATTTGTTGAATATGTGAAGTCATTGGAACTTTTTTTTATGTTTAATTGTAAGATACTCGTGCATTCGCTTGAGTTACTTTATTATACTTGTAACACCCCGATTTTCGTATTAGTATGTTTTTTCTTTATGCACGAATATAATAGTAATTCTTGTGATATATTGTGCGCCTTAGTGATTATGTATTTTAATAATATTTAGTAATTTAATCGATTTTATATAATTACGTGTTTTTGAGTTATCAAATATGTCTAAATGATATTAGACTGTATTTTTATACTATGTTGGTACTATATTATTGTTAGCATTTATTTATGTTGTTTATAGAATATTATAATTGAAGTATGATTGTTTTAGTTGATTATTTTATTTTATAAAATAATTATATTCGAGATATTAATTATTTATAGAAATTATTTTGGGCTATTGAGGTGTTAAAATAATAGTTGTAATGAAATTGGGCTTCAAAAATGAATTAAAATAGAATTTGGGCTTTTTATACGCATACAGCCCCTTTCTCCTTGCTAAATGCACCACCTGCGATCCACTCCCTTCAGCAGCCCAGTCCAAACGCGCGACCCACGGACCCAGAACCCGACCCGGTTCGCTGTTCTTCTTCTTCCTCTCGCGCAGCTGCGACCAAAAACCTACCCAGCAGCTCTCCTCCGCGTTTTCCCCCTCCAAGCCACGGCCACATCCCAAACTCCACATACCAACTCGAAATCCACCACTGGTTTCGATTCTGACCTCTGTTTCGTCGATTCAAGCGTCGTTTCACCGATTTAAGTCGCGCCCAACAAACCACCACGAAGCCTCTCCTCCATCGCGTCTTCTCCCTAGTCCACGGCGAGACTCCAAAACTTGTCCCCTGACTCGAAAATAGCCACTGAATCCGAATATGGACTCGATTTCATCAATTGTGTAGCCATCTTGCGAAGAGTAGCCGCGTCATAACCGCCCCGACCACACTGTTTTCTTCCTTCTCCGGCCACCGTCGCCTCCGTCTATGTGAACTGAATGCGGACATGAATTCCCCTCACCAGAATCGACATTCTTGCTTTTGATTTTGCCTAAATCTCCTTAGTTTCGAAAATCCCTTTCAATTCAAGTTTTCCCCTCACTGAACAATAACAAAATTGGTGCATGTTCTCGCCGGAACCGTGACAGTTTCGTACCTTGTTCAAATCCGGTCGTTTGGTCATTCGATTTGCGATTTCAAACCGTGGTCATCATAGGTAATTCTTTTCGAGAAAACACGACTAATTAATTAAAGAATATATTTCTATTTTCTTTTATTAAATAACTAATAACTAATTGAATGTTCTTGTTGGCTAATTATATGTGCTCGAGTCGCGTTCGCGTTGTCAAATTTAAAGCATGCCTGGGAGCTCGTGATAATACTCTTCGGCCCCTATTGGAATATGATTCGTTATCAGGTAAGGGTGGGTCTCATCTTCTCTATAATAGGGTCTTATGATGGGGACTAAGTAGGGGTAGGCTCTATGTATGCCGTTTTATGTAGTTCTAGTGATTATTGATGAACCCTAGACATATGATAACTTGTTGTTGAGAAATTGTGTTTTGCGTGCTAAGTGCTTGGATACTCGTTGATGGTATTGTGATTGATAATGATTCGGTGGATGATTTTTTTTATGACTCTTTATGAATTCATGATTGATTTGTGATGTGATGTTATTTTTACGGTGGATATGCGATTTGAAGTTATTGGTATGAGTTGTATGTGATTTGATGAATTTGTGTTGCTCGAATTCGTTGTTGTTGGTGTCATAGGCGCATAGGGCGCCATTTTTGTGTTTATGATGTTGCTGGATTTTGTCGTCTAGGTGCAGAATTAGGCGCCCTTGAGTGGGGCGCCCTGTGCCAAGCATTGTTGTTGCTGGAATTTTGGCCACGGAATTAGGCGTCCTCGTGATTGGGTGCCCCGTGCCAAGTTGTTGCGTTTTTTGTTGAGTTTTGCATTTCAGGAATTGGCGCCCTTGTGCTGGGCGCATGAGCCAAAATTTGTGTTGCTAAATTGTGCTTGTTGTTGTGCTGAATTGTACTTGCTGGGCGCCATTTTCAGGATGTCCCGATTTTTATTGAAAACAGTTTTCACTATATCTTTTGAGTCGGGTGTCCGTTTTAAGTGTTTCAAAAAGCGTTGTGAAGCCTTTTCAGTTGTCTATCTGTGTGTTCCATTTTTAAAAATAAAAACTTATTATTTCTGAAGGTTGCTGGGCGCCCCAAGTGGCTGTTTCCGGTGGTCGTTGCTGTGACATTGAAAATGCGTTTAGTGTCTTTAAAAATCCTCTTTTGCGTACGACCAGTGGTTTAACGAAGTAGTGTCAAAAATGATGATTTTGACGATGATGCCCCTAGTGGCTAGTTAAATGACTGTTTTGCCCTTAGTGGCTAATATTATTTATAATGACGTGTAAATGACTGTTTTGCCCTTGGTGGCTAATATTATTTATAATGACGTGTAAATGACTGTTTTGCCCTTGGTGGCTAATATTATTTTATAATGGTGTGTAAATGACGATGATGCCCTTGGTGGCTAGTAAATGACGTTTTTGCCCTCAGTGGCTATTGTTTGAGTTGATGATGTTTATGTATAAGTGACGATGAAACCCAGTGACGTTTGAGGCCTGAATGGCTAAGTGATGTTAAGGCCTAAATGGCTAAGTGATGTTGTTGTGTAAATTGTGGATTGACAGGTGCTGTGCCTCTGATTTGGCAATTCGGTAAGTGACGGGTCACATAGTTGACCGTGATTTGTGTGTTTGTGAGTGGTGCATGTCATAGTGTCTCATGCCCCATATGCATAAACCCAGTGACGTTTTTGAGGCCCAAAAGGCTAAGTGACGATGAGGCCATAATGGCTAAGCGACGTTTGTGAAAAGGTACCTCATGCATATGCCCGCGAGTGGGTTGCATTTCATACTCCTGCATGACATTGTGACAACTCGTTGTGCCGAGTAACTTGATGATGAGATTGACTGTTTACCCTTGCTGATGGAATTGACTGTTTTATCCTTGATGATTGACTTGATGTTTCGTGGTGTGGTCTATATAGTGTCATAACTCTAGCTTAGTGCTTATCATATGCTTTATTATATGGTTAGATGAACTCACCCCTTCTGTTTGAATGTTACCCATATGCGGTAACGTGCAGGTGAGCACAAGTGAAGGCTTAGGAACCTTCGCTAGCTGAGTCGGGTCGTCTGCTCTGATATGTAACACTTGGGGGAAATAGAACGTTGTTTTAGTTTATTCAAGACTGTGTATAATCGTTGGATTTTCCGCTGTGAAGTTGTAATATATTTGACAATGACGTTTTGAAAGTATTATAAGACTGTTTTCAAAAAGTGAGTAATTTGGCGTGTGATGTTTAACAAAGTAAGTGTGACATCCCTTGTGGTGTAATTAAAATTTTGAAAACTTTGATTTTTACGCTAATAAATTGACGGGTAGAAAAGGGGTGTTACATTAGTGGTATGAGAGCAATGGTTGGTCCGTCCGGCCAAGTCGTAGAATCGTTGTGTCGGTTAACGACCAACTGTTGTCTTTTAGTCTTGACCATTGGTTTGTGTTGTAGTGATGTCCCTGCAGGTACAAGTAAACGGAAGCTGCTAATGGTAAGTGAACTAGTGGGGGAGATGCCCCTACTGGTATTGTGTACTGTCGTTATTAAAAAAAAAACTACTATTGATGTTGCCGTTTGTTTATTGCTGCTTGCTGTGTCGCTGAAAATTGATTACTATGCTGTTGTGGTAGACTATTGTTACTGTTAGTGTAAATAACTTTGTTTGCTGCCATTAATTATTGTTACTATTGTGCTGGAAAGTAATTACTGTGGTTGTTTTGATTTAAAACTTTAATTGCTGTTGCTGTTGAAATTTAAAATCCTTGTTGATGTTTTACAGTATAACTGCTGTTACTGTTTAAGTGCTGTTTTTGAAAGAGACCAATGTTGCTGTTGCTGAAAATATTGTGTTGTTTCTAAGGATTAATGTTGCTGTTTCATTGTTGATGTTTTTGAAAATCGTTTTATTTGAGCAACACCAATGCCTTGTGCTCGGTGATTTTGTGATCTGAAGGGTAAAATGATTTCTGAAATTGTTTTTTTTGAAATGTCTAATGGACGATTTTACGGTCGGATACTAAAATTAGTAATAAAATCTATTTTTAATGAATGAACGTGGGTGTTGATGTGGTGGAGATCAAAGGAAATAAAATTATTTTTGACCTAGGATTGTAAATGAGGAAGTATGGAGGTGGAGTTTTGGTTGGATTGGAAAATGATTTTTCTAGTTGGATTTATTTGAAAAAGAGTAATGATTCGTTGTTGTGTCGATTTTAAAAACCTTGTCAAAAATGATTTGATGACGATTTTGAAACTAGTATTGGGTTTCTTTGGGAGCAAAAATGTATTGGTATGTATGAAACCTTGTGTGCTCTATGATGTTTAAATGGGTTAAGAAATTTGGCGTGCTCTATGTATTGTTTGATTTATATGGAATATGTATTGCTTGTAATTTACATAGCGAGTGTGTTGAAATGATTGATGTATTTTTAATTGGTTGGTATATGATTATTGGAAAGTTTAAACTATGCTTGATGGCTGAATTTGTGGCTGCTATGCTGTCATTGTAACGGAAAAATGTTTTTGCGATATCTTTTGGACCAGGAGTCCGATTTGAGTAAACTAAAATGTTTCAGAAAGCTTATTCAGAGGCCTAACTGAATATTCTAATTTCAAGGCAAAATTGACTGGTTCTGGTGTTGTTGATTTTTAGGCGTGTCGGTTGATTTAAGTTGTTGTAGCGTTGTCGGTGCCGTAGTGCCCGTAATTGTTGTTGTGTTGTCGGTGGCCTAGTGCCCTAGTTGCTGTTGTTGTTGGTTATGGGATTGTTGGTCCCGGAGTTGTCTCCGCATTGTTGCTTTGCTGGGCTTTGTGGTTGCCTTGTTGATGATAATGATTTTTCTTTGATGTGGTTGGTTGTTGTGTTGTGGGTAACGCCGAATGGCCCACAGTGTTTTGTAGTGGGTACCGCCGATATGGCCCACGTTGTTTTGTCGAGGGTACCGCTGAATGGCCCGAAACGTCTTGATGAATTTTGTGTTGTGGGCCTATGGCCGATGTTGTGATTTAGTGTTGATGTCGCCTGAGTGGCAAAGTCGTTTGTTGATGTTGTTGTCGTGTTGCTAAATTATGTGGCTTGTTGTACAACTGTTATGCACTCTGTGAACTTCATTGTGATGCTGTGATGATTGATGAATTTTGTTATCCTTAAGGGTAGATGAGTGAGGTAGAATGCAAGCTAGTTTATCAGAGTAGCGCATCGGAATCTTAGCATCTCGTATTGGGGAGAAACTTTGATAGGGCCTGGGGGTGATCGTGTGGTACCAACGTGATTACGCTCAAATCCCTATCGGAGGTCCTTCGGGAGAGGAGGTGTCTGGTTGTCATTTCTCAAAGTTACCTGGCTGAATAAGTAGGAGGGACGGCCGCCCAATCACTTACCGCCGGTAATCCGAGAAATGGTGATCAGCACGATGGATAGCATTAGTTGCCTAGATGGCTTAGTCGTTGGTGGGAGAGTGTTAGCCTTGGCGGATAAAATTTCGAGGACGAAATTCTTTTTTAGGGGGGTTGAGTTGTAACACCCCGATTTTCGTATTAGTACGTTTTTGCTTTATGCACGAATATAATAGTAATTCTTGTGATATATTGTGCGCCTTAGTGATTATGTATTTTAATAATATTTAGTAATTTAATCGATTTTATATAATTACCTGTTTTTGAGTTATCAAATATGTCTAAATGATATTAGACTGTATTTTTATACTATGTTGGTACTATATTATTGTTAGCATTTATTTATGTTGTTTATAGAATATTATAATTGAAGTATGATTGTTTTAGTTGATTATTTTATTTTATAAAATAATTATATTCGAGATATTAATTATTTATAGAAATTATTTTGGGCTATTGAGGTGTTAAAATAATAGTTGTAATGAAATTGGGCTTCAAAAACGAATTAAAATAGAATTTGGGCTTTTTATACGCATACATCCCCTTTCTCCTTGCTAAATGCACCACCTGCGATCCACTCCCTTCAGCAGCCCAGTCCAAACGCGCGACCCACGGACCCATGACCCGACCCGGTTCGCTGTTCTTCTTCTTCCTCTCGCGCAGCTGCGACCAAAAACCTACCCAGCAGCTCTCCTTCGCGTTTTCCCCCTCCAAGCCACGGCCACATCCCAAACTCCACATACTAACTCGAAATCCACCACTGGTATCGATTCTGACCTCTGTTTCGTCGATTCAAGCGTCGTTTCACCGATTTAAGTCGCGCCCAACAAACCACCACGAAGCCTCTCCTCCATCGCGTCTTCTCCCTAGTCCACGGCGAGACTCCAAAACTTGTCCCCTGACTCGAAAATAGCCACTGAATCCGAATATGGACTCGATTTCATCAATTGTGTAGCCATCTTGCGAAAAGTAGCCGTGCCATAAACGCCCCGACCACACTGTTTTCTTCCTTCTCCGGCCACCGTCGCCTCCGTCTATGTGAACTGAATGCGGACATGAATTCCCCTCACCAGAATCGACATTCTTGCTTTTGATTTTGCCTAAATCTCCTTAGTTTCGAAAATCCCTTTCAATTCAAGTTTTCCCCTCACTGAACAATAACAAAATTGGTGCATGTTCTCGCCGGAACCGTGACAGTTTCGTACCTTGTTCAAATCCGGTCGTTTGGTCATTCGATTTGCGATTTCAAACCGTGGTCATCATAGGTAATTCTTTTCGAAAAAACACGACTAATTAATTAAAGAATATATTTCTATTTTCTTTTATTAAATAACTAATAACTAATTGAATGTTCTTGTTGGCTAATTATATGTGCTCGAGTCGCGTTCGCGTTGTCAAATTTAAAGCATGCCTGGGAGCTCGTGATAATACTCTTCGGCCCCTATTGGAATATGATTCGTTATCAGGTAAGGGTGGGTCTCATCTTCTCTATAATAGGGTCTTATGATGGGGACTAAGTAGGGGTAGGCTCTATGTATGCCGTTTTATGTAGTTCTAGTGATTATTGATGAACCCTAGACATATGATAACTTGTTGTTGAGAAATTGTGTTTTGCGTGCTAAGTGCTTGGATACTCGTTGATGGTATTGTGATTGATAATGATTCAGTGGATGATTTTTTTTATGACTCTTTATGAATTCATGATTGATTTGTGATGTGATGTTATTTTTACGGTGGATATGCGATTTGAAGTTATTGGTATGAGTTGTATGTGATTTGATGAATTTGTGTTGCTCGAATTCGTTGTTGTTGGTGTCATAGGCGCATAGGGCGCCATTTTTGTGTTTATGATGTTGCTGGATTTTGTCGTCTAGGTGCAGAATTAGGCGCCCTTGAGTGGGGCGCCCTGTGCCAAGCATTGTTGTTGCTGGAATTTTGGCCACGGAATTAGGCGTCCTCGTGATTGGGTGCCCCGTGCCAAGTTGTTGCGTTTTTGGTTGAGTTTTGCATTTCAGGAATTGGCGCCCTTGTGCTGGGCGCATGAGCCAAAATTTGTGTTGCTAAATTGTGCTTGTTGTTGTGCTGAATTGTACTTGCTGGGCGCCATTTTCAGGATGTCCCGATTTTTATTGAAAATCGTTTTCACTATATCTTTTGAGTCGGGTGTCCGTTTTAAGTGTTTCAAAAAGCGTTGTGAAGCCTTTTCAGTTGTCTATCTGTGTGTTCCATTTTTAAAAATAAAAACTTATTATTTCTGAAGGTTGCTGGGCGCCCCAAGTGGCTGTTTCCGGTGGTCGTTGCTGTGACATTGAAAATGCGTTTAGTGTCTTTAAAAATCCTCTTTTGCGTACGACCAGTGGTTTAACGAAGTAGTGTCAAAAATGATGATTTTGACGATGATGCCCCTAGTGGCTAGTTAAATGACTGTTTTGCCCTTAGTGGCTAATATTATTTATAATGACGTGTAAATGACTGTTTTGCCCTTGGTGGCTAATATTATTTATAATGACGTGTAAATGACTGTTTTGCCCTTGGTGGCTAATATTATTTTATAATGGTGTGTAAATGACGATGATGCCCTTGGTGGCTAGTAAATGACGTTTTTGCCCTCAGTGGCTATTGTTTGAGTTGATGATGTTTATGTATAAGTGACGATGAAACCCAGTGACGTTTGAGGCCTGAATGGCTAAGTGATGTTAAGGCCTAAATGGCTAAGTGATGTTGTTGTGTAAATTGTGGATTGACAGGTGCTGTGCCTCTGATTTGGCAATTCGGTAAGTGACGGGTCACATAGTTGACCGTGATTTGTGTGTTTGTGAGTGGTGCATGTCATAGTGTCTCATGCCCCATATGCATAAACCCAGTGACGTTTTTTAGGCCCAAAAGGCTAAGTGACGATGAGGCCATAATGGCTAAGCGACGTTTGTGAAAAGGTACCTCATGCATATGCCCGCGAGTGGGTTGCATTTCATACTCCTGCATGACATTGTGACAACTCGTTGTGCCGAGTAACTTGATGATGAGATTGACTGTTTACCCTTGCTGATGGAATTAACTGTTTTATCCTTGATGATTGACTTGATGTTTCGTGGTGTGGTCTATATAGTGTCATAACTCTAGCTTAGTGCTTATCATATGCTTTATTATATGGTTAGATGAACTCACCCCTTCTGTTTGAATGTTACCCCTATGCGGTAACGTGCAGGTGAGCACAAGTGAAGGCTTAGGAACCTTCGCTAGCTGAGTCGGGTCGTCTGCTCTGATATGTAACACTTGGGGGGAAATAGAACGTTGTTTTAGTTTATTCAAGACTGTGTATAATCGTTGGATTTTCCGCTGTGAAGTTGTAATATATTTGACAATGACGTTTTGAAAGTATTATAAGACTGTTTTCAAAAAGTGAGTAATTTGGCGTGTGATGTTTAACGAAGTAAGTGTGACATCCCTTGTGGTGTAATTAAAATTTTGAAAACTCTGATTTTTACGCTAATAAATTGACGGGTAGAAAAGGGGTGTTACAATACTCATTTTTTAAATACAAGTAATTTTTGAAATAAAAATTTTACATTGTGACAAACATAATTATTTTTTTTTTAACAAAAAAACATAGTTTGTTTTTCTATAATATAAAGAAAGTTTTTCCGGCAACGCATGATATTACTCTGTCGGGAACCAAAAGTAATGTAATTATTTCTATAATATGCAATAATTCTAATGGAAAAATATAAAAAATAATTAAAATAACGTGTACAATTTTTTCGTCAAGAATCAAAAGCAAATATTAATTTGTAGATAACAAAGGCGTTTATACAGACAAAAGGAAAAAAAATATTATACAAAATACATATATTTTCTCCTCTTAGGGTTGCTGAAAGGCAATTGTTCCAGACCGAGCTTGGGCTCGATCCGACGTAGTGCGTGCGTCAACGAACCCCGGCTCAGTGCCGTGGAGATTCACTCATAAGGCAATGCACAGATCACGATCCGTGCGGCATAGACATCAAGGGCTATGATCGCCCTCTTAGATCCAACTACGTAGACCGGCACGATATCACTCTATAAATACCAGAACATTCCAATCGCCATGTATGATCTCTTAACACACCTCACACCAAACTTTAATACACTGATTTGAGCCTCGGAGTGTCTGCAAATACTCCACCCACGTCGGTCCTCCACGCGGGGTAGCGGCTCGGAGGGCACGCCGGTCAACTCATCTCGACCTCATTTCGGGTCCGACACCAGGACAACAATTAAATTATACTACAACAGGTAGTGTTTTCTTGTCGGGACTCAAAAGCTAATTATTCATTTATAAAAACCAAAGATACTATAAAAAAAAACTTATTTTGCAAACATGTAATATTTACCTACCAAGAATAAAAGTAGTGAAATTATACCAACAACTAGTACTATACCCGTGCATCCGCACGGGTCGATCGCGTTACGTCATACGATTACCTCAAATAGAAACGTTAGTTTGAAATCTCATTAATCTAAAATCAATTGTAAAATATAGAGGATGACTTGCATACAGACAAGTGCTGTCGTGTTCTTTTTAGGAATGAATTTACACAGTATTTAAATAGTCTGAACATTACCCCGTGAAAATAAAGAAAAATTTAAAGTAGATAAAAAAGGAGTTTCAAATAAAAAATTAGTGTCACGAAATAGTCATTAAGTCTGCTTATATATTGGAACTAATTAGTGTCACGAAATAAGGAATGGAACGCTCCAAAAGAGTTGTCATAAATGGGAGCACAGCATAAGCCTGCACAAAAGAAACAACAGAAACAAAGGCACGTTTAACATGAAAATAAAATGATGAGAATAGATGGAAAACATAACGTGAAAAGAAGCATGCAGGACCACAGCAGGATCAAAGAAACAAAACAAAGTCCTTATGTTGCCCTCCATCTCTTTAATGATAGCGTGATCAAAAGGGGTAAAATAAGAGTTGGCATCCTGAAAGTAAGGCAATAAAAAGATAAATGAGAGGCGTGATCAAAAGCGTTCCATTCCTTATTTCGTGACACTAATTGATTGTGTTGGTACGCGTTTTGAGGTGGCCGCGAGGTGGAAGGGTGGTTTGCTTCATGTTTGTGAAGGGTGGAGTAGACTTGGTTCACACTATAAGCTTAGGTTTGGTGGTTGGGTCATAATGACCTATTTTGATGATTTTGTTTTCAAGATTGTCGTGAGGGATCGTTCCCTCTATACAGTTCCCTGTCCAAAGCCTTCTCTGTATTATGCTATTGGAAATGCTGATAAACCAATTGTTATTGATGCTGATGATTTCGCTCTTGAGAAATTTAAGTGTCATGACCTCACCTGCACTCCAACTGCTTATTGTACTACACTCACTCTCCTTGATCTTATTTCTCTGGTGAGGTTTTTGTTTTTGTTTTGTTGTCTTTTAAATATTTTGTTGCGTTCTTTGTTTATGTTTGTTCCTTTTGTTTTGTATGCATGCAGCGAATATCTGAGTCCTTTTGTCTCATTGCTATCCCTCAATCCATCACCAAAATCATTATTGTTGATGAGTGGAATCGTTCTTGGACTTGCCCTCTTGAGTGGCATCCTTCACCTACTATTGCATGTCATCTTGCTCAAGTTTCCAAGGCTTGCTATGTTCGTGGGGAGTGGTATAACTTATGCAAGACTAGGGGGTTGAAGGAGGGGCAGGATATACGACTTAGTCTTTCTAAGGACAGCAATAACGTGTTTTTTTTGAGTCTCAGCTGGTTTGGGAAAATCTAGCTTTGAGTTTGTTTGGTTCTTCTCTGGTGGTGGCTTCTACATGGAGACTCAGTTGTCTAATAGTGGTTCTTTCATGTAGTGTGGGTGTTGACAGTTTGTTGTTTAGTGTTTTCTAATGATGTAATATATATTTTCAGCTTTATTAGTAGTTAGTTTAACTAATGGGTGTAGACCTGTAGTAGTTGGTAGTTGTTTAGGAACTTCGACTCATATTTAATGTTGTGCTGTTTAATTAAGTATTGGGCTTTAATGTTAATCATAATATCCTTATTCTAATCCCTTTCCCATTTTCTTATACTTAATCTCATCCATGCTTTTACCATTTTTCCTGGTTTAGTCATTTTTGTGTTTTAACTGCTAACAACCATAGCTAAAGGAATAATGTTGTCCACTGTATTCCTTTTTTTCTCTTATACTGAAGCCCAAGTGGAGTCAAGGCTTGCTATTTTCTTATACTTAATCTCTTCTTTCTTTCAACTGCTAACAACCATAGCTTTTATTGCATCCTTTTTTTCTCTACAAGTGGCACTGTATTCCTTGACTCCACTTGGGCTTCCTTTGGCAGCTTGCAAGTTCTTTCTGAACCCTTCTTTCTTTCCTATTTTTCGTTTCTCTATAAATATACTCTCTCTTGCACTTTTGTTTGTGCTTTTGCTTGAGGCATTGTCTTGGAAAAATTATCTAGGGCTCAGAGTTAAGTTCTATCTATTTTTGCATGTTCCTCAGTTATTGTTTATATTTTTTGTTTTATGTTCTTACACTTTCCATTGTCCATCTATAGATGAATAATAGGTTGTTGCAGGGTGCTCATAGGGGTCACAACATGGGTTTGAATATAAAGTTTGAGATTTATGAGCTTGAATATGTTCCAACTCATGTGAGAATGTCATTTCTTTTTTTACTCATTTTGTTAAATTCTGTTTGCATGCTTTCTAATTGGTTTGTGGTTTGCTCCTGCTAGGTTGAGGCCAAACTTCCTTATCTTTTTTCTGGTGAACATATTCAAGAAATCGGCAGTCGTGTGGTTCTTTTTGATTCCACTGGGAATCAGTTTGAGGTTGTTGTTGTTAAGAGAGGTTCTGATGTGTTTTTCACTCAGGGTTGGTCTCAGATGGGAAGGTTTTATGGTTTGCATCTTGGGGGGTGGATTCAAATGATGTATGTCCGCTTTGATCGTTTTTTTGTTGAGATTCGTGATAGGTTCTTGGTATATCCTTACACTGTTGGACCTCCTAAAATCATTGGGCTTGGTCAGGAACCTGCTTTGATTCAAGATGATGATCTTATTTCTAATTCTTTGGATCAATCAATGTATGTTGGTAGGGTGCCTACCTTGGTGTTCACGTTATACAAGACACTTGATATTGCTGATATGACCAGCCTCTTCTTGGTTTGCTTCTTTTTCTTTTATTCTTTCTTCTCTTATTCCTTAATGAACTGTATGTCTTATGTTTATGTTTTTTGATTGCAGCATCTTCCTATTTAGTTTTGTGAGATGGTGCTTGCAAAAAATGATTCTGACATTATACTGGTTGATGAGATGGGTAAAGCTTGGCCCTGTCATCTTATCTTTCCAAGGGGTCCTAACTCTTCTGAAGTTCGTCTCCGTGGATGGTCTCTCTGTCGTCAAGCAAATGGTTATGTTGAGGGTCTTTCTCTGAAGCTTGAAGTTCCCACTGAACAAAATTCCACATTTCTGTTACTAAATAGGTGTTAGTTTGTTTTAGGGGTTTCTTTATGTTTCTTATAAATGTAATTTTTAATTCTTAACAACTTTATGTGTACTTCTCATTATGGGGCAACTTGGTTCTTTCGTATTGTACTTCCTATTGGAATTCTCCTTCTTAAATGGAATAATCTGTTTGTCTTATTAGTTAACTACCATTTTGTTTCATTTTTCTAACCAAAACTGTCGTTGATTTATACTAAGCTTGGCACTGGGGTTCCTTTACACTATCATTTTTTCCACAATAAGATCCTGTGCATACTAATGTAACTGTGACATTGTCTATCTCTTGATCTTTTCTTATGTTCTCATTATTCAACTTATTTGCTTCTTTTCCTTTTATCTTTTGTTTGCTTAACAATAAATCTATGCCTAATATTCTCTTCCTTTCACTTAATCTAAGTGGGGTTGTTCTTAAAAAATAATTAATTTGATTAACTGATAGTTTGAAGACCTCTTTTTGGTTTTCTCCTTCGTTGATTTGCCAATTTAACCTTATCATAGCTGTTTTTCCAACTAATCGATCTGCTTAGATGTAAGATACAATAATGCTCTTTTTACTACTATTATGCAATGGCAATTAAATCTTTTACCTAAGTGCTTAAACTTCAATTTCAACTTCAATTGATTGCACTTCTATGTGAAGTGTGATTTGTTCCTCTTGATAGTTTGAAGACCTCTTTTTGTTCCTCTTGATATGTTCCTTTTGATTTGTTTCTTTGTGAAGTGTGGTTTGTTCCAACTAATCGAGCTGCTTAGATGTAACTTAGAATAATGCTCTTTTTACTACTAATATGCAATCACAATTAAATCTTTTACCTAGGTGCTTAAACTTCATTTTGTTTGTCTGTTCCATGATTTGCATGTTTGCCACTTGCATCGTTTTTTATGATCCAAGCTATTCTCTACCTTATAGTTGCATGGTTGCCATATGGTATGTGTTCCTTTACTTATGCCATATGGTATGCGCTCCTTTGGTTAATGCCTGTACATTCTCTGCCTTTCTCTTCGCATGTTTGACACATGCTTCTAAAATTCTCTTTGCTTTGTGTTTGTTCCACTCCTTAACGTACATGCAACCGAAATTCTCTGCTTTTGCTTTGCATGGTTGACACATGCTTCTAAAATTCTATTTGGTTTGTCTTTCATTGGGCGGCTAATCTTCCTTCTATTCCATTTTGGTTGCATGATTGACACTTGGTTACTGGTTGCCATTTGTTTCGTGTTATCTTCATCTTCAATCTATCACCATTAGATTCATCTCAAGGGCCACAATTGAATACTTCTTCCTAATCATGCAACGTTTAATCTCTATAAAACCCTACGTGCTATGGGCTTTGGAACATATCCACAGTTGTATCCTTCAGTATCTCATTGGTTTGGCCCATTTTACTCCACAAGATGCCTTCAATTGCTGAGATTGTTCCTGGCAAAATTGATTGGTCCTTATCTGTTCGTGTGATTCGTCTTTGGGTTGCCCCAGATTTTAAGAATCCTTCTAACCCAAACACACTTGAAATGATACTTCTTGATAATAAGGTTTTTCATCATTCTGATTTTCGTTTTTTAGTGTTATACTGTTATTCTTATTTCCTTTTTTTTTTATTCTTTGAATTTGTTTCAATGCCTTCTTAGCTTGGAAAGATTCATGCAACTGTTAAGAGGGGTTTATTGAAGCAATTTGAACCTTTGCTGGAGGAGGGTTCTACTTATCTTATTGATAAGGTCCTGGTTGCTGCAAATGATACTAAGTTTGCAACTACTAACCATAAATATAAGCTTAACTTCATGGGAATTACAACTTGCATTCCTGTGGAAGCACCTTCTATTCCTTCCAATCACTTTGAATTCATGACCTTCTGTGAGATTGCTTTAACTAAAAAGGAAGATGTCCTTATTGGTGTGTTCTTTATTATTCTTTTTTGTGTGTTGGTCTTGCGCTTTGGATTTCGTGTGTACCTAATTATTATTCACGTTGCTTTTAGATGTCATTGGGCATGTTCTGCAGAAGGATACACTCCAAGATTATGAACGTAATGGGAATACAACTAGCATGTTATGTTTTGTGCTGGAGGATCTCAAGTGTGTTTTTTTTTGTTGTATTCCTTTCAAAATTTTAGTTTGTTTTACGGTTTTCTTTATGATTTACCACTTTTTGTCTTCTTCTTTTCAATGTTTATAGGCATGACACAGTTCAGTGTACATTTTGGGGTCACTATGCTGAAATAATGCATGAGAAATTGGAACGCCATGGAACTTCACCTCCTCCTGTCATTATCATACAATTTTGTAGGCTCATAAAATTTCAGGGTATTTTTCTTTTGTTGTTTCCTCTATCTTTTTGCTTTATTTGTTTTTGTATTGATCCTTTTTCTTATTATTTTCTTTAGGTGTTGCTAGGGTTTCTAACACTTTTCATGGAACACGTGTGTTTTTTGAGACTGACATTCCTGAGATTCTTGCTTACAAATCAGAGTATTTGGTTCTTTTTTGTTGATAGTTTCCTTTTATTTAGTTAAACATTAATTCTTATGTGCATCCATATTTCTGATGCTCTGGGTTTAGGTTTTGTGTTAACCCCCAATTGAATATTTCTTGCGAAGTCCTGATTACCATATTGCGATCTCTGATGCTCTGGGTTGTTTCAAGATATTTCTTCCATGGTATGCATGTTCAATCCTTCTTTCCTTTTGTTCTCCTCTCCGTTTTGCCCACATGGTTGAGTTTTTCTTCATACTCTTCTTTCAGTGCTTATCTCGGTATGTTAACAGTTGAAAACATCTTCCCTTCCCAATGCTTTTGAATTGATTACTGAGACTAACCTGTTCATTTGGTTTGTGAAGCTAACCCTCCCCATACCAATTGTTTGTAATCATTATTTCCTTCTTTCCCATTCGTTTCAGCAAACTAACCCTTATTATTCAATTTACTTCTGATTGTGGTTTTCCTCTTCCAATAACGATCATTTGCATTCCATTTGTTTCTGTTTATGGTTTTCCCCTTCCAATGGGGGTCATTATTATGCTTAGTTCACATCTTTGGGTCCTGTTAGTAGGTTGCTTTGCTTACTTTATTTATTTCTTCCATGGTTTTCCCCTTCCACTTGCTTACTTTGTTTAATTCTTCCATAGTTTACACTTGCTATAGTGAAGTTCCTACATGTTTGCCATGATTGACACTTGCTATAGTTTGACACATGTTTTCCACTTGCTTCCTTTGGTTATTTCTTCCATAGTATGCATATTTCCCACTTGCTTCGTTTTTTATAATCCTATCTCCCTTATAGTTGTAATATGATTGACACATGTTTGGCTAATATTCCTACATACTATTATGATTAGTTTTATCTAAATATATTGGTGTAGGTTCCTTGATACTATCATGGTTTCCAAGACTTTTACTTCCATCATATCCATCCATTCGGTAATTCTTCTTCTAGCTACTTATTCTTCTTCTAGCTACTTATTTGTCTTCCATGATTTGTCTTCTATAATGTATAAAAAGGGATTGAGTTTTGTTTTGTGTTTTCCAGAGATTGATGAGGGTGAATGCAGATTTTTATGATGCTTATCATCATATCCTACCTCCAAATCTCATTGTGGAGAGTGCTTCTGGTTCACGTTTCCGTGCTTCAATTTATATTGGTTCTCTTGGAGTTCCCTACATAGATACTGATACTGCTAAGATAATGGATCTTTTTGGAGTTAATGGTCTATTAGGTGCACCTTCACGTAGGGTGGTTGAGTTGACTTATACTTCACGAGGATGCTTTCGTATTCATATTCCAATGACTACGGACCGTCTAAGGCCTAGGTTGATGCGTAATCAACCACCACCTCTACAAGTTGAACATCCTCAACATGATGTTGCTGGAGTTATTGAAGACAATCCTATTGTTCTTGACTAGATGATCTTCAATATGTTGTTTGTTTCATATTGTGTTAATCTTTTTCCGCAACCTAATCCTATTGTTGTTTGTTGTAAACCTTATTTAGACCTTTAATATGTTGTTTGTTGTAAACCTTATTTAGACCTTTAATATGTTGTTTGTTGTAAACGTTATTTAAACCTTATTTAGCTTTAATTTATAACTTTTGTTGTTTGTTGTAAAACTTATTTAGACCTTTAATATGTTGGCTTTAATTTATACCTTTAATTTATACCTTTTGTTTGCTTTCTAATATTTATTTTGGCCATTACTAGGGCTCCCCGTCCATCGGACGGGCATTGAGACTAGTAATAGTACGTTCTAAATTATTTGCTAGTTTTTATTATGCTCATAAATTTAATGATCAAAGAGAATGGAATTAAGAGATGGGAAGTAGAGGATCCAAGCACTAAATTTAGTGGTTTCAAAACATTTGGGACCTATTATAAGTAGCCATTTGGCACACAAAGTAATACTTATATCAATTGATCATGAGCAGGAAATTAAAGTTTGAGATGAGATAGGTAGGAAAAAGAAACTGTTGTGCAGAAAACTTAGCTTGAATCCCTTACTTCTAATCCCATTTTCTCCATTGAATCTCTACAAGGATCTCAGTTAGCTACTTCTTCCTCACTTGTTGATTTCAATCTCTTTTTCTGTAAAAATATAAGTGTTTTCTGTTAGGGTTCAGCTTAGAGATGGCAATGGGGCAGCAGGGCGGGGGCGGGGAGTACTCTCCCGCTCTCCGTCCCCGTGTCCCAAATTGTCCCTCATCCCCGTTCTCCGCTTCGGGGAGTTTTTCTTCTCCATCCCCATCCCCATCCCCACAGATCCCCACTTCTGGAACTCCAAGAATTTACTGAAAGTTAGCAAAAATAAAAATATAATAAAATTGAAAAAATATATAAAAGTAAGACTAAAAAAAAAAGTTTAACATTAAATATAAAAAATATAAAAGTTAGTCTTACTTTAATATTTTAATTTTTAAAAAGCATAAAGGTAAGAATAAAAATCTAATAATTAGCACAATTTAATTTATCATTAATATTTTTAATTAAAAACACGTATAAAAAAAGTAAAAAATCTATTACTTACAATATAATATATATTTATGATAAGAATATTTGTGTAATGTATTCGGGGCGGGGGATATGGTCCCCATCCCTATTCTCAAATTGACTGCAGGGGATTTTCTCCCTCATCCCCGTCGCCATTGAGAAAAATTTCCCACCCACAGAGTCCCGAATGGAGCGGTCCCCACAAGATTTTGAGTAGATGAAGAGAAGGGTTGTGATGGTGATAAGGGATCAGGCCATAACCATAAGCTTTGTAGTTAAACAACCAAACATTTGATATTCATTAACAACATAATCAATATGCAATCAAACATATCTCAACTTGGCAAATCAAAACATAGAAAATTTAAACTCAGATTCCCTTATATTGGATCTTCTTCGCTAAATTTTTTCTTGCGTTCGCATTTGTTGGGTAACTTAACAACCCATGGAAGCTTCAAAGGGGGCAGGCAAGCAAGGATGAAAAGCTTTGGAAAAGCTTCACTAAAAATTTCTTCTAATATTTAACTATTAGAGAGAATATTTATTTAATGAACGATAAATGAGAAATTTAATTAAAGTAACAAGGGTAAATATGAGAGAAAAAAATGAAATGCTAAATGCTATAAGCTCAAACACTACTTTAGGCAGTGTTTTAAAAAACACTATAAGCTACTAAAAAACGTTATACGCTTGTCATGTCAAACACTAACAAAAGGCTAATCCGCTATAAGATATCTGCTATTGCCAAACAAAGCCTAAGTTAATGAAGTAAACATATAGGCTAGTGAATGGTAGAGGTCGACCGTGTGGAGAGGGAGTGAAAATATCTAGATTTGAATATTATTTAGGGAAATACTAAATGTTACTAGAGATGTTTGCGAGAAAAAGAATAATACTATGCAGTAGCATGTAATACATACAAATTATAGCTATTCACTTTCTCATGTATTGTTAGTCAATTTTTGATTGGTCAAATGCTCTATTTTTATCCATTCTTGTCTTTCTTGCAAAATTTATTCGTAAAAAATAACAATGTTGTATTATTTAATATTATCTCATAATTAGGATTAATTAGCTTTATGTCACACTGTTACTTTTTCACATCAGGTCGATTCGTCGAGTGTCGTGTCAAAAAATTTTGTATCCCGAAAATATATAAGATTCGCTTTCCATTTTTAAGAACATCTCCTAAAAAATAAATCAAAAGTAACACGATTGACGAGAAAAAGCGAAGCAAACATGAATCAACCATAAATGATTTCGTCTTGTGAAGCTAACATGCGTCCAAATTCAGATCGAGTTTTGATAGGAAAAATTTCCTCTAAAATAATTTATTTTAATTGTTGATTCAATTTTAGCCACACATGGAATTTTACACAATATCCTACGATCATAATGATTGATTTGCTCTCTCACCTAGCAGCAACGTTGATTTAAAACATCTTAAGATAATTTTTTTCATTTTAAACATAAAAGTCTCTAAGATCACTTGAACTAAGGTCCTAAACCCCTCAAAAAATCCCAAACCTTTGCTCTATTGTGAACATTAACATTATGTATCAAATTCCTTGCTATGCAATTCAGAATCAAAATCCAGTATCCATGCAATTGATCAACGCACCACCCTTTTCCTCTTTTACCAATGCATCATCTTCTTCCTCTGTTACTTTCCCCACCCCCATGGAATTCAGTGCCACAAATTCCAACCTCGTGTTCAAAACGACGAGTCGTTTTGCTATCTCCTCTACCAGGAAACGCTCCCGTTTTGCGTCGTTGGTAGTCAGAGCCAAAGCGGGCACCGATTACTACTCCAAGTTGAATGTTAGCCGCAACGCCTCGTTGCAAGAAATCAAGACCTCTTATCGGCAACTAGCTCGAAAGGTTCCATTTTTCTTATGGGTTTTTGAATTTGGTTTGTATTTTGATTCATTTATGTGGTAATTTTAATGGGTCGTGTTTGGTTTCTGAGAAAATTGAACAAAAGAAGGAGAACTGAAATCTGGGGTGTGTGAAATTTAAGTTTAATTTTTTTTTTAATTATTTTCAGTTAGTTTTTGACTTCAACTACTAAGCATAAACTACTAGAAATTGTAGGAAGTGAGATATTGTGGTGAAAATTACTCTCTAGTATAAGCATAATTGTGGTTTAAATGCGGTTCATTTCCACTTCCCAACTAGACCTTTTAGTGATAGCACGAAGCAACATTTTTGTATAATGTAGTTTTGTTAGTGCCATTTTTAAAATGATGGTTTCTGGGATCTTTATATAGGCTGTAGTGTTAGTTTGATTTATTGGTTCGTACTGAATGCTTAATTTTGGTTATACATAGGATTAACTCTTTTTTAAGCAAGAGTTGGTATGCAAAAGTACCACTGAACTAGAAGACATCCCAGCTAGGCTGACACCCAACTAAAAACATCATTGGACATAGGATTAACTCGTGTTTAGGTACCATAATAAATGTTCTGAACATTATTTTTGTGTCAAGTAAACTCTTATGAGTTGAGTCTACAAAGATTCCATGAGTTTATGTAAATTTTCGAGTTTGACAATCATGGTAATCGAAAATAGATTGTTAGAGACCTATCATATATCAGACTTAACTGAAATTAGCAATTCAAAAGTTGTAAAAAGTATGTGTACAAGCCATTTGTTGCATTTATAGTTCTTGTAATATACAACTTAAGGTCGTGTTTGTTAGATATAAAATAATTCATTCACCTTTAAGGCTTTACCCAAAACTTAAACTTACCACTATTAATGTGCTTTTGCCCAACAATATAAGCTTTTGGAATAGTAGGTTCATAATAATGTTTATATTTTTGGGATCAGTACCATCCAGATATGAACAAAAGCCCTGGGGCAGAGGAGAAATTCAAGGAGATAAGTGCTGCATATGAGGTAATTCTTCTACCATTACAGTGATATATTTTTTGTTGTTAACCACACATGATCAAGTAGGGCCCATATTTGGATTTTTTTAAGGCGATGCTTCTACATTCTTATTCTCAGTACCATGCATAACTCTTGCATCTTCTGTTCCAATATTCTATTTGCTTATGATCTGCACATTGGCATTGTAATCCTTCATCCATCTGATATACAGGCTGGATTAATGAAGTTTATGGAGACTTGTCTTATTTCATGGATTATAACTTTTATAGTTTTATGTACTATACTACACATCTATCTGTCTTTTTTTATTCACGTGGTAACAAAGTATGCAAATAGGTCCTTTCAGATGATGAGAAAAGATCTTTATATGACCGCTTTGGTGAGCCAGGCCTACAAGGAGAAAATGGAGGGCCAACCAGTGCCTCAGGGGTATGTGTATATTCAAGTATTTTGCTTTCTGCAATGTCAATGAAGTTAAGACCCTTTAATATCATGATGTCGTTCTACAGAATTAAAAACTTTTCTCGTCTTTTCTTTTCCACCTCAATACTTATTTATTTTATTTACGCTGCTGGTGGTCTTTGAATTGATCAGGTTGATCCTTTTGATGTATTCGATGCTTTCTTTGGTCGTTCTGATGGAGTATTTGGTGATGAAGGGGGTTTCAACTTCAATTTGAGAAACAATAGAAACCGTGGCCATGATATCAGGTAAATATCTCAATTTTGTCTCTTGTTATGGAGAAAGGCAGTTGGCAGCAGTTTCCTCATAACTGAAGGATTACCGACACAACCTTTATGATTGAGAAGTGGGAGTTTAAGATTTTATTTTTGTTTAGCATTCTCTTTCCCAAAGGGGTTATGTTTTCTATCGTGTATAAAAAGAAAAAAAATATCTAACAGAAGATGCCTTCCCAAAACGAAAATAAATGAAAACAGGATAAAAAAGAACTAAAAGAATGAAGCCCTTCAGTCTCTTTGATTGACACTGATAAAATATTTTGAGCCGAGCACTAAAAGCGGGCAAGTGAAGTTATATGCTGTACAATGAATTGCAAGAAAGCGTGTGAAGTCTATAAATATTACTACTTTCTTCCATAAAAATCCGTAATGCAATCTTTGAAAGAGCCTAATAGTTACAATACAGGTATGACCTTCATTTGAGCTTTGAAGAATCAATTTTCGGAGGAAAGAGGGAGATTGAAGTTTCTTGTTTTGAGACATGTAATTATTGTGATGGCACTGGAGCTAAATCAGAGCATTACATTAAACAATGCACAAGTTGCGGTGGCAGAGGAGGAGAGAAGAAAAGCCAGAGAACACCCTTTGGAATCATGTCTCAGGTAATTTAATTTAAATTAAATAGATAAATAGATTTAATAAGTGAGTGACTATATTGCCAATTATATTTAAATTACCTGTGGCATTATAACAGGAGTATATTCATGTCATGCGATATTTTATTCAGGTTTCTACCTGCTCTAAGTGTAGTGGTCTTGGCAAAATAATCACTGATCACTGTCGAAAGTGTAATGGCAGTGGTCAAGTGCAAGCTAAGCGAAAAACGGAAGTGGTCATTCCCCCTGGAATTAATGATGGAGACACAATGCAAATTCGAGGAGAAGGGAATTTCGATAAGAGGAGGTTAGTTGCATGCCACTATCTATACTGATAGTAGACCAGCTGTAAATAGAATCTACTATAGAAGAAATAGGAATGTTAGTAAGTCCTAATTAGTCACATGCTGTTTAGTCAAGGGGTAAACTTGTAATTGAACTATGACAGATTGTATAAATAGCTATCAACTGTACTCTGTTAGGGGTTGAGAATAATAACAGAATTGTAGATTGAGCTTCTCTAACAGCTCAGTTACTGGACTCATAACCAGAGCTTGTAATTGCCCTCAAATTCTTGAATGAAACTCTTCATTTTCTCAATCTGTATCAGTTGAACCTTTCAACTGGTATCAAAGCACTCGATTTTGGGAAGATCCATGCCGAAGAAGAAGACTACAGCTTCAACGATGGATCCACGAATGGAAGAATTGTTGGAACGAAGACTTCAAGATTCTGAGACACGCAGTGAACGACGACTCCAAGAAACACTGGCGAGAATGGAAACGATGATCGCAGCGCTGCAAAAGAAAGATTCGGGTCAACCCGGTAACACGAGGACGCGAGAGAATGGAAATAACGCGGGAAATCACGGTGATGGCGAACGGAGGCTTCGCAAGATCGATCTACCAGTATTCAACGGGGAGGATGCACCGGGGTGGTTAACGAAGATCGAGCGTTTCTTCAAGGTGAGGAAAATCGAGGAAGAAGAAAAACTCGATGCAGCGATGATGGCGGTAGAAGGCGAGGCGTTATCGTGGCTTCAATGGTGGGAGGCGAACAGCGAGAAGCAAACCTGGAACGATCTCAAGACGGCGATGTTACGACGTTTTCAACCGACTGTCATCACCAACGCGTTCGAGATGTTGGTGACAATGAGACAAGAAGGGACGGTGCGTGAGTACCGGAAGAAATTTGAAAACGTCTCGAGCCATGTGAAGATCCAGGATCAAGAATTATTCACGGGACTATTCTCCAATGGCCTGCGTGAAGATATACGGGCTGAGGTGCGGTTGCAACGACCACGAGACCTGGCGGAGATGATGGACACTGCACTACTTGCAGAAGAGAAAATTGGAGCGGTGGGCAGGTATGGTGGCCAGAATAAGTTCAAGAATTGGCGTGGAGACAATCCCTCAAAGAATTGGAGAAACGATAACCCAAGCAAAACTGTGGCTGATAGCAAAACGGTGACTGATGCTGCGAACACTGGAAGTAATGCAAAGACTGTAGGTGGTAAAGAGATTGAAGAAAGACGAAGGAAAGGCCTCTGTTTCACGTGTGACGAGAAGTACACCCCTGGCCACATATGTAAAAACAGAGTTCTGAAGCTGATGTATGTGGAGGAGGTTGATGAAGAGAAAGCTGAAGGGGAAACAGAGGAGGAAGAAAAGATTGTGTGGGAGGGTGACTTAAAGAGTCTCCATTTGTACAGCATGACTGGATTGTCCTCAAAGGGCTCCTTCATGATCAAGGGTAGGCTTGGAGAGTTGGAGATAATCGTGTTGATAGACTGTGGGGCAACTCATAATTTCATTTCAATGAAACTGGTAGCTATACACAAATTGACTGTGGAAGATACACCTCCTTGTTGGGTGAAGATTGGTAATGGACAAAGAATCCTTACTAGAGGAGTTTGTAGAGGGGTGGAGTTGGTGTTACAAGGATTGCCGGTGAAAGTGGATTGCTATGTGTTTCCATTAGAAGGTGAGGACCTAGTTTTGGGAATAGATTGGCTTGAGGAACTTGGTGACATCAAGGCTAATTTCAAAGACATGACCATCAAGGTAAGAGTGGGGTGTGATAGAGTATGCTTGAAGGGTGACCCTACACTCTCTAAGAGAGAAATTGAAGCAAGGGAAATGGCTGTGGAGCTGCAACAACAAGAGGAGTCATTTATGGTGGACTGCAGAAGCATGACAGCCACTGAAGAGGCCACTCCAAAAATCCCTGAGGTAATCCTAGCTGTACTCACTGAATTTGAATCTATATTCCAAGATAAGGGTCAATTACCACCTACTAGGTCCATTGATCATGCAATTGTGCTCAAAGAGGGATCAAACATACCCAATTTAAGGCCTTATAGATACCCACATTTTCAGAAAAACGAGATAGAAAGGCTGGTAGTGGATATGCTCAAGACCGGTATAATTAGACCAAGTACAAGTCCATACTCTAGTCCAATTATTTTGGTCAAGAAGAAAGACGGTTCATGGCGTTTTTGTGTCGATTATAGGGCATTGAATAAGCTGACCATCCCTAACAAATTTCCCATACCACTCATTGATGAGCTGTTAGATGAGTTATCCGGTGCTATGGTATTCACTAAATTGGACTTAAAATCTGGTTATCATCAAATACGGATGAGGGAGGAAGACACCCCCAAAACTGCGTTTAGGACTCATGAGGGCCACTACGAGTACCTAGTAATGCCCTTTGGCTTGACCAACGCTCCATCGACCTTCCAGGCCTTGATGAATGACATACTCAAACCATATTTGAGGAAGTTTGCCTTAGTTTTTTTTGACGATATTCTGATTTACAGCAGTAGTATTGAACAACATGCTGCACATCTGAGAACAATATTCTCAGCACTTGATCAAAACAGGTTGATTGTCAACAAAAAGAAGTGTAATTTTGCTGTTCATTCTGTGGAGTATCTCGGTCATGTGGTCAGTGCAGAGGGGGTAGCAGCAGATCCTAATAAAATCAGCGCAATGACTCAATGGCCTACTCCAAGAGACATAAAGGGGCTGAGAGGATTCTTAGGACTCACAGGCTATTACAGGCGGTTTGTTCAGGGTTATGGAGTGCTGGCAAGACCCTTGACTGATTTACTGAAGTTGGACAGATTTACATGGAGTAAGGAAGCAGAAACAGCCTTTCAAGCTTTGAAGACAGCTATGTCCACACTACCAGTGTTGTCTGTGCCTGATTTTTCTAAACAATTTATTATAGAAACTGATGCTAGCAGCAAGGGAGTGGGAGCAGTACTCTTGCAAGAGGGCAAGCCAATTGCATATTTCAGTCAGAAGTTATCTACAAGAGCACAACAAAAGTCTGTTATACCGAGGCACAGCCCTTGTAGTGCCTGCAAAATTTTCCAGAATTCCAACTATACTCAGTGAGTTCCACAGTTCTCTTCAAGGTGGACACTCTGGGCTGTTCAGAACATATAAACGGATTGCTAATGTGTTCTATTGGGTGGGAATGAAATCAGACATTAAGAAGTACATTGAACAATGTCAACAATGTCAGCAAAACAAGGTAGCCACTCTAGCTCCAGCTGGGCTACTTCAACCTCTACCAATACCTAAAAGCGTGTGGACTGAGATATCCATGGATTTCATAGGTGGTCTTCCTAGAGTTGGAAAAATAGACACCATATTGGTAGTAGTGGATAGGCTAACTAAATATGCTCACTTTATGCTATTAGGACACCCCTATAGTGCAAGTGATGTAGCAAATAGCTTCCTCAATGGTATTGTCAAACTCCATGGGTTCCCAGAGGCTATTATCTCAGACAGGGACAGAATCTTCCCCAGCAACTTTTGGAGGGAATTGTTAAAGCAAGCAGGCACCAAATTGAAGTATAGCACAGCCTTCCACCCTCAAACCGATGGACAGACCGAAGTGACGAATAGGTGCTTGGAGAGTTATCTTAGATGCTTTGTGGGTGACAACCCAAAATCTTGGCCAAAATGGATATGTTGGGCTGAACTATGGTTTAATACAAATTACAATATATCCATTGGAATGACTCCTTTTCGAGCTCTCTATGGAAGAGACCCTAGCCCCATCATCAGAGGCCCTGCCATACCTTCAAATGTTGAAGAAATAAACCTGCTGTACAGTGACAGAGACAGAGTACTAGAACAGTTGCACCAAAATCTCTCTCAAGCACAACAGCGAATGAAAAAATATGCGGATAAAGATAGAAGAGAAGTGACATTAGCAGTGGGGGATTGGGTGTATTTGGAAGCACTCCCATATCGTTGGAAGACTTTAGCTGCTAGAAGAAATGAGAAATTGAGCCCTAGGTTCTATGGTCCTTACCAAGTGTTGGAAAAAATTGGCCAAGTTGCATACAAACTGGACTTACCTGCAGAATGTAAGCTCCACCCAGTGTTCCATGTGAGTAAACTCAAAAAAACAATTCCAGGCAGCTACTTAGCACAACCAATTCCTGCTGCCCTAACTGATGAAGGAAGCCTGCAACCGGATATTGAGGATGTCACAGACCTGCGATACACTAGCAGAGGCGAGGCTGAAGTCTTGGTTAAATGGAAGCACTTGCCTGAATGTGAAAAGTCATGGGAACTAGTGGACAAGCTGAAGACACTATTTGAAGATTTTCCCCTTGAGGACAAGGTGAAAGTCCTAGGGGGGGGGGGGGTATTGATAGTAGACCAGCTGTAAATAGAATCTACTATAGAAGAAATAGGAATGTTAGTAAGTCCTAATTAGTCACATGCTGTTTAGTCAAGGGGTAAACTTGTAATTGAACTATGACAGATTGTATAAATAGCTATCAACTGTACTCTGTTAGGGGTTGAGAATAATAACAGAATTGTAGATTGAGCTTCTCTAACAGCTCAGTTACTGGACTCATAACCAGAGCTTGTAATTGCCCTCAAATTCTTGAATGAAACTCTTCATTTTCTCAATCTGTATCAGTTGAACCTTTCATATACACTCTCATAGGATATAGCTGTAGTACATGATTTGCAACCAGAAGCAGAAAGGTGGTCAGAATCACCGAAGTTCAACTCATCTTAGCGCTAACTATTAATTTTGGTGCAATATTTCAGGCGTCATATTGGAGATCTTTTTGTTGTCCTCCATGTAGATGGAAAGCAAGGAATTTGGAGAGAGGGTCTTCATTTATACTCAAAGATTAACATTGATTTCACAGAGGCAATATTGGGGTCTGTTAGAAAGGTATTAATTTACCCCCAAAAAAATGACGACATTAATGGTCCAAAATGTAGACTTTGTTGATTTATATAATTATGTTCATTTAGAATTTTATCATATATTGGGATGTTTCCTTATTTTGGGAATTTTATGATAAATTTGTTATCAAAGGATATTACTCATTTCATGGATCTTTCTCTACTTTTAGAATCTTATCTTTAATAAGTTGTTAGTTAGTTGATTAGGATTCGACTAGAACGTAACCATCATTTGTATATTTTTTTAAGCCTGGTTTAGTGCTTCAACTTCAAGCATTCGTAACACTAAGGAATGTATTTTTTGGCTATTTTATGTTTTTGAATGTGATATTAACTTTAAACTTCTTTTCCAGGTAGAAACTGTAGAAGGTTTAAGGGATCTCGAAATTCCTTCTGGTATTCAATCTGGGCATTCAGTGAAGCTCTCACGATTGGGCGTTCCAGACATGAAGAAACCATCTATTCGAGGCGATCATTACTTCATTGTCAATGTGCTTATTCCTAAAGATATCAGGTCTCTATTTTTGTCACCATCTTTACTTCTTTCTTATATATCCTTCAAGAAAAATTTTATCAAGTGGAAAATTTTGAGTTTTGTGAATACATTGTTACTTGTGTTTCTTGAAGTTTCTTATAGTTGTGATTTATTTTCATCTCCTTAAATCCATGTTCTAGGGGAACCGAACGCGCACTTGTTGAGCAGTTAGCTTCACTAAGAGCATCTAGGAAAAGTCATTCAATGCCTTCTGATGACATTGGTAATAGTTAATTTTGCTTGAATACTACATTGGATTAAAGTTAATTGTTTGACATTATGGCGAACATGTTAATACATAAAATAAAAAAAGATTTTTCACAAATATGCTTTCCAGGGACGCCTAAAGGAAAATTCAATGAATTCAGAAAGAAGGATTCAAAAAGTGATGCTTCAAGAAAGGGAATCAAAATCGGAAATTCTCTATGGGGATCATTCAGAAACTATCTAAGGTATATATATCTTAGTAGAGCTGTTCTTTAGTGCTAATTCTGGTTGAATATAAACAATCAAGAAAAGTTTTGCACGAATGTTCAGAATTGGGCTATGTAAATTGTCTAGAACAATGTAAAAAGTACACCTGCACCATCATTCAGAATCTATGAAGCACGCACACCTCTGAGATTTGGCGTGTCTCGGTGTCCGAAGTGTCTCAATTTTTTTTTTTGCTTTGACACATCTTAGACACTTCTTGGACACTGCTGAGACACGTCTATAGAGGTTAAAGATGTGTCGAAGTAGTAATGATCAATGAAGGGATTGAAAACATTAAATTTGATTACATCATTTTTAGCTTTCCGGTATAGTAGATGGAGAATGAATGTGAAAAACTTTCATAATTTGTTTAAGAATTTTTCTGTTATGAAATAAATAGTTCGATCTGGATCTTTTATAGATAATGTTCATATTTTATTTAATTATAGTAAATAAATAGTTATATATGTATCGGTATCGGTATCCTATACTTTCTGAAATTAGCAGTATATATGTCCTTATCATGTCGGGTGTTTGTGCTTCATAGTTTAGAATTCTAGATGAAATGAAGATTCATGATGCTGTTAAAAAACTAATTTTCCAAGTAGAATTCATTCATGAATAATATATAGATAAAACTTGTACCTATTTCTTTTTGTGCAGTGGTGGAAAGTCTGAAGAAAGGTTTGCTTCAATTAGCCAGAATACATCAGCAATGTTATGGAGAGCTGGTCACCAAAACCATTTAATTGCACATTCCATTTTTGTTGTTTTCTTTATAATCTGGATTTTTACATCTATAGCCATGTCTAAGCACTCTTTATTTCAGAAAAGAACCTAGTCCTCCTTCATTAATAGAACATAGTGAAAAATATGCTTTGATAGGAAAAGTAGAAAATAGGAAAGGAAGTGAAGGTGGATGAGATGGAAAAGTTTTGATTTTCACGCGTCAAGCTACAAGAGATCGAAATCGAGATTACCTACACTCAAATGGGTCGTGGGTTTGAGTTATACAGGGAGAAGTAGAGAATCACTATTGATCCCCTTTAAAAAAGAATAGAAAAAGATAACAAAATCGAGATAGCCGCCCCACTTGATTTTTGAGGACTGGTTATTACTTTTCTTCAAAATTTGTCACCTATATATTTAGCTCAAGGACACCCTGGCCTAGAATATTGTCTTTGAGCTAAGATGAGTACTGAGTTGATTTTACCTTCGGTTATATTCTTCCCACATACTAGACAATGCACACATATCCATCTGAGCTATTTGCTTTCATGTTGGGAAGTATGCTGAGGAATATAAGTTGTAAATTTTATAAGTAACAAGCTTTCGCAGCATATGTTGAAACATGTTCATGTAAGATGTGAAGTTAGAATAAAATTCTCTTTTCAAGTTGAAAAGAGTCATCTGATGTTGGTTGGCCATTGTTGTTCAAAATATAAATTGTATATGGATAGAGTAATTTACTGTGCAGGTTTCAAATCTCTTGAAGTGTCATTGCTAACATATGTTATGATCTGAGCTAAATTATTTTTTGCTTGTTACTCAGTGATAAGTCTATTTGGACACTAATACTCTCTGCCTTGAGCTCATCACTGAGAGTGGAACAATAAAATAATAATATATTGTTCATGGTGGGTGAGTCACTCATAATGGTGGTGTATGGTAACCTTAGCCAGTAGCCACTACTAACAGAACATTTCCAACACATCAATTGCTTGAGAATCAATCTCCTAAGGGCCATGGAAAGTATATAAGGCAAATCAGGTAGTTGTCTATGGTCTCTATTCTCTTATCAGACAAAAAAATACTATTGAGAAATTATATTTATTGTTAATTCAAACTTTATAAATAATGTTATAACAGTTTTTTATTTTTTGTATTTTTTGGGCTGTATTAAGATAACTTTTTATCAGAACAATGAATATCATTAATAGAATATTAAAAACAAAACTCAACACATTGGATAGTACTACTGAGATAAACTATTCAAAATTAGAATCATTTATTTTATTTGAAATGGATTGAATTGACTAACCAAATTATCTACTGATAATGAATTATTAAAATGATATCACTATACAACTTTGATCAATAAATTTGTAACTCAAAAAGTTAGGAATTTGCAGGCACTAGATGGAAAAGAAATACACCACAGTGATATCTTGAAATATAATACTAATTATCTCTTACCCAATCTTGGTTTCTTAACAATTTGGCACATATGTTGGTAGGTATCTAGCTAATGACCTTTGGTTTGTATCTTGATTACCTACTTTAATAATATCACGCAGTTGTACAATCTAGACCGTCTAATTTTGATCGGGTAGTTAACATTCTAACTTTGGCAAATCTAATCCAGAGTACAAAGTTAGAAATCAGACAACCATGATCGCCAAACGCTTTAGTAAATTCGTTCCCTTTGATTCACACTGGCAATTTATGTTCTAACACTCTTTTTAACGCTTACTCGTTTATTGGTTGATATTTATATGACTTCTACTATTTTGAAAGTAGATTCCCACATATAGAAAATGATAATGAAATACATTAGTGGGTCCCATAAAATTTCAACTTATACCAAGAAAAATGTTGAAAATAAAGTGTTAAAAAGTATATTTCAAAATAAACAATGTTTTGGTTATATCTTATGTTAGGCTTGTCTTGAAATATAAGCTGCATATGAATGAGTTCTTACAAAAAGCCAAATACAGCTTAAAGTCCCCTTGGTGGGCACAAAAGCTACAACTTTATCATTTGTTGCCATCATTAGTAACCTTCACTAATTTTTTTCTTTTTTAGCAAAAGTGGTAGTGATAAGGTACTTTTCAGGTCTTTCTTTTTTTACTCCCGTCTCTTTTGCAAATGTAAGAGCATCCACGATGGAAACTTTTTATCTCTTAAGAAAGGAGCTTTAATAGGTACCACAATTGTGGAGAAAAAAAATGAGTACCTATTAGGACGAAATTCTTGATTAGGAAGCCCTCTCCCTTCTCTTTTGTAGGGACCCACACTTTTACTTTTCAATAAAAAATTAATAAGACATGTTGCTATCATATAAATTATTGTTAATGTAAAATGATAAAAAGTTACTAGTGGGACCCATTTAGTAAATTTTGTTGAAGTTCTTAGTTGGAGTGATGAAGTTCTTATATAAGTACTATATTAAAAAATTATAAATAAATGACGTGTACATGTAGGACCCATTTAAGAACTCAAATGGGAGTTCCTTCATTGATGATGCTCTAAGAGACTATATATATATATATATATATATATATATATATATATATATATATATATATATATAAGGTGATCTTTGCACATAAAGTTTCAAATGGAGTGAAGATTTGTTCATGATTAAGCTCTGGCCCATTAGTTATTTATACTTTAGAGTTAATTTGTTTGAATTTTTCCTTTAGAATTTCTAAATTATTATTTGAATAAAAGTTACAAGTAATAACTTTTTATCTATAATGAGTTATTTATCTATATATACCAATAATAAAGTTTTGCACATGATTAATTATATATTCTAACATTTTTTAGCAATATAATTTTTTTTTCTTCTTAAAATTTATAAGTAACATTCTGATAGCAATAAAAATGTAAAAACGGTAGCTCTAAGTGTCATTTTACTAACTTTACACTCTACATATATCTTACTATCCACCATCAAATATTAAATCAAACTCTTGCAAAATAGCAATAAAATCAATGAAGTGATTAAGAAGACACTACTTTCTTAACCACCATATCTAATCACACGGTTTTTCTTAACAAAATCCGACCCAAGAAACATATATTCATGGAGCACAAGAAATAGAAAATGCTGTCCTTGATTAATTGCCACAAGAAAATTGTTTGTATTTTAAAACTCATAATTTATTAGTAGTTGGAAAAGTAGGTATAGTTGAATAACTTTAGTCATCACATGGGTAACCAAATAGTAAGTTAATGCCCTTATCACTATTTGTGTCTAAAGTTGTTTTCGTTTAAAAGTAACCAAACACTAGCTTTCCAACTAGATAACCTTGAAAACAGCTAACTTGGTGTTGTTGAATTTGTGTCACGAGTTATGGTTGTGGACACCAATGTGCTTTATATTAAGTCCTCAAGAAAGTGTACACAAAAAACCTAGCTAGCACATTTTTCTTTCTATATTATTTATTTTTTCCCTTTTTTTTTCTAGAGTTGATATAGATTTGTAGCATAGGTTAGATATAGTTTTCCTTTTTAAAATTGTTATATTATTGAATTTTCACTCCTAAGTTGCTTTTTATATGAACGTGGAAGTTATTATTTATGTTGTGACTTGTAAGATGGTAGTTGCTTGTTGGGTGGTCCTACAATAACAATCTTTTCTTTTCTTTTTTTATAAATAAAATAAACAGCTACGTCAATCAATATTCTTATAGTAACTTTGTGTTACGTATAAAATCTCTTCAACAACAATACATGCATATATAAATAAAGATGAACACTTTGATATTGTAGAGTTTTGTTATATATGGTACTTAACATCTAATTACTTAATGACATCTCTCATTTTTTATATTTAATTATTTTAAAATTTATTTAAAATTTCAACTAATTTTATCATCAGAATAGATTTTATAATAATAATAATAATAATAACAATAATAATAATAATAATAATAATAATATACCTAGTTGTTGGGGAGAAAGGATTATAACGTTACGTAGGGCTCGTAGTCAACAATCATTTGTTTGGCAAAGTTTATCTTTCGATGGAAATTAATTCACAAAAGGATTTATATATTATGCTTCTCAAGAGCCAAGACGTTAAAATATAGCTATAATTTTTACGAACACCAATAGCACTAGAATAGATTCTTTCGCTTAACGTTTTACTTTGTGTTTAATTTATATACACAATAAGTGTATAAGCTTTTACGATCACTACCAATCACAATTCATGTAGTGGTTGGTTACCAATTGACTAATTGGTGGTTACCAATTGACCAATTTCTCTTTAATGATGTGTCACCATATGATTTGTAGATATTGTACAGCATGCATACACATATTGTGTATATAAATTAAACTCAATTACTTTTGCCTATTTCGCATAAAAATGCATGCAATTTTTATATTTTTAAAATATTATTCTCTTTCTTTTCATATTACTTGACATTTCTGATCAAAATATATTGCTTGACATTTTAGTTAAAAAAAATTATCTAATATTACTTGAGGTTTTATAATCCCAATGAAAAAAAATAACTTTTTTATTATAACTTTGAATCATCAATATGTAGTTTTCTTTTTTTAATTCTTAATTATTAAGAGAGAGATGAAGTAGCAACAGTCATATTAAAAAAGTCTGAGATAATTATCACGAATTCTAGACTATTAATTTCTTTCTTAACTTGTGTGTCATAACCTCAAACGTCAAATAAAATAGGATGAAGTAGTATTAATTAGTTTTTTGTTGCATTAATTACAAAAATGTGGTTTAAGTCGCCGAGTTGTGTCAAATTTTCAATGTAATATTATTTAGGTTTAAATATGTTTTACCTCCCTATGCAATAGAGAGGCCCACTAATAACCAACTTTCACTCTCAAATGTCGTCTATCACGTCACATATAAATAGCAATGACTTTCATTGGGACTAGATATACATTTATTAATATTGCCTCTTCCGATCTGCGCGTATACTAAGTTAAGCATCAAAGTACTTGCAGGTACAACCCCCTCTACATGCAAAACTCCAATCACCGCTCGTGATCTCGATTATCCACCTCATATCAAGTGATATAAAGTAATCCCAAGTAGGTAGCTCAGTTGGCGAGCTAAGAAATACCGAATGAGTGCACTAAAAGAGTGCAAGCTGGAGGTCCTGAATTCAAACTCGGAAAACTAACACTTCCCCCTCCCCCACTAACGTTTCTTATAAAAAAAAAAGTGATATAAAGTATAAACACACTTTCAAGTCTCAACCAAAAGAGTATGTTATAGAGTACCGGATAATCTACTCCAAAAGCATTTATCTTTAAAAAAATATAATAAACACTACTCAATCACAAAAATAATATTATAATAAGAATTTAATTTATATATATTATCGTTGTAACAATTTTTCACACTATCATTAAATTATAACTGTTAAATTATTAAAAACGTTTGACTTTTTTGATTCGCAGTAAACTCACGCACACAACTGTGAGGTCTCAGGTTTGAACTCAGAACATAATATCCAGCCAAATATTTGCCAATTGAGCTGGGACTTACGAGTTTGACTTTCATTATAACTACTTCCGTCATTTATCTGTAAAAAAATATACTAAAGTCTATTAAATAGATTTCAGATACCTCGAAGGATTAGTCTCCAAAGTCGTCGTGAATGATCCATTGGTTTAAAAAAAGTAATAATAATAAAAAGGCTAAATATTAGTTTTGGTCTTTTATCTTTGCTCTTGGTTTCACTTTGGTCATTTATCTTTTTTTGGTTTATCTTTTATTTTCGTTTCATTTTGGTCTCTGCCGTTAGTTTTTTCTAACGGACGCTACGCTGGTCATTTATTGTTTTTAGTTATTTGTTAAATTATGTTTTGTGTTTTTTAAATTTAAATAAAGTAAAAGATGACGTGGATATTATTTTAGAATTAAATAAAACGTTTACGGGCCACGTCATTTAATGAAGATGAACGCCACGTCAGCAGTTAACTGGCAGCGTGGCGTCCGTTAGAAAAAACTAACGGCAGGGACCAAAATAAAACAAAAATGAAAGATAAAAGACCAAAACGGACTAAAAAAAATAAAAAACTGAAATCAAGAGCAAAGATAAATGACCGAAAGTGATATTTAACTTGATAAAAATATAAACGAATGTATTATACTCGGTATACATGACATTTATTCGTACAACAAGTAATGTATTATCGCAGTGGCATGCATAATGTTTTTCTTTTCTCGACTCTCTCACTCCACTTCGTGTCGTGTTGTGTTCTGTTTTCTCCATTTTCTCCAAACTCTCCAAACCTCAAAACCATAACTGTTATCTCTGCTCTCTTCCTTTGTCTCTTTTTATCTCCTCTTCTCAAAAAACACACACAAACGTGACACTCATTTGTCTTCTGAGTAGTAACCTTAAAACCCAAACAAAACAAAGAACACACATTTCAATTTCACTTAACAATGCAATTGCAAATGCACCTTCAAAAACTCAACCATTTCACTTTCTTCTTCTTCTTCATGTTTCTTCTCCCTTTCTCAAAATCAGATCTAACTTCCGAACGCGCCGCTCTCTTATCTTTACGCGCCGCCGTCACTGGCAGAACCCTCTTCTGGAAAACAACCTCCTCTACTCCCTGCAAATGGCTCGGCGTCCAATGTAACCAAAACCACACCCACGTCGTCGAACTTCACCTCCCCGCCGTCGCACTCTCCGGCCAACTCCCCACCGGCATCTTCTCCGACCTTCCCAACCTCCACACTCTCAGTCTCCGTTTCAACGCTCTCTCCGGTCCCCTTCCTTCCGACCTCGCCGCTTGCACTTCCCTCCGTAACCTCTACCTCCAACAAAACCTCTTCTCCGGCGAGATTCCGGCGACTCTGTTTCAACTCACTGGTCTCGTTCGTCTTAACTTGGCTTCCAATAACTTCTCCGGCCACATTCCTTTAGGGTTCAAAAACCTAACCCGATTGAAAACCCTATTGCTTCAAAATAACAAGTTCACCGGTTCACTTCCTGAGTTAACTCGTGGTGAACTCGCTCAATTCAATGTTTCTAATAACATGCTAAACGGCTCAGTTCCTGAAAAGTTACAAACTTTCGATAAAAACTCATTTTTGGGTAACTTTTTATGTGGAAAACCCCTTGACCCATGTCCTCTAAATGGGGGTGCAAATACTAAAAATAGTAGTGGAAATGGTGCAAATGGTAATTCAACAAATGTGGTTCATGGAAATCAAGGGTTGGTGAAGAACAAGAAAAGCAAATTATCTGGTGGTGCAATTGCTGGAATTGTTATTGGTTCAGTGGTGATTCTTTTGTTTGTGGTTTTTGCATTGATTCTATTATGCAGGAATAGAAATGGTGAAAAGACCAATTCTGTTGATGATGTTGCTGCAGCTTTAAAGCATAATCAGAATGCTGAGGTGGCAATTCCAGTTGAAACTGGAAATGGGTATTCGACGGCGACTCCGGTGGCGGCCGCTACGGTGAATGGTGGTGATGGTGGAGAGAAAAAGTTGGTGTTTTTTGGGAATTATGGTAAGGTGTTTGATTTGGAGGATTTGTTAAGGGCTTCTGCTGAGGTATTAGGAAAAGGGACATTTGGGACATCTTATAAGGCTGTTTTGGAGGCTGGTCCTGTTGTGGCTGTGAAGAGGTTGAGAGATGTTACTATTTCTGAGAGGGAATTTAAGGAGAAGATTGAAAGGGTTGGTGCTATGGATCATGAAAATTTGGCACCTCTTAGAGCTTATTATTTTAGTAGGGATGAGAAGCTTCTTGTTCATGATTACTTGTCTATGGGAAGCTTATCTGCATTTTTGCATGGTAAGTGTTAACTTAGAGCATCATCTCTTATCCTTTTTACTTGTTCATGTTTCTGTTTTATTAGTTTTTCTGGTTATGATTTCAGATTTTATTTACTTGTTTCAGCATAAAGAATTATTACTGCAATTTGCATTCTTTTTGTGCTTTTATATACTTTTCTGGAGAATACACCATTGAATTGTTATCAATCACTGACTGTTGATTAGTTACATTGCATTCATCCATTTGGGTTTGTTACTTTTTTAAGGTTGTGATTTGGTAATGCCCCGACATAGACACGTAGACACTAGTTTTAGTTTGAAAAATGCAAGTAAATGAAGTGTTGGTGTCCGTGTCTGACACGACATGTTTCGGACACCAGACATGTCTTCAACTTGAATTGTCGGTGCTATAGAGTTTGGCATCAGTTTTTAAATCCCATTGCTTTTAAATAGAGCTTCACAATTCAAATATCATTGATTAACATGAACAATGATAAAATGAAAGTTCATTGTTTAATTTTCAATACAGGGAACAAAGGAGCTGGTAGAACACCATTGAATTGGGAAATGAGATCAGGAATTGCACTTGGAGCTGCTCGAGGAATCGAGTACCTACATTTACAAGGACCTAACGTTTCACATGGAAACATAAAATCATCTAACATCCTCCTAACAAAGTCCTATGATGCAAGAGTATCTGATTTTGGCCTTGCACACCTTGTTGGTCCTTCAACCACACCGAATAGGGTTGCCGGTTACCGTGCCCCCGAAGTAACCGATCCTCGCAAAGTATCTCAAAAGGCAGATGTGTATAGCTTTGGTGTATTGCTCTTGGAACTTCTAACCGGAAAGGCTCCAACTCACACACTCTTGAATGAGGAGGGAGTTGACCTTCCTAGATGGGTTCAATCAGTTGTTAAAGAAGAGTGGACTTCTGAAGTCTTTGATATTGAACTACTTCGGTATCAAAATGTTGAAGAGGAAATGATTCAGTTGTTGCAACTTGCTATAGATTGTGCCGCCCTGTACCCCGACAACCGCCCTTCAATGTCTGAAGTGAGACAGAGCATCGAAGAGTTACACAGGTCGAGCTTGAAAGACGGTCAAAACCAAATCCAACAACAACATGATTTGATCAATGATATAGAATCGTAAATCATACTACCTCCGGTCCATTTTATAAGAGACAATGCAGTTTTAGGTTCACTGAATAACTGATGTATCTGGTCTATAAAGTGGACCAGAGGTAGTATATCTTCAAGATGAGTTTGGTCGACTCTATCTCACTACTCACTACTGATGAATTGTGAAAGGATCTTCATGGCTTGATGAAAAGCTCCTATATCTTACTTCATGAATCATGTGCTTATGTTGTAACCTTTTTTTAGCTTAGGTATCAATTTTCATCATAACCAACCTCTGAATTTTCCTCCCTTTTCTATCCAATCTTCATTGTATTAGTTTACCCTTTTTTCTTCACAATCAATGTCTTGAGGAAGTGCATATCTGTTTCATTATTAGTTATTGGCTGTGGATTCTTGTTGATGTAATTATTACTCTTTGCTTTAGTATTAGCTTTTGCTTTTGGTGTAACCTTTTTCTGTGTTGAAAATGAGATGATATAGTCATTGTCATGGTTTGGTAGTTTTGTCTCTTAGGTGGCATATGTCACCTCTTTTATTGTTGAGTCTTGTGAACCCTGATACAAAAGGATGATTTATACGTGACCCGTGCGTTGTGATACTGTATTTGTTATAATTTTCTATAAAATTATAAATACGTTGAAAGTTGCAAAATGTAATAAAAAAAAGGAAAAATTCGATAAAATGCGATTTTTCAAATTTTTAAAAATAGTTGTGTTGCAAAAATTTTAAAAAAATTGGTATCTTCTTATAATATTAATAATTGAGTAAAAATGAAGAAAAAGGAAAATGAGATTTAAGGTAAAATATGCACCCCCGTTGACACTCCTGTTGGCGTTTTTGTTGCCGATCCCGTTGGCACTCCAGTTGCCGCTCTCATTGTCGCTCTCGTAGCCGATCCCATTGCCTGTTTCTCATTACCGATCCCATTGCCAGTCTCTCGTTGCCGCTGCTGTTGCCACTTGTTTACTCCTTTTTTCTATAAGATATAATATTAATTTAATCATATTCACTTAATTATAAAAAGGTTATTTTGTAATTTTAGTAGTTATTTTGTAATATTAATTTAATAATTGATTTTTTTGGAAAAAATTGTTTTGAAACTTTTGTTAGATGTATGTTTTTTTTTAACAATTGGTTGTGGTTAAATTGATTAATTTGAGTAGATTATAAAAATAGTTAAAATAATAATTTTTTTTAGTAAAAAAAATTATGAAAAAAAATCAGAAAAAAATGAAAAAAAAGCTGAAAAGTATTTGAAAAAAAAGCTGAAAAAACTATTTTGGAAAAAAAAAACTGACACGCGTCAGCGTGTCAGAATTGGGAAAAAAATTTGAAAAAAAATTGAAATAAAATGAAAAAAATAAAACTGACACGTGTGAGCGAGTCAGAAATGTTTTTTTTTTTAAAAAAAACAAATTGCTAAAAGTTGTTATTTTTTGTCTTTTAGTGGTAGTTTTACGATTTTGCCCCTATTTTTGGCCAAATGGCAAAATTTTATTCTAAATTAGATATTTTCCTAACATGTGTTTTTATTATATTGAGAGTAGAAACAAGCTTCGATCAATTTTCCTCGAATTGGCAGGTGGAGTAAAATGTGGTAATGAAAATATCAGTTTCACTCCTTACCAATTAGGGTTGATTGAGATATTGGTGAAGTCAAAATAACTCTTCATTAAGATTAGTACTCTTTCAAACAAAAATAACTACTTTGTTTATGAAAAAACAAAAAAATACTTTCAGCACAGAACTTAGTAGGAACTTATTTGGATAAATTTAGTAAAAATTATTCTATGATGTGTAAGATGCTAAAGTCAAACAGTTGTCTCCATGTGTATAAAAGTTTGATATTTCTCTATAGCTTTAGAGTTGGAGACTATCAGGGATAAGATTTTGAGCATGAGAATCGAATGATTAAACACCTAGGGCTTGTTTGGATATTTGGATCAACTTATTTGAACTTATTTACTAGCATAAGTATTTGTAAGACTGTTTGAGATAGCTTATGAAAATAGGATATGTTTATAAGCCATTTTAAACTAATTTCCATAAGCTCTTAAGAATAGTTTATGAAAATAGCTTATAGCTTATAGAAAAATAGTTTAATATTATTTTATCTTTTATTACAGAAAAAGCTTATGCATAAGTTCTTATATAATAAACGATTATGTCATAAACGGTTAATTAAGCTGTTTATCTAAATAGACCCTAATCTGACATGATTTTTAATAATAGGCTATTGATGTAATCTTTGGTTATTTTGATTACTAAAAAGTGTCAACATTAGAGTATTATAACTTTAACATTAGATAAGCTATATATTGGTTCAAAGGTTCCCATATAAGCTATTTTTAATATTGTGACTACACATATGTTAAACAAATGCTTTCTTATCCTTAATGTAGATTTTAAAATTCAAATATCAATCCATATTATACAGTGGCTGGCTCTTGAATCATTTCCCTCAGGTGAGTACAAATCAAACTGTCAAAAGGTGATTTATGTGTGGATGTGATCATAGTTGTAACTTTATGGTGGACCAAATTATATAGTATATATATATATATATATATATATATATATATATATATATATATATATATATATATATATATATATATATATATATATATATATAAACACATAGTGGAGTGTCAGTGATCTAGACCACTCTCTGATACTCTGTTATTGTTAATATTTTGAGAGGTTTCTTTCAAATAAGGTTGAAAACTAATAATAATGTAATGAGAAGAAACAAAGATTTCCAATTTGTAATCCCACCATTTTGTCTTAATGCTCTGATTAATGTCAGTAACGTGACAACTCCATTGTAAACGTGCACTACTAGAAAAATCGGAAATAGAGACGGACGGATTCCGTCTTTAAAAGTGGGAAATTCCGTTTCTAAGCATTTTAGAGACGGAACTAGATCCGTAGCTGAAATTGCGGTCGCAAATGCTTCAGAGACGGAATATGTCATGTCGTCGCTAACCAGAGACGGCCTATTTCCGTCTCTAACATTAAATAATTTGTCGCTAACTTTCAGCTCATATAGTTTATGTTGACCAAAAATCCGTCTCTGTATCCGTCTCTATTGGCTGTTTTTTTTTTAATTCCGTCTCTAATGCCGTCTCTAATGACTGTGTTTTTTCTACCTTTTTCCAAAACTAAATATATTTTCCTGCCTAAAATATCAAATTAATTCAGATTTCAATACACATTTCAATCAGCCTAAAATACCAAAATAATTCAGATTGCAAAAAGTTACACTTAATCAAACTATATTACTAAAATACTAAAAGTGTTTAAATAACTATATTGCAAAAAGTTACACCCAATACTAACTAAAACATTGTCCAAAAGTTACACTTAATCAAACTAACATTAAATTTAGCAAAAGCATATATGTTGCTAAATCTAATCAAAATTCATCCATTCTAGCTTCAGCTATCTCCTCATCTCCTCATTGTAATAGCCATCCTCTTCTTCAGGTGCATCAAGTAAAGCTTTTAAATTTTTATTACGCATAAGCCTCTCAAACATCTGCTCATATCGGTCTACTTTTCTCTTTATGTTTTCTTGTTCAATATTCTTCTCTCGAAGCTCTTGAAGCTCAACTGTTAATGTTTGAACCTTATCTTTCAATATAGAAACCTCTTCTGACGATGTTGCATCTTTATACCTCGAATCCTTCAAATATTCTTTAACATCAGACGCATGAGATCCTACTCCAAGAATACGTGCCTTTTTGCTTATGCCACCTACAACTTCCAAGAATACATCATTATCAAATTTTTGTGCCGATTGCTCGCCCGTAACATCACCACTTTGAAGCTGTCTCTCAGTTAATTGTGATTGAAACATTTCCTGAAATTAGAGTTATTAGTCTATATTTACATTTAAAAAACCCAACTTTCAGAATTACAAATTACAAAATAGTAGACACATACAGCTATTTTTGCTTGTTTCTCATTCAACCACTCATTCGATTTTCCCTTCGGCCTATGGAGTCGCTCGTAAAGCTCATACATCATTGGATCTCTATTAAGTTCTACCTTTTACAAGAATAACAAGGAAACGATAAATTAAAACAAATTTAATTAAATAGTATTGCTTTCAATAAAAAAACACTAACCATTTTCTTTGCATGCTCCCTTGCAGATATGGAACCTCCAGAGTGCACATTATGTCCTTCTTGGGCCTGCCTATTTTGCTTATTATATAGTTTCTGAAATTCTTTGCCAATTGTCATCTTTCCATAGAAGTTTCAATGGTTCTAAATACTCTTCCTCAATCCAACCACTTTTATCTTCTCCACTACACACCTTAAACAAAGCATTTTTCAATGCCGGTGATCCACAACTATTAAAACTCTTTTTAATTTGGTTATCATCCTTCTGAAGCCATTTATACTTTGCCTGCAAATATTGGAAGGGTACCAATTTCAGAAACATATGTTGAGCTATTTCCAAGGAACCACTTATGAAACAAAATCGGTGAAGCAGTTGAAATAAGAAAGGCAGTCCAAATAAATAAGGACTGCTGAATAAACATTTAACTATGCTATTTATTTGTTACCAAAACCTTAAGAAGAATTTGAATAACATATATTTGCAGATCTAGGAATAAACTGTGCAATATATTCTCTGCCATATTGATATACCTAGCTTGTTTCAACTTGTGCAGGCAAATCAAACTCTATCATGAGGTTAACGAAGAAATGAAAAAATAATATATAATGAGGGAAAAATATCCAAGAAACTGGTCAAAATTTTCATGCTTTAGGAAACAGATTTATCAGTATCTAAATAACTTTTTGCAATTCAGTTTAGCATGGCCCTGATTAAGAAAATTCAGTCCATAAAAAAATAACTATTTAAGCATGCAATGATCTCCAATAAAACAGTTACACAAATTCTGATGCAGTAATTGAAGATGTCAATTCTATGCAGTACTGCTGTACCAGAATTAAAGAAGAAAGATTGGTAAAGAATCAAGAGTGTGGGCCAGAAATTGATTCAATGGAGAATCAAGAACCAAGATTGGTTGTAAACTCAAGAAAACGATCAAAGACAACAGAATTGCCATGGTCAAAACAAAAGGGGACAAATAAGAGAATGTTAATAACTAATAAGGAAGAAGGCCAAGAAAATTTTGGTATTGTTAATAACTAATAACTAGTGGGCAGTTATTGTTATTATAGGCTGCTAGTGTGTATTATTGTGAATTAATTCCATTTAGAACCAGTTTCTATCAGACAAGAACTGAAACCGTACTTCAGGAGTAACAATCTCGATTTTAAGAAAGTTAACCAACAACTGAAACCTTACTTCAGAAGAATGGGATAATCAAAACATTCCATTGATGTTGAACCTAAAACCTTTACTTAAGTGTATTTAATAGCATTCTCAAGGAGAGTGAAACAAAGTTGCTGTGGGTTGGAAAGCATAGCCATACCTTAAATTCATCAAACCATGCATCTCTCATAATTTCGTCCACATTATTCCAAGAAGTCCACGCCCCATCAAACTTTACCTTGAAGAATTTTGTTATAGCACCTCTCACTCTAGATTCTGGCTCAAAGCTGAAAGTATCAAAAAAAATTGAGTAAGATGAAACTTCAAATTAAGTGGAAAAAATTGTAAGATGAAACTTCTAATTTCGTCTCTAACCAAAACAATCCGTCTCTAAAGGCGTCTCTATTAGAGGCGGAAAAAATTCCGTCTCTAAATTCCGTCGGTATTTGAGACTTTTCAAGTAGTGAACACCACTATTTGGAAGTCATAAATGTAGAATGGAGATTTATTAATAAAAGTAGATTATTGAGATTTAATTTAAAAAATTAAGTGGAAATATGGAGGAGCATCCTAGAGCCTCCAAAAAAGTTTCCTTTAGATATTTATATTGATATTATTAATATAATACTTTGTGGTTTAGAAAAGTGAACTAAAAATATATTGTGATATTTAATTATTGATAAAATGAAATTTGATTTTAAAAATTGGATGTCATAAAGGTTGAGTGGACATTAATTAAGCCAAAAATAATCTTGAGATATAAGTTGGAAAATAAATGAAAATGATGTGGAGCATCCTAAAGGCTCAAAAAAAGCTTCATTTAGATATTTATATTGATGGTCGGAAACTTCGTTAAGCACTAGTTGTTCGCACGATACGGTGAATATGACGTCACTCTGTTGCATCGCTATATTTCATTTGCTCTATGAACCCGCTATTGAATAGTTAAATATGCGCTCGTTCGTTGCGTGGATTGCTGATGCTCCATTTAATTTTGTTTCATACGAGGACGTCACACCAGGTACGGGGGATGATCTTCGGGTTATATTCGGGCTATAGGGTATCATTAAGGTTGTAGGGATTTCAACTGATCCCTTGAACCCCTAATTAAATAAGCATATGGCCTCATAAAATGAGGCCAGCACCTAAGAATTTGTTTTGAAACATTTGATTAATAATTTAATTATTAATAATGAAGGTTGAATATATGTTCATTATGAATATTGTTTGTACGTGTTTGCTTTTATTGAACTGTTGAGTTTTAGTGTTAATTGAGTATCTAAATGTCAAAGGTGACATGCTGGTATGAAACCAAGCGTGTTTTATTCTTGTAAACTAAAATCTTCCACTTATTATATTTGTTTTAGTTGTTATTATATTATTATATTATATATTATATTGGTACCAAACGATTAAATTGATTTGTTCGATCGGATATTGACTCTGGTTTAAGTGTCTTATATGGAGATTAGTTTTATCAATATAATATGAAACATGTTATTGCCTTATGGAAGGATTTAGAGAGCCAATGAGTAGTGTAAGATTTAAGGTTTAAAAATGTTGTAGGCTATATATTAAGAGAGGAAACAATAGAATTAGAGTTAGTAATTAAACTTATGTTAATATTTTGATGTTTTGATATTTGAATAAGAAATACTATTGGTGGATTTGAGAGTATATATAAAAAAGTATATGGATTCAAATGAGTAAATGTGCGGGTAAGACATGTGTGTCCTTGTTACTATCTTTCTTAAACTATGTGATGTATGACTATGACTTGATATCATTGTGATGAGCTACCTAGCCTGTAACAGGTGAGAATGGTGCTCAGGTGATACTGTCACTACAATGTGATTGTGTTTGTGATATGTGGTTGTGCGTGTTGTGATATGGTGTCCTTGAGTCTGAGTCACCTAGCATGTAAGAAGCGAGAATAATAATCGAGTCGTGTTATGGCAAACCTAGTATCTTTGAGTTTGAGTTACCAAGTCTGTGAGAGGCGATTTGGTACTTAAGTGATGTCATAGTTGACCTAGTGTGGTTGAGTCTCAGTTAGCTAGCCTGTGAGAGGAGGCCGGTGTCTCCGAGTCTGAGTTACTTAGCCTGTGATGAGAGACAATAATGGTGTTTATGTGAAATATAACTCACTTAGTTTCATTGAATCTGAGCTACCTAGCCCGTGAGAGGTGAAGATGGTGCTTAGTTGCTATGGTGTTTGGTTACATGTCATTGAGTCCGAGGCATCTGGCCCTAGGGTGAGGCAAAGATGGTTCTCCTTTTTTTTCTCTTGAGTCTAGGGAGAGACATTCTTGTGTTTGCTGTATGAGACATGCATATCATACCGTAGTGGCTTGTGAGGATTTATGATTTATAACGATTTATGACTCGTGATTATCTTTGTGAGAAATTGATGTTTGTAGTGACTTGCTTGATTTACCTTATATAATAGTTTAATAATTTCTACATTTTTTATTGAATGAAAAGAAGGTGTAACCTATATGTATTTTAAACAAAATGTTGTTTCACACTTTGTTATTCAATGGCTTTATCGTTGTGCTTAATTCAAATGAGACTAGTGTCTGCCTTTATGTTTATCTTATGGTCTTAATATGGCATGAATGCGATTCTCACCGTACAACCACATTTTTCAGATAATTTTGACGGGTTACGTGTCTTGCCTGGAATTCCATTTCAGCCGAACGTTTTTGGATATGAGACACAGGTTCTCATGTCCTCGTGATTATATGGTGTCAAGCTCTGAATAGGTGTAATATCAGAACGATGAGTTTTATGTCAATGTATTTTTATTAATAGTGAATTCACTATAAGTTTCTGTAGATGTAAAGAAAGAATGATGCATGTGGTGCCTTTATCCCGAGTGCGGATAGAATTAGTCAAATGCAGTATGATAGTCTTATAAAGCTTTATTTTATTCACGTTATTTAAAATTATTTCAAAAAGGTCCTCTAAAGTTTCGCAAATTTATTTATTAAATTATTTTTGGGAAAAGGGTGTCACAGTAGCTTCTCTATATCGTGGTATTCGATTCCCCACTGTGATGATCCTGGCGAGACACTGCAAGAACTCAGGATTGGTGGTAGAGTGTTCCATTATGAAATTGTGATATGAGATTTGTACCAATGAAAATATTGAAACGGCACATGTCCTCCTGATCTCTCCTCTAGTTTAGAATCTCTCCATGGAGTAGATATGGGCCCATGCATATTTTTTTTGGTTTTGTTTCTATTGGTTGTTCATTTAAAACACTAAAACACAATATTAATATTTAATTACTTATTACTTTACTACAATAAATATTGTTGATGTGTACTCACCCCTTTGTTTTCTTGTTTTGGCTTATATTCGCTTTTATTAAGATGGAAAACCCGAATGAACCTCGCACTAGAGTGGATGTGGAATTCACAAATGGATTTTGGACGCCCGATCACTACAAAAAAATTGTCCATTAGCGACGGAAATTAGCGAGGGACTAATGTTCCCTCGCAAAAACTGGAATTAGCGACGGAATTTGCGAGGGAATTGGGAATGTCGTATTTTTTGAGAATTAGCGACGGAATTTTGAAAATTAGCGACGGAAATTTTGAAAATTAGCGACGGAATTCCAGTCCCTCGCTAATTCCCTCGCTAATTTTTGGCAGTTTTCAAATGATGGGACTCAGTGCAGGTATTTAGCGACGGAATTTCAGTCCCTCGCTAATTTTTGACAGTTTTCAGATGATGGGACTCAGTGCAAGGGTTGGTAAATGTGCAGCAATTAGCGACGGACAGTTCCGTCGCTAATTCCCTGGCAAATTTTTTTACTTTTTTCCCTTAAATCCGTTTACACCCTCACTCTTCTCTCTCACTCACAACACCCTCACTCTTCTTCTCTCCTCTTCACCCTTCCTCTTCCCTTACTTTTCTTCTCACTCACACCACCACCACGCCACCACCACCACACCACCACCACACCACCACCACGCCACCCTTCCTCTTCCCTCACTCTTCTTCTCTCCTCTTCTTCTCACTCACACCACCTTCACCACCACCACCACCCCACCTTCACACCACCTTCTCTCCTCTTCTTCTCACTCACACCACACATCACCACCACGCCACCTTCACCACCACCACCACCACCACCACGCTACCACCACGCCACCACCACTCTCACTCCTCCCTCTCTCTCTCTCTCTCTCTCTCTCTCTCTCTCTCTCTCTCTCTCTCTTTCTCCCTTACTCTTCTCCTTCTCTCTCTACCATCCACACATCACCACCACGCCACTTTCCCCACCACCACCACCACGCCACCACCACTCTCACTCCTCTCTCTCTCTCTCTCACTTTGGAAATAATAATAATAATAATTAAAATAATATAATAATAAATATAAAAAAAGCAGATTAAAAGAAAACAGAAACAGACAGACTTAGCGAGGGAATTAGCGAGGGAAAATTCCCTCGCTAATTAGCGATGGATTAAAATTCCCTCGCTAATCCTAGTAGTGAGGAGGGAATTAGCGAGGGAACCATTCCGTCGCTAATTCCCTCGCAAATGACCATTAGCGACAGATTTAGGTCATTTTGCGAGGGAAATTTCCCTCGCTAATGACCAGTTTTTTTGTAGTGGATTATCCAAACTCAACAGTTATATACGATGGGGGTCTTACAATTTATGTCACTACAGGAATCTATCCTAACTTCAGTACCCGTATTATCACCGTAATCTGATAGTCTCTTTTTATTTACCCTTGGAAGACATGTGGGTTGCCGCTGCTCTGGCACAAAACCGACACTATATGGGACCCCTTCCTCACTTTCCTAGACATTAGGAGGACTAGGATTATGTGTGGAACCAATCATGAATAAAATAATTTTGATGTCTAATGTATATGTATAATAAATGCGGGTTATTTTAGGGGTGACTGTAGTACTTATGTAGTGGATGACTCTATTAATTATGTGGACCGTTGTACTTTTCTGTGGGTTTCAAAAATAAGTGTGTGTCAGAAGTTGTGTGAAATGTACTATCGACGTTTCAGTGTAATGATAACGTGTTTTTAATAATATTTAAAGTTTAAAAATTTAAAATATGTATGTTTATACAGAAATAAATCGCTAAAAAAAATATTAATATTTAACCAAATAAATAACAAATTGATAAAAGTATATTATTGATCACGATATTAGAGAGTGTCTCATTATCGTCGTCTATAATAGTTTTAATATAAACACTCATCCCAGGGCAACATGTATCTTTTCCATATTTTAAATATATTCCATTTGTTTATAACGTCATGATGCGACCCCCCCCCCTTTCAAAAATAAATCAAATATATTGAAGTTATAGTTTTCCCCTATTTTTTTTGACAAAATAGTTTTCCCCTATTAAACATGGTTTCTTCTCACTACAACAGATTTGGGGATTGGGAGCGCTTTTTTTAGGCCATAAGTAGCGCTTTCGGGCACTCCTAAAGCTTGCGCTCCAGTTGCCAATCCCCCAAAGATAGCGCTCAAAAAGCGCTACCAATGAACAGGCAAGAGGAGCGCTTTTTAGTGTAAGCGCTCCTTATTCTCAGATGCGCTTAGACCATAGGTAGCGCTTTCTGTAAAAAGCGCTACTTATGGTCTTAGCGCATCTAAGCAAGAGTAGCGCTTTTTTTAAAGTGCTCCTCATTCCTAGATGCGCCTAGACCATAAGTAGCGCTTTTTACAGTAAGCGCTACATATGCCTAATTTTTTTTAAACTTTTTTTATCTTTCTGTTTCTTCTCTATTACCAAGTCCTTGCTCCCTGCTCGTATTCATCAACCAACAACAAACTTCCAAATGAAATTTCCAAATCAAAAACCATTTTCAAATCAAATTCCAACTATTTATAAATCCAACACACACACGGTCCAACTATTTACACACACACACACACACACACACACACATATATACACACACACACACATATATATATATATATATATATTTATCAACATATATGCCAACAAAAATTACATAAATTATCATGTTCCAAAATATGAATGTCAACATATATAATAACAAAAATTTCAACATATCCAAAATGTACTATACAAAAATAGGATATCCAAAAAAAATTACATAAAATGAACTTCATAAATTACATAAACACATGACCCTATCTCCACCCGGAGGAAACGCTTCCTGAACCCACTTGAAACACCTTCACAACCAATAAACAAAATTAACAGTTAATTAACAATTTGGTTCCTAAAATCCACAATCTGCTTCACTTTAGTGTGTTTACATTGCACAAATTAATTCACCAACATGTTAATTTCTTCACAAATCCAACCTTCAATATTCCAAATCCATCCTTCACCGATGCTCTATCTTTGTAAGGTCTAGAAAAGGATGAAAGCCTTTGATTTTTTGTTTAGCACAAAACATTCAGTCATCATAATAACTAATGACTCATACAACTATAATGATCAACGAGAAAAATAAAATAAGTACCATTTGTCTCGAGAGATTCGGCTTTACTATCATTGTCCAAAGAGTCAAAAACTTTAGGAATTGGAAGCAAGGCATCCTCAGCATTAGCACAGTCTAGTGCAGTAACTGTCAAAATATAGGAACAACAGTTAGCAAAATAAAATGGCTTAGGAATACAATTTGTATGCAAGTATGCAACATTTGATATGCTGATGCATCTGCACAGGGGAAAGCACAAGTATGATTATTTATATACATAAATATAACACAATAACACAAGTAGAATCAAAGAAAGTAAGAAGATGTAATAACCAACCACCTTCAAAGAGAAGTCAGTAATATCTTTTTTTTTTTGAAAAGATAGAGGGCTTATGAGCCCAGCAAAACAAAGAAAAAACTACAACCATTGTGTAGCATAGTCTTTCTTATTTTTCTGACCAAACTCCAACCATCACTCCTACCAAGCTTGTCTTGCTGCAGAACCTCAACAATATGAGCAGAATTAGTCTCCAACATCATCTGCGAATACCACACTCCTTATTACTGGAACCATCCGTATTGAGCTTGAACCACCCAACAGAAGGAGGAATCCATCGCACCAGCTTAGCAACCAAGCTCCTGCCATTCTTGATAACCTGAGACTTCACAACAGTCATATAGTCCCTAGTCTCCTTCACATCAATGTTCCAAGGCTTCCAAGGCATGACAAAATCAGTGTCATGGGTTAATTTGTTCCTTCACGTCCAAAGAAGATGGCACGCATTGGCCCAAAAGAGCTGACCAAGGAAGATCAGAATCAATACCCAACATCAGCTCCAAATTGATAGCAATCCAAACCTGCAAATCACAGTCAAAAAATACAGCTCTCTTATTAGGAACACAATAAGTAATAATCTGTGTTGCATGTAAATTATAACATGAGAAAACACAAAAAACAAATAATCAAACACCTTAATCAATTTACTGAAAACCAAATAAACAAATTAACCCTCAAAATTAGAAGACACCTCCCCCCGAAACTCAAGAGAGTTTTCGGCGGAGGGGCCGTTTACAAGAAGGGTAGACGAATGCCAAATCCCAAGGGCCTTGGAAAAGCTGCCAAATCTCAAGATGTACGACGGGACTGGAGATCCGGACGGTCATCTAGCACACTTCTCCCTAATGATGCGCTATAGGGGCACCAGGGAACCCGTCCATTGCAAAATCTTCCCCCTCACTCTCAAGGGTTCCGCATTAGAGTGGTTCCAAGAGTTGAGGCCGAACTCCATATCCTCATGGGAGCAGCTGGCGAGAATGTTCACGGCTCGTTTCACTGCCTCTCGGCTAAAGCCCAAATCTGAAAAAGTACTGAGAGCCGTCAGGCAGCGTAACCACGAGACACTGAGGGAGTATATTGAGCGCTTCAATAAGGAAGCTTCGGGGGTTCGAAGTTTGGAGGACAGGCAAAGGTTGTTCTGGATGAAAGACGGGTTGAGAAAGGGAAGTTTGTTCCAGGTAGATGTAGGCATCAACAAGCCTAGAAACTTGGGCGATTTCCTTCGAAGATCCCAGAAATACATGAACTACGAGGAGGATGATATGACTTACCGCGAGGCAGCCAAGGCAGGGGGCGACAAGGAGGTCACCCAGGAGGTACGCCGGCAAAAGGTAACAGGAGGCGTACACCGTGAGGGACGCCCCCAAGACTCTCAGGTCTTACTCCCCTCGTCACCTCAAGGGCGCAAATCCTGACTGAATGTGCCAACGCGGAATTCAAAGACATCAAGAGGCCAGAGCCTTTGGTGTTGAGAGAGGGCCAGAAACCCTCGAAGAAGTGGTGCCGCTACCATCAAAGCGGAGGCCACGACACCAATGGCTGCCGAGCGCTGAAGGAAGATATTGAGGAGCTGATCCAGAAAGGAAAGTTGTCACAGTACGTGAAGAAGGAGGGGGGACCGAGTGGCTTGCGCAAAAGAGCCTGATCCCCCGAAGTTAGATACAGGTCCCCTAGGAAGGGGAAGGCCCCAGTCGGCGAGGGGGTCGAAAATGGCGATGATGAATCAACCGATAAAGAGGACACCCGGAGGCCCAAAGGAAGGCCAGTGGCCATGGTGATCCACGGGAGAAACCCCCATGATGACTGAGGGTCAAACAAATCAATGAAGAGGAAGTGGAAGGAGATCCTCAGCATTGCGTTAACCTCAGTCACCAGGATGGGGTCAACCAGACCCCCCCTATCATTCGACGACAATGATCTGCTCGATGGGAAACCGAACAAACACGTCCCACTGATCATCACTGCCATTATCGCCAACGTCGAGGTAAGAAGGATCCTGGTTGACCAGGGAAATGCAGTAGATATCATCTTCGAAGACCTGCTGCAAGTGCTGAATATCTCCCCCGATGACCTGACTCCATACCGAGGAGGGGACCTAACCGGGTTTAATGGATCGAAGACCAAGCCACTCGGCCACCTAGAGCTAATGGTCACCTACGGAAACCCCGACGGTAAACCGCCATTGTTCAGAACTGTGAAAACACCCTTCCTGGTCCTCCCATGCAAGTCGGTCTACCAGTGCATCATTGGGAGGCCCACGTTGGGGAAGCTGGAGGCGGTCACCTCAACGGTCCATCTGAAAATGAAGTTCTACACTCTGGAGAGTGAGGTGGTGACCCTCCAGGCAGACCTGGGAGCAGCACGCAGATGTTTCAACATGAGCTTTAAAGATGAGAAGGAGACCGCCGAGCTAAGAAGCTCGGGTAAGGGGTTCAAAGAAGAAGCTGAGGTGAATCTGACAGACTGGGATGCCAGAAGTGACTCAAATAGTGAAGAAGAAGCGGATGTCCAACCCAAAACCAAGGCGACAAAAAAGGATGTGAAGAAGTTCAAGCCGGATGGAGAATGTCCTCACCTCCTTGAGGAGGTTAAAAAGAAGCTCACAATCCACCCGAGGGAGGACGGGGACCTATTCCTCTATTCGGCATCTGGCTCATAGTTCCAATACTTAGAACGTTTTCTTTAAAGAAGTTGGTTGTTTAAGTTTAACACGTCTACTTTAAGAAGTTGGTTTTTTAGGTTTAACACGTCAAAACAATTTACAACACGCGTGCGGAGGAATTAAACCTTACTATTTACGGTTCAAGATATTGTTTCGCAAATCACAGTTTTTGCTCTAGCACCTTAGAAAAAACCAAGAGAAACTGGCGCCCAGTACAGAATCAGTCAGCGCCCAGGAGGGCGCCTGGCAGGGTGCCTATAAGGAGCAGCTAGCGCCCCGGAGGGCGCCTGGCAAGAGGTGGTCTGAAAGCCAAGTCCCGACTAAAACAATAGGGGACCAGGCAACCAGGCAGAACCAAGGCACGAGTCGACCTACTCGGTTCACGAAGCGGCTATCAAGAGACGTCGCAACCTCTGATGGGTGAGTTAAGTTCGGATAGATTCTGATAAACTCCTGTCAGAGTCCCTAGATGGGCGAAGCGGCATTGCAAATGTCGCAACCTCTAATGGGTGAGTTAAATTCGGATAGATTCTGATAAACTCCTGTTAGAGACCTAAGGCGCGAAGCGGCATATTGAAAAGGTCGCAACCTCTGATGGGTGAGTTAAGTTCGGATAGATTCTTATAAACTCCTGTCAGAGTCCCTAGATGGGCGAAGCGGCATCGCAAATGTCGCAACCTCTAATGGGTGAGTTAAATTCGGATAGATTCTGATAAACTCCTGTTAGAGACCTAAGGCGCGAAGCGGCATATCGAAAAGGTCGCAACCTCTGATGGGTGAGTTAAGTTCGGATAAATTCTGATAAACTCCTGTCAGAGTCCCTAGATGGGCGAAGCGGCATCGCAAATGTCGCAACCTCTAATGGGTGAGTTAAATTTGGATAGATTCTGATAAACTCCTGTTAGAGACCTAAGGCGCAAAGCGGCATATCGAAAAGGTCGCAACCTCTGATGGGTGAGTTAAGTTCGGATCGATTCTGATAAACTCCTGTCAGAGTCCCTAGATGGGCGAAGCGGCATCGCAAATGTCGCAACCTCTAGTGGGGAATTTAAATCGGATCGATTCTGATAAACTCCTAACAGAGATAACATTGCCACGAGACGATAGGAGGTGATACGTTCAGAAGCGTGAAATATAAGCAAGACAAAGGAAACGTGGATATAACGTAAAATCATCAGTCAGGCTCAATAAAGCAAACGTACAACGAAATCCAACAGGACAAAAAGAAATTACAAGTCAAGAACAACTGAACTTCTAGAAGAAATAATCAAGGGGCAATGACGTCAAATTCAACCATGTTGGAACGATATCTAACAATCCTCCCATCTACAGCCTCATGGTCAAACCGGAAGATGCTCGACTCAAGAACTACATCCGAGTACATGCACTGAACGTGACTTATCGCTTTATCGTAGGCAGCATAGGAGAAATCCATGGCTTGCCCGGCCATCTCCCGCACCCTTTCCTCGGCCACATCTTTCCGTTTCTTCATACTGTCCAACTCAGATTGGAGCTCCTCCATTTGCTTCTGATAATGGCCAGCAGCGCCTCTTGCCCGACGAGCAGATTCCAGCACTTCGTGTAGATCCACCTGAATCCGGCTTATATCCAAGAGAAGCCAATCCCTTTCCTCGATCACCCCTGCGCAAAGAGAGAAACAAACACGACAAAGTTTAAAACCAACATCACCAGCGCCCATGAGGGCGCCTGGCAGGACCAGGGCGCCAAAGAAGACAGCCAGCGCCCATAGGGGCGCCTGGCAGGGCGCCAATGAGGCAGCCAGGGCCCATGAGGGCGCCTGGCAGGGCGCCAATGAGGCAGCCAGCTCCCATGAGGGCACCTGGCAAAGCACCTCTAAGAAAGCATCCAGCACCCATGAGGGCGCCAGACAGGGCACCAAGGTCAAAACAGGCGGTGCCTGGCAGGGGTGGTGGCCCGTGTAGGTTTGATGAATGCCGTAAGAAATGACTCAAGAGGATTACCAGAACGAGATCCACACTTCTTTTCAGTTTCCCACTTCGCATGCAGGCCTTCCCCAATTTTAACCATGTGCGCGGCAAGTGCGAAAGGATGCTCACGGAAATGATCACGCTCTTCGGGAGAGAAGATAATTTCACCCTCTTCATCAGCAAGGGAGGAAGCCCAACCGGGGAAAGACAATCAGTAGAAGAAGGTCCCTGAGCACAACTTCTCTGGCGCTTGGACTTACTCTGAGTCCCCTGGGTGCTGGAGTCGACTGGAACCTTCGGCACCCCGGAGATGTCCCTTCCAGCACGGCTTGGCGCTCCTAAGCTGAGGCGAGGTCCCATAGAGGGATGCGCAGGGGCAGATATAGCAGGAACCGGGATCTTGACCTCGGTAGGTTCGGCATCCAAAGGTCTCCTCCGTCCGGCCAAAGAGGCCAATTCATTAAAAGAGAGTGAAGCGGCATCTTATCTGAAAAACAACAAAGTAGCGAATCAGCAACATAAGTAAATAATTTATCAAAAGAGAAAACAAAGATACGTTAAGACCTAACAAGCAACCTAAGAGCTTGGCAGCTTCAGGAACCGTGGAAGCCTTGGACAGCTCACTACACAAAAACTTTTGTGGCACAGTGGACAAGCCACCGACGATCTTCCTCAGCATGCTCAAAGTCCTCTGCTCAGGATCAGATAACGCAGATGGGAGGACGCAATAAGACCGAGAGGTGCGGTCAGCATCGACATTACACCACCCAAGGCGAAACTTATCCTGAACCAAACGCCCTTGTTCACCAAAGAAGCTCATGCTGTCAACGGCCTTCTCACTAGAGGGAACGAGGTAAAAATACTTGAATCTCCAATCATGCTGGTTATCTGAGTACACTTGAAAGAAAGCATAGTTTGTCCGACATTTCAAGTACACAAACTCGTAACGAATGACGCCATCTGAAGTATCTCGACGACGCTGCACTTCGAAGATAACCATAAAAACCCTCAAGCTGCATCTTCTTTGAAGAACTCTCATCACCAGCTCGAAACACTTCACAAAACACCACGAATTTGGGTGGAGCTGAAAGGGAGCTATCTTAAGGTGATTCATAACCTCCAGTTGAAAGGGTGTAAAGAACGGGGAAACCCGCACCTTGTAAACCACACTGTGAAACATCATGAATTTTCTACTGTCGGGGACTCTGCACACCCTATCTTGGGGGTCAACCACCTCAACCCGCCAGTCGCCTCCCAACGCATCTTGTAGACAGCGGGGAGGCTCTTTTCCTGGAAGGTACACGCTCCGGGCGGAACAAACAACACGAGCAACCCAGTCATAGCTAAAACCACCAATCTCCACCACTTCATGCTCAAGCGGCATATCATCATCAGAAGAAGTATAAACAAAGCCAAGGGCGCCAGTTCCCTTCGAAGGCACGGTATCGCCAGTCCCCTCTTCAAAGTCATCGGCTTGACTCCTAGCAAGGTGAGCGGTAGGGTGCATCCGAGCCGTCTTCTTCGTCCTTGCCATCTCTCAACCTACGGGATAGGGGGCGGAACAAGCAGTCATGAGACAGACAGGAAAACTTAGAGACAACCCCCCTCCCCCGAGGTCGGAGACTTTGGTAAAACAAGACATGCTCAAAAGAACAAAGAAGCTAGAAAGATAAACGGAAAGTCCGCTCGGAAGTTACCTCAGTAAATTAGAAGTGGCAAAGACTCGCGGGAACGTCAACAGACGATGGTAAGAGCAACTCCTCTCGGCACCAAGCAAGCCCTGGAAATTCATAAGTAAGAAGGCAGGTTAAGAGTCAGGAGGAACGGCAAAAATAAGACGGAGTGCCAAGCACACGTCCACACAAAACCAGCGCCCATGAGGGCGCCTGGCAGGGCGCCAAAGAAGACAGCCAACACCCATAGGGGTGCCTGGCAGGGCGCCAATGAGGCAGCCAGCGCCCATGAGGGCGCCTGGCAGGGCGCCAGTCAAGAGCAGCCAGCGCCCAGGAGGGCGCCTGGCAGGGCGCTAATATGAAGCAACCAGCGCCCATGAGGGCGCCTGGCAGGAGAGCACTGTCAACAACGTAAATAAACGGTAACGAACAACAAATACTTACCAGGAAGAAAAGACGTTGAAACAAGTGGACTCTACTCCCTCCTCTCCTTTTTAAGGTGGCTCTAGGTTGGTGACTTGGTCCCTACTCCTTCCTCCTCCTTGAAGTAGGTGCTAGGGTTAACAATTACTTGGCCTCTACTCCTTTCCACCCTCCAAGAAAGCGCTCCAATGATGGATTGGTCCCTACTCCTTCACGAAATTTTAAAATAAGAAAATATGGACCATAAGACAAATACCCGCCTATTTATAGGAGTTAGCGTTTCGCGCAACACCACGGATCTGGCAGATCAACTTGGCCCATATCCACTACGTACAAGCCCAATACGCCTGTCACCTTAAGACGTACTCAAACACTAAAAAGGGTGCAAAGCAGGCTAAAAGACAAGATGAGCAACAAAAGTGTCAAGCACACGTCTACACAAGTCGGCACCCAAGAGGGAGCCCGGCAAGGAGGGCGCCCATGAGGGCGCCTGGCAGAAGCAACCAGCGCCCATGAGGGCGCCTGACAGGACCAGGAGGGTGCCCATGGGGGCGCCTGGCAGAAGCAACCAGCGCCCATGAGGGCGCCTGGTAGGACCAGGAGGGAGCCCATGGGGGCGCCTGGCAGTCGCAACCAGCGCCCATGAGGGCGCCTGGTAGGAGCAAGTAGCGCCCAGCAGAGGGGCGCCTGGCAGGGGGCAGTCTGAAAGCAAATCCTTCGCAACGAGGTGGTCAGCACTATGCAGTAAGACACCCACGAGAGCACCGAACCTTGTCTCGCAAAATCTGCTCCACGATAAGCCATTCAGCACACGCAAGCAAGGAACGACACCCAAGGCACCCAGAAGGGCGCCAACTCTCAAAAACAAACCAGCACCCGGGAAGGCGCCTACAAGGGCACCAACATCGGGATGTCTTAGCACCTTGGCCCAAGGCGCCCAAGAGGGCACCAACATCAGGGGGCATGGCACAGGGCGCCCAAGAGGGCGCCAATCTCAGAGCATCCTGGCACAAGGCGCCAAGAGGGCGCCAACCTCAGAGCACTTGGCACAAGGCGATGCCAATATCAGGATACGTCACCCTAGCTTGGTGTCGGGCACGAGGATTATACCGAAGGAGGTGTGAGTCACGGTCACAACAAAGTGACCTCATACGACCCGACAAGACAGACAGAGCAACACTTAGAAAAAATTTCTCCTTTTTTACTCTAGAGAGTGAAAATGACAGAACACGGTTGTTACAAAGACAGTGTCACGCGTAACCTCACAGATCCGGCAAACTGACGAAAATCCTTCAAGCCAAGACCACCCTTCGGAATAATCTCGGCTTGGGGGGCAACTGTTCTGGAGTCAACCAGGGGGTCCCATTAGTAAAACCAGGAGGTGCGCTTACCAAGTAATATGGATCAGCCCAACCGATTCAGCCCATATCCACCTCATGCGAGCCCAACATGCTTGGACGGTCAAGATCGACTCCCGACTCTACCCATCCAACGATCCACGCGAGGACACGATTTCCTATAAATACATGCAAACTTTGCCCTAATAAAGGTTCAATCTCTAATCCTTAGTACCTTCACTCATATATTCAATATACTGACTTGAGCGTCGGAGTGGCTTGCAGGTACGCCCCCCCGGGCGCTCACTGACCTCCTGCCAGGACAGCAAGAGACCTACCAACAGCAGCCGACCAAAAATCTGCTCGGTACAGAACACTTGGTAAAGCTTCAAAAGTTAAAATTGAACGCATTTACAATACCTTGGCTGAATTTGAAGCTTCAAAAGTTAATATATAACTTGGCTGAATTTGAAGCTTCTCATTCTCATTCATTCTCATTCATTCTCATTCTCATTCTCATTTACATATAACTTTTGAAAGCATTTACATATAACTCTCATTCTCATTTAGAGACTAATTAGCTGCTTAGGGGTTGTCCATATGTGTGTTGAAGACTTTATGTCTCTCAGTGAAAAGAGTGAACACTTCTTGATTATAAAAAACATTTTCAACTATTTTGTTGATGTATTATTGGCTCAATATTTTTTTGTATTAGTTGCCTGGATTAAAATGAATCACTTTATGCTTTTTATCAAGTGCCAATTTCTAAAGGTTACAAAGCCAAAGGTAGATCACTTTCGATTCCTCTTACTTGTTTAATATATTTTTTATAAACCTTCCTCTTATTTATTTATTTACCCTAGATTTTTTTTTGCTAGTCTACTATATTATATAACTCTGTGTCTAATCTGTGTACAAGGAGAAGAAAATTCATGTTCAAAGTTCATGTTCTAATTCTTGATGCTAACATGTCTTTAATTTGTATCTTCTTTATGTTCTTAGACGAAGCTGAACGGAACCCCTGCAGAGCCTATAGATTTGTTTCGTCGCACACACCAGCATCAAAAGGATAACACTTGGGTGGATAGAAAATCAGAACATACACATGTAAAGACCTATAAATTTTTATTTCTATTATGTTTCTTATGTTGGTTTTAATTTATTTGAGTGTCCTGATTATTAATTGGTTTTATATCCATATCAACAGGAGATCTTTACACGGGAATGGGAAAAACAGACCCAAACTGCATCTTTGCAAGGAGCTAATCCACCAAGTCAGATGGATGTATGGCGTGGTATAGTTGGAGTAATTAAAAACACGATGTATGGCTATGGACTACATTCGACCGAAGTGCTGAGACCTTACTATTACGGTTCAAGTTCTTCATCATCTGAGTGGGTGCAAAGGCAGGAGCTTAATGAACTCAGAAATCAGTTGGATGAAGTGAGAACCGAAAGAGATGAACTTCGAGTTGAAATGGCAAATACCAAGAACACTTGTGATCAAAATAACAAGATGATAAAAAAATTGATGAAAATGATGAAGTATCAACAACCTCCAACTAATGAAGAGTTGTATGACGAAGATGATGAAGACGGAGATAATGAAGAGTCTAATTCAGAGGGACAAAGTGGCGAAGAGAGTTAAACATTTTATGTCTTTTGTTATGACTTAGAAACTAATTGCTATGTTATGTAGGTTTTAATCTAAATTGACTATTATGTTTTTTTACCAAATACATTATGTTTTTAATGTAATGACTATTATGTTTTTAACTAAATTTTTTTATGAGTTGCTATATTGGTTGCTAAAACTAGTCATCAAATAGTCCAAATCAGTTTCAAAAATTTGGTTGAGCAGTCATTAAAACAGTCACTAAAATAGTATCTAAACTAGCTGCAAATCAATCACTAAAACAGTTGCTAAATCAGTCACCAAACAGTCACTAAATCAATTACCAAATCAGTTACTAAATCAGTCACCAAATTAGTCGCTAAATCAGTCACCAAATCAGTCGCTAAATCAGCCACCAAAATAGTCACTAAATCAGTCACCAAATCATTTGCTAAATCAGTCACTAAATCAGTCTCTAAAGCAGTCACTAAATCCGTCACCAAAAAAGTCACTAAATCGGTCGCTATTTTCAGTTACAAAATCAGTCTCTAATTTCGGCAGCCAAATCGGTCACAACGACAATCGCCAATGGTTAGCGACCAGTGATTTAGCAACTGATTTCTTTTGGTCGCTAATTCGGTCACAAAATCTTTTAGTGACCGATTTTTACTAGTTAGCGACTGATATTTTGGTCACTATTTTCCGTTTTTTTTGTAGTGTCCCCTAAGCACTCCCTATGATCGTTCCGTGTTTAGCAATAAGGAGCGCTCGTCCCCTAAGCTCTCCCTATGATCGTTCCGTGTTTTGCAATAAGGAGCGCTCATGCGCTCCCTATGATCGTTCCGTGTTTTGCAATAAGGAGCGCTCGTCCCCTAAGCGCTCCCTATGATCGTTCCGTATTTAGCAATAAGGAGCGCTCGTCCCCTAAGCGCTCCTAATGTTCGTTTCGTGTTAGCAATAGGGAGTGCTTATGTCAAAAGCGCTACTAATGAGGCGATCTTTTTTAAGATTTCTGTTGTAGTGTCTCTTGTTTCTGAAAGCTTTTTTTAGTAGTAGTTCAACTGCAAGTAACACAGTCAGCTGCTTACGTGGCAAATTATCCATGTCACACTATCCAAGTAAGACATAATTTACAGTTACTGAACGGAAGAACCATTTTAATTAATTTTGAAAAGATAAAGAACATAAATGAATATTTCAAAAGATAAAGAACGAAAACGAAATCTAATGAAGAATAAAGGAAAAAAAGTGTATTTTAACCTTTATTTTTCTTGCTATAATAAATAGAATATATTTGAAAAATATATAACTAATGTAACCTTAAATTATCAAAATAACAAATAAAAAATATAAATTTCTCTTTACAAATTGACAAATAGAGAGGGAGGGAGGGAGAGTAACTACTAGATACTGTATATGAATTACACCTTCCACAGTAACTTCGGATATAAAATAGCAATCAATACAATCTGATAACTACAAAATTATGTGGAAAAGGTATTCGTAAAATCAAATGGTTAAACAAAAACAAAAAAAATCCATCAGTGTATATTTGAATTAATTGATTTATTTATATATTAAGAATTAAGAATATCTTGACTCATGATGAGAATCCTTTTACAATTTAGGGAAAAGAAAAATAGATTAGTTTTTGTAATGTAGAATTAACTAGAGTTAACTATCTACTAGTTAGTAAAGTTAGTATTAACTCTAGGTAGTTACATTTAGTTTTAGTTGAAAGTTATGTTCAGTTACTCATGTAATAGATTGTACCCGATTGTAAGCTCTAATATAAGGCCATATTGTTTCAATCAATAAACAGATTTCTCTCATCCAATTATGTCTTCCTAACAGTTTGGTATCAGAGCTCCTAAATGGGGCCTGATCAAGAAAGCATTTGCGAAGCGGTAATCGTGAAAACTCTGAGCTTACGACAATGGCGAACAACAACAAGGTGAACGAATGGCATTATGCACAACCACCAATTCCTCTCTTCATGGTCACTATGACCATTGGAGTATGCTGATGGAAAATTTTCTGCGATCCAAAGAATATTGGAGCTTGGTGGAGAATGGATTTGGGGATTTAGGGAAATCAAAAACCCTAACCGAATAAGAACAGAAAACGCTGGACGAGATGAAACTCAAGGATCTCAAGGTGAAGAATTACCTCTTTCAAGCGATAGACAGGACAATCTTGGAGACGATATTGGAAAAGGGTACTTCTAAGGATCTATGGGATAGTATGAAGAAGAAGTATGAAGGCACAACTCGGGTGAGAAAATCAGCGCTTCAAGGCTTAAGGAAGGAATGAGAATCATCAGAAATGAAATCAGGTGAGTGTGTCTCTAATTACATCTCTAGAGTAATGGGTATTGCAAATAGGATGAGAAATCATGGTGAGAATTTGCAAGATGGTACCATAGTTGAGAAGACACTTAGATCTTTACATGAGAAGTATAACTACATAGTGTGTTCAATAGAGGAATCTAAAGATACTGAAACTATGTCAATTGATGAACTTCAAAGCTCTTTGATAGTTCATGAACAGAAACTCAAGAAAGGAAAGGAGGAGGAATAGGTTCTAAAAGCTGTGGTTGAAGAAAAGTGGGAGAATGGAGGTAGGGGAAGAGGTAGACAACAACCTAGAGCCACCATTGAATGTTACAAGTGCAAGAAACTTGGACATTACAAGAATGAATGTCCAGAGTGGGATAAGGAGGCAAATTATGTTGAAAATGATGACTATGAGGAAATGTTGTTAATGGCTATTGAGGAAGTGAAAGAAAAGCAGAATAAAAGTGACTGGTTCTTGGAATCTGGGTGCTCGAATCATATGTGTGGAGAAAAGGCATGATTCTGCAAACTTGATGAAGGCTACAAGAAGCATGTCAGACTTGGTAATCATACAAGATTGGAGGTGAAAGGCAAAGGTGATGCCAAATTCAACTACAAGGGAGTAGTCCATGTGGTCACAGATGTATATCCTATGTACCAAAACTCAAGAACAACCTCTTGAGCCTTGCGCAGCTGCAAGAAAAAGGGCTGACTGTGCAGTTTGAAGGAAGAACATGCTTATTCAAGGTGTATCATCCTGATAAAGGACTCATCATTAAGTGTGAAATGAAGACCAACAGAATGTTTATTCTGTCTGCTGAGGTTACTGAGAATAAGGAGAAATGCCTCCCAGTAACAGGAAGACATTGGTCGCTTATGGCATTGTAGATATGGCCATATCAGCAACAAGAGTCTTAAAATGCTGAAAGATAAGAACATGGTTAGGGGATTACCAAAGTTTGAAGTCACTGAGAAAGTATGCACAAAATGTATGAATGGAAAGCAGCAAAGAAAAGCAATACCCAAGACAAGTCAATGGAGAGCAGGCATGAAACTAGAGCTTATGCCTGCTGACATTTGTGGACCTATTTCACCTACTTCCAACAGTTTAAAGAGGTATTATCTCTATTTCATTGATGATTACTCTAGAAAGGCTTGGGTTTATTTTCTAGCAGAAAAATCAGATGCTTTTGATTAGTTTAAAGTCTTTAAAGCTTATGTAGAAAAAGAAACAGGAGTTCCTATTAAGTGTTTAAGAACTGATAGGGGAGGTGAATCGACATCTGAGGAATTTAACACATTCTGTAAGAACTCTGGAATTAAAAGGCAATTGACAACTGCCTATACCCCACAACAAATGGGGTGGTTGAAAGAACGATTAGGATTGTCATGAATATGGTTAGAACAGTCCTAAATGAAAAGAAAATTCCTAAGAGCTTCTGGCCAGAGGCTTTCAAATGGTCTGTGTATGTGTTGAATAGATCACCAACAGTGGCTATTGAGAATGAGACTCCAGAGGAAGCATGGAGTGGTATTAAACCTACTGTAGAACATTTTAGAGTGTTTGGATGTGTGTGTCATGTCCATGTACCAAGTATGAAGAGAACAAAGCTTGATGATAAGAGTCACAAGTGTGTACTTCTTGGCATGAGTGATGGATCTAAAGGGTACAGAGTGTATGACCCTGATGCACAGAAAATAATTATCAGCAGAGATGTAATTTTTGAAGAGCATGCCAATTGGGATTGGGAAACAAGTCATAAAGAGGAACTGTTGTTAGACTTAGGATGGGGAGAAATAGTAGCTGACAGTGATGAAGAGCTCAGTACAGAAAATGAACCAAGTGCTACTATAGAAGGAGGTGAAAGCACAACTGTAGTGAATGATGGCATAGGCACCAATGGAAAAAATCAGGATAATACCACAATACCTGAGGCACTAAGAAGAGAGAGGCGCCCACCTAATTGGTTAGATGATTATGTAACAGGGGAAGAACTTGATGATAATGACACTGTCAATTTGGTACCAGAACACTCAAATCCAGGTATATTTGAAGAAGAAGTTAAAGAAGAGAAATGGAGACTTGCTATGGATTCTGAGATAAACTCAATTGAGAAGAATGGCACACGGCAGCTCACTGAATTGCCTGCAGGGGTAAAGAAGATTGGGGTCAAATGGATATACAAAACTAAGCTAAATGAGCATGGAGAAGTTGATAAGTTCAAGGCTTGGTTGGTGGAAAAAGGCTACTCATAGAAGTATGGTATTGACTATAAGGAAGTTTTTGCTCCAGTGAGCACACTTGACACTATCAGAATGATTAGTGCTATGGCAGCTCACAAAGGCTGGGCAGTGTATCAATTAGATGTCAAATCTACCTTTCTATATGGAAATCTACTTGAGGATGTTTGTGTGGAACAACCTAAAGGATACATCAAGAAGGGAAGTGAGCACATGGTCTACAAATTGCACAAAGCATTGTACGGGTTAAAACAAGCACCCAAAGCCTGGTTTAGTAGGATTGAAGCCTACTTTCTAGCTGAAGGTTTTCAGAGGAGTAAGGATGAGCAGACCCTATTTCTGAAGCACAATACTGAAGGTAGAATCCTTATTGTTAGTATATATGTGGATGATCTTATATACACCAGCAATGATGAATCAATGATAGTAAGTTTCAAGAACTCCATGAAGAAGACATTTGACATGACTGATTTGGTAAGAATGAGGTTTTTCCTTTGTATAAAGGTGCTGCAACTTGACAGAGGTATTTTCATTCACCAGCGGAAGTATGCAATGGAAATTCTAGAAAAGTTCAGGATGAAAGTCTGCAATGCAGTGAAAAATCCAATGGTGTCTGGCCTGCAATTCACTAGAGGAGAAAATGAAGAGAAAGTTGATGAAACTCATTACAAGAGAATGGTAGGAAGCCTGATATACATCACAGCAACTAGACCCGATCTAATGTCTTCTGTCAGCATAATCAACAGGTTCATGAGTAATCCTGCTCAAATCCATATGCAAGCTGCAAAGAGAATTCTTAGGTACCTCCAAGGCACTAGGGACTATGGGATCCTATACAAGAAGAGAGGGAAGGAGGATATGATTTCCTATACAAATAGTGACTATGCAGGTGAATTGTTTGATAGAAAAAGTACTTCTGGGTATCTGTTTATGCTGGCTGGTGGTGTTGTGGCTTGGTCTTGTAAGAAACAGCCAATCGTGACACTCTCTTCTACTGAGGCAGAGTTTGTGGCAGCAACAGCTTGTTCCTGTCAAGCCATATGGATGAGGAATGTGCTGAAGGAGATACATCACTGTCAGGAAGGACCAACAATTCTGCTGTGTGATAATAACTCAGCAATAAAGCTGAGCAAGAATCGTATTATGCATGGTAGAACCAAGCACAATGATGTAAGGTTTCATTTCCTTAGAGACTTGGTTAAAGAGGGCAGCATTGAAATGATACATTGTGAAACTGAGGAGAAGCTGGATGATATAATGACAAAACCAGTCAAACTTGCAACCTTTGTTCATCTTAGGAATTAACTAGTTGTGTGTGTGGTATACCTATTGTAAACTGATTAATGTTGTTTGGTAATCAGTTTAAGGGAGGGAAATGTAATGTAGAATTAACTAGAGTTAACTATCTACTAGTTAGTAAAGCTAATATTAACTCTAGGTAGTTACATTTAGTTTCTGTTGATAGTTATGTTCAGTTACTCATGTAACATATTGTACCCGATTGTAAGCTCTGATATAAGGGCATATTGTTTCAATCAATAAACCGATTTCTCTCATCCTATTAAATATATCACCTTATTTTCTATTTTTCACTGCTGTAAATAATGTGTAGTTACTGCTGTTTAACTGGAGGGTAATTATGTAACAGTTACCTTGGGTTAACATTTGGTTAGTTAGTTGTGAAATTTAGTTAGCATAGTTAATCTTGGTTACTATATGTAGTTGAGTATTTTTGGTAAAGGGATGTGACAGATCTTGTAACAAACTACTCACTCAGAGAATAATGAAATTCCCTTCTTTTCAATTCTTTTCTTTTCTCTGTTACTCATCGTCTTCTTCAATTCATCAATGAAGACTAGCAAGATCAATATGATATCAGTAGCGACACCTTCGCTGCACATCTCATTCCTCCTTCGTTTCTTCGATTGATCGTTCTCTTTCTTTCAATCGATTCGTTTCTTCGATTGATCGTTCTCCTCTTTCTTTCAATCAATTGTTTTGTCTGGTAATCTTGAAATTGCCTTTCCTCTCTTCATCGGTGCGTGCTTCTTTTTGCTTCAATGGCGACAGATGCAACTTCCACCACAAGTCCCTTTTACATCCATCTGATAACCCGGGAGCCGTTCTTGTTTCTCACCTCTTGTCTGATTCGGGAACAAATTACGGTTCGTGGTCACGGGCTATGACGATTGTGCTTGGAGCGAAGAACAAATTAGGTTTTATTGATGGTTCGATCAAGAAACCGAAAGATGGTACTACTAATCATGCTGCTTGGATTAGGAGCAATCATATGACCGCCTCTTGGATCCTCAATTCCATTGCCAAGGAGCTTCATTGTAGCGTCATTTATGCGGAATCTGCTGCTGCAATCTGGAAACAGTTGAAGACTCGTTTTGAGTAAAGCAATGGTCCTCGTCTTTTCCAAATGAACAAAGAGATTCTGAATTGCACACAAGGTAATCTTTCCGTTAGTGCTTACTTTAGCAAATTCAAGGGTTTATGGGATTCTCTTGCTGAATTTACACCACCTAATACTTGTACCTGTGGTGGTTCTACTGCTTTGGTTAATTCTCTTGAGCATCAACATGTTATGATCTTCTTGATGGGCCTCAACGATTCGTTCAGTCACACCCGAGGCCAAATCTTGCTCATGGAACCCTTTCCGGACATTGACAAAGTTTTCTCCCTCATTGTTCAAGAAGAGAAATAGAGGGAAATTGGTCTCACCACCACTGAGAACCCCTCTCAGGTTACCTTTGCTGTGAATGCTCCGGCAAAAGGAACCAAACGTGACAGGCCCCAATGTTCACATTGCGGTATGCTTGGACACATCAAAGAAAAGTGCTTCAAGCTTAATGGTTATCCCCCGGGTTTCAAAACGTTCAAATCCTCTCAATCTTCACAACAAGTCATGCAAGTCACTGCTGGGAACTCCAATGACAGTTCAATCAATGCTCAACAATATCAACAATTGATTGAGTTTATGCAAGCTCAAATGGCCAAGGCTTCCATCACACCTCAAGCCTCCACTGCATTGGGTATGTTACACTTTGCAAACTATGATCTATTTTGCAATTTCCTATTCGATTTGTGCAAATGGATTATTGATTCCGGGGCTACTGCTCACATATGCACAAGTTTGTCTCTTTTTTCCACATATACCAAATTGCACAATGCATTTGTCACCCTTCCAAATAATTTGAAAGTTCCTGTTATTGCTTGTGGAAAAGTTGTTGTCAATTCTTCGTTAACATTGCATAATGTTTTGTGCATTCCAAGTTTTCATGTCAACATCATCTCTCTTGGTTGCCTTTATCAAGACCCCAATTATCACATCTCCTTGACTGATAATGTGTTCTTGATTCAGGACAAACTCAAGCAGAGGGTGATTGGAAAGAGTGAGCATCACCATGGGCTTTATTTTTACACTTGTAATCACCATGTTTCTTCCAATTTAGTTTCAAAGTGTAACTCTGTTTCCTTTTCAAATTCATGTAATTCAGTCCCTTCTATTGATTCTGTGGCACTATGGCATAGTAGGCTAGGCCATACTTCTGACCATGTGTTGAAATCACTTTGTAAAGAACTTTTCATTTCTCAATCAATAGAATGCAATAACTCATCTTGCACTATTTGTCCTATTTCTAAGATGCATAGATTATCCTTTGAATCTAACAATAATCATTGTGCCTTTCCTTTTGATTTGATTCACTGTGATGTGTGGGGGGCCTTTCACAAGGAAACTCTTGAAGGTCACCACTACTTCCTCACAATTGTGGATGATGCTTCACGATTTACTTGGATCCATTTGATGAAGAACAAGTCAGAAGCTACCACTCTCATACAACACTTTTTCAAATTTGTGAAGACACAATTTAGCAAGTCAATCAAGGTCATCAGGACGGACAATGCAAAGGAGCTTGCCCTAAATAGCTTTCTCCAACGTGAAGGAGCCTTGCATCAACTTTCTTGTCCCTACAGGCCTCAACAAAACTCTATGGTGGAGAGAAAGCATCAACATCTTCTCAATGTGGCTCGGGCACTATTCTTCCAATCAAAGGTGCCTCTTCATTTTTGGGGAGATTGTATTTCCAGTGCTGTGCACATTATCAACAAGCTGCCTTCTCGGTCTCTCAATGGAAAATCTCCTTTTGAGCTTCTATACAATACCATGCCTACTTACTCAGAACTTAGAGTGTTTGGATGCTTGGCCTTTGCTTCTACTATTCCATCTCAAAGGCACAAGTTCTCACCACGTGCCACACCTTGCATTTTCTTGGGTTACCCCTTTGGAGTCAAGGGATACAGATTGTTTGATCCTCAGACCCACAAATACATTGTTTCTAGAGATGTTGAATTCCATGAGAGCACTTTTCCTTACCACAATATTATCACCAAAGAACCCACATTGAATCCCTTCTCTGACTCCATCCTTCCTCATCCATTAGACCACTCAAACAGTGACTCTGCACTACCTGGACATGACATTCCTATGCCTGTTCCTGCCTCTGATAATGTTGAGGCGCCAATTCCTGATGATTCTGCGCCTGATGTGCACCCACTTGCTGAGGATGCAATTGAGGCGCCAATTCCTGCCAGTACTGCGCCTGCAGAGCCACATGCTGCCATTGATCCTTCTACAGTGACTGTTTCCATGCAGAATACTACTGCAGAACCATCCTCAACCAGAACATCTACTCGAACCATAAAACCCCCTGCACATCTTTCGGACTATGACTGTAATAATATCACCTATCCTCTTCAATCCTATCTTAGCTACAACAACATCTCACTCTCGTACAAAAACTTCATCAGTAATGTTTCTGCAGTTTTTGGGCCACAACACTATTATCAAGCAGTCAAGTTCCCCGAGTGGCAGCTGAGTTGGCTGCTCTTGAGGCAAATAAAACATGGACTGTCATGCCTCTTCCCAAAGGAAAGAAAGCAGTGGGATGCAAGTGGGTATACCGAGTTAAATACAATGCGGATAGCACATTGGACAAATGCAAAGCAAGACTAGTGGCTCAAGGATTCACTCAACAATCAGGTATTGACTTTCTGGATACGTTCTCTCCTGTTGCCAAGTTAACCTCTGTGAGGATTTTGTTGTCTTTAGCTGCCAAGTTCAATTGGCACATCCTCCAATTAGACATCAATAACGCTTTTCTCAATGGAGATCTCCATGAGGAAGTCTATATGCATCTCCCTCTTGGCTATCCAAGTCAGGGGGAGCATAATGTCTGTAGGTTGAATAAATCTCCATATGGGCTTAGACAAGCCTTGAGGCAATGGTTTCAAAAGTTCAGTTCTACTATCATGAGCTTAGGATTCACTAAAAGTTCTGCTGATCACTCATTATTCACTAAGGGTTCTGGTTCAAACTTAGTGGCATTGTTAGTTTATGTTGACGATATAATAGTGGCTGGACCTAATAAAGCTAAAATCAATGAGGTGGAGTCACTGTTGCAGAGACACTTCAAATTAAAGGTCATAGGTGACTTAAAATATTTTCTAGGCTTGGAAATAGCTAGATCTGGCAAAGGCGTACATTTTTGTCAAAGAGAGTACACTTTGCAGTTGCTCATGGACACGGGTTTGACCTCTACAAAGCCCACTAATGTTCCTATGGATCATGGAACACACCTGAATGAAGTTGATGGGGAGCCACTCAAAGATGGCTCACAATATAGAAGATTGGTGGGAAGACTCATCTACTTAACCATAACGAGACCTGATATTACCTATGCTGTAAATAGGCTAAGTCAATTCATGAGTAAGCCAAGAACCACACATTTGCAAGCAGCACATTTTCTCTTGCATTATTTGAAGGGCACTGCTGGACTTGGTCTGTTATTTCCTGCAGAGAACAATTTGAAACTGACGGCCTATGAAGATGCGGATTGGGGAAGTTGTCAAGTGACTAGAAGGTCCACCACTGGTTTTGGAATCTATTTTGGTAACTCCTTGGTGACTTGGAAGTCCAAGAAACAAGCCACGGTGGCTAGATCCTCTGCTGAAGCAGAGTATAGGGCATTGGCTGCCATGACAAGTGAGCTGCTATGGGTAAAACAATTGCTGAAGTCGTTTGAAATTGAAGTCAAAACTGCTGTGGTACTTTGTGACAGCAAAGCAGCTATTGGGTTAGTAGAGAATCCTACCACTAGTGAAAGAACCAAGCATATCGACATTGATTGCCATTTCATTAGAGAACATGTTCAGTCTGGTTTTCTCAATTTAATCCATGTTAAATCTGATAAACAGCTTGCTGATGTGCTAACAAAAGCTTTGCCAAGGGTTCAATTTGAAGAATTGGTTGCCAAGTTGGGAATGAAGAATCTTTATTTGCCAACTTGAGGGGGAGTGTTAAATATAGGCTAAATATATATTTTGGCCCTTTATCTTTGGGGTTGTGGTCACTTTGGCCCTTTATCTTTTTTTTTTCTCATTTTAGACCCTCATGTTTTTTGTGTGTGTCATTTTGGCCCCTGCCGTTATCATTTTGGTCCCTTATGTTTTTAATTGATTTCATTTTAGTCCCTTATGTTTTTAATTGATTTCATTTTGGGCCCTTATGTTTTTAATTGATTTCATTTTCGTCCTTAAAAATTTGCCTAAAAAAACATAAACATAACGGGAGGGGCCAAAATGACACAAACAAAAAACATGAGGGTCTAAAATGAGAAAAAAAAAAGATAAAGGGCCAAAGTGACCACAACCCCAAAGATAAAGGGCCAAAATATATATTTAGCCTTAAATATATCACCTTATTTTCTATTTTTCACTGCTGTAAATAATGTGTAGTTACTGCTGTTTAACTGGAGGGTAATTATGTAACAGTTACCTTGGGTTAACAGTTGGTTAGTTAGTTGTGAAATTTAGTTAGCATAGTTAATCTTGGTTACTATATGTAGTTGAGTATTTTTGGTAAAGGGATGTGACAGATCTTGTAACAAACTACTCACTCAGAGAATAATGAAATTCCCTTCTTTTCAATTCTTTTCTTTTCTCTGTTACTCATCGTCTTCTTCAATTCATCAATGAAGACTAGCAAGATCAATACATCCAATTATCTCTTCCTACAGTTTTCCTTTAAATAAATTCAAGGTAATCCAACATTTCAAAATTATTTTACTCTCGTATGTCAGGTTTCTTCTCTTGTTTTTGAAAGCATTTTTTTAGTAGTAATTTAAATATTTGGCTTAACTTCCTCCATACTCCATAGTCGATTATTAAATTTCATTTCAGAAAATTTCAATGGATTATTTAAGTGAATTGACGGCATAATTTATGCTTTTGATTTGACCCGATGAAGACTGATTAATTAATATAAAAAAAGATTATTATATTAAGAGAAAATAAACAATAAAAGCGCACAGAATCGTGTATATGTGGAAGGAAATTGAGTAGGGATCTAATTCCAAATGCAGAGAATCAAGGTTGGCCATGTAATGTAAATAATCTCGGAGCGCAATTACTTTTCTTCATTCAATCAAATATATTCAATCGCAATCAACATTCAATTCTATAACCTAGCTGCACCAATTTCCTGCGTCTATATATGTTGTCAAAACGAATACTTCACCAATTCCTCGCAAACAACTACTACTCTCAAGTCTCAACGCTTCAATAACCAAATGGCTTCTACTCTCAGCACCATTCTCATCATCATAGCCGTCCTTGCCATCACAGTTATTGTATCCGTCGCACTCCGTTTCCTTCTCAGTCACCTCAACCATCGCCGTCTCCACCGTGTCAATGCTAATCCCTCTGTCATCACGGCGTCGCCGATAACCACCTCTTCTCAAAGCGTCTCCTCCACTCAAAGCATCTCGCCGAAGATTCCTTTCTCAGTAGTCATTGACTTGCTCCCGCGGTCGATAATCACCCCCCCTCAAACCGTCTCCTCCACTCAAAGTGTCTCGCCGTGTGTCTCTCGAAGTTCCACAACAACGACCTCCTCCGACTTCTCCCTCTCTGTTGTCATGCCTTCCACACTGACTGCATCGACAAGTGGCTCCGTTCAAACCTCTCATGTCCGCTATGTCGCTCCCCTATTATTGCCTCCGATTCCAACCTCGCCAACGTTCTCTGATCACCGTCATGGAATAGTTTCCTTATTGGGATTGGAAGCGTGAGTAGCCGAGGAACTAATCCAGATGTCGCTCCCCTCGATCTCTGCCGTGTGGAAGGGCCTTTGTTCATAAAGAAGTTCCTGCTTCAACAGAGTCGTTAGTTGCGTCGAATGGGGCATCACACTTGCTTGAACTAGAAACCGTTGGCTTTTAGAGTATGACTGCTAAATTAGATTAACACATTTAGCTCAATTTCTAAATTTTGATATAGATACTCTATTTTTTAATCTTTTCAAACATTCCTTTGTCTTCTTTGGTTTTTTGCTTAAAACATTGCTTTGTCATTTTGCTTTCCTTCTGATTACAAGCGCTAACAACGAAATCGGTGTAGATAGTTGGAGAGGCATAGTGATTTTTTTATATGGATCATGATTTTTGTTTTTTTAGGAATGTGTATGATAGAATGATCATGAGATACGTCTACTTTTTCTAGAGTACTTTTTGCCTCCACCATAGAAAATTCTGGATCTGCCAATGCTAGTACCTTATATTAGCTACAACCCTGTTCCCAAAAAAATTTCAAAATTGAATCCTACGTAAATCAAAATGTTAAATATATATATATATATATATATATATATATATATATATATATATATATATATATATATATATATATACAAAACTTTGCACTAGTATGACGATAAGATAGTGTGGTGTCGCGCTTAATTAAGCCTTTGCTTAACAAAAAATACCGGATAGCAGATAAATTAGTGGATAGCGGATAAGTTAGTTTATAGCGAATGAGCTAATAACGTATAACCTAGCGGATTTGATTTAAAGTATTTGGTAAAATTAGCGGCTAAACTAACTCATAAATTAACATAAATAAATATTTGTAATTAGAATATTCAAAAAAAATTGTAATTAGTGTTTAAATATAAAAGAGAATATTCATTTATTGGAGGATAAATAAGTAATTTAATTAAAGTAACAAGGGTAAAAATGAGAGAAAAATTCATCCACTATAAGCTAGTCATGTCAAACACTTTCAAAAGACTTATCCGCTATAAGCTAGCGGATTGGCATTAACAAACAGAGTCTAAGGTTTTGTTTTGTAAGGAGTAGCAGATAGCAGATAAACTAGCATATGGTGGATAAGGAGTATGACTTACAATACTAAACAAATGTTTAGTATCTTTTACTAAATGGATATATAAGTAATTTGCTTATTAATTAAAAAAAGATTAATCAATATCAGGAGATAATGTAACCGAAAAATTTGGGATTCCTCCCAAAAATCATGGAAACCGTTTATAAAACCAAAAATCATGGAATTGTGGATTTTTTTTCCATTATACGGCTTCTTCAGAAAAAACACTTCAACAACTTCAATCTCTGTCTGGTTCAATCTCTCTCTGGTTCCATCTCTCTCATTTGGATTCAACCGCCACCACTGCCAGACCGAAACACTTCAATAGCACAAAGAGGCCATTGCCGTGGCAGAAAGAGTCTCTCGTCGTCGCCGAAATTGCTACAGCGTATTACAAAACGGTGTGTTTCACATCCTCACTCTTGTTCTTAATTATTCGCTATAATCTCTAATTATTCGCTCTAATCTCTGTCTGTGTCTGTTTAATATTGAGTTTGATAAACGTTTCATTTGCACGAATCCGCGGTTGTCATCTCCGTTGACTTCGCCGTCACACAGATACGCAACCACCGTCACCATCGCACATAGACGCTAACACTGTTGCCGTCACATAGATAGGTCATTGCTGTCGCACACAGAGTCTATTACTGTCGTCGAAACTGCTCGCATTCAGCGAACAAAGGTTGTCGTCGTCACTGTCGCTACACTGTAGTATATAACCGATGCGTTTCACATTCTCATTTTTTCCTTAATGATACGCTGTAATCTATAATTTTCAATTGGTAGTGGGAATGCATTGAGCATGTACCTAAGCCTCAGGGTACATGGTTCGATTCCCACGGAAGGCAAAAACTCTACATGGGGGTAGAGAAGATCATGAGTGCATCGCTGGGTAGCCTACTAAGTAAGAAAATGGCTCAAGATGTTACATTTGTGGTGAAAACTTTAAATAAGTCAAAACCAGTTTTACCGTCTATTGAGGTTCCCTATTATGCCTATAAATTTGTTGGGCCTTAGTTTTCCAAATGATTATTTTGAGATCTTGGGGGTATAACCCCCTATCTTCCCCCCCAAAAAAAATGTATTCGTATGGCGAATAACTTTACCTATTTTTTTTTAACTATGTATGTCAACTATTATACACACACTATTGTTTTTTAATCTACTTATATGGTTAAATCCATTACTCTTTGTTGGAAGATTTTATGTACAATATAGAGAGAGTAAGAGTAAATGTCCGTGTGTTGTGTTGTTAAAGAGTAATAGTTGAGAGATTTGAAAAGTCAATGTATTTCTCAATTTATGTGCTTCTACCTTACTTATGAGGTTTACTCATTTTTATCCTTTTCTATTTGCAACGTAATGGTGTTGTCATATTTCCCCGACTTTCAACCTATTGAACTACAATAAATTTGGGGATGGGCAGCGCTTTTTTTTAGCCATGGATAGCACTTTTTAGCGCTGCTGATTCCACTCCAACAATGGGCAGGGCTTTTAAAAGCGCTGCTCATTGATATCCTTGGGTAGCGCTCCTGGGTAAAGCGCTGCTCATCATGTTAGCGCATTTTGGGAATGGGCAGCGCTTGTAGGAGAAAGAGCTGCTCATTGCCTTAGCGCTTTTACGAATGGGTAGCGCTTTCTCCTAAAAGCGCTATTTAGAAAGACCTACAAAGTGACCGCAATTTCTCTTTGCAATGATGACAACTTTTCAGGGTCAATCACTCTCCTACAAATCGCCTTAAAAAGGAAACAAAGTTTGGTTAGGGTCTGGCGCACTTTCTTAGGCAAAATGGATCGTATACCAATGGGTAGCAAATTCTCCATTGAACATGACAATCATGGGACTTTAAAGACTTTAACTTGAGGTCTTTCATCGGTCTTTCATCGATACAAGGTTCGTAACATTTGAAGAGTACCCCTCTGGAACTTTAACTCCATGAAGAAACTTACAAAACACGGTCTTCTCCTTTTTAGATAGAGTATGAGCTGTCGGAGGTAGATATGTACGTGTACCCTTCTTTATCGGACCCAATTCTGGTCTCAACCCCATACTAAGCAAGTCCAACCTCGAGTTGATGGTATCTTTAGACTTTCCTGGCATATTGAGTATGGTACCAATGACACTTTCAAAGACATTTTTTTCAACATGCATCACATCAATGAAGTGCCTTACATATAATGACTTCCAGTATGGCAACCCAAAGAAAATCGACGTTTTCTTCCACCCCCATTTGGCAAGCTCTCCTGCAAAAGACTTCCCAAATTTAATGTTCAAATCTTTCACCTTTTCAAATAGTTGTTCAACAGTCGATATACTGATGAGTAGATGGCAAAAATCTACGATGACCAGGGTAGATATTTTTCTTACCATGTTCCAACCACATCCAATCAGTGTTATCTTCACATATAGGGCATGCACACTGACCTTTGTTACTGTACCCAGATAGATTGCCGTATGCTGGAAAGTCATTAACTGTGCCAAAAATCATAGCCCTCAGGGTGAAACTTTCTTCTCTGAACCCATGATACACCTCTACTCCAGTCTCCCACATTAGCTTCAAGTCTTCAATTAAAGGAGCCAAGTATACATCAATATCATTTCCTGGTTGCTTGGGCCCAGAAATTAACAATGACAACATCATATATTTGCGTTTCATGCAAAGCCATGGAGGTAAGTTATAGATCGCCAAAATCACGGGCCATGTACTGTGGGAGCTGCTCTAAATACCGTGCGTGTTAAATCCATCAGCAGACAATGCAAGTCGTAGGTTTCTTGGATCCAACCCGAAATCAGGATACTCAATATCAATTTTTTTCCATTGCGGAGAATCCGCCAGGTGTCGTAGCATGTCGTCTTTAATCCTTTCATCCTCATGCCATGTCAAGTGTTTTGCATCTTCTGAACTACGGTACATGCGCCTAAATCGAGGAATTATGGGAAAATACCCCCAACACCTTTTCTGGAGCAGATTCTTTCTTTTTATACCGCGATGCATTACATTTAGGACACGACTTTAACAATGCATGTTCATTCCGAAATAAAATGCATTCATTGGGACAAGCGTGTATCTTCTCATAGTTCAAGCTAATGGACCCTAACATTTGTTTTGCATCATACGTCCGAGAAGGGAGCACATTATCCTTCGGCAACATTTCTTTCAATAGTGTGAGTAATTCCGTAAACTCTTATCCGTCCATTCGTGACAAGTTTTCAAGTTATACAACTTTATCACAACCAATAATTTTGTGAATTCAGTACAACCCTAATACAACGGTGTCTCTGCATCCGTATCAACTTCTCAAACCTTTGAGGACAGTCATTAAGACCGTCTTCAACAGCCTTTGCCATCTCTTCAAATTCATCCCCATCAAATGTAGTTCTTTCAGTGTCAACCGGCGCACATCTCTCAGTACTATTACCCATATTTGAAGATTCACCTCTTTCCTCACCATGCATCGTCCAACAAGTGTAACTTTGATCAATTCCGTAACCCTTTAAATGTCCTGCCAACTCCTCTGCATTAACTGATTTTACATAACAACAACTTAAACAAGGATATTTGATATCACTAGAAGTCCTTAAACGTTCAACAGCACATTTCACAAAATAATCCACTCCAGCGACATATTCCTTAGACAGACGATTGGCAGACATCCACTTTCTATCCATAATTTCCCAATATTTATAATAAAATCCTGATAAGAGAACTTAAACCTATTACAGGTGAAAAACACACAACATACAATTTTTTTGAAGCTAAGACATTCAACTATTTTCAACTAAAGAAATCAAAGACTTTGATGTCTTCCATATTGCCATTCTTCATATAATAAATACAAGAAAACAACAAAAGTACCTGAACAAGTGGAAACAACAATGAACTCGATCGAAGTAGAACGAACACTCGAACTAGGACGAACTCAAACAATGAACACGAAGCTCCGGCAAAACAAACTCGCAAAACCTAACAAACAATTCGCATATTCGAAAAAAGGAAAATTGTAATGAATAGAATAACTAATAACCAAGATACCTAATTGAAGATATTTTCTAAACAAATTTTATTATTGAGAAAAGTGTTAAACAATTACAAACTAGCAGCACCTACTCTAACCAGCAATTTTAACAAATAATAACCCTAAATGAACACGAAACTCTAACTCAACAAATAAAGGATGAACCCCAAATCAACAATTTTAATAGATATCTTGCAACAATAATAACCACAAATTAACACGAAGGCAGAAATAAAATAATAATAATAACTCAACAAACAAGGAAGCAACGGATGAACAGGGGTAGTAAAATAAAATGTATACCAGAGAAATGACGAAGGCAGAAAACACGCGAACTGAGGCAGCAAACACGAACACAGGTAGCAAAGACGCGGAGGCAACAACACGAACTGAGTGAAAGAATGAAAGTGGTGCTTCAGCAACACAAACATGGGAAGGAGCAGCGTGAGAATGGCGTCAATGGATGAGGGGTTTTCGAACGAGATTTGGGGGTTTAGAGAGAGATGATGGAAGTAGAAACGAAATGGTGAGAGGGGCGAAGTGAGAGAGAGAGAGTACGTTAGTGAGAGGGACGAAGTGAGAGAGTCGTGAGTCAAGGAGCTTAAAGTGAGAGAGTCAAGGAGAGAGGAAAATGAAACGTTGGAGGGCGAGGGAATGTGAGGAAATGAAAAAAATAATAGTAATAGGCAGCGCTTTTGTAAAAAACGCTGCCCATCGCCCAATTTCGTTCTCCTATAAGCAGCGCTTTATTAAAAAGCGCTGCCCATCACCCATCCTCGTTCTACTATAGGCAGCGCTTGATAAAAAGCGCTGCTCATCACCCATCCTCGTTCTCCTATAGGCAACGCTTGATAAAAAACGCTGCTCATCGCCCCAGCGCATTTTAACCAAATGATGCGCTTAAAGCAGGAGCGCTGCCCATTCCCTGCGCGTTTTAAGCAAAAACAGCGCTTATAGCAAGAACGCTGCCCAATAGGGCGCCTTTTTTCTTAAGATCTGGCGTAGTGTTGCCTGAAATGGGAACCATTATTATCATCATTTATTCAATATGTTCCCAATCTATCTATTTTAGAGAAATAGTTCATAATATCATTCCATATCTCAACCGCTTAAGGAAAATGTAGATTAAACCTTCAATTTAAGTATATGGCGTCATTGACAACCAAAGAATGACATTATTTTTCGTTTATTTTTTATCCAATTTAGTACTTTAATTGTTGAAAACATACTTTGAGTCGAATTCTTTTTTTAATAAATCATTATTTGTGCAATTTTTCACCAATCTACATGACGTCACAACTATTCCGCATTTGCTATTATCATAGTTAAACATATTTTAAATATTTTGTTCATGTTTGAGATTTAACCCAAGTGTTACACTCTCGATCCCATTTTAAAATATAGAAACATAATTTTTTTTAAAACAGCACCTCGTGCGGAGCACGGGGGCCTGTCTAGTTTTGTCTTAATGCTCTGGTTAATGTCAGTAACATGACAACTCCATTGTAGATTAAGCCATAAAGTATTTACAATTGGGTTTTGGTATTTGTCTCCCTATGATTTTGTTTTTTTATTCTTTTTTCTTTTTTAATAAGATTTCAGTGACTCTTTATCGCCTAGCTTAGAGAAAAAAAGTGAAAAATATGAGACTTAGAGCGAGTTCTTGAATATTCAACTTCTGTTTAATTGACTAATATAGGAGGAGTACGTATTCTAAGAAATACTTTGACTTCTTTTTTATAAAAATTTGAGCATGTTTGATCAATGAAGTCATTGTTAAGCGATTAACTAACATCCAAAATCATTGTTTTATTGAAATTTATTCGTGTCGATCAATAAGTAACCTTTAATTGATTAAATGAGCATAACAAGTTAGATTTAAAAACTCGGAATTTGCCTAATTGAGAATTGCAAAGCCCGAAATCTTACTTTAACCTAATGCACGACTAGAGTCCTCCCCAATCATTCTGTTGAGCAGTCTATGACTATGACATTAATTGATCTCTCGAACCTTAAGCCTAGTCATAGCCTCATAGGGATCAAATCGCGAAGGAATACCTTTGCGGAGATAATAATATGCTTCATCTCTCATGTGAAGACGCTAGATTCTTCTTCTCCAAAAGGTAGGGTATATTGTAGTTGTGGATGTACATGTAGATTAACGACACAAGATTAACCGTGGAATCCCATGGTGTACAACAAGGTGCATAGTGGTTGGGTATGTGCAAACTGTTGGGGAAAACGGCGGAAGGGGTGAGGGAAAGGAGCGAAAGCGCTAGAGAGAAGAGAAAGGTAGGGCAAGACAATGATGCAGTAAAACTGAATTATGAAACTATATTCTTTAAAATCGTTCTTCACAAGAATCATATATAACTGTACATGCTACTACGTATATATATAGATAAGCCAGACCCATGATTTCAACCAGGCCCACACCTTCGACTAGGCCCATAATAGGCTTACTTACTACACCTATTTGTATTACTAGCGCCTACCTATATTTACAAGCAATTGAATTACAAAGCATATCTCAATATTCCCTCTTAATTCACATTGTTAAGTGACATCATTCCAAGCATAGTTCTTAGTTCTTCGAATCTTCCCTTTTGCAATGGCTTGGTCATTGCATCAGCTACTTGAAGTTCCGAACAACAATACTCCAGATTCAACTTCTCATTGTTGACTTGATCACGCAGGAAGTGATATCTGGTCTCTATGTGCTTCGACCTACCATGTGCGACAGGGTTCTTAGCGAGATCTATCGCAGACTTGTTGTCGATCAACAACTTCATTGCTTCGACCCTGTGCAGCCCAGTTTCGACCAATAACATGCTCAGCCATGATGCTTGACATGCTGCAAAGGAAGAAGCCACATACTCTGCTTCACAAGAGGATAACGCAACTATACTTTGCTTCTTCGAGCACCAAGAGATGGGTGTCGTTCCATGCATGAAGACATACCCACTTGTGCTCTTTCGATCACTCTTGTCTCCACTCCAGTCGGAGTCTGTGTAACCAAACACTTCAGCGCTATTCTTCGACTCAGATTTGCTAGGGAAGAGAATACCATAACTTTGTGTTCCCTTTATATACCTTAGCACTCTTTTTGCAGCTACTAGATGGGAGCTTTTCGGCTTCTCCATGAATCTGCTGATCATTCCGACACTAAACATAATGTCAGGTCGAGTGTTACACAGGTACCTCCGGGATCCCACAATCTGTTTGTAGAGGGTGGCATCTACTTCAATCCCTTCATCATCTTTCGACAGCTTGTTGCTTGTGTCAGTTGGTGTCGAAACCTCCTTACAGTTGATCATGTCGAATCTCTTCAGGATATCAGCTGCATACTTCGACTGATGCAGAAATATTCCCTTCTTCGACTCTGTAAATTCCATTCCTAAGAAATATGATAAGTGCCCTAGATCACACATTTCGAACTCAGACATCATCACTTTCTTAAAGGCTTCGACTTCGACCTCATTGCTGCCAGTTGCTAGTAGATCATCTACATACAGGAACAGTAGCAATTGAGTCGAAGTTCCATTCTTCTTAACATATACACCATGTTCATTGGTGCATCTAATGAACTTCTGAGCTAAGAGAAAAACATCAATTCTCTTGTTCCATGCCCTTGGTGCTTGCTTGAGTCCATATAGGGCCTTCTCAAGCTTGAATACCTTGTCTTCTTGTCCCTTCGACTCAAAACCAGGTGGTTGGCAAACATAGACTTCCTCCTCCAGAGGTCCATTGAGAAATGCTGACTTTATATCAAGTTGATGTAGGGGCCAGCCTCTGTGACTTGCCAATGCCACTACCAATCTTATTGTTTCGATTCTGGCTACAGGGGCAAAGACTTCATTGAAATCCAAACCAGGTTTCTGCAGGAAACCTTTGGCTACTAACCTGGCCTTATACTTGGCCACTTCTCCATTAGGTTTGACTTTGGTCTTGTAGACCCATTTCACACCTATTGCCTTCTTCTGCTTTGGAAGTTCGGCTAGCTTCCAAGTACCATTTTTCTCTATTGACTTGAACTCGTCAATCATGGCTTCCTTCCACTGTTTGTGATTCAAGGCTTGCTCCAGGATCACTGGTTCTGCTTCAGTCATCAGTGCGAAGTGTGTCAGGTCTCCCTCTGCTGTAATAGCAGAATCTGGGAACGTGTCGAATCCTTCTAGCCTTACTGATCTCTGCCTTTCCCTCTGTGACCTTCTGATAGGTTCGACAACAATGGGTTCTTCAGGTTCTTCGGTTTCAGTGGCTTCATTCTGATCATCTAGATCCCGAACTTCGTCGAAGTCCATCACTGTAGGTTTTTCATAGCCTTCTTCCCAGTTCCAATGCTTCGACTCATCTACTATGACATCCCTGCTTTTCACCATTTTCTTCGACACAGAATCATACAGCTTGTATGCTCCTGTCGAATGGTAGCCAACAAGGATCATTTGTTGTGCTCTATCATCTAGCTTGCTTCTTTGTTGCTCAGGGACATGTTGTCATACCCCAATTTTGTCTGCCTTCTTCTAGTCACTTGTTTTACTTAATTTGTATTTTGAGTAGTTAGAATAGCGTCTTTTTTTAATTTAAGCCAATTTCAATTATCCGTTCAATTAAGCCGAAATACCGTTACTTAAGCTAGGCATGCGTGCGAATGATCGATCTTTTCGCGCATTCTTCAGTTTAATCTTGATATTTGGGCCTAGTTGAACCTAAGTGGGCTTATTTAAGTCGCTTTTCTCACTATTGCGCTTATCATTTTGATTTGGGCCTACAAACGTGGTTCCGATTCGTTTTTTAGTATTTATCGCTTAATGGGCCTATTCCTTCTATTTGGGTTTCATTCTAAGCACCTTTGTTCAGTCTGGCCCGTTCTCGTCTTTGTATTTGGCCCGACTCCTTTTTCTTGTTATTAATCTTATTTTGTTTATTTAATTTATTTAAGCAATATAGTATCAAAAAAAAATGTCAAAAAAAATCTATTTAATTGTTATTACAGTATAGAAGTGTCTAGAATGTCCAAAGGTCCAAAAATACAAAATAATTCTAAAAAAATATATATACAAAAATAATATAATCTAAAAATACATAATAATCCAGAAAATACAAAAAAATAGAAAACGAAAGCAGCAGCTGCCCATATGCTCCTTGGTGAGCAAGTCTTTGTTCCAACTCTAATCTTGCTGAGAAAGTTTCTCCTTGAGCTGGCCAAAACCTAAAATGGAAACAGAATCAGGTCAGAATCGTTTTTTTAATGGCCTAAACCGAATTTCTGCTTATATAAACAAGTCTGAACAACAATTCACAGACACACAAAAAGGCACCCAGAAATTCATACAGAGACAGAAATTACATAAAATTGCAAAGCATCAAAAAATCCAGAAACATAAGCAGTCAAACAGAAGAGGCACGGCAGTAGCAGTAGGGACAGGAACAGCAGTATCGAACAGACAAGAATCTATTTCAGAAGCTGGAAAAGGGGTTGGTCATATCCTACTAATATACGCTTTTTTTTATCATTCATTAGAACAGTTTAGGAATCTGGAATCCATGTATAATTGAACCAAAAATCGAATCTTCAGTTTATGTTGTAAATAGATTAGGGTAAATACTGTGAATAGATTAGTTGTAAATATTAGGATTCAGGAATCAGAATACAAAACACAAAGAACCATAAAACGAAAAGGTAGAAAGGATCAGAACAAGAGAATGAAGCCTAGGTCTCAAAAACGATCAGAATTAGGATTCGGTCTTTTTAAATCTTCCAACAAAACATAGGCAAGCAGAACCAAAAAACAAAATAGAGAAAAAGAAGAGAACGAAAATCATTAGAAAAAGAGGAAAAAAGGAACCTGGGCTGACTGTCGCCGACGGTGACCTTCGCCGGCAGCCCCAACGCCCGTGTGCATCTTCACGCCTTTCTTTCGCTTTTCGCTCTCACAATCACCGCCACCAGCTCCAGCTCAAACCGCGCCAAGAACAACCCAGAAACCGAAAAACAAATGTAAAAAAAAGGGAATTAGGAGTCAGAAACCAACATCAAAAACGAGAAAGAACAGAGGAGGATAAGAAGAGGAAAATTACAAAAAAACAGTGCCATACCTTTTTCCGGCCACCGTAGACGGTGGCCGTCCGCCTCAAACCATCGCCTCCCCCGGCACCTTTGCCGTCGCAAGCCACCGTTAACGCTCGTCGTCGCAGCGCATCACCATCACCGTCGCAGTTCCCCGGCCTCGGTTGCCGTCACCATCGTGCACGTTCGCCGTCACTACCACCATCGCTGGCCAAGGAACGGCCGGTTGGCGTCGTTTTCTCCCCACTGCCGTCACCGTGGACAAATCATCACCCTCGCAACCCCTTTGATGCGAACACGACGGCTCTGATGTCAACCACTGTTGCCTCCTCCCCTTTCGCTCTCTCTTTCTCCGTCCATCTCTCTCCCAGTCGCAAAACTCTCGCATCCCCTCCTCTCTTTTCCCTCTGCGTGTCAAACTCTTTCTCTCTCCCAGCGAACTCTCTCTCTTCTCGTTTCTCTGGTTGCGGCGCACATGGAGGAAAGAATTGGGAAATTAGGGTCGAGGGGGGTTGGAGTTTGGGACGGCGCCGCAAGAAGTGGGGAAGTAAAATTAGGGTTTCAATTTTAACTTTTGCCTTATATAGTGTGGATACTGAGGGCTATTTTCGTCCTTTCCTTTTTAACTCAGCACACTGCTTACACCACTCGTTTTTGTATTACGCCTCCCCCTGGAAAGCCCATAGTTTGTGGGCTACTCTGAAACGAACTGGGCTCGCTTTTCGCACCCAGTTTTAATAATACAACTCCATTCCTGCAAACTGCACCCCACTTTGCCATTTCACCCCCTTTCTCGTTTTTTATTTAATTTAATCCTCTTCAAGACAAAATAGTTTCTCATAAATCAAAAACTTTGTTAATAGTCTTGTGAAGCTTTTGCTTACATGATTATTATCAATGAGGTACTAGTGGTGATCACTTGGAGCCTTTGCTCAATTGATCATCATGAATGCCTAAGTTTTCCTAAAGGTTTTCATTAAATCAAAAAACTTTGTTTGTAGTCTTGCGAAGCCTCTGCTTGCATGATTATTAACAATGGAGTGCTAGTAGTGATCACTTGGAGCCCTTGCTCAACTGATCATCATGAAAGCTCGATTTTCACAATTAAACAAAACAAAAACCTTTTTCCAAACAAACTAGAACTACGTCGCCTTTGATTCTCCACCCGGAGATACGTAGGAGTAGGGCCACGCCCCTGTCAAGCGCAAAAATAAATAATTTCTAAATAAAAAATACAAACACATCTCTTTCAAAAATCAAAAATCTTATTTTCAAAGTAGGGGATTAAGTCGGCCGTACGGCCGGGTTAATCATCGTTTTAGGATAAGTGAACTGTGGTCCTTCAGAGCCCCAGCGCTCCTTCAGCCCCCAGCGGCCCTTCAGACCCCCAGTGGTCCTTCAACACAGATCACACAATCCTAAAACCCCTATATTAAAAAACACCAAACACACAAACATTTTCTACACGAGAACTACGTAGCTTTGAATTCTCCATCGCACCGGGAGATACGTAGGAGCGGGCCATGTCCCGTCAAGCACTTCTTTCTAAAAATCCTTTTTTTTCCTTTCTCTCCAAAAATAAAAAATTTTATTAAGTTCTTTAATTCATTTTCAATAGGAAATAAAGAGGCAAATTAGATATTTTTCAAATCAACATTTAAAACCACACATTTAATTAAAGGTTCCCTCTCAGTAGAGAGGACGTGTGAGGTGCTAATACCTTCCCCGCGCGTAACCGACCCCCGAACCCTATTCTCTAGTTTCGCAAGACCAATCGCTTTCCAAAAAAAGGTTTTCCTAATATTTTTCTTAATAAATATTGGTGGCGGCTTCATTGTCTTAAGAAAAGTTGTGAACGAGGAAGGTTCTACCACGGGGACTTTTTCGGGCGCAACAGCTGGCGACTTCACTGGGGACACTAAAATTTTTTTTTTTAAAAGTGGGTCAAGCCTAACTAATTAAATGTGTGGTGTATATGATTGATTTGAATATCTTGCTTTGCCTCTCTTCTTTTTCCTTTTTCATAAGCATGTTACATCCATGTGCATTCTTATTCTATGTTTGCTTTTGCAATAGATAATTATTTCTTTCCTTAATTCCCTCATGCATTTCTTCCCCTTTCTTATCATGTCCCCTTCTTCTCTGCTCCCTTTCCTATGGTAAGCACATGCATACTTCCCTTTTCTTATCATGTCCCCTTCTTCTTTGCTCCCTTTCTTGAGGTAAGTAGTGCATTGTTATTGGCACCCTAGATTAGTTTACATTGGATCGATATTGAACCCTAGGATAAACAACATGCTATTTGTCTGGACTGCTCTGGATTTTCATTTGCAGGTGGGGAAGGGTAGTTATTCCTAGGTGTTGTGCCCTCGACACACACTTCACATCCTATACTTGTGAGCATTGAGTGGGGCCTAAAACCCAAGGTCTGAACAAAAACCTAGGAGAGTGGGAACGATTAGTGACTGCCATTCGTAGACCTTTGTCTGTATGGCTCTCATGAAAGTTCCGCCCAAGAGCGCGCTTTGTCATGATGCCTCACACTCGGTAGCTTTCTACGATTGTGGGTGCCATCATGAGAGAGACTTTAGCTCTTGGTTGCCATTGTAAGGAAGTGATTAGAACCTACATGGGAGGATTACCCCTTTCGTCAACTTTAGACCCTAGGATTCCCACCCTTTGTAGGACACGGGGGCACGCCTTTGTTTGTTGCATTAGTTTAGGCATTCCTTTTTCTTAAACTCTATTTCAAAATCGTAGAAAATAATATCCTTATTTTCTTACCCTCTTTTTATGTAAATGACACATCATTTCGCATCCACATCATTTCGCATCCACATCATTTCGAATTCACATCGTTTCGCACCATTGCATTTGCATCTAACAAAAGTTTGAAAAAAAAAACATTCATCTTGCATTCCCTTTCATTACATAAAGATAAAACCAAAAAATAATTATCATCTGCATAGCATAAGCATTTCATTTATAATCATGCAAAAAAAATCCTCGTCAAGTTCATCCAAGACGAGGCGTTCATGCATAAGCATTATTTCAAAAAAAGAGACACAGTAGAACTACGTAAGCTTTGATTCCTCATTACAATGGGGATACGTAGGAGCGGGTCATACCCCGTCAAGCACATTTTTCTAAAACCTTTTTCCAATAAATCATTTGCATCTCCAATCAATTTTCAAAATCATGTTTCAAAACTAAAAAACAAAGAAAGAAAATCATTGTGAGTATCATGCATTTCATTGCACAAAAAAAAAATGAAAAACAAGAAAGCATCTCATTCATAATCATGAATAAAAATCATCATCAAATTCATTCAAAATGTAGCATTCATGCACCATTTCATTAACCTCATCACTTTGGTTCAAATACATCATTCCTCCATACATGCATCTTTCAAAAAAGGAAGGGGCATTGGCATTTCATACCTTGCCTTGCCTCTAAAAAAAAATCATCATCATTTAGAGAAAAGCATCATTCCTGCATCTTTCATCATTCGAAAGAAAAATGGAGCGTTGGCATTTCATACTTTGCCTTGCCTCTAAAAAATCATCATTTAGAAAAAAAAAAGCAAGCATCATTCCTGCATCTTTCATCATTCGAAAGAAAAAGGGAGCGTTGGCATTTCATACTTTGCCTTGCCTCTAAAAAATCATCATTTAGAAAAAAAAAAGAAACATCATTCCTGCATCTTTCATCATTCAAAAGAAAAAGGGGGCATTGGTATTTCGTACCTTGTCTCGCCTCTAAAAAATAAAAAATCAAAATCAAAAATCATTTTGAAAAAAAAAGGGGCATCATTCTTGCATCATTCGCATTGGCATTCCATGTTTTGTCTTGCATTAAAAATAACAAAATTATTTAGAATAAGCCACGCTCTTCGAGTGGTCATTCTCCACGCATTTGCATCATACTTGCATATCATAATTTGTTCATTCATTCATTACATAAAATAAGAGCTGGGATGAGAAGCGAGACGTTCTTGCGAAACAATCACCCTTTTTGAAAAAGTTTATCCTTACTTGGTTGCAAACTCAAGGTGTTCCAAGGCACTCAGTTTTTCAAAAAGCACTGCATCCCATCCATTCCATGACAAAAGACTGAAATAGTGTATCAAAGAAAAAACAAATTTTTAACTGATGTTAACTCTCTGTGAAGCATTCTTCTAATGAGCGTGCATGCTATGAGTACATTCTCTTGTTTGAGTCCGTTGGTTTTCCTCCCTTACCACAGTTTCCCGTCCAAGTCTAGTCCCGCCCCGTCCACCCATAAAGTGCATATTCTCCCCATCAGTGCGTATTTGACTTTTGGTTCAAGTCCTCCATGCTGGGGCAAGTCTGTGATCATTAATTCCCCTTGATTAATATCATATTCCTTCATTGCAAGTCTCTCAAAATAATAATAATAATAATAATAATAATAATAATAATAATATAATAAACAAGAAAACAAGCTCGCTAGGTTGAAAACCCGCAAAGGGCGGCCTAGGCAAAAAGGAGCGCCCGGTGGACTGAAAACTCACAAAGAGCGGTCCAGGCAAAAATTAGGGCACAAAAAAGGAAAAAAGAGCAAACACATGAAGATAGATAAATTATTGTTCTAAAGTTAAGTCTTATAGAAATAAGCAATCGGGATTTGAAATGAAGTTTGGCCATCTCCTCAAAACCCCAAAATCCCAGAAAGTCCCTTTCCTACCCACCTTGAGCCAAGAAAAACCAAAATCCAAAAATCACCCTAGACAAGGATCACCCCAAATAAAAAAACAGTGCATCACTTTTTATCAGCTCACCCGAGTCGAAGAAGGAAAAGAATCAAAAAAAAAAGGGAAAAAGAGAAAAAAAGGGATTCAAAAATGAAAATCCCAAAACAAAAAAAAATAAAGTGGTGAGCTGGTACATGTTACCACAAAATACAAGAGATCCTTGTCTAAATAAACCTTCAAACACTTCATCATTCCAACACCTGATTCCATAAACCTTCAAACACTTCCTTTGGCCTCAACATCAAACCCCTTAGTCATTCTACCATGAGACACGAATTTGCTTTAACAGAGCCCAAACAAGCCCAATAACCATCTTCCTCATAGTCCATTAACCGTCAATCAACGCCGAACAAAACTCATCCTCCCATTAGCCTCAAACACTTCATTAAGCCTAACCTTCCTCCACAAAATACCACAATCCCGAAAAGTCCATTCCGATCAATGACCGGTTGCTTTTGTTCACTCAAATTCTAATCTTAGGACAAACAAGTTTATCTATATACAATGTGTTTGCTCAAAAGAAAAACAAACGATCAGAAAAAAGAAAGCTGATCAAGAAAGAATAAACCCTCGGAAAAAAGAGAACTGAGGAAACAAAAACGAACAGTCAGAAAAAAGAAAGCTGACAAAATAAAAAAGAGGGACTTGCACTCCAAAACACATTCAATATGCATTAAAACAAGGTTTAGTGATCACCAGGTAAGGATTCTTTCGCACCAAAAGTCAAGACATCAAAAGAGAACCAAAGATTTGCACTGAGAATACCACTCAGACCCAAAAGTTGGGGCATTCTCTTCACCACCCACACACCCTAGTCCTGGGAAAGTCTATTCAATGCCCATCCCATGTCACTCCAGTTGTCAATGTCATTCCAAAGTGGGGCAAGTGCATTCCCATTCCTTCACCTCATTCATTCCCATAAAAACCTCACCGGGACAATCTCTCAACTCACTATCCTAAACAAGACCTTGTCATTTTGATTGGGGCAGCTTTGTCCTTGTTATGACTGGGGCAACATCAAATTTTGTGGGTTGAAGCAAAACCCCTTTCATTCCAGCTTTCATCCCGAGAGCCGAAGCATTCCCAATTCATCATCTTCTACACCCCTAGTTGTTGTCACCACTAGACAGGGGCAAGTTATTCACTCGTCAAAGACCTGAATTGGGGCGATCTTGTATCTCTTGGTCCCTCATAAGGTTCGGCAACAACCATGTCTGTCATTCCTTCACTTGCCATAAAAGTCCATGCCCTAAACCAATTCCAAGTTAACTGACTCATTCATTCACATTTGCACTCCTATGCATGCTTACTAGATAATGCTTCAAAGGAGAGAACACAAGTTGTTTACGTGATATCTAAAATTCAGTCATCATGGAAAGAAGGAGAAAACAAATGAGGTTGTTTGTAAATAAAAACCTTGAGAACACCAGAGTTTGAATCAAATTCAATTTTTCAACAGAATGGTCAATAATCATCTCAAGTTCTTGCATTCAAAATCTCGCATCTCATCATCACGAAAATGTTTACCTCATGCATCTACGCATTATAGCATGTGCATCAAAGCATTACATTTGCATCTTCACATTTGGTACATTCATCACATAGCAAAGAGAAAAAAAACGTTCCACGTCAGTTGCACTGAAAAAGCAAAATCTTTTCACTGCATTGGCATCATATTAATGTTCGCACTTCATAAAAAGGAAAAGAACGAAGTCATTGCATGTCATTCATCATTAGAGCATTACATTTTGCATCAGATATTCCATAGAAAAAGCAAAGAAAGCAAAAAGAAAACAAAGAAAAGAAACTACAAAAGCAACACAAAAGCATTCCATGTCATTCATCATTTCACAAAGCATTCCTTTGTCATTCAATCATCAAACATTAAAGCAGTGCATATGCATCATATTAACGTTAGCATTTCCATAAAAGAAAAAAGAACAAGAATCATTGCATCAAACATCAGAGCATTGCATCATATTAATGTTTGCATTTCATAGAAGAAGCAAAAAGAAACAAACAGAAGTTAGAACAGGAGCATTTCATTCATCAAAGCATCAATCACCGCATACATTTGCATTCAAACATCAAAGCAATACAATTGCATCACATCAATACTGGCATCTCATAGAAGAAAAGAAAGCTAGAACATCCCATGTCATTCATCATTTCATGTCATTCATTATTTCCTTTGCATGTCATTAAAATACATGAGCATTCCACGTCATCAAATACCAAAGCTTTGCATTCGCATACCCATGATTCTTAAAAGAGCAAAAAGAGAAGCCCAAAAGAGAGAAAAGAGAAGAGCCAAGAGAGCAACAAAAAGAAAAGAAAAGAAAGAAGAGAAGCTAGAGAAAGAGAAAAAGACATATAAGAACAGGAGAAAATCATGCATTCATCAGACATAAGCAAAAGAAAAGGAAAATCATGCATTGCGTACAGACAAGAGAAGAAAAGGAAAACCATTGCATTCATCAAGCATATAAGAACAGTAGAAAATCATGCATTCATAAGCGAAAGAAAAAGAAAAATCATGCATTGTGTACAGACAAGAGAAGAAAAGGAAAATCATTGCACCCATCAAGCATATAGGAACAGTAGAAGATCATGCATTCATCCGACATAGACAAAGGAAATAAGAAACTCATCATTCATCATAAGAAAAAAGAAAACAGCAATCATGGCATTTGCATTGCATGCATTTGTTCATTTTCAGCTACAGGTACAAAAGAGGACGAGCACTTCGGTGTTAGCCCTCGCCCCCAGATTCCAGAAAATGCTCCCCCAAGCTGGGAGTTCAAAAAAAAGAGAGAAATAGAAATGAAAGAGAGAAAAGAAAAGAGAGCCCTCAAGCGCGCATTGCGGATTGGAGCACAGAGATCATCGCTCCCTTCTGCCCAGGTCTCAGGTCGCGTACGAGCAACGCGATGGACTGCAGCCCCATGTGAGGTTCAACGGAATAGTTGTATCAGCCTAAGATACAGTGGACGCCGTGCATTGATCAGTATATCAGTTCCGGAGCTGATGACGATCCCCCCTGTCGCTCGAAAAGGCCAACAGGAAGCGTGCTCCTCAAAGCCACGTGCAAACTCGGATTCGCCAAGAGTCCGTTTAAGGATTACAAGTTTTAGGCAGCCTGGGCAATTTACCGCTTTCTACACGCCAAGTGCCCATTTACCGCTTTTTGCACGCCAAGTGCCCATTTACCGCTTTCTGCACGCCAAGTGCCCATTTACCGCTTTTCTGCACGCCAAGTGCCCGTTTACTGCTTTCTGCACGCCAAGTGCCCGTTTTACCTTTTTTGCCTCAGGTTTCTCTAGGTAGACAAAATTGGTATAATTTCTGAATTCTTTATTCCTATTTTATCTTCGAAATATGTCTCGGCCAATTCATATTTCTGGATAAAATCCGAATAAAGAGGGGCAGCTGTCATACCCCAATTTTGTCCGCCTTCTTCTAGTCACTTGTTTTACTTAATTTGTATTTTGAGTAGTTAGAATAGCGTCTTTTTTTAATTTAAGCCAATTTCAATTATCCGTTCAATTAAGCCGAAATACCGTTACTTAAGCTAGGCATGCGTGCGAATGATCGATCTTTTCGCGCATTCTTCAGTTTAATCTTGATATTTGGGCCTAGTTGAACCTAAGTGGGCTTATTTAAGTCGCTTTTTTCACTATTGGGCTTATCATTTTGATTTGGGCCTACAAACGTGGTTCCGATTCGTTTTTTAGTATTTATCGCTTAATGGGCCTATTCCTTCTATTTGGGTTTCATTCTAAGCACCTTTGTTCAGTCTGGCCCGTTCTCGTCTTTGTATTTGGCCCGACTCCTTTTTCTTGTTATTAATCTTATTTTGTTTATTTAATTTATTTAAGCAATATAGTATCAAAAAAAAATGTCAAAAAAAATCTATTTAATTGTTATTACAGTATAGAAGTGTCTAGAATGTCCAAAGGTCCAAAAATACAAAATAATTCTAAAAAAATATATATACAAAAATAATATAATCTAAAAATACATAATAATCCAGAAAATACAAAAAAATAGAAAACGAAAGCAGCAGCTGCCCATATGCTCCTTGGTGAGCAAGTCTTTGTTCCAACTCTAATCTTGCTGAGAAAGTTTCTCCTTGAGCTGGCCAAAACCTAAAATGGAAACAGAATCAGGTCAGAATCGTTTTTTTAATGGCCTAAACCGAATTTCTGCTTATATAAACAAGTCTGAACAACAATTCACAGACACACAAAAAGGCACCCAGAAATTCATACAGAGACAGAAATTACATAAAATTGCAAAGCATCAAAAAATCCAGAAACATAAGCAGTCAAACAGAAGAGGCACGGCAGTAGCAGTAGGGACAGGAACAGCAGTATCGAACAGACAAGAATCTATTTCAGAAGCTGGAAAAGGGGTTGGTCATATCCTACTAATATACGCTTTTTTTTTATCATTCATTAGAACAGTTTAGGAATCTGGAATCCATGTATAATTGAACCAAAAATCGAATCTTCAGTTTATGTTGTAAATAGATTAGGGTAAATACTGTGAATAGATTAGTTGTAAATATTAGGATTCAGGAATCAGAATACAAAACACAAAGAACCATAAAACGAAAAGGTAGAAAGGATCAGAACAAGAGAATGAAGCCTAGGTCTCAAAAACGATCAGAATTAGGATTCGGTCTTTTTAAATCTTCCAACAAAACATAGGCAAGCAGAACCAAAAAACAAAAGAGAGAAAAAGAAGAGAACGAAAATCATTAGAAAAAGAGGAAAAAAGGAACCTGGGCTGACTGTCGCCGACGGTGACCTTCGCCGGCAGCCCCAACGCCCGTGTGCATCTTCACGCCTTTCTTTCGCTTTTCGCTCTCACAATCACCGCCACCAGCTCCAGCTCAAACCGCGCCAAGAACAACCCAGAAACCGAAAAACAAATGTAAAAAAAAGGGAATTAGGAGTCAGAAACCAACATCAAAAACGAGAAAGAACAGAGGAGGATAAGAAGAGGAAAATTACAAAAAAACAGTGCCATACCTTTTTCCGGCCACCGTAGACGGTGGCCGTCCGCCTCAAACCATCGCCTCCCCCGGCACCTTTGCCGTCGCAAGCCACCGTTAACGCTCGTCGTCGCAGCGCATCACCATCACCGTCGCAGTTCCCCGGCCTCGGTTGCCGTCACCATCGTGCACGTTCGCCGTCACTACCACCATCGCTGGCCAAGGAACGGCCGGTTGGCGTCGTTTTCTCCCCACTGCCGTCACCGTGGACAAATCATCACCCTCGCAACCCCTTTGATGCGAACACGACGGCTCTGATGTCAACCACTGTTGCCTCCTCCCCTTTCGCTCTCTCTTTCTCCGTCCATCTCTTTCCCAGTCGCAAAACTCTCGCATCCCCTCCTCTCTTTTCCCTCTGCGTGTCAAACTCTTTCTCTCTCCCAGCGAACTCTCTCTCTTCTCGTTTCTCTGGTTGCGGCGCACATGGAGGAAAGAATTGGGAAATTAGGGTCGAGGGGGGTTGGAGTTTGGGACGGCGCCGCAAGAAGTGGGGAAGTAAAATTAGGGTTTCAATTTTAACTTTTGCCTTATATAGTGTGGATACTGAGGGCTATTTTCGTCCTTTCCTTTTTAACTCAGCACACTGCTTACACCACTCGTTTTTGTATTACGCCTCCCCCTGGAAAGCCCATAGTTTGTGGGCTACTCTGAAACGAACTGGGCTCGCTTTTCGCACCCAGTTTTAATAATACAACTCCATTCCTGCAAACTGCACCCCACTTTGCCATTTCACCCCCTTTCTCGTTTTTTATTTAATTTAATCATCTTCAAGACAAAATAGTTTCTCATAAATCAAAAACTTTGTTAATAGTCTTGTGAAGCTTTTGCTTACATGATTATTATCAATGAGGTACTAGTGGTGATCACTTGGAGCCTTTGCTCAATTGATCATCATGAATGCCTAAGTTTTCCTAAAGGTTTTCATTAAATCAAAAAACTTTGTTTGTAGTCTTGCGAAGCCTCTGCTTGCATGATTATTAACAATGGAGTGCTAGTAGTGATCACTTGGAGCCCTTGCTCAACTGATCATCATGAAAGCTCGATTTTCACAATTAAACAAAACAAAAACCTTTTTCCAAACAAACTAGAACTACGTCGCCTTTGATTCTCCACCCGGAGATACGTAGTAGCAGGGCCACGCCCCTGTCAAGCGCAAAAATAAATAATTTCTAAATAAAAAATACAAACACATCTCTTTCAAAAATCAAAAATCTTATTTTCAAAGTAGGGGATTAAGTCGGTCGTACGGCCGGGTTAATCATCGTTTTAGGATAAGTGAACTGTGGTCCTTCAGAGCCCCAGCGCTCCTTCAGCCCCCAGCGGCCCTTCAGACCCCCAGTGGTCCTTCAACACAGATCACACAATCCTAAAACCCCTATATTAAAAAACACGAAACACACAAACATTTTCTACACGAGAACTACGTAGCTTTGAATTCTCCATCGCACCGGGAGATACGTAGGAGCGGGCCATGTCCCGTCAAGCACTTCTTTCTAAAAATCCTTTTTTTTCCTTTCTCTCCAAAAATAAAAAATTTTATTAAGTTCTTTAATTCATTTTCAATAGGAAATAAAGAGGCAAATTAGATATTTTTCAAATCAACATTTAAAACCACACATTTAATTAAAGGTTCCCTCTCAGTAGAGAGGACGTGTGAGGTGCTAATACCTTCCCCGCGCGTAACCGACCCCCGAACCCTATTCTCTAGTTTCGCAAGACCAATCGCTTTCCAAAAAAAGGTTTTCCTAATATTTTCCTTAATAAATATTGGTGGCGGCTTCATTGTCTTAAGAAAAGTTGTGAACGAGGAAGGTTCTCCCACGGGGACTTTTTCGGGCGCAACACATGTCTGTAACATAATGAGCCAATTATTCTGAGATGCTTTACACTTGGCTTTCTTCCTAGCCAAGCTTCTTCAGGTGTCCTCCCAATCAATCTCTTTATAGGGTACTTATTCAGAATATACACTACTGTGGCTACAAGTTCTCCCCATAGACTGTGAGGAAGCTTCTTTTCTTTCATCATGCTTCTCACCATGTCGAGGATAGTTCTGTTTTCCTCTCAGCAGTTCCATTATGTTGAGGTGTGTAAGGTGAAGTGACTTCATGTACAATTCCTTCATTTTCACAGAATTTTTCAAATTCATGTGAGTTGTACTCACCACCTCCATCAGTTCTAATGGTTTTGATTGCACATTCACTTTGCTTCTCAATCATTACCTTGAAGTTTTTGAACACTCCCAGTACTTCACTCTTCCTTTTAATCAAGTACACCCATGTCATTCTAGTGTATTCGTCAATGAAGGTGACAAAGTACTTGTTCCCTCCTAATGAACTTACCTCAAATGGACCACAAACATCAGAAAATATCACCTCCAACTTCTTCTCTGCTCTGCTTGGCACCTCTAACTTGAAAGAGTTTCTTGGTTGCTTCGACTTGCAGCAACACTCACATACTTCGACAGGTACCTTTACTGCAGGCAACCCATGAACCATCTTCTTTTCATGTAGTTGACTCAAGCTCTTGAAGTTTAGGTGGCCAAATCTTCTGTGCCACTTCCAGTGCTCCTCTTCCACAGTAGTTTTGAGGCATTTCTCTTCGACTACTTGCAACTTGATCTTGAAGGTTCTGTTACTCTGCATCGACACCTTCGGGATCATCTTCTTGTTTGAATCAAACAAGCTGAGACAGTTATTATCCATCTCGACAGAGAATTTCTTCTCAATCATCTGCCCAATACTTAGCAGATTGCTCTTCATCATTGGTACATAAAATACCCCTTGAATATAGCACCACTTACCATCTTTCGGCAGGAACTTTATGGTACCAATTCCTTCTGCAGTGACTCTGCTGTTGTCTGCAAATATAATTCTTTTACTTATCTGCTTTAATTCGACAAACCATTCCTTGTGGCAGCACATGTGGTTCGAACATCCTGTGTCGAGATACCATTCGACAGACTTCTCTTCAGTCGATTTTGTATCTGCCTTCAACAACAGTAATTCTGGGTCAGTAGCTGTCATGAGGGATAATTCTTCATCATCATTGCTGGCTATGTTGAAGGCATCACCAGTGATACCACTGCTCTGCCACACACACATTGCACAAGTATTTTGAGCATCACAAGTGTTTCCACATTCACTAGTGTTCCCAATGTTTTGCTCGCTACTTTCAGAAATTTCTTCATTGAGATGAATGTCTTCTTCAATCGCATCTTCGACTGCCATGCATTAGCATTAACCCTTTTGACTCAGAGTCAGAATCTGTGTCTCCATCACTTGCAAATTTGGCTTCAGCATCTTTATCTCTAGGAACCTTCTTGTTCTTGCATTTGTTCCTATAATGCCCAAATTGCTGACAGTTATAACACTGCTCTTTCGACAGATCTTGCTTCTTCTTGTCGAAAGGTCCTTGTTCTTTCTTCTTGCTGCTTGATCCCTTTTCTTTACCCTTCTCTTTATTGTTGTTTGCTTTCCAGTTTTTCTTAGAGGAGTGTGATAACAAGGCTTGTTTAGTTTCTTTCTCTGAACTTCTCTCTGCCTTATTCTCAATTCATGAGCCTCTAAGGAACCTTGAAGTTCATCTAACTTCAATTCATCTAGGTTCTTGGATTCTTCAATAGCAGTAACAACATAGTCGAATTCCTGGGTTAAGGATCTACGCACCTTTTCGACTTTACTTGTTTCCGACACAGTTTTACCATTGCCTTTCATTTGATTAGTTAATGCTACTAACCTCGTAATGAATTCTCCAATTGATTCTCCATCTTTCATCTTCAAGGCCTCGTACTGTTTTCTGAGCGATTGTAGGCGTATCTTCTTTAGTCTATCTGCTCCTCCATACGAGTTCTTGAGGACATCCCACGCTGCCTTTGCTGAATCGCAATCAATGATCAGGTTTAGGATGTTGGAATCAACACTTTGGTGAATCAAGAACAGCCCTTTTCCATCTTTCTTTCTCAGCGAATGGTGGTTGTTCCTCCCCGTTTCAGTGGCGTTTGCTGCCAATGGTGGAACACCATCATTCACGACATCAAGAACATCTTGATGCCGAAACAGGACATTCATCTGCGCGCACCACCGTTCGTAATCCTTTCCATCAAAGATGGGGAGGTTCCCCGGAATACCTCCACCAGAGTTATCACGCGTTGCCATGAGTCTTGAAGGATCTTGAAGGATCTTTAAAGCTCTTGATACCAGTTTGTTGGGGAAAACGGCGGAAGGGGTGAGAGAAGGAGCGAAAGCGCTAGAGAGAAGAGAAAGGTAGGGCAAGACAATGATGCAGTAAAACTTAATTATGAAACTGTATTCTTTAAAATCGTTCTTCACAAGAATCATATATAACTGTACATGCTACTACGTATATATATAGATAAGTCAGGCCCATGATTTCGACCAGGCCCACACCTTCGACTAGGCCCATAATAGGCTTACTTACTACACCTATCTGTATTACTAGCGCCTACTTATATTTACAGGCAATTGAATTACAAAGCATATCTCAATACAAATTAGGTCTAAAAGTAATCCACTAAAAGGAAACTCCAGAAAGAGAAAACACATCCATTTTTGCCTGTTTCAGCAAAGGGAAAGGTGGTGACGCTTCCAACGGATTGGCGGTTCCGGTGCAGATCTCCTCCACCTTTCTTCCTTGGTCATCTTTTTCCATCCATTGATAAGATCACCACATTGCAGCACCTCTTCCCGCCAACGTGCCACCATTGTTGTTGTAGCGGTCAATCAACAGTTTGCCTCACCGTCTAATCATCCACGAGTTGCATGAATGGTTACTTTTTTGAGCCTTTTCCCATTTGATAATCAAGTAACTAGCAAACATAAGCTTTTTTCCACTGAGTGGGCGTGTTTTTTTTGTTTCCATTGAACGTTCCATCAACACACGCTTTTTTGGGTAAGGTTTCTTTTAAGCTATTATAGATTGAGTTGTGTATTACATTAAATATTTCAACTAAAAATGTTTTTTTTTTACAGTAAAACTATAAATGTTTGAAATACATTTACGTTATGATGATTATATTTTTAATGGAATTTTCAGTACTTTAATTAAGTTTATCTGAAACGAGGTGACACTATGTTTAAATCTAGGGTTAATGTTTCTTTTTTTAGCAAATTTAGTATGAAACCTTTACAAAAGGAAAAACAAAAATGAAGTGCACAGGTTTGGACCTCAAACCTTTTTACATGGGGTAACACCTAGCCGTTGTGGTATTTGAAATATTCAATGTTTAATGTGAAATTATTACATATAAACAAATACTATATTATATACATATCTAGTAAATAAGAAAAGTTCCATGGCCTACTCTTGCTACAAGAAAGCTCGACACCTCTTCGTATAGAGATTTGTACACCACATCTCCACCGAAAATCTTGATGCATTAATGGGTATATGAGTCATCTCTCGTATATATCCTTTAATTAGATTGTTTCTAGTCAGTGTAAGACTACCACTGACACTTGAATTTCCAACTTGAACCCCAAAATATAACCGCCACTATCGTGGTTAAAAACTTGCAATAAAACCGCCTCAAATAAGTAAGATATCAGCCGTTTCTAAAATCTACAAAAAATGTTTGACGCACATAGCTGAGGTGGTTTAAAGATTCTGCAAATCAAACTTTTGGGGTGGAAGGTTTTTTGTAGTGAGAGTAGACCATCCAAACTATGCCAAAGATGCCTAAGATCATGCATAAAAGCATTGAAAAGAACTTGATTAGGGAGTAGCTGCAACTTTCTGGTTTACAACTCATGGTGAGGTTGAAAAGAAGATCTAGATGATTGATGATTATAGTACATGTTTTTATGTACTTATAGGGAATAGAAATTCAATAAACCAATAAATTGCAGACCATATATAAATCAGAAGTTAGATTCTAAGAATAAAAAATTACAACATTTTTTGGAAAAAAAATCATAAATTAATTTTCTTTTGACCGAAAATATCATTTTTTTTTTATAAATATCGAGTATAATATTGCACTATTATATATCAATGTATTAATATTTTCAAACTTTTGCTTAATTACTATTTCAGCAATTATTTACGAATGAATTAAATTAGTAGATCAATTTAAATGAATATTATTTACAGACTGAAAAATCATAATTGTATTAAAAAAGACTGAAAAATTATAATGTTTATAATTAAATTATAGATAAATTCATCACACATGCGCACCATTTTTTAAAAATCACACGCGCATGATAATTAATGATTCAATTAATTATTCAGGATGGTAAGTGGGGAGTCCGACTTATGATACCAAACAATAGTTTAGTAATTATTACTAAACAAGCATAATAGTTGTTTCACCATCAATGAAAAAACTTACTAACCACACAAAGTTATATTGTGGCAAACATGTACTAACCAGTGTTTTCATTTACCCGCTCACTCACCACAGAAAAACTAAATTGTGCTAACCATTGGATTGTTGTATAATGGTCAATGAAATATTTAGTAACTACTAAGGAATTCCTTAGTATCATAAGTTGTTGTCGTAAGTGGGGTATTGGAGTTGTTATTCGGGATCACTCTGGGTTATTGTTTGCAGCTGCCACTTGGTCTTTCCTTGGCCCCCAGATCCGTTTCTAGCTGAAGTCATTGGACAAAAATATGCATTAAGCTTTGCACTTGATATGGGTTTCTTCAATATTCAACACTACAAAAAAAAGCAGGATAGACGACAGAAATTCCCGTTGCTAAACCTCAAAAATTTGTCGCTAAAGTGTATTAGCGAGGGAATTAGCGACGGAAAAATTCCGTCGCTAAAAAGGGCCTTGCTAATATTTAGCGATGGAAATTTTATTTTAGCGACATAAATTTAGCGAGGGATTTTAGAGAGGGATTTTCCGTCGCTAATTAGTGAGGGATTCTAGCGAGGGAAATTCCGTCGCTAAATAGCGAGGGAAATTAATTCTGAAGAACACGTGCCTAAATATTAGCGACGGATTTTAGTGAGAGAAAATCCGTCGCTAATTTAATTTTTTTATAAAAAAACTGCTTTATTTTATGCCTCGTGTCCAAATTTGAAAACCTGCTTTTTTTTTAATAACTATATATCAAATACAGCACAATTTTGAGAATACCCAAATAAAATCAATCCAAACTAGTACCAAATATTTCCAAACTAACAAACAATACCAAATATCCAAATCCTAAACAACTTCAAACCAGCAATAACAATCCAAATCCTAAACATGTCCAACACAGCAATAACATAATATTCCAAACCAGCAAATAACAACATAATACTAATACGGGCCATCATCAGACTCGGACTTCTCATACTTAGACGCATCTGGCTTCATGCTCTTATAGTACTTCAACAGCTTCTCTTGATTACGTGCAAACCTATAGAACTCTGTCTGCATATCTTTCATAGTCCGACTCTGCTGCTGCTGCTTCTGCTGGTGCTGAGCATGCATTTCCTGTATCTTCTGCTGGTGCTGAGCACGCATCTCCTCCATCTGCTGCCTGAGCTGCTCTGTCTCAGCTGAAGGACGAGGAGGTCGACTACTAGAGGAGGGTCCGCTGGTGTCAAACTGATCATCCTCAAATCTCAAATTTGGAGCCAAGGGCCCCGTACCATACATACGTTTCTTATACATCCCCCCTACCAACTTCTCCCAATTGCGGTTTGACAAAGCCATGATCTCAGGAGTTAGTGGACCAAGTGACTCAGGAGTGAGTGGACCAAGTGACTCAGGGTTCCAGCTCAAACATCGTCTCATCATGTTTCTCCTGTTTTGCATAACCACAAAACATAGCATAATAAGCGCTCCATTTTAAGAAAACATTATATATATATAATACAAATCAAGTTGTATATTTACCTGAGTGGTCCTCAAGCACTCATCAACATATAAGTCTGGGTATCCTTCCTGACATGTGTGGCCCTATGCAGCTCAGCAATAGCAAGAGAAACAGCTCCACCAAATCAGAATGCGTTCGGTCACTCCCAAAAAGCCCTAACTGCAACCAGAACAAAAAAAATAATTACAATGAGTACGTGTCAACACTTTGGTCAAGAGACCAGACGTAAAGATATAAGGTACGTTTTTTTTCCTGTATAGTGACCGAAAAATCGGTCACTAAATGACATTTTTTTGTAGTGAAATTTTACAATGGTTCAAAAACATAAAGAACGAGAGTTAAGCAAAAAAGTAAAAAATCAGAAGAGACGTGATAGGCATATGCACATAGAATATATTAGGCTTAAATATGTTTTAGGCCCCTGCAAATATAGGGTGTTTTGGTTTAAGCCCCTGCAAAAAAAAAAGAAATTGTTAAGAGCCCTTGCAAAATGAAATATTTTGTTATAAGCTCTTCTCAACATATCCAGCAATCATAGCATTCCATGTATAGGCTAACATTTTAGTCATAGAAGGGCTTATAACAAAATATGTCATTTTGCAAGGGCTTTTAACACAAAAAAAAATTGCAGGGGCTTAAACCAAAACACCCTATATTTACAGGGCCTAAAACATATTTAAGTCAATATATTATTATCTTTACAAATAAAATTAGGATAATTCTTTGGAAACCATGATTGTAGCTCGATTAGTTACCATGTGGAGAAACAGCTTTTGCTCAGAAACAAACATTTGCAATTTAATTGTTATGAATGTATAGGAGGAAATGTTTTCGCCCCAAGTACGGTAGTTGTTGGTTTCGTAGAATGACTAGTATTTTTGTTTTTTGAGAAACTGGGGTTTAAAACTTCAACAATAGACAATTGCAAATTAACCCTCCTTTCCTTATCTTCAAGTAGAACTGGCAAAATGGGCTACCCGGCCCCAATCGAGCTAGCCCACATCGGGCTCGGGCTTCTACGGTCCGGACCAAAAAGCCCAGGTTATAATATGGGCTCAAATTTTTCAACCCAAGCCCAGCCCTATGCGGACTGCGGGTTTTTTGGGCTAGCCCGCATTGTACGCCATTTTTTTTCTCTATAAGGCACCGTACAGTAACATAGAAAGAATGAATCTAATTAATAATTATCAGCACTATTTAATCTTTTAAGCCACTATTGTCAAAAAAAAAAATCTTCTAAGCCACTGGAAGTTAAAATTTGGATAATACTCTTTCTAATCTAAAACCATAGAATAATAATATCCAATTGAACAATGCATTATGCAGAACACTAAAGGCACTGTACAGTACCGTAGAATATCTAATTATCATTCTTTATTGTCCAACTAGCTACACACACCCGTGCTCTACACGGGCCTGAGCGTCTACAATTTGATGATCAATTATCATTCCAGAGTTAGGTAGTCGTCAAGTATTATTTAGTGAAATGCTTACTAACAACATATTGGCCAAGAGCGGTCCAAATGACTACCACAAGTAGCAGCATAGAAAAAAATACACCATAACATTCACGGGAAACATAAAAGGTAAAGTTGTTCAGTCAAGTGTCTTTGCCAACATACTAAATAATGGATAATTGCACATACTTCATACTGATAGACACTACAAATTCCGATGGTATCTAGCCACTTATAATAAAATTTGAATCATGCATTGTACACATTTTCCGCTCCTCAGAATCTCATTACGTAAATTAAAATAGAAATAAAATGAACTGAACATAATGATTATCCAACTTAAGTAAAACTTGATTCGGTTAATTTCATTGCTTTGCTCAGATGGTCAAAATATGTTACTTACAAGGGTTGAAACCAAAGTAAGAGGTGCACCAATAAATTGAAATAATACAGTTATTGATGGAGTTTCAAAAGGACTTCTACTCTGCACATAAAGAGTTGTACATTCAATTTCCAAACAACTCGGATATTTCATACACAACTTTAGAACATATTCAAATCAAATATGATGATCTCAAGCCAAACCTATGAAAATAAATAACACAATAATACCTGGCAGTAAATGCAGCATCAAGTTCCTTCACAACACTTTACCAATCGATTAACCTTCTTACATCTGCACATTTGCATTCCTTCACAACACTTTACCAATCGATTAACCTTCTTACATCTGCACATTTGCTTATATGCTTTTCCCTCATATGTAAATTTTCCGCCTCTAAATCTGATCTAGATGCATCCCAAGATAACAAACCTACTTAGTATTCTCAACTTGTCATAACCTGTGACACGACTACTCACATCAACACCAATCCATAAAGGGATGTATGATATTGAGTTGAAAAGTATCAAGATGCTAATTATTTTTCTTTACTATGTGAAACTGAAAATACAATTGCCTCCCATATAAATAACATAACCCATATTGTTGAAGTAACCAAAAAACGACCGTGCAAATAATTGTGAACAAATACACTATCCATTAACGACAACATAATCTTATTCATCATGTCAATGATGCCAAAATTCAATATTGATAAAACCACATGTTATTTATTTCTCAGTGGAGTCAAACATAATAAGAGTGGGATACCTCTTTATAAAGTCTTGAGTATCCACTATATCTTCATTAATCAACATGTCAATGCATACAATGAATATGATATAGAGACTGCAAATTTTCTTGGACAGTATATCAGCTATATGCCGTCATAACATATCACAAATAAACAAACTGGAAAATAAAGAAATCGCAACAAAGAACTATATTAGTAGAGCAGAAATGATTAGTTCTCTACATTAAAGTCTGTTTCAATATTTGTATGATTCTCGGTCTAATATTCTCTCTACAGCATGCTTGAATTTCAAGATGAAGATCACCACTGATATATTTCTATTGTCATCAATTCTTTTCCCCATCTCATTCTTTATAGTTAAAAACAATCAGAATGAATGATTAACAATAATGATGATGGATCTGTGTCAAAATAAATAAATAATGATGATGGATCATAAACCTGTAGCTATAATATAATCCTCATGTGATTAGCAACATGAAATTAGATCAAGCAGTTAATGACAAATTCACTCTACTATCATCATCATTGTTGTACAGATCAGTAGTTTTACTTCGAAAATTACAAAACATTACATACAAGAAAAATAGTTAATGAATTAATCAAAAGAAGCAGAATTTCCAACTGAATTAAATCAGTAAAATAATACCTTAGGAACATATACCATGCTAACTCCACAAAACCCATTTCCACCACCATAAAGAAAACCTCACGTCTGACTGAATAAAAAAAAGGTTGCGAGTGTGAAGGCATTGCACACAATTAAATTAAAGTGTTTAACATAAACCAAAAAACAAATTTAAGATGTTTAAATAACAGAACCATTTTTACCTCTGTGGGAATGGCTCAAACAAATTAGACCAACACTTCCTATAAGGATTGCTTTTGAGAATAAATTCCCCCACTCTTGATGATTTGAAGTGTATTTTTTTGCAGCAGAAATAGGTAAATAAATGTTAGATGAAGAAGAAGTTAGGCAAAGGAATAATATAGAGCCGCAAAAATAAGAATACACTAATTAGCAAGAGACTTTTTTTTGACAATAAATAGCAAGAGACTTGAATGCTGCAAATGAAATCATCAAATAACCTGATACAAACTTGATACATCTGTAATTAAAGGAACTAAGAAATCAGGTATCAATCATGATAGATAGGTCAAATCATCAAATAACCTGATACAAATTAATTACATGGGTATTTTTTCAGATTAAACAAAGATAAATACATCACAAAAGAGGGATGATATAGGATGATAAAAATTAAATGGAGTGAAGAAGACACAAGCAGGGAGAAAGAGAGGATAGGGAAGCTGACAAACTGAGTTGATGGAGGGGGTGTGAGATGCAGACATGGGGGTGAGAATAGGGATCCGATTTTTTCTGTTTTGGCAAGTAAAAAAACAAAATGATTTCAAAAAAATAAGAAAGGGGTTTAGAAACCATAACTTTTCCTTTTGCATCCCAGCTGCAACAACATTTCCAAGAGAGAAGAAAAATAAAATGCAGCGGAGGAGAAGGAGAGATGTGTGGTGGTGGTGGTGGTGCGATGAGAGAGAGAGAGAGGACGTGGCAGTGAGTGCTGCAGTGGGGTTTTCACCAAGTAGAGAGAGACCGAGAAGAGAAGGGCAGCAGTGGTGAGGTTGCGGTTGTGAGAGAGAAACAATGGTGGTTAGGGTGTCAAATTGAGAAGAGCTCTTCGGTGCTGGTGGTGGTTTGCCGGAGGTGCTCTTCTCCTTTGACTTCGAATTATCACTTTTTGCTCTTGTTTCCCTTCTTGTTGTCGGCGATGGCTTCTTCTTCAATGATGGTTAGAGGATGAGGGCGGTTGGAGGGGATCGGTCTAATAGAGAAGAAAGAAAGAGGGGGAGCGTATGAATGAGAGAGAAGAAGAGGAACATTGAGTAGTGTGATGGTGCATTACTCACTGTGTCTAAGACTATGCGGTGTGTATTACCCACTGTGTCTAAGAGTGTAGTCTGTCTACTGGGTGGGTAGTAACGCAGCAGCCCCTGACATCCGCAGCTTAATATTCCTCTTCACAACTGGATTTTTACCTTTTAACATTGCAAACAATAATATGGTAATCACATGGCAGCTGATACCATACATGAAAAGTATATTCAACATACATGGGAACCATTTGCATGGAGATTTTACGTTACAAATTTTCATGTCCTATGCAACATTACTTCATTGATGCATCATAAAGGCAATAGGATGATTCAGTTGCATGTCAAACTAAGATGTCATGTACATGGTTAACATGCAAAACTTATACAAATACCAAATACGTAGATCAAGATGTTGTTTTATACAGCTTTTGACTATCTAGCTTTATATAAGGGGGGATTCTGCAATTCTAATCTTTAATATTATCCAAAAACAATTCTCTATAAGGCACTGTACAAGATACCACACAATACAGTAGTGCATTCGGTAGAAAAAACATTATAAAATTGTTTCTACGGCAAGTCTTTCGTTTCACATGTGTTAAGTGTAAGAAACACTTGTATAGGCTTAGTTTTACTTTTGGACTTTTGTATAGTTGGCCCATTTTTGTAGGCCCATTTTCTGTAGCCTTGTGTGGCCCATTTGTTTCTCGGTGTTTTTGTTGCATGTTGCACCAGCTCAATGTATATAACAAATCAATGATCAATGAAAGTCAATTTTTGAGCTCATTTCTGATTTGTAATTACAACAGAGGCAGAATTTGTTTCTGCAGCATATTGTGTATGTCAAGGGATATGGATCAAAAGAATACTTGAAGAGCTTGGTCTTAAGCAAGAGAAGTGTTTGACTCTCCTATGTGATAATAATTCTACGATTAAGCTGTCAAAGAATCCGGTTCTACACGGTAGGAGTAAGCATATAGATGTGAGATTCCACTTCCTTAGGAATCTTTGCAAGGATGGCATAGTTGAATTGAAGTTCTGCAGCTCAAGTGATCAGTTAGCTGATCTACTGACCAAACCTGTGAAAAATGAAGTATTTACCAAGTTGAAGACTCACTTGGGAATGTGTTCTGGATAATGAAGTGATGCCCTGCTTCTGGAATTTGTTCTGGCTGATGAAGTGATGCTCTGTTTGAATAAAGTGATGTTCCATCCTGTATTGATTTGTACTGATTGAAATGTTTTCTTTGTATAAACTGAAATTGTTCAATTCTAGTTTAAGGGAGGCATTGTAAGAAACACTTGTATAGGCTTAGTTTTACTTTTGGACTTTTGTATAGTTGGCCCATTTCTGTAGGCCCATTTTCTGTAGCCTTGTGTGGCCCATTTGTTTCTCGGTGTTTTTGTTGCATGTTGCACCAGCTCAATGTATATAACAAATCAATGATCAATGAAAGTCAATTTTTGAGCTCATTTCTGATTTGTAATTACATTTGGTATCACAGCTCCGTTACGGGGCCTGAACCGCTTTAACCGTTTCTGTGTTCAATCGCACATCGTTTCCGAGTCTTTCACACCCTGATCTTCGTCGGAATTGAAGATCTTGCAAGAATTGAAGCTCAATAATGGCGGATCGAGAGAACGGAGCCTTCGTTCAAGCATCCATTCCAAAATTTGATGGGTTTTTATGATCACTGGTCCATTTTGATGGAAAATCTTCTACGCTCAAAGGAATATTGGGATGTCGTTGCAAACGGGATTCCTGTAACACCGGCGAATGCATCGCAAGAAGTATTGAAGACGATTCATGAAGCGAAACTGAAAGATCTCAAAGCAAAAAACTACCTGTTTCAAGCTTTGGATCGGAAGATTCTAGAGACAATTTTGAAGATGGATACTGCTAAAGACATATGGGATTCATTGAAGATGAAGTTCCAAGGTTCCTCGAAGGTGAAAAGAGCCCAATTGCAGACTCTTAGAGGTGAATTTGAAGCGCTGAGGATGAAAGAAGAAGAGAACGTCAATGATTACTTCGCAAGAACGCTTGCCATAGCCAATAAAATGAAATCTCATGGTGAGGAGCTTACTGACACTGTGATTGTTGAAAAGATTATGAGATCCATGACTCCCCAATTTAACTATGTCATGTGTTCTATTTCTCTGTCTACTGATGTGGAAACCCTTTCTATCGATGCTCTTCAAAGTTCCATTCTTGTGGAAGAACAAAGAATGAAGGGATCCAAAGAAGAAGATCAAGCACTCAAGGTTTCTGGTCCAGGTAGAAGCGGAGGAAGGGGACGTGGCAGAAACACTGGAGGAAGAGGACGTGGAAGACAAGGCTCCAAGGATCATATAGAATGCTATAAGTGTCGCAAGATGGGCCATTACCAAAGTGATAGCCCAAATCTTGGTGACAAAGAAGCTAACTATGCAGGATTTGACGAGGATGAAGAAATTCTGCCTATGGCTCAAACAAGAGATGAGAAAGAAGAAATCAGAAGTGAAAGATGGTTCTTGGACTCCGGTTGCAGCAACCACATGTGTGGTGTCAAGGCATGGTTCTTTGATTTGGATGAGAATTTCAGAGAATCTGTGAAGCTAGGCAACGGTATGAAGCTGTGTGTGATGGGAAAGGGCACAATTAAGTTGAAAATTGAAGGAAGAATTCAAGTGGTCACAGGTGTTTATTATGTGCCTGACTTGAAGAATAACCTCCTGAGCATCGGACAATTACAACAGAAAGGTTTGAGGGTGGTGTTTGAAGATGACTTGTGCAAGGTTTTTCACAAGGAGAAGGGTCTGTTGATGACATCCAAGATGGCTAACAACAAGGTTTTCACTGTTATGGGAACATCAATTATTCCAAATTGTTGTCAAGCTGCCATTGTTGGAGATGAATTGTATGACTTGTGGCATAGAAGATATGCTCACCTCAGCTATGGGAGATTGCAGCTGCTATATCAGAAGGAGATGGTCAAGGACTTACCTAGCTTGAAGGAGCCTACAAGGAGCTGTCCAGAATGTCTTGTTGGAAGCCAACATAGGGATGCCATGTCTAAGAAGAGCAAGTGGAGAGCAACTAGGAAGCTAGAGTTGATACACTCAGATATTTGTGGTCCCATTTCTCCTGAATCAAACAGTCATAAGAGGTATTTCATTTCCTTTATTGATGACTTTACTAGAAAAGCATGGGTCTATTTCTTGTTAGAGAAGTCTAGTGCCTTTGAAGTGTTTAAGAGATTTAGGACAATGGTAGAAAAGGAATCTGAATGTCAAATTAGTTGCTTGAGAACTGATAGGGGTGGAGAATACAACTCTAAGGCTTTCATTGACTACTGTAATGAGAATGGAATTAGGAGACAACTTACAGCTGCGTACACCCCACAACAAAATGGGGTGGCAGAGAGAAAGAATAGGACAGTTCTGAATATGGTAAGAAGCCTTATTAAAGAAGCAAACATGCCCAAACAATTCTGGCCTAAGGCTGTGAAATGGACTTTTTATGTATTAAACAGAAGCCCCACAGTGTCCTTAAAAGAAATGACACCTGAGGAAGCCTGGTGTGGGATAAAACCCTCTGTGAAACACTTAAGAGTGTTTGGTTGTATTGCCCATATGCACATAAGTGATGCTAATAGAAAGAAATTAGGAGATAAGAGTCTAAAATGTGTCTTCTTAGGAATCAGTGATGAGTCTAAAGCCTATAGACTATATGACCCAATTACTAAGAAGATAATGATTAGCAAGGATGTAGTTTTTGATGAAAATATTTTTTGGAATTGGAACAATGAAGGAAGCAGTAAAACTGGGCAGAGTATTGTTGATATAGATGCTGGCAATCAGGTTGAAAACTTGACTGATAGTAATAATCAGGGTGAGAATTTAGCTGGTGATGATAATCATGGTGAAACCTTAGCTGATAATCATGTGAATGATAATTCAAATGGGCAGAATTATGGAGAACAATGCAGTGAACCTAATGGTGAAATTGAAATTGGACAAGGAAATGCATCTAATGAAGCTAATGATGATAATAATGATACAACCAGGTCTGAAAGAGTTAGAAGAAAACCAGCATATCTTGATGAATACGTTCTAAATGATGAGCTAGAAAGTGATGCAGAAGGGGAAAACTTACAGAACTTTATAGCAGTAAATGAGAACTGTGATGATCCAACCACCTTTCTTGAAGCTGTGAAGGATGATAGGTGGGTCAAGGCGATGAAGAGTGAACTTGAGTCCATAGAAAGAAATGAAACATGGACTCTAGTTCATCTTCCTCAAGGAGCAAGGAAAATTGGGGTGAAGTGGGTTTATAAAACCAAGTTCAATGAGGAAGGGAAGGTGGAGAAATATAAGGCTAGACATGTTGCAAAGGGATATTCTCAGCAATTTGGAATTGATTACTCAGGTTTTTGCCCCGGTTGCCAGATGGGATACAATTAGATGCATTCTAGCTGTGGCAGCACAAGAAGGGTGGAATGTGTTTCAACTAGATGTGAAAAGCGCTTTCTTACATGGAGAACTTGATGAAACTGTCTATGTTGATCAACCAGAAGGTTTTGTGAAGAAAGGGCAGGAGCAGATGGTATACAAGCTTAAGAAGGCTTTATACGGTTTAAAGCAAGCCCCAAGGGCTTGGTACAGCAAGATAGAAGGATATTTTATCAAGGAGGGATTTAAGAAATGCTCACATGAGCATACATTGTTCACAAAGACAGGGAACAAAACTGATACTGATATCCTCATAGCTTCTCTGTATGTTGATGATCTTCTGTACACAGGAAATAATACTGACCTGATCCAACAATTTAAGGAGTCCATGAAGAGGACTTTCGACATGACTGACCTAGGGAAAATGAGTTATTTCCTAGGTGTGGAGGTAGTGCAGAATACTAGAGGCATATTCATCAAGCAACAAAGGTACATTGAACAAGTGCTGGACAGGTTTGGAATGCAGGAAAGCAAGCCTGTAAACAATCCTGTAGCAGCAGGAACAAAATTGACCAGAACTGATGAAGGAAAACAAGTTGACTCAACTGGCTTTAAACAAACTGTAGGTTGTTTAATGTACTTGAATGCTACTAGACCTGACATAATGTTTGCTGTCAGTCTCATTAGTAGATTCATGGACAAACCTACAGAAAAACATCTTATTGCTGCCAAGAGAGTGCTGAGATACTTAAGAGGGTCTGCAGATTCTGGTATACTGTATAGGAGAGACCAGAAACAGGCTGTGATTGGATACTGCGATAGTGATTACGCAGGTGATACTGAGGATAGGAAAAGTACCTCGGGTTATGTTTATATGCTGAGTGCAGGGGCTGTTTCTTGGTCAAGTAAGAAGCAGCCAATTGTTACTTTATCTACAACAGAGGCAGAATTTGTTTCTGCAGCATATGGTGTATGTCAAGGGATATGGATCAAAAGAATACTTGAAGAGCTTGGTCTTAAGCAAGAGAAGTGTTTGACTCTCCTATGTGATAATAATTCTACGATTAAGCTGTCAAAGAATCCGGTTCTACACGGTAGGAGTAAGCATATAGATGTGAGATTCCACTTCCTTAGGAATCTTTGCAAGGATGGCATAGTTGAATTGAAGTTCTGCAGCTCAAGTGATCAGTTAGCTGATCTACTGACCAAACCTGTGAAAAATGAAGTATTTACCAAGTTGAAGACTCACTTGGGAATGTGTTCTGGATAATGAAGTGATGCCCTGCTTCTGGAATTTGTTCTGGCTGATGAAGTGATGCTCTGTTTGAATAAAGTGATGTTCCATCCTGTATTGATTTGTACTGATTGAAATGTTTTCTTTGTATAAACTGAAATTGTTCAATTCTAGTTTAAGGGAGGCATTGTAAGAAACACTTGTATAGGCTTAGTTTTACTTTTGGACTTTTGTATAGTTGGCCCATTTCTGTAGGCCCATTTTCTGTAGCCTTGTGTGGCCCATTTGTTTCTCGGTGTTTTTGTTGCATGTTGCACCAGCTCAATGTATATAACAAATCAATGATCAATGAAAGTCAATTTTTGAGCTCATTTCTGATTTGCAATTACATTAAGTGTTTTGTTTGTATTTGTTGTATTTTGTATTATTAAATTAACTACGTAAAGTAATGCTAATAAAAAATGAAGAGATGCTGAGATAGAGTCAGAGACCAGCGAAACGCAATCGGTCATTTCAATTTTCAACTAAAATTCGAGTTACTAATTTTTGGCTGGGCCTGGGCTACAAGAATATGCACTTCACTTTTTTTAATTCACATGCTTGGGGGCTACCCATCGCCTGGTCGGGCTAGCCCGACATGGGCTCGGGCTTTTGTGGACCGGGTCAAAAAGACCGGATGTAAGAACGGGCTCAATTCTTTCAGCCCAAGCCCTCCCATATTTCGGGCTAGCCCGGCCCGAAAGGCCTGGCCCATTTTGTCGGCTCTATCCTCAAGTAGCAACGAGTGGATAAAGGAAGGGACAAAGTCGTAAAGCATTAAATTATAACTTAAAAAAGACTAGACTTAACTAAGTTATTAGCAACTTTGTTATTGTTTGAGGGAATCTTGGATCACACAATAAATTCTTCCCATTTAACAATACCTTCAATAATGTGTGTTTGTGTGTGTGAGAGGGAGAGGGAGAGGGAGGGTAGTTGGTAAGGGAATCTTGGACCACATAACAATCTCATTCATTTAACGATACCTTCTATAATGTGTGTGTGTGAGAGAGAGTGGTTGGTAAGGGAATCTTGGACCACGTAACAAACTCATCCTCTTTAACAATAACTTCAGTAATGTCAAAAGTGGTCTGTTATCTTTTTCTACTACTTTGGTCCTATATATTTCACATATGTGTCAAAAGTGGTCCTTTCTTTTTCACCCTTTGGTCCCTTATGTTAAAAATGGACCACTTTGACAAAGATTTGAAACATAAATGACCAAATTAAAGTGAGAAAAATAAATAAAGGTTTAAACTTAAATTTTGGTCAAAGATAAAAGACCAAAAATACAATTTGGACTAATGTATATCAATATATAAATATCTAAAGCAAGCTTTTTTTGAGCCTCTAGGAAGCTCCACATCATTTTCATTTATTTTCCAACTCAAATCTCAACATTCTTTTTGCTTAATTAATGTCCACTCAACCTTTATGACATCCAATTTTTAAAATTAAATTTCATTTTATCAATAATTAAATATCACAATATATTTTTAGCTCACTTTTCTAAACTACAAAGTATTATATTAATATTCAAGGTAATATATTTATTCATTATTTAAAACAATTATAAACATTAAAAAGATGTTAAATTCAATTTATAAATTATTAAGCGAAACTACTACATTCTCTATAGACTTCTTTTCTTTTCTCACTAAAAAAACTAAATTCTATGTCTATAATGTGAACTTTAGTAGACCAAGTTTATTCATCTAATTTTCACAAGGAATTTTTATAATTATTAAAAAATAAATTTATCTATGTAAAGGAGACTTGGGCTCTTCAACACTATAATACAGTGAGACTTCAATCATTGCTTTTACAATAATATGGAAGGGTTAATGTATTAAATTTTCAGTTTAATAATAGTTGAATATTTTAATCTTCAAAAAATATTTTAAATTTATTCAACCGGTTATCTTTATACATTAGAAATAGATATATAATATTTTTTTAGACAAAAAATAGATATAGAATATAAGTAATTACTTTAGTAATTTATTTTAAAAATGAGTTGATTTTTTTAAAACAAAATCCTTATCTTTCTATATTCTATCATTTTTAAAAATGAGATGATTTTTTGAAACAAAATCCTTACCTTTCTATATTCTATCATTTTTAAAAATAAAGACAATAAATATAACGAGTATGAAATGATTATTATTTTTCCCTATTCCTTCAATTATTATTATCTAAATGTATTCAAAGGATATAATTTGAAATCTTTCAACTTTGAAGTTCAATGGTCGATTTATTCTTTTCTATTAAAATAGTTTTTTCATATTTTATAAAATAGGCTAAAGTGCTCCCGGGGTCCCTTATCTTTATTTAAAGTAACGATTTGGTCCTTTAATTTTTTTTTGTCCCAAATCAGTCCTTTATGTTTTAAATTTTTGACACATAAATCCTTTTCTGTCCCAAATCAGTCCTTTATGTTTCAAATTTTTAACACATAAATCCTTTTTTTTGACACATAAATCAGCACTGTTAACGAAAAAGGATTTGTGTGTCAAAAATTTGAAAGATAAAGGACTTATTTGGGACAAACAAAACATAAAGGACTAATTCGTTATTTTAAATAAAGATAAGGGACCCCGGGAGCACTTTAGCCTATAAAATACTATCATTTTCATCTTGATAAAAAATGATACAAAAAATTTCTTAAAAAATACAATTCAATTGTGTATTCTCAGATCAAATAATCTTAATGGTAAAAAAATACCTTATAAGAATTGTGAGTTTATCTCCCTTTTTATTTCTATTTTAAAAAATTTATTGATTACTCTTAATTCATTACTTGATGTTTTCATTTTGGTTGCCTTTTGGTATCTCTAAACTATTATCATGATTAGTACTAATTATTATAGCTGTCTTTTAATAGATATTAGGTACAATCTTTTCATTTTCCTTCCCTTCAAGTCTTCTTTCACAAATTCTATAAATACCTAAGAAGAGAAGACACCAATTATCTTTTCATTTCTTACATCACTTTTGTTTGGTTGTTACATCACTTATGAATTTTTTTTGGTTTTCACGTCACTAATATCCAAACTTGATGAAAGCCATTGTTGTAGTTGGAGTTCCAAAATTTAATTGTCTAAATTTTTCTTTTTCTGTAAGCTTTTATTGACTGTTGATTAAGTATTGAATTTGTTATAGGTTTCAAGTTTAATGTATTGATCATATTTTTATTGTGTGTAAATAGAAGGAACTAACTCTTTTTTGGATTGGAGTATATCTTCAAATATTAATCGTAATCTTCTTGATTGTATAGTGGAGTGTAATTGAGATGATGTTGTGAATTTTACATATTTCTCTCCTTCTCTCTCCCTCTCTCTATTTACAATATATATATATATATATATATATTATCTATATATTATATATGTAAATGATGCCCCATTGGAGCCTCCACAATACTTCTCATGAATTTTATCTATTATAATAAGTGGGGGTCTTTGAAATTCTTCTTGGTGTAACTGTTACGCATTGAAGTGGGAGAATTTGATACTAATAAGAATCATTCTTTTAGTTGCCAATAAGTTCATGAGTTAGTAGAATATGGGTGGAAGATATATAGTTTTAATCGGTTATGAGGAATATAATATGACAATATAATAAATAAACCCGTGCAACTATTATCATATTTATGTAAGTTATAAAACTCACTAAAATGAAATGTGCTAATCTCACTAGAATAGTGCATTTTGGTAGGTTTGTGAAGTAAAACGGTCCTTTAAAACTAAAATGATTTCGTATACGTATTAAATTTAAGCTATTCTTTACAAAATCACACCTAAGATCGTTAGGTAAAAAAATTGTTAAAAAAGTAAAAATATGAAATAGTATTTCAGGTAAAAACAACAAATAAAGTTTCAGATTTATGTTTTAATTTTTTTACAAATATTATATTTTTACTCTTAATTTAAGCTTACTTAGATTATACATTTTTTCAAAAAAAAATTATATTAAAAATATTTTTTTATATTGTGAATAGTACCATTATTTTTACTATCCTTTTGTCATATCATTATAAAGAATACAAATAAGGAATCGATTTTTGATTGTTATCTCTTTCTAAGTTTTATGTTAAATCTATACTCTTTATTTTCACTTTTATATTGAATTTCAATTGTTGCTATAATTAGTATTTATTATTTATTAATTTGTGAAGAAAGTAAAAAATAGTGACTTTCTATTTTCTATGATTTATGTTTTATCGTACAAATTCATTAGCTTCCTTTATTAAAATTCATGTACATCAAATCCAGAGCGTGGGGTTCAGCGGTTGGGGCTGAACTGTTGAACCAAGGACAAACGCTCTTTGTTTTGTATGATAACAAATTACATCTCGTCTACTAATGGTTGCAGTTGAATGAAAGTACAGGGACAAAATCAAAGAACAGGGATTAAATCAAAGAGCAGGGACTAAAGTGCAATGGCTTGTAGAAGAATCAACAATGAAGTTGAAGACCTCATTGTTTATCTGTTTTTGATAGGACTCAAATGTAAGATCATATCCCTTCAGTGTTATGACTTTTAGTAGAAGAGAGATGATGTTTTTTTCTTGTGTTGAAAGCCTTGAAAAATATTTTTATACAAACGCATGCATGCATAGGCAATGCACGTAACATAAGAAAATGTTTTAAAGCATATAATCGATTTTATGCTTGCTTCACAGAGCACATAATCGATTTTATGCCTATGTGTTTTTTAAAGGAATATATTTCGGAAAGAAAACAATCGATTAAAGGCTTTGTGTTTTTAAAGAAGAGAATCGATTTTCATCTTGTTTCATTGGAGTATAAAATCGATTATATACTCAATTCATTGGAGTATGAATGCAAAATCGATTTCATACTTCCCTTTTCAAAGCAATGAATCGATTTCCAACTCCCTTGTTTTAAGCAAAGAATCGATTGTGATTTGTTTCTTTTTTAAGAAAGGAATCGATTATACATTTCCTTGTTTTAAGCACATAATCGATTATCACTTGTTTCCTTTTTAAGAAATGAATCGATTATGTCATTGCTCACTACAGAGCACATAATCGATTATGGTGTTTGTGTTTTTAGTCCAACGGTCAATTTTTTACATTTTCTATAAATAGGGACGTTGGATCTCAAATGAAAAACATACCACTACTCTTCACTATCTCATACATTTTCAAATCACTAGAAAAGAGAAAAAGAGATTTCATTGTCAAATCTTTTGTTAAAGTTCTTCATTTCAAAACCAATCATCTCTCTCTCTCTACTATATTGTTATTCTGCTGGAGTGATTGGTCCATAGTTTCTATATTGTATTGATCTGTATTCGTGGTGGCTTAGAAATCCTGGGACGTGTTCTTGGGTCTCTCAATCTGGGAGATTGAGTTGGTTTGAAATCCTTGGAGGTGATCTTGGGTCGTTCAATCGGGGAGATTGAAGCGGTTATTGTGAAATCCTGGGAAGCATTCTTGGGTCGTTCAATCAGGGAGATTGAAGCGGTTGTGAAATCCTTAGCGGGGAGCTCGGGTTCTCAATTTGGGTAAATTGAGATTTGCTATTTGAAGTTGCTTGTTTGTAAAACATTCTTCATCATATAGTGGTTGTCAGCAAGTCCAAAGGTCGCAAAGCCTGAGGCCGAGGACGTAGGGCTTTTATCCCGAACCTCGTAAAAATCCTGGTGTATCTCTATCCCTCTCTCTTTACTTTCTTTATTGTTCATAGCTGCTTATAGTTATATTTGATATCATTACGCTGCATATAAATATCTGTACATCGAGAAATCTGATTACTGAACCGTTAGCGTAATATTGCAACTGTGAATAAACTGTCATAAGTAAAGTCTGCTTAGTTAATGCATATAGTTTAAATCTTAGCTTCCGCATCTTATTTAAACTAGCATTGTAAAAGTTTTTGAAAACTGAAAAGAATTCAAGTTTTGCATATAACCTTATTCACCCCCCCCCCCTCTAAGGTTATTCTATAGTCCATCATGAACCTCCCTTAACCAATGGTCGGGGGTTCGATCCCCGCCTTGGGTATGGAAGCGTTAAAACTCTGGGCCAGCTGTCCTGCCCCTCGAGGAACCTACAATGAGCGAGAGATTAGTCACTGCTATCCGTGCGGTGGATACCCGGGTTTACCCAACAAAAAAAATTCATGTACATCAAAAACTTCCCAAACTTAATGTAATAATAATATTTAGAGGCTGTAACTGAAATTTGGAAGAACAAAAAGAAAAAATCATTATAAAAGAAAGGAAAAAGCGAGGGACACATTGTATATGCAAGTCTTTCAAACAATTTTTGTTAATATATTATGCTCATTTTCTTAATGCAATATAGTTATTTATTATCTAATTCCACATTTGGAACCATCATTTTAGTTACTAAACAAATAAAATATTATTTATTATTGACTTCATGTTTATTTAGACTATATGTTAGGTAAAAAAAAACTTTCGTTATTTTTTCATCATCAATTACTCTCATTATGAGTTTTATCCTTCAACTTCTATGAAATAAACAATCCTTTGGGTTTACAAGTAAACAAAACATTGAGTGATATTTGCTTGACATATTTTCGAAAAAATGTTTTTCTACAAGGAAAGTATTGTTGGGGGAAAACAACATAGAGAAATAAAATGAGCACAATCGGAGCACAAGAATTTAACGTGAAAAACTCCAAACTGGAAAAAAACCATGAACCGTTGTCTAATGACAACCAGAGAACAACACTATGTGAAAATTGTTACAACAAATAGACCTCTCTCAACACCCCCATGTCCCCAGTACACCCACACCCTCCAAAGAAAATATTTAACTACATCTCACAACACTCTAAAACAATAGTATAAGAGAAAAAACAAAGTCAAATACAACTTAAGGTATTTTTGACTGGTGCATCTTGTAATGAAGAACTTGAGCCCATTATATAGCCTTGGTCTCCCTCTTCCTTCACAAAACTAAGCGATGTGGGAATTTTTCAAGATGCCAATTTCAATCAACTCCAACAATCTCCACCTTGATTGTAATTGATCAATGAGACATCTTCCGCTTTTATTGTCTTCACCGACAATCATAGTTCAAAAGAACTATCATACTCCACCATAGAGAGTATACTTCACTTGAAACTAAACCACTCCAAGAGTTTTATCCATGCCGAAAGCCATCGACATAACTTCTTCAAGATGCTCAATTTCTATCAACTCCAACAATCTCCACCTTGATTGTAACTGATACCAGAGATATCTTCTGTTTTCATTGTCTACACCGACAATCATAGTTCAAAAGAACTATCATACTCCACCATAAAGAGTATACTTCACTTGAAGCTAAACCACTTCAAGAATTTCTTCTTTCGGCACATGTCGAAAAACCTGCAGAAAAATTATGGTGCAACTTCCATGTTTCACTTTTCCGGAAGTTTCATCTGCCATCGACATTCCTTTCCACCACGCACCTTGCACAATTGTGAAACCAGTGCCCCATGCGCAATTATGGAACCTTTGGAGCAATTTGCCGGACCTGCTCCCCTGGACAATTTTTCTTTACATGCCCAAAATTGTTTCCTATCAACACCTTGTGCAAACCCGATTCTATCAACACATCCTTGACTTGAATTTTCCACAAGCCAAAACTGATCATTCCATCAAATTTCTCCATGTCAAACTTCACAGCACTTGAAAAATTTAACATTCCAGTTGTATACATATTGTAAACTGTGCACCGAGTAGGTTATCAGGAAAGAAAGGTGGGTCACAATGGACACGCTTAAATACCAAGTCTTTCCTTAGCCAGAACCTTTCTCGAACAGCACTTTCCCAGTATCAAACTTCTTTTTCTGATGTGGAAGATCAGACAAAGCTGCAACCACAGAGCATACTAAGAAATTTATACCCCACCGAACCTAAAGCTCTGATACTAGTTGTTGGGGGAAAAACCACGAACCATTATCTAATGACAACCAGAGAATAATTCTATGTGAAAATTGTTACAATACATAGACCTCTATCAACACACCCATGTCCCCAGTACACCCACACCCTCCAAAGAAAATATTTAACTACATCTCACAACACTCTAAAACAAGAGTATAAGAAAAAAAACAAAGTCAAATACAACTTAAGGTATTTCTGACTGGTGCATTTTGTAATGAAGAACTTGAGCCCATTATATAGCCTTGGTCTCCCTCTTCCTTTACAAAACTAAGCGATGTGGGACTTTTTCAAGATGTCAATTTCAATCAACTCCAACAAGTATTATATGTTCTTGATGTAATATTTAGATTATACGCTATATCAAAAAATATTTTCATTATTTTAAAAATAATATTTCTTTTTATATTATGAATTTCATACTTTTTCCAATTTTTTCCATATCATTACGAAAATTAAAAATAAATAATAGATGTATTTAATCTAAATTTAATTTAAATTAAATTTCTTTGATTCTAATTTTTTATTTTAGTTTCATTTTATAAATTATTATTTGATGATGAAATCCAGTGAAAGAAAATAATTCAATAACTTTTTGTTTTCTATGATATATGTTTTGCTATAAATTATTAAATACAATGAAAAATTAGATGAAACAATACTATATTCCTGTAGAAACTGACATGAAAATATATTTACAAATTGTTTAACAACAAATTATTAAACAAAACTTCTAAAATTCATTAAACTTTAGTAAAATTTTATATTCAACAGTTTACCTCTTAAAAAATATTGGCAATTACTTATTTTAAAAATTTATACATTATATAAGAATATTGTATAACATAAATAATGATTTAATATAATTAATGCAATAATATATTTATATAATACTATTTTTAAATATACATAATTTATGTTAACAAATTATATATTTTCATAAAAAAGCTCCATAATTTTTTTAAAAAATTGTGATAACAACCCGTGCAACGCACGGACATTTCCCTAATTAGTTCTAATTTATAAATTTTATGATTAGCAGTGGCGGAGCTACATAGTAATGAGGGGGTTCACTTGAACCCCCTAATAAATATGTCTATTTATCCCCTATATATAAATATTTTTATCCATACATCCCTTATATAAAAATATTTTGAACTCCTTAAAATTATAATTATCCATTTATTCCCTATATAAAAATATTTATAAAGACTACCCTATATAAAACATATTTAATTTGCTTATATACACCTTATGCAATATAGTTGTTCGTCATTGCGTAATGAACTGTTGTTGGTCTAGAAGAAACACTATTGAGGGAAATAAAGGGAAATGGGGCATTGATATAATTTTGAGAACCAATCTAACTATTTTAGTCGGAAAAATGTGAGTTGTTATCATTATAATTTTTAAATGAGTTAAAATTTCAAAAACATTAATGAGTAGTTCCATTCCTGGTTAGTAAGGAAAAATGACAAAGAAAGTGAACCAGACTCTTCTCTGAGCGATCGGTCCTCTTGTTGCAGTAAGTCTATTTGTGCTGGAGCTGTCTTGGGGGCTTGATGCCAGGTATTGAGGTCGTTCCCGTATGAAGGCTGGTCGCTTGCAGAGCTCCCTCGGGGTGTACCTGCGATGGCACTCCAACGCCCAAGTCAGTGGGGTAATCTATAGTATAATAGTATTGGTCAAAAACGTACCTTTCATGTGATGTCAGGGACTCTTTATATAGTACTTGGGGCGCTGTAGGTGACCGTCGAATCCAGCGAGAATTCCTCTCCGCCGTAGATCTTCCCATCGTGGGCATAAGGTGGCGCCTGGTCGCTATTGGGCCGTTCGCACAGGCCCAATCTTCTTAACGGGTCGCGACCCGATCCAAAACGTCTGTACGCTGGTTGCTTACTGGGCCGCTCGCCCCGATCCAATATTCTTCATGGGTTGCGGCCCAATCCTGAACAGAAAGGGATTAGATAGTTACCATACAAAAATATTTCAAATCATCTAGGTTGTGATCTAACAATTCCCAATCATAAATAATACTTTCGTATAACAAAAAAAAAACTCATATGTTATTGAGAGGAAGGGTATTTTACTATTTTACTATTTTATTTAAAATCAGGGATGGGCAACTTTGGATCACACATGGGATGGGCATGGACCCCTTTGCGTCATGTGCTCCATATTGCTTTCCACAGTTTTGGCGCCTAGTGACATGTCTCCAACGTGTTACTTAGTTTTGTCCTCAAATAGCTCATACTCTAGTTAATATAGAATTATTGTTGGATAAAATTTGTTTCTTAAATTGCAACATGAAAATATCTTGTTTAAATTGAAGATAAGTATGAATTAAGAAAAATGTGTAATAAAAAAAGGTAATTGCGAACTTAAAAATTAAAATAGAGTGTGTATAGATATAATCCAAAAATAATTGTTCTATACCCATGATCCATAGTAACAGTATTGGTTTATAAAATATATAGTCTAATATCTTTCAATAAAAATTAAATTATAACCATAAATTAAATAAGAAGACTATAAAATTGAAATTGACTATCCATAGATACTAAGAAGAAAGGAATTCAATAAATGAATTGGTAGTGACCCAACTAAATGAATTTAATAAATATTTCGGATTCAGAAAGATAAGGAGAAAAAGTATAAAAAAAATTATTTTTTTAATGATTCAGAAAAATATGATTCTAAAAAATATAAAGAGAAGAAGTATAAAAAGAAATTTATTTTTTAAAGTGGTGGAATCACTAAAAGGGTGAGTTGCATGGGTATGTGTCATAATTTTTTTTTCCACCAAACCAGTTATTGAGGAATGAATTTTGAGTATTTAAACCGTTCAAATTTTTCTGAACGCTAAAGTACCTGCAAAACACACTGTTTAGCATGACACTTTACGTATTTGTAATGAAATTATTATTTATTTCAACAAATCGGTTATTGAGAAATGAACTTTGAGTATTTGAACGGTTAAAAAAAATTTGAACACTAAAGTAGGCGCGAAATATGAAATATTCCATTTAATTGCAAAAATGCCACCGGTTCAACATTTAGCATCGGCTGTTCAAACAACCGATGCTAAATGATGCTTAATAATGTTACAAAATTAATCATTTTTAACGACATTGGTTATCGAAAAACAAACTTTACGTATTTGAACAATTAAATTTTTTCTGGACTCTAAAGTACTACAAAACACAGTGGCTAACATCACTTTACGTATTTATCGTGAAATTAATATTCATCTTCATTAGCTTATAGATCTATTTTTTTCTAAAAAAAAATAAAAAAAAAATAGAGGGGGATGGGGTAGGGGTGGGAGTTTTGGAGGGAAAGTGGAGTGAGAGACTCCCTAAGGTTTATATTATTAAGATAAGATAAGATGGTCCCCACACCCATGACAAAGGACACGAGCTAAAAATTCAATGAAATTACACTATCCATTCCAATCACTTTGGTGAGAAGCATTTCACTTGCAATACAAAAATGTTTTTCGAAAGGAATATTTAATTTTACCTTCTAAAGAAAATGTCTCAACTCTTAAGAACTTGGCATTTTAGCAAGAATAATTGAAAGTAGATTTTCAACTGCAAGGAATACTATCACATTGCATTCTTTTCTGTCATATTTATCTGAAAGTAGATTTTGAATCTAATATATTATATTAGATTAAGGTTTAAATTTCGCTCCAAGATTCCAAAAAAATTTGGATGTGCTTTGGACCCGTCGGGCGAAATTCTCAAAGTTAAAATATCCTAACTGTGACCCGAATCTGAAAATATTCAACGTCAAGGTTCTAAAAAACAGTTAGGACTATTAAAGAAAAGTTATAAAAATTTTAGTTGGAAGAAAATGAAAAATTCATTTTCTCTAAAACAGTGACTCAGAGATAGTTAGAGACACCAAAACGGGAAAGCAATTGAGAAAACAAAACACCCTAATAGTAGGAAATTATATTTTAGATTATCTAAGATTAATTTAGGACAGTTTATTTAACATCCAATGCAATGTTAATTCTGAGAAAATTCTAAGTATTGTTTAACCGTATTATTATATATTTTTTAAGCATGTATTATTATAGGGTGCTTCTAAGGTGAGGAAGCAAATCAAATTCCTCATCGGCGACCCACTAAAATTGACCGTGATTTGATTTACTCCCTCACTCTAAAATTTATAAATATCTAGATATTGTATGCTAACTTCCTAACCAAGTTCAGCTTTTAAAAAAAAATCATTGGTTGTCAAAAAAAAATTCATTCCTCCCTTTTTAAAACCCGTGAGCCCCCATTACCATTTACTCTCAATTTTTTACATTTCCATCACTCCATGCTCTCTTTCTCTCCATTTCATCTACACCATTTTCATCAAATATTTGTGCTTTATTTCCTCTCCCTCTCCACTTAACGGCATCGTGGCATCCAAGTGCTGAGCATCTATTCATCTTGATCTGATGCTCTCATTTTCCTTATGTTTTACTTTGATAAATAAAATCATGATGTTATCCGAAGATCTTGAAAGAAATAAATACTAATATTTTATTCTTTCGCCCAAATATTAATTGCTATATGTTCCTTCTTTTATGATCATGAGATGAGATTCATGACAAACCAAATGTTCCTTTTTAAGCAAGATCGCCACAACCTTTTTTTGAAGTAGCCGTAAGTTGTTGTTTTTTTAAGAAATAGAAACAAGTTTTGATTTCACATGAAGAAATAATTTTTTTATAGAGTAGGATTGGATCTTTGATAAAAGAAAATAGTTCCTTTGGATAAGCTTCCTTAGTTCCAAGAAAAGTATATATGTTTTTAAATTAATAAAGGGATATTATAAATGTTCAGACGAGTCATTTTTAGGATTTTTATTCATGTTTGGTCCTAACTCCAGTCTTTTTTCCCTCCCGTTTAATTTTGTGGATTTTTTTTTCTTCACTAGATTCACTAGCAAATGGGAATCACACCAACAATAGTTGGTCCAAGTGGTAACTGGACTTGGATCCCACCACAAGGTCTCGGATTCGAATCTTGGGTGTGGCAAAAATTTTATTGAGATCGAGGGGAGAACCACATGGAAAAAAATGGGAATCCGCCAGTTGGTCCAGAGGGATGCCGCCGGTTGTGAGGGGTTTTATGTCAATAAAATGCAACTTACTATGTCCTAATAACTTACTCCCAAATGAAGATGTCTCACACTCATTTTTTTTTCATCGGTATTCTTAGAAATATAAAACCCATGCATGTATCTCAAGTAGATAGCTCAGTTGGCAAGCTAAGAGATATCGAAGGAGTGCAAGAAGGAGGTCCCAGATTTAAACCCCATCCCAAGTAGGTAGCTCAGCTGGCAAGCTAAGAGATATCGAAGGAATACAAGAAGGAGGTCCCAGATTTAAACCCCCCCCCCCCCCCCACACTAACATTGCCTATAAAAAAAAACCATTCCCGTCCTCATTGAAAGCCAATCATCCTTCCAATTTATTGGGTTCTCTATCATCTGGTGGTAAGTTATTGGGTTGTCTATATATATTAGGCTAGTAGGCTACATATGCATCACGATCTGTAAAGAAAGAACCAGTGCTACATTTTCTTACATTAAAAGAAGGTGTTGAGAGGAAATCAAAAACTCTCAAATTACCACACTGAACAACTGGTGGATTAAATCGATCACTCATAAACCTTCCATATTTAGCTCTAATACGAATATATCCAAATCAACAGCCAAATCATTGTAAATTCCAACACGTGTCTCTTCATTATACTCATCGAGTTGTTGACTTTTGAGCTTAAACACACTGTTCCCTTCAAACACTATAGGTCCTAAGAAAGTGATATTCTTGTTACCTTGATCAAAGGGTGTTAAAATCACCCTACCAAAATCATTGTCTTTGTACGCAATTGCTTTGATTCCCCTATAATATACTATGATGTTGTTGTTGGGGTTTCTTGATGTTATGTTGACTTTGAAATTGTAATATAAAGTGTTGTTACTTGTGATGAGGTTGAACCGCGTAACAGAAGCATATGTTACGTGGAATTTCACACTTGAGGGGGAGATTACTATCCAGAAGATGATGAAAGAAATGAAGAACACGAACATAAGAGTGTAGATTGTGCAATAGAACCATATAAGTAGCAACGGGATCTGCAAGACATAGTAAGGTTGATTATTTGTTTTTGGTCAATTATGATGGGTTGATTTGATAACAAACGGTGTAACGTGTTTGTTTATACTTTATAGTGTGTGTGTACTTTTTTAATTATAGGATAATGTTGATGGAATAAATAGATGGAATATAAATAGAGGCATTGACTTTAAAAGCTGAGGGATATTGAACAATTCTTCAAATGACTTAACTAATAAGAATTGAAGGATGATTTAGTTTAATTAGTCGTTAGAGAGTATAGACAAAGTATGAATGATTAATTTAATTGGTCTCCTATTAAAATATTTTCTTAAGAGACTAAAAGGAAACAAAGGAGAAAAGAGTGAGTCGCTTTATAATATTATATATTCAAATATAAAATATTTAATGAATTTTTAAAATCAATTGATTACTTTAGGCTATGCTTGGTGGAAAGTGGTACATGATGAATAAACCAGTTAATAGCACATGAGTTTAAAGCAAATAGTGGATAAACTGACGGATTGAATTTGAAATGTTTGATAATCGGTTATTGAACATGTTATGGAGTATTACTCAATTTATTTGCAACGGAAAGTGTTTGCGCTAACTCAAATCTCATAAGTAGAGATTCATCACAAATCTAGTGTCCATGAAGATAATGTTACGCTAACTAACATGCCTTCTCCAAAAGAGGCAGAGATGGTCGTTTTTTTATGAATGCCCTAGTGCTCCAGGTGCTAATGAGTTTTGTGGTTGTTTCTTCCAATATTTCTTGGATATTATCGGTCATGATGTCTTCTAGTTTGTGCTTCAATTTTTTGTTTCTGGTCGGATTCTCCCTAACATGAATTCAAATCGCATTATCCCAAGTTCACATGAGCTATTAACATTGCGGATTATAGGCTTATTGCTTTCGTCAGGGGTAGGAAAATCTTTGAATGTATATATATTGCTTATGATGATATCATTATGTAAGACTACAAGTCTTTTGATGACAATGCTGCTTTTAAGATTGACATCAAAAAGGCTTTTAATACCATTGTTTTGGGTTTTTTTTTTGCTTAAGTCCACTAAACATTCTGTAATTAGGTAATGGAGACCTTTTACTCTACTAAGTTATCTATACATGTTAATTGTCGTCCTAAAAGTTATTTTTCTTATCAGAGAAATGTTAGATAGTGTTCCGCATTGGACTTAATACTCGTATTGGGCCGTGTTATTGAGGCCCTTAGCCAATAACGCCTGTTACACATCCAACGGCTACGATATGACTGTTACAAGTTGGAGGGTTCCGATTTGGTGAGTTAATACGGCACAACCTCTTATAAATAGGTGTTATGCACTGTTTACCACACACATTTCAATACTTATACTTGCAAGAGATTTCACTCTACTGACTTGAGCGTCGGAGTGTCTTTGCAGGTACACCCCCCCCCCCCCTTTGAGATCCGATCTGGTCAAGAACAATCTACCAACTATCCGATCTTGAGATACAGGTGCAGAACAGATAGGGAAACACTTTCCCCTTTTCTTTTTTGTATAGTTGAAGATGCTTTAAGCATATGTATTTCTCAATTGGTGTGTCATAGTAGACTTCAATTCATGTTTGGCCAATATCTTATTTTTGCGCAACTCCCTCCCATGTCTTGTATGTTGATGATAACATAGTGTTTTGTAAAGGAATCTAGATTTTTTACTTCCATTATTTCTTGAATATGGTCATGTTTCAAGTCAACATCTCTCAGTTTTGACCAATATAAACTTTTTATTGTATTTATGTCCCCAACAAGAAAGCTTAGCATTAACCTAAGTTTTTCTTGTAGTACCTTACCCTTGATATCCCTTTTTTTGAAGGGAGGCTTAAAACTACTTGTTTGCAATGCATGACTACCCGTAACCCGTGTAAAAAAAAATCTACTTGGAAAGGATCCTTGCTTTTGATCATGGGAAGAGTTGAGTTGTTGGCAAAGCTATTAGTTATGATATCTTAATATATACCTTTCATACCTACATATGACTTATTTCTCTGCTAAAGTCCTTGTATAGATGCAATAAAAAATTTATTTAGTCACATTGAACAAAGAAGGTAGTAACTACTTCTTGGAATGTGCTTTTGTTTTGTCTACATGTGATTTAAAAATTCGATCTCTAAGATGAATTAATGAACCTTCTCCTCTAAAGCTTAGCTTTGACTCCGTGGGCCAAGACCTAATGGACATGTTGGCAATTATGCAAGGGTATTGCTTTTCCCACACCCCCTCCTACTCGAAACACACCCCATAAGGGTGTGAAAAGACCAAAAGGCCAGGCCAAACCTCTTTTTTTTCACGAATTTTCACCTGTTCGAACACGGGCATTCGAACAGGTTCGAATGACATCGTTCGAGTGTGTTAAATTTTGACTTCACACCCTTTTGGGCGTTTTTCACCTGTTCGCATGAGGTCATGCGAACCTGTTCGCATGAGGTCATGCGAACCTGTTCGCATGAGGTCATGCGAACCTGTTCGCATGACCTCGTTTGAACACATTCGAACGACATCGTTCGAGTGTGTTAAATTTTGACTTCACACCCTTTTGGGCGTTTTTAAACTGTTCGCATGAGGTCGTGCGAACCTGTTCGAACAAGGTCGTTCGAACAGTCATAAAACACGTCCTCGCAGCGTCTCACGCGAGGTTATTTTTGGAATAAAATTTATTAAGGGGTGTGAAAGAGTAGGAGGGGGTGTGGGAAAAGCAAAACCCTTATGCAAAATCTAGGGTATAGGATTTGTGGTAGTCTGTTTGGCGGGTTGTTGGTTTTGGCAGGAGCATCTCAGGAGCTTTATTTTTCATATCCTAGAGTTGCATTAATCTTGTACAGTGCCCCCAATTGAAGGTTGATTTGTTACACTTGATGTAATGTTTTTTTATCATTGAATGAAAATATTATCCTGATTGGCAAAAAAAAGATATAGGATGCGATGGGGTGTATAAAATGGGATGTATTCTCATTTGCTAGAATATTAAGGAAAGTACATCACAAAACAATGTGAGCAACTGTGATATGCATTTTAAAATTTACAGTCCTCAAAATCATACACAAAATTAACCGAAAGATTGAAACCCCCCCACTGTTATCCTATTGTAACCTAATAAGCAAAGAGTACATACATCCTGAACCACTTTGACTCTCTAAATCTCTGCAAAATCCAGTAAACACAAATTAGATCAGCAAGAGCACATATTAATTAATACGTGATGCAAGTTATAAAAGGCATCTGAAATAACAAGTTTTGCAGAATCATACATGTACAAGCTATACAAACAACAAAGGCTGTTTATGTTATGCCTCCCAAATTGTTTGCATCACAGCTCGAAAACCAAATTCCGGAAGTTGACGGAAGATGAGACAGCTATGCACTAGAATGTGATGACGGATCATCTTTCCATCCCTTGGTAAGATCATAGTTGATTGATGCAAGCTGGGAGAGATTCTGAAAACCAAACGGAAGCATTCAGCACAAAATCTAAGAAAATTTAGGCAAGTGTAGCACAAGTCCAAGAAGAAAACCTAGAAAAAAATATCAAACTATAACAACAAAACACAACATACTACACAGGTCAAATCGTACATTAAATCCAAGTGACTGGAAGAAAAGGACCATTGACAATGCAGCATTCATCGAAGTTAATTCATTTTATTTGGTTAAATTATAAATAAATTGATATGATTTGAGATAATTACCTTAAAAGAGAAATTACTAAAGGAGTAATTGACAGACGAACTAGAATCAAATTCAGCCAAACCCCCGCATTCATCTCCCTGTTTATAGACATTTTCACAAAAGGAAGTCAACCCACAATACTTTGCAATTGATTCGAGAATTAGTATTTTACATGTTGCAATATCAATAAATGTTGTACCACTTCTTCTTGGCGATGGCTAACACAACTACTTCTGCCACTTGAGCTATCGGCATCACTAGAATCTTCAATATCACTTTCCGGATATGCAAGGACATCACAACTATTCCATGAGTAGCGACTAATGAAGTAACTGGTATCTAGAGCACTCTCAGAAGCAGGGACAAATGCAGCCTGCAAAACCAACAAATTCATTTTGTTTCACTAACATCTACATCAAGAGATCGGCAGTACAATAACAATAACTCCTCTTAAGTAAATGATAATGGGTTGTTTGCTTTAGATTTTGGTAGAATTTATTCAAAAAGAATTTCTATTAAAATTTAAAAGAATTGAAATAGAAAAATAAAAGTCCGGACTGTTATTGATGTTTCCAAAGTGATCTTGGAAGATTTGACTTTGGATAATAAAGTAGAAACCCTTTTCAAAAGCTAAAAGATTTCACTTCTCAATCAATTCTACTTGCCACAGAATTTAATTTTTGTATCTCCAAAATGCAACAAAAACAATGATAATTGTTGAAACATAATTTATTTGATACCAACGACAGTTTGGATATCCAAACAAGCACGTAACATACCTTCTGCCTGGCAAGCGTGTCCCAGTTTATATCTTTGAAGAAAACGTGTTGCTTCACCTGGATTAAGAGTCTATTAGTTTTCCGTTTTAAAGGAAAAAATAAAGAGAATTTTACCATAAAAATGGAAAATAAGCATGTGATTATAAGAATTTAGATCACCTCTGATGCCCCTCTGGCTCCTAGTCTTTGATTAGGATCTTCCGTCAATAATCTGAAAATTGAACATCTCTGGCATTAAATGTAGAATACATCCAGCTATCATAATTATAAGAAAACCCCACATGACAAAGAAACGTATTACAAGTAAACGTTCAACTATATTATTTTTTAGCAGAAGCATCGATCTCAAAAGCCTTTATGGAAGGTAGAAAAATATTTTTGACAATCTAATAGAACAAACAAAAAGGTAAACTGAAATTGGACTGAAACTGTAGCTTTCTGATAAACTCCAGATAATTCCTCTGAACAAGGGGATAAAACAGTAAATGAACAATAGATGGAGAACAATCTCCTTGCAGAAATGTTCAAAAGAAAGGAAACAAACTGATGCTCTCACAAAGAGAAATATGCCTACCAAGATGAGAGAGATCTCATTGCTGAACCCCTATTTTCCAATTCACATGTTCTACCCTCTTTACTATTACTCCTCTTCCTACATACCTGTGAACAGTGGCCCTATCACAATCTATCGAACAAAACCTAAATTCCAATGTTAAATGGTGCAAAGGACTAACATTTGAGACAATTGGGTAGTAGGAGACAGAATGATCAATGTCATACAATCCCGCTAGAAAATAAAAAGTGCTCAGCAAATGAAGTAAGTTGTTACTAGCTAGTATCTGAACATCACAACATAAGGGACAGAGTTTTCGAAGCAAAAATGTTAGCAAAGGCTATTATGCATTAACAAGGAGCAAAAATACTTCAAAAAGTATTAAAAAAACATATACAAGGATCAAGGAACCAATGTTCTAAAATATGCTGTCCAAAACAAATAAGTTCCTAATACAAATAATTAGAACAGTGATGTCCGATTAAAAAAACATGTCCATTACCGATCAATAAGATCATGTGCTTCAGGACTCATTTCATCAGGAACTTCAGGCCAAGGTATTTTACGATTAAGAATGTTGTCAAATATAGTCTGCAACACAAAATTACATAATTTATAGGGAGAATTCAATAATATAAAGGAAAACTAACAACAACAAAAGTTATAAACATTCATGACACGAAGAAGCAAGGTAAAAACCTGAGGATGCTCTGCATTGAAGGGTGGGATACCGACAAGCAACTCAAATAAAATAACGCCAACAGACCACCAATCTGCCGTATACCCTGCAAAATTTGAACAAAAACTTTGATGCTGTCATGACAGCAATAATAAATACACGCAAAGAAATGTACATGAGAACATTCACTAGTATATAATCTGCAATCACTAAATCAGCAGGCTAAATAATCCAAAAATCTCCTTTTAATTTCTTCATTTCACTATAATAATCCTTCCATTTTTTTCAGGATCATTAAGAACTTATTTTAAACAGAAGAAAACTCATGTTTTGGCAATAATTTAAGTCCTTCAAAAACTACTATAATGAAGACAAAAATTTAATCTGCATTTGAGGCGATGGAAAAGAAAACAGAAATTGAACCACCTTAAACATAAAAATGGGACTATACGAACCATGTCCAGTTCCTAAAAGAATCTCTGGAGCTAAGTAATCAGGTGTGCCCACAGCAGAACGCTTCTTCCTCCGTTCCCTTTGATCCTCAGATGTACATACAGTAGGTTCATCATCCCCAAGTAGGGATGTCCCACTCACTGCTGGACCAGACAAATCATCCGTGCTGTTGATGAGACCAACTTTCGAAAGCCCGAAGTCTGTCAACTGCAAAAGAAGACACGAGTTAAAAGAATCTAATTGACTAGCTGAGTATGTATAAACTTCCCTCAAGGGAGCCACAGAGTCATGTGAATGTTGAAACTCAAAAAGAATACAATGCGTAACTAAGAGGCGGAAAACGTTTTGGCTGGTTTGGATGACCTTATAAATTTTAATGAGCGCATTTCTAAAAAGTTGTTCTAAAAAGTAATATAAAGTTTTACTGTAATATTTGAGTAATTAATTCAATGGGTTCACTATAAACATGATTAATTCAATGGGTTCACTATAAACATGATTCGTGATGCACCACCATGGCATCGAATGATCTATGCAGCCAACAACCCCAACTAGAGGGATAAGGCTTGTTGTACTGTAATATTTGAGTACTTTCTTTTAATGTTTGAACAACTCTATATTATTAAAACAAGAAGATTCTCGTTTTATAGGTAAAAACTCTAGCTGGAGAGGAAAAAACATATGAAAAGTAACAGTTGAAATTGCTGCCATGTGACTAGAAGATCATGCATTCAAGTTTGAGTATGTTAGATAACAGTTATTTCTGTTATTATTATATACATTATTATTATTCTGTTATTATTATATATATTATTAGGATATATTATATATAATATTATTTTTATATATAATATTATTTTTATTATTAGACAGTTACTATCATTAGCAGCAGTTTTTAGAATGAGGCAGTTATGTGTAAGGGCTGTGTGTAGAATAAAAAGAGAACCAGAATTGTATTCTGATCATCTTGGAAATTGTATGGGAATTGGGGCCTTTTAGGCAAGGGAGAGACTAGAGACTCTCATATGTTCTCTAGAATTGTATTGTAATCTTCAACTTATGTTAATTAATCAGTTGGTTTCTATCAGAGTCATAGAATCAATCTCCTGGAAATACAAGGTAAGACTATGTGCAATATATGCATAATGGATTGGAATTCCGAACCTTTCCTAGACCACACATGTGCAATTTTTTAAGTGTTCAAGTTTTTTAGAAAAGCTCATCCAAACACACTAAAATATACTGTAAATAATTCTTAAAGAAAGGTCTATTTTTTCGCAAGAAAACACTTCCAAATGAGCACTTTTTTATGTGTAATTTAATTTCTAACTCTAAGAGAGAATATTAAAGTTCATAGATCATCCCCCCTTAGAAATAGAAACCCACAAAACCATGTATATGCTGGAAGAAATCTTTTTTTCAAAGTTATATCCATGAGGAAAATACAGTTTTATGTCGTGGTATAAAACACAAATCAAGGATGGTATTGGTAGTGCTTTAGAATCCAAAAAAACTATCAAACAACCACAGCACCTAAACAAGCTAGCCCAACCTAAAATCATAAAGTTTAAACTTTAATAACCTTATGGCAGAAGACTCTTGGCATTAATAAGAGTAAGAGGGGGAAAAGGTAGACCAGTTGATAGTTACCTTGACATGACCATCATGTGCAATCAATAAATTGTCAGGCTTCAAGTCACGATGAACCACACGCATTGAATGCAAATACTCCAATGCAAGCACCTACAATTGGATGGAGAAGTTCATGTCATAGATGATGTGATAAAAATCAACTTACAGATTGAGAAGGAGTGGGGAAGAGTTAGATCCAAGAATTACCACTTCAGCAATATATACACGGGCAACTTCCTCATCTAGGCAACCTAAATTCCTTAATAATGAATACAAGTCGCCACCATTCAGATACTCCATGACAAGATACAAGTTCTCACGACATGTAAAAGAATAGAAAAATCGAACCTGATTAAGTTCAACTAGTGTTAGAACAAAGGTACCATTTCTCGAAGCAACATAGAATAGAATAACAAGACAGATCCACTCACCACAAAAGGATTGCGCACTGTAATTAAGATATCACGTTCTGCTAATATACTTTCAACGGCATTCTTACGAATCATATCTGCCTTCTTGAGAACCTGTTAAGAAAGAGTCAAACGTATAATATTAAAAACTATATAATGAAAGCATAAGATAAGAAATAGAAGCAAATTTACAACGAAGTAAATCGTAGATCTTGAATATACAAAATCCTGTGTCCTCAAAGTTTATTTCACTAAAATTACTTTGGAAGCAAAAGTGCAATTGAAAGACAATAATATAACAAGGTAATAAACGATACAACACAAAAAATAAAAGAATAATTCAATGCATATTTTATTCAGATAAGAAAAAGGAAAATAATCAAAAAAATGAAACAAAATACATAGTCAGACTCTCGGTTGGAAGAATGCAACGACGATTTTTAAATTTCATTTGCAACACTGCCTGCAGTATGTTATAAAAGATGCAATGTTCGTTGACATATATAACGAACAAATACACAGTTATATATGAACCTGATAAGTTTTAATAAAACTCCACACAGATAACACGGCAATAAGTAACTCGACATTATTAAACAGCTCTTCTACAACCAACATAAATGAGTGAGCACAAACAGACACAAAGGTATGTGTTGAGTCTCACATTGAATGTGACATTGCCTGAAAAAATGATTATAAGTGGGAGACATCTCTCACATTAAAAGCCGACTTTGAAATATATGGACCTCTGTAGTTAATAGCAAATAGCGTAGCGTAGCGGCTGACCCCTAAAAGGCTATTGCGGTGTAGCGGGTAGCGCTACACCGAAGTCTAGGGAAACAATATGCCGAGTTTATACCATACACATATAAAGGCTAAAAAAAATAAGAATACTCAAAAATAAACACATTCATAAGTAATCATCAAACATAATAATTTTCAACGTTGGAAGAGTGAAGGAGAAGAACAGTAGTTTAAGTTAAAATAGATTCAACCCACTGTGAAAAACATAAGAATACTCAAAACACGTTCCTAAGTAATTAGGGCACCGAGCCTTTTAGAAACAGAAGAAAGTTTGGTAATGAGACGAATAAAAACAGAGGAAGAAGAAGCTGTTGCTTCAGTTGGAAATAGAGGGTGTGTTTTGGCTATGGCTGTTGTCTTTCACTGGGGCGCTAGAATGGAGTTGTTTTGGCTAGGGAACTGAGATGTTGAGAAAACAGAGGGAACTGAGATGTTGAGAAAACAGTTGGAAAGAAGCTGTTTTGGCTAGGGAACTGAGATGTTGAGAAAACAGAGGGGAAAGATACTGTTACAACAGAGGAAATAGAAACAAAAGAAGCTGTTGCTACTGTTAAAAATAGAGATGAGAACTTGTTACTGATAAAAGGGAGGACGTGTTTAGGAGAAAATTGATAGACAAGGTGAACCGTGAGTGAAAACATGGAGAAGAGGGGCGCGTTTCGGATTATTGTGCAGTTGCAGTAACGTGTAAAGCTTTTAAAACACGTGTAAAGATTTAAAAAGTGAGGGTAATACAGACTTTTCACATTTAAAATGGAGGGCAGAAAAGCTTTTAAAAATTAAAAACACGTGTGAAGGGTTTAAAAAGTGAGGGTAGAACAGCCTTTTTGCATTTAAAAAAGAGGGTAATTTGGACATTTCAAGCAGAATTTCACTGTTTCCTCTTCTTCTCCGCGTCAAACCCGCACCGAACCCGCAAACTGATCCGCCATTCAGCCGCTACTCCTGCAACCTTAATCCGCGCCGCCACAGCTTATAGCGTTGCGCCAGACCACCGCGCCGCGACGCACCGCCGCGATTGCGGCCGCGACGGCCGCAATTAACTACAGAGATATGGACTCGTGGACATTCAGATTAGAAGAAGATTCAATACAATAAATGACATCAGAACAAAAAATGAAAGAGGGTGTTTGATTTAAACAGTGACCAATGAGTAAGAAGCGTAAAGCATAATTACCTTTATTGCAAAAAGATCACCAGTTGTCCTCTTTTTAGCCAAGAAAACCCTTCCAAATGCCCCACGACTTATAGGTTTTATAATCTCAAAGTCATCAATAGAGGTACGATCCTTTGAAGAATGAATTGGGCTTGTTCTCAAGCTGCGAACTACATCGTCTTCCAAGATAACATCATCATCCATTACAGGACTATCTATATCTATCTTTTCAACATCCACCATCTCAGTAAGCTGCAAATATTTCTCCCTGCCAACCAAAATACAACTTTTTAATTAAGAGTAATCATCTATAGATTGCAAAGGACAACTGGTAAAGTCCCTAGGTTTGAATGCAGCAGTGGCAGATATTGGAGGCAACTGGCAAGTTTTGGAGAAAAAGCCATTTGAAAGGCTTGTGTTCCTGCTTTGCAATGGCAGCAGCATGATAGCTCTCATACGAGTGGAGTCACACAATTATGGCTACAGCAAGAATGAATTGACAGAATGGGACATCCATCATCAGCCCTAATGTTATTGTTATTTGAGTTTTACCTTTTTGAGGCTAGAGGTATTTCAGTAACTGATAAAAAAACACAAATCTCAAACTAAGCCACAAATCAGCCCTAATGCTGTTTTTCAATTGCAAAATTTCTAACATACCCAAACCAAAAATCCCTAACGTTAAAATTTCAAGGATTTACTTTGGAATTTGGTCTTATTCTGAGGTCCAGGTGGCGCTATCTTGCTGCTATAGCGGCCACTACACTAAATTGCTCTGCTACGGCTGCTACACTAAACTGCTCCACTACACTGTAACAGCCTGGGCCCTTTTCTTTCTAGTAGGCTACCCCAGAACTGTACATCATAACCTTCTCCACCCCCTGTGGAGTTTTTGCCTTCCGTGGGAATCGAACCATGTACCCTGGGGCTCAAGTACATGCTCAATGCATTCCCACTACCAATTGATCTAGATCAATTGGTAGTGGGAATGCATTGAGCATGTACTTGAGCCCCAGGGTACATGGTTCGATTCCCACGAAAGGCAAACACTCCACAGGGGGGTGGAGAAGGTCATGAGTGCATCGCTGGGTAGCCTACTAGAAAGAAAAGGACCCAGGATGTTACACTACGCTACTACAGCGTGCTATGGACAACACTGGCCTCCTTTATTCTGTGCTCTGTTATTTCCTTATGCTTTTGATTGTGTTAAATTCTCTAAAACGGTAATTATATCTATAGAGATTAGAGAATATAGAGAATATCTTTTTTCATTTCAGTCAACTATTTTTCTTAACCAGTTACAACAAGCAGTACAGAAGTATATAAAGGGCACGAGGGAGGTCTAATCAACTGACTCAGTCACTTGGGTTGGTTACAGGGGATTTATCTTCTACAGACTACAGGGTAGTGTAGGGTAGGAGTCCAACTAACTGATTTAGTCAGTTACACAAATTTGGCTTAACAGTTTGTGTGCCTTTCCTGTTTTTTATGCTTTTTTTCATTCACGGTAAGTTCATAAGAGAGTAAGACATCAACATACAGTAACATGTAATCAGAGACCAATTTGAGTTCTTTAAAGCCATACAACACTAGTGAGCTTGATAAACCAGAACATTTTTTTATGTTTATTATTTTTGTTATAGTTTGGAATCAGAATATAAAACTGTCATTTGTATTATTGAATATCTGATACACAGAGGCACTATATATAGTGCAGAGTTTACAAAGGATAGAATCTACTAACTGTACAAAACAGAATAGTAACAAACTAACAGATATGCAGTTATACTAACAGACTTATAACTGCACTAACAGATATAACAGAGAACTTAAACCACATTAACAGATAACCAAGATAAGGACTTAGTTAACTAATATAACACTAAGTGTATTCTCTAACAGTCCCCCCCCCCCCCCCCCCACAAGCTCAACTGTACTAAGTACATTGAGCTTGTCACGAAGTCTACAAAAGTGAGCTTTGCTGAGAGGTTTTGTTAGGATATCGGCCACTTGAGCTGCAGCAGGAACATAGGACACAAGCAAGGATCCATTCAGAACTTTTTCTCGAACAAAGAAGATGTCTAACTCCATATGTTTAGTGCGTGAGTGAAGTATGGGGTTGTGACTGAGAGCAACCGTGCTCTGATTGTCACAAAAGATAACTGGTGCAGGAACTGAGATCTGTAACTCTTGGAGCAGAGACTGAAGCCATAAACCCTCCTGTGTAGCTAAGGCAAGACTACGGTACTCTGCTTCTGCTGTAGATTTGGCAACCAAGTGTTGTTTTCTAGACCACCACGAGACAAGATTAGGGCCAAGATATATACAGGCACCTGAAGTTGACCGTCTATCGTCTATATCCGAGGCCCAATCTGCATCACAATAAGCAGTGATACCAATTGGAGAGCCACCTGTTGCTGGTTTAAGAGTGAGACCCAAGTCCAAGGTGTGTTTGAGATACCGGAGAATCCGTTTAACAGCAGACCAATGTGATTGAAGAGGATTTGACATAAACTAGCAGACTTTATTTACACAGTATCCCAGCTCGGGGGTCGTGTAATTGTCACGTATTGAAGAGCACCAACGATGCTGCGATAGAGTTGAGGATCTTCAAAGGTATCAGACCCTTGTTTGGATAGTTTTGCATTTGCAGGCAAGGGTGTAGAAATCCCCTTGCAATCTGCCATACCAGCCCTGTTCAGCACATCTTTAATATATTTTGCTTGAGATAAATGTAAGGAACCTGATGGAGTTGGTTTGCATTCTATGCCCAAAAAATAATCCAAGGAGCCCAACTGTTTGAGAGAATAGGCTTGCTGTAATTGCTGAATGACAAGGTTGATAGCAATAATGGAGGAGCCAGTGACAATTATGTCATCAACATAAATGAGAACTAAAAGACAGCAACCTCTTTTGTTGAAGTATAGGAGAGAAGGATCACACCTTGACTGTGAGAAACCAACAGATATGAGAGTCTTGGTGAGGCTCTCATACCAAGCCCGAGGGGCTTGCTTGAGGCCATAAATGGCTTTCTTCAAGTGGCAAACCAGAGAAGCATCACCTTGAGTGAACCCAGGTGGTTGTTGCATATATACATCCTCTTGTAGATGACCATGGAGGAATGCGTTGTTGACATCCAATTGTCTTAGAGGCCATTTGTGAGATAAAGCAAGAGTCAAGACAGTTCTAATAGTAATTGGTTTGACCACGGGTGAGAAAGTTTCAGAATAATCCAAACCATATTTCTGGTTGAAACCCTTAGCAACAAGCCGAGCCTTGTATTTATTAATTGACCCATCCGGATTTTCTTTGAGTCTAAAGACCCATTTGCAACCAATAGCACGTTTGTGTGGAGGGAGAGGCACCAAGTCCCAAGTTTGATTGGAATAGAGAGCATCTAATTCTGCTTGCATTGCTTTAGTCCACTCTGGTGAAGTAAGAGCTTGTTGGACAGATGTGGGCTCAGTTGTGGTGAGATGAATGGAGGGATATAGAGGAGGTTTAAGGTGGCCAGTTTTAGATCGGGTTAGCATTTGATGTGTGTTATGTGGTGGAGTTGGTGAGGGGGTTGGTGAGGGTGAACTATCAGCATTGATGGTGTGAGAGGCTGTTGAAGGAAGAGTGCCAGTAGGGGAGGAGGCAACTGGTGATGTTTCTGATGTAGGGGGCTGAGGAGTGTAAGGTGAAGGTGGTAAAGGTGGTGAGGTAGTAGGTGATGGTGAGTGTGTAACAGAGGATGAGGTATTAGCTGATGGTGAGTGTGTAACAGAGGGTGTAATAGTGGAGTGAGGTGCAACAATATCAAGGTGAGTGGTGGTGGAAGTGCTGTGAGCAGGTGATGATCTAGTAGTGTTGTCATTAGTAAATTTGCTTTGAAATGGAAAATAATGCTCATGAAATAAGACATCCTTAGAAATAAACAAACGATTAGTGCTCACATCAAGACATTTATAACCATGATGAGATGAGGAATAGCCTAAGAAAACACACTCTTTAGATCTAAATTGGAATTTGGGATTATTGTATGGAGTTAAGAGAGGATAGCATGCACAACCGAAGGACCTTAAAAAGTGATAATCAGGGGGTTTATGGAACAAGGTTTGAAGAGGAATAAGCTGGGACTGTGAGGCAGGCAGTCTATTTATGATGTATACAGCAGAATGGAAAGCATGGTCCCAAAAATAGTATGGAAGAGAGGAGTGAGAAAGAAGGGATAGACCCATTTCAACAATGTGTCTATGCTTCCTTTCGACCACTCCATTCTGATGGTGAGTTTGTGGGCAAATGACTCTATGAATAATGCCTAAATTAGCTAGATATTGTTTAAAAGGACGGTATTCACCTCCCCAATCTGTTTGAACAGATTTAATCTTCTTGTTGAGTTGTAATTCAACAAGAGCTTTAAATTGTTTAAACACATTGAGAGTCTCCGATTTGTCATGTAAAAAATAGATCCACACATATCTACTAAAAGCATCAATAAAGGAAACATAATATTTGAATCCCATGGATGATTTCATAGGGGCAGGTCCCCACAAATCAGAGTAAATGAGTTCCAATGGTTCATTATAAATGGTTTGAGACAGAGAAGATGGTAAACGGTGAGATTTGCCCAAGCAACATGCCACACAAAAATGAGCTTTATTTCTTGTAAAAGTTGAAAGATTACATGAATGCAAAATCTTATTAAGAGTATCTAGACTAGTGTGACCCAGCCTATGGTGCCACTTGTAGTATACATCTGAAGAACTAGAGACAGAATTCACAGAATTGAAAGTAAGAGGCTTTGACACAGGTTCAGCTTGAGAGTGCAGGGGGTGTAGACCATCTCTAGTCAACTTCCCTTGCAAGAGAGTCTGATTATTGACCTGAGAGTGAGCAGAATAATGAGATGGATGAAATGTAACATAAGCATTATTATCCTTTGCAAATTTACTTACACTAATCAAGTTCTTATTTAATTGTGGCACATGAAGGACATCCTTAAGATATAGTGTGTTGTGGATGTGATGGTGATTGGAATTGAAAATTGCTTAAGGATTGAACAGGTAATTTAGTACCGTTTTCTAGAAAGACATTTTCTAGGTGAGTTGGTGGTGGTGGAGCACCGGGAGGAGCTGGAAGCAAAGTGACATGATTGCTACAAGCAGTGTCCATCCAATTGGATGCTGAAGGATGTGCAGAGGGAACACCAGTATAGTTTGCTTGCAGAGCTGACACATTCATGGCCTGATTCCATGGACTTGGTGCAGAAACGGGTTGCCTGACGTACTGATATGGGTTTCCAGTAGGATATGCCGGACCTGGAGGAGGATTGAAGGCTGTGTTGAATCTGTGATAACAGTAACTGGCTTCGTGGCCCATTCTATGACAGACCTGGCACTGAACATTTGAACGAGCTCCATTCCGGCCACCACGGCCACGTGAGCGGCCACCACGACCTCTGAATTGAGGATTACCTCGATTGCCGGAGCTAGGGTTTCCTGAATTGGGCAAATTGTTGTAATTAGGGTTTGTGCCGTTGTAATTTGCTTGGGGTTTCTCTTGATTGTTATCGTGCGAATCATCGGGGCCATTGCAATTCTTGGATTGCGTGAAATTCAGAGAGGCCGATTCTTCAATTATCTTCCCCTTGTCGATGCGTTGTTCATGAGCGAGGAGGAGACCACGAATTTCCTCAAGATCGAACCACTGAATCTTGCTATTAATCAGAGTGACAAGAGATTCATACTCACTCGGTAATCCTTCAAGAATCACGTCAAGTTGATCCTGAAGGGAGACTGACTCACCGATGGAAGTGAGAGAATCGCTAAGGTGCTTTATCTTGGCAAGAAATTCCGACACGGTGGACGACCCCTTCTTGGTAGTTCTGAGTTGAGTTCGCAATTGCCTTGCCAGGGCACATGTTTTTGACTGAAAAGCAGTGTGGATGTTGTCCCACAATTGGTACGTGTAACGACACCCAATCACCGACGGCAAGATCGCCGGCGAGAGAGACGACTGTAGCCAGGCGAGCAAGAGCTGATCTTGCAATTCCCAGTTAGTATACGCGGGATTCTCACGGTTGTTTAGTCGATCGTCTTCAGTGGCATACTGCGGAGGGATCACCGGAGCGACGCAGAACCGGTGAAGGCGGTGAGCACGCAACACCGGTTCGATTTGCTGGAGCCATACAAGGTAATTTGTTTCGTCGAGTTTGACCGAGATCTTATAGTTTAATGACGAAAGGAGGGGTTTTTCAGAGGACGCCACCAGTGGTGGTGGCGTTGGCGGTGGTGTCTGTGTCATCGGAAAAAAAAACGGGAGGAAGCAGCGGAGAGAAGAAAAAGGAACGAAACTGTGCCACGGAGGTGGCTTAGTATGCTCTGAGAACCATGTTATAGTTTGGAATCAGAATATAAAACTGTCATTTGTATTATTGAATATCTGATACACAGAGGCACTATATATAGTGCAGAGTTTACAAAGGATAGAATCTACTAACTGTACAAAACAGAATAGTAACAAACTAACAGATATGCAGTTATACTAACAGACTTATAACTGCACTAACAGATATAACAGAGAACTTAAACCACATTAACAGATAACCAAGATAAGGACTTAGTTAACTAATATAACACTAAGTGTATTCTCTAACAATTTTCAATACAAGCTTCAGATTTTTATTTTATATACCAAGGAGTATATTCTTTGGTTTTTCACATGGGCGCCATATGTATGTAATTTGCCACTAAGCTACCCATCACAGTTCAATGGCAAGCTTTTGGCTTGTCTGCACAATTGGTAACATTGGAAGTCACGAGTACAGAACATTGAAGAAAATATTTCAGGTGAACTTAAGAAAAATTTTGATTTGTAATACCTGAGGAGATATTGGACAGATAGATATATATTCATCATGGCATATGATATTTTGTATCAGTTATAAAGTAATGATTATTCTGTATCAAAATCTAACTAGAATTTACAGTAAAATTTACTCGTTAAGAATTCACACACTGAAGGCCAATGTTCACTACGAGTGCTTTCCTTATTATAGAGATGCATTACAACATACATATATCAGAGAAGTACTAACCGAATCAGCTTCTCGATGCGTGTTCCAAAGGTTTCCACAGTAAGTGCATCAAATTTCCTTCGTTCTACGACAACCCTCAAGTCATCAAGACAAGATAATAAATATGACGTTGTGCGATCATCATCCAGACTAGCATTTGCAACACACCGTGCTATATCAGCAAGTTCATTCATCTACAATTTTACAAAAAATATAGCATGTTGGTTTAGAGGCAGTTATAATTACTGGATCATCTATCACCAAGGCCTCATACTGGAACACAGGTAATGCCAGCTGACATAATTAGTATAGCCTATACTAAAGGACAAATGGACAACAAATTAGATATATAAGTATTTTACAAAATAGGTGAAACAAAGAGCATGCCTGAGGTAGATCATCTTGTTCAGAATAAGCACCCTTCCCCGCCAAAAGTAAGTCAATCTGACTTGTCCTTGGTGTCATTAAAGGAGACCTGGGAGTCATGCTCCCTGCAGATGATGTTGCCATACCTTGGTCAGACTTTGGACCAAAACGTGTTTTACATGATATAAGTGGCAATCCCTTTAGGTCATCCATGCAAACAGAATTATCAGTTTCAGGGAGACAGTCCAGCATATCCTCCGAGCCTCTGCGTGACCAGTCACTAAGTTTCGGGGAAAGAACATCAGATTCTTCAGTCATACTTGAATTTGATACTTTTGCAACTTCAGGACTTCCAACCATTTGTTGAGTATCCTTCTGAGTACACGACTCCATCATCTTTTCCAGTGTTTCAGCAATTCTGACCAGACGAACATTGACACTGAGACCCTTCTGATCACATCTGTCAGCAACTGCGCAAATCCTTGAATGATCTTCAACATGTGAAGTAGGTACTTCCTCTTCACATATTCGACAAATTATTGAACTTTCCTCACTATTATTCTGCAGATCCCCCCATCCCCAGGAAATATTGTGTTGGTGTTTGGAAGCATGCTGCTCCTGGGAATCTTTGATGGCCAGAAGCTCAGACGGCTTAGTAGAAGAGACATCTATATCAGAACTTCTTGGTATATTCTTACTGTTTGACATCTTTGAAGGTTCAACCATCCCATAACTTTGGTCTTTCAACTGAGCAGTTTCTTTTGGGATTCTTCCTGGTGGAGATGGGAATTTTTTCCAAGAAGCCATTCGATCCCTGCCAGAAGGAGACTCAAAGTTCTTTGAAGTGTCATCATCAGTAGGAATCAACAGATTTTTTGGCTGCATAACATCTTTCTTCCAACCAAACATACTCTGCTCTTGACTATAAGCCTTTTTTGTTGAAGGCTTAGTAGTCTTTACAGCACTGGAACTTTTTTGGCTAGGAGGAATACGTTTTTCAGCGGAATGCAGGACTCTAGACTGACGAAGATTGAAAACATGTTCATCCTCAGCCAAACCACTTTCCTTGTGGAATTGCAACAGCCTAGTACACCTTGTGAGAATGAAAAGCATTCGAGTGTGAAGCTGCTTTAACGTCCCTGGAGGTAACTCTTGGCGCCTATCATCCAACTCCTGAACTATACTTTCGCACTGAAGCCAAAATTCCCCAGGTGAAGACATAGCACAGCTTCTAGCCAAAATTAGCAAGTCCTCAATTGTCTCTTGCCATTCAGGATGAGTGTCTGCATTTTTTTCAAGAACTCCAACCAAGTCTGCTGCAAAAATAGCCAGCTCGGAATTCACCTCGTCTTTTTCTTTATCAAATTTACCCCTAATAACAACCAGGATCTCCTGCACAAAAAAGTACAACAATTTAAAGTGGTGCCTCATGCTACAAAAATCATCAACCCCTTAATATAATGTGAAATGAAAACTAAAATACCTCAAGGTTATTTAACCCTCGAGGCTTCCAAAATGGAAAAGGCCGGACACCTTTGGAATTCAACTCGTGGGAGAAACTCTTGATATCCGCAGGAAACCTCTTTCTGGGTGCACTTGTGACACGTAATATAGCTTGAAAACGAGGAGATTCAGACTCCTTCGGATTTTCAAAATCATATACTGTCTGGAAAGAGAACAATTAGTGTTACTGCCATAATATATGAATAAACAGAGTACAACAACTAATTAAGCCAAATTTAATTTAACTAATTAAAGCAATAACACAAGATATCGCCCACTCCACCCCCAATAGTACCTCTGGAGTGCAAACATCTTCACTTCTTAAGCCTCCTGTCTGAGTCTGTGATGATGCTGGCATCCCTGTTTAAACTGATATCATGAGCAAAAGTAACATTTTGGGAGATAAAATAGCATAGCTTCGGCGACATTCCAGTATCATTAAACAGAAAAAAAAATACCCAAACTTGCTGATTGGCAGTGGATAAAACTGACTGACAATGACATTGACCCCCAACCATTTAACAATTGACAACATGCCTGAAGAAATTTTACATTTACGATTATTTTACTTCACCAATACAAACATTCTGTTAACTACAGAAATAAACGATATCTGAGCTTGTAACATGGAAATGCAGAAAGGTAAAAACTTGTGTATTGGCTCCCCAGCAAGCTACTTTCACTTGCATAAATGCAACAATTATGATGTAACCACCTTCACTTGTTTTGTTTTAATGCTGATATTGGGATTAATTGCTATATTTAATAAAAGGAATATTTCAGCAATATTTAGTTGTGCATTTCTTCCCTCAGCCCCACCATAACAGGAGCTTTATAACACCAAGCTGCCCATTTTATTAAGTGGTGTATATGTACAGGCTACAGCTATGGATTTTCCATCATTTATTATTGTTACTTAGATATTTATTTATCTTCATTGGAGGCAGGTTATTTTACAATGGTGTAAAATTCTGAACTGCATCTACTTGACTATATGATGTAAACAGCTACAAAAAAAATCCGGAGAAATTCTATCCATTCTGCGTTTGAAGCATCTATCTATCAGGTCCAATGCTAAATTTAGTAGTTCTAAGTGTTTTATTTAGGCAAAAAATACAATTCAACTTCTGCAAAATACCAAATTTTGTTACTTTAGTTGTTTGGTATGCTTTTGTCAAACAAACAACAAACTTGTTTGGTCTGCTAGTTAAACAAAATATGTTACTTTATTATCGGTTCATCCCTCAAATGCGGCCTGATAACAAAATAGTGACTCGGTCATGATTGAGTCGAGAACCCTGGCGGCCTGGCCTAGTTTTTCAAGTTACAACAACTAGGAGTCTAGGACCCCAAGCATTCAGAGAGTAGTTCCAAAATTTGAGTTCCAGTGTTTTCAGTTAGTGCAGCCAACCCCATCTAGGGGAAACAGACTTCTTTAGTGTTTTCAGTTATTAAAAAAAATGTAGTGTGTTCAGTTAAAGTGTGTATTTTCCCAAAGACTTTACCAAAAAGTGCCATGTAGTTAATCAAATGGTTAAATATAATAGTAGCAATATGGTTCTCCTCAAAATAAGCTCTCAAGAGAAAAAAAATTATTTTGTAATATGAAGAATGTACGAAAATAGATATCTTGAAAGAAGGCTGGTCATAACATATGATTAATCACTCCAATCTGCCAATTGAGCTATACCTTATTGATAATGCCTTAAAATCTATAAATCAATTTGATGTCACCAGTACAAGGGATTATTTCCGATACATTGTCATATTTGCAACTGTGTACAAACAATGGGTCATTAACAAATAAATTTTATATGCATTTGTGTAGTATCAAAAATCTAACCTATAATACAGGTAACCATTATGAAGTCAAGAGAAACACAACTTAATTTCCAATGCCTTTGAATTGATAATTTTTAGGGTCCAGGTTAAGAATTGCCAAGAGGTTGGACTACTTGTTCTTGTTTTATTGGAGCTGGGCTAGTTGTTCTTTAATTCCCTGGAATCGTTACATGGAATTATAATTTTAATTCTAAAAGGCCTTCCAAACATACTAGAATTGGTAGGCAAGATTCTACAACTGAACTCTAATCCAAGTCAAAATCCATGCACAAAATCAGAAAATTTCCGTTAATAGATATTTTGTAGGTCAGGAAGACTATTCTCCAAGACCTGTTTTTCCGTCAAAGGCACCCTCTCATGCTCACTCGCAATATCAATATGGTCCAATTTGTCTGACAAAATTGAACTTGGATTTAAGGCTCGGAAATAGATTTGAACTCACGATTCTAATAAAGTTATTTTGAGGAGTGAATTAGAATTAAAATTCCAACAATCAGCACAATGCTATGGAACTGATAAATAACTAGTATATAATATTTTCAATTCCAATAATAGACAATTTGAATTACAATTCCAAACAAAAAAGATTGATGTTAAAAACAATACTTTCTCATTTGATGATCAGTCTCTGCTAGATTTTATCCACACAGTTATTCACGCATGTTTTTGCACATCTTTCGAGGCACCTCTACTTAAAGAATTTTTTAGAGATTCTACCAACCACAAATTTGAATTGGATGCAACACAAAGAACCTATTTACTGTTCATTTTATTTACAGCATGCATACTCCAGTTACCATTGTTGTTGTGCATTCTTGTTCCTTACCTCTCAAGAACTGAGCCAAGGCTCTTTGAGCATGTGAACTTGCATGGCCTAAACGAACATTTCATGAAATTATGTTTTAGAAAATAGTTTCTAAGAAACTGATTTGTGCAGTCAAACAGCCATTCACATGAACAAACTGTGTGTGTTGGATGAACATTTATCAAATGTGATTTCGAAAAGAATTGATTTTGCAAAATTGATTAGCTAAAATTGACTTATATTTGAATTTACTACTCTGAAAACAATATTAGTTCAATGTAAAGCATGGCGTCAAGTTTTCAACCTACTGCAGAAGCTATTTCTTATCACTTCTTTTTTTTTATTAAAATCAAAATCACGTTTTGATTTAAAATCAATTCTAATGGTCTCCAAGTCCCATGTGAAACTAAACACACACTAAGTATGTAGCTTTAACATTAAGGGCAGCAGCCCCTAGAAAGGGAATGGCGAATTTTGGGGATTTCAGGCTTAAATCTGTTTGTTTCCTTCACTTTTGTTGCTATCTACTAGTATGTTTTGCCTAAGTACTATGACATTTATTATTAATTAATTATGATTTATGAATGGTTCATGAACTTTGAGTAATTTCCAATATTGAGCATTTAAATATATATAGAATCCGTTGTCTAATATCTAATATACGTATATACATATACCTGCTTCAGAAGACGATTCACCATTCTGCAACCGCGACCGTGGCAACACCGCCGGACTCTGCTCCCTGGACGGCACACCACCACTCCCAGTCGACATGCTATCAGAACTGCTCCCATTATCAACAAAACCACCAGTTCCCAAACCCTCCACAAACCCTACTCTATTCTGATTCACCGTCTCCTTCTTCTTCCCACCAAAAGGTCTCGAAAGATTACTAGCACCAAGAGCCGCCGCCGCACCTCCCTTATCGCCTCTTAAACCAAAGAAACTCTCCTGCGGTAACGGTCCTGATCTCGTCTTTATTCTATTCAACCCTAACGACGATGCCAGAATCGGTGAAACCAAAGACGATGATGAGGACGCAGATTCCTTTGATTCCTTCAAGTCCTTCCCATCCGCCGCCGAAGCCGCCACCGGAGTCAACTTTTTACTACTATAGCGAGACTCCGGCGGAGTAGAAGTCAAATTCGAAGTCTCGCTTTCCTTTCCCTTACCGACGTCTTTCTTCTTAACTCCATCCTTGACCGGAGACTGGCGGAAAGCGGCGGCGGAGAATACTCCGGAGCCCGTAGCGGTTAGGGTTTGATTAACGGCTGATTTAGCTTTTTTCTTGTCAGATCTGGAAGGGGAGTTAGAGGATTGTGATCGGGGACTGTTAGAAGAAGCATCGGGACTAGAAGTATCGGATTTTTTGGAAGAGAAGAATCTTCCTTTGAAGACCATGTTTGGTTGTGAATAAGCTCTAGCAGCATGCTGCTACTAGCAAACGCGACATTTGAATCGTGAATTTTTTAGTTCAAATTGGAGAAAAGAGAAGAGAGAGAGAAAGATGGTTAGGGATTGGATTTTAGAGAGAGAAAGTTAAAGAGTGTGTCGGGGTGGTGTTGGTGGTGTTCAAAGTTTGATTGTGGACTTTGTGGAAGAAGAAAAATGTATTGACTTTTTATTAGATTTTACACGTAAGAAAATGCGCTATATGGTAAAAAAAATCAGATCATAGAGATTCCATTTTAATTCTCTGACTTTGAGGAATTTTCATGTGTGACCTCGATCAAAGTATAGTCAAATAGGCATTTTATTGTATTTCTTTTTTTAGGAAAATTAGTTTATTATATTTTCAATGAAGTAAGGTGAGGCACCAACTCTTTTTGGTAAAACGTAGCGGATAAATTAGTATATAGCCGATAGCGAATAAACTAATCTATGCACTTAATTTTATTGGTACATTGGTGTGGGATTTAGTTGATCTCACTTAAGAAACCGTCATATTCTCAGTCTCTTTATTTTGATTAATTTGTTATTTTTTAGAAATAATTTTCTAAAATATAATTTCTCAAATTTTTATTGTTTTAATTATTTTCTACATGGTTACTTTTTTACCAAATATATTTCAATTACTACTTTTATTGACCCGATGCCCTGTATCAAAAGTCCAAAACTATATAATTGAAATGTCTAAAAGTCTAATAGGATGAATGGTTCTTGCTTTAAAAGCATGAGTCAAAATAGAAGAAAAAGTCTAAAAGGCACTAGGGAGTATATGCACCCAAAAATGGCGGGTGCAAATATCATTTCCCCTTTTTCTTTCCTATTTTAAGGCCTTATATTCGACCCAGAAAAGACCTTATAAAGAAGGCATCATCAGTATAATTCGAGCATTGGATATATACCTTCATTTTTATTTATACACGCCCTCTCTCTTTTATTAATTTATTAATTTATTTTAAAATTTTCCCCTAAAATACTCTACATCCTTCGAGAGTAATGTTATTTGGACAAAATTTTGTGAATAAATACCGGACACATACAAAGAATAGGCATGTTTTTCATTTTGTAAAGTAATTGATGATCAAAAGCAATATGTCTATTCTCTGTAATTGTCTGCTATTTGTCAACAAAAATTTGTCCAAATAACATTACTCCACCCTCTGATAACTAAGGATGCAAAAAAAAACGCACCCGTGGGTACCCACGGGTAAAACCCGCAACAGGCACAGGGCGGGTCTCTTAACGAGTACCCGCGGCCAATAAAAATACCCGTAAATAAACGGGGCGGGGCGGGTAATGACGTACCCGTGCCCGTGGGTACCCGTACCCGTAACATATATATCTAATTACCTTCATATATATATATATATACACCTAGTTTAAAATAGAAACTTGTGGTTGTATCTTTTATCATAATATTTTGGATAATTAGTGAGTTTTTATTTTCAAAGTTTCCTATTATTGTGATTCTAGTATTTTTTTATCTCCATTTGTAAATGATTATAAGTTAGTAAATAATTGATAAGATAAATGCCTAACAAAATACATAATTTTCTTATATAAATGAACAAAACATACGGTGTTCAAAAGATTTATTTTGTTTGGTCCAAAAAAAGATTAATTTTGTATAGTATTTCATATATTATTTTATAATTTTTTTTATAACTCTAACAAATATCCACGGGTACTCGTGAGTACCAGCGAGAAGAAAATACCCATTTAATACCCGCTACGCGGGTACCCGCGCGAGTACTGGTTGTAACACCCCGGTATTTCTAACGTGTAGAGAGAGACCGAAGATGCACAGATGCGGAAGTTCAGAGGACACAGTTCCTGTTTAAGTATTGGACGTACAAACTTTTTCCGAAATAAAAACATAATCGGAATAACATTACTTCATAAAATAGAAGTTCATCGGTTCCATACCGAACGGAATACAATATCCAAGTCCAAATACCAAACAGAAACATAAACAGGTTCGTAGAACTCATAACCAATACAAGTTATACAACCCAAAAGAACAACAAAAGAACTAAGGATAATATGACTAAGTCTCCAGCACCTCCGAGAGTATACCAACTACTCGTGCACAATAGTCTTCCTTTTTCCCTGCTTCTTTGAAAAACAACAAATATGGATTGGGTGAGATAACATTATCTCAGTGACTCCTACCGTGCCCCCTCACTAACACTCGGTTCAATTTATTAAACTGTTTCAACAAAAGCTGACATAAGCATGTCTTATTTATTAATCGAATTGCCGACTGCACAACTATTGCTAATCCCGGCAATTCGTGTTCTTAATTATTAATCGAAACGCCGACTGTGCAACGACCACTAATCCCGGCGAGTCGTGTTTTTACTTACTTAGCATAAACCGGCTGTGCAACCATTCACTAATCCCGGTAACCCGTGAATTGACCACGCCAAAACACATTCAGGGCCTAGGGTGAGGGCTCATGACTTCTCTTCCTAGTATGCTACTTGTCGGGTCGTCACCCAACGCGATACATATGACAATACATATCAAATCTCGAGAGTTAGATAATTTATATCTTCTTTTTCATTTTGATCACCAAATGATCAATCACATAATAATCAGATAAGCAATATCCATATCGATCTATAATCCGTTTTGAGGAATTCATAAGTTAGACCTCCGGCACTATAATCATTTTCATTTGACATATATCAACATATATATATATATATATATATATTCAGTCAATCCATCAGTCGGTGTACCCACACGTATACTAGGGTTTCGGTTTTTCGATCAAATATGCCTTTCAAACTTCTTTTCAAAATCATGGGTTGAACAAGTTCGAAATAAGGTTTTCACTAAGGCAATCCCTTTTTAAATGATTGAGAAAGAGATTAGAAAAGGTTCGGAATCAAACGGAGCGACGAAACGAGAAAACGGGAACTGGCACCAGAACCTCACGCACGACCCGTGCCCAGGGGCACACGACCCGTGCGTGGTGCACTACATATAACCCTTCTATCAGAAAGAAACGCACGATCCGTGCCCAGGGGCGCATGACCCGTGCGTCTCGTTTCTTTGCCAACAAGACCCATCAGATTGGGACGCACGATCCGTGCCCAGGGGCGCACGAACCGTGCGTCCTGTGTCTGTTACCGTTTTCCCAGTTTTCCTCATTTACGCTCTCCGTTTTCGCCCGATTCGATTGCTAATTCCAATCACCTGAAACTCAGAAGATTTCCAAATATTCCAGATAGTATATAAATTATTTCGTTTCAACGATTTAATCAAAATTCTCATTAAACCGTAAAACACCGTTTTGACTCAAAATCGTTTTTCGGTTCTAAGTCTTTCAAAAACGGAATAATTGCCTTAGTATTTAAAACAGACACAATTTTCAGAATACACGAAAATGTCCCTAATCCGTGAGTAGAACTCACCGTTACACCGAAGTCCGAGAGTTGGGCCGAGAGACGAAATCGTCGAACCGGAAACAACAAACTATCCCCGCTAGAAACTGAATTCGAATGAGGATGGTGGCTTTCTTTCTCTCAACACTGGAACAGCAACTCCATCTCAATGAGTGTTCCTCACAAACTTCCCCCAAATCCAAGTGTAAGGCTAGTAATTCACCTTCATCATCTATAACATAACATGCAACCCATCAACACATAGCTCCACCATTTTCACCACTTGAAGCTTCATGGGCATCAATGGAGATGAGAGAAAGAGTTGGAATCAGGCTCTGAAATTTATACCATTGGAAAGCAAATCGAAAATGGAGTGGGAAAGTGGAAAGAGTACTTACATGCATCCACAAGGTTGGCTTCTCCCTTCTCCTCTTCCTCCTCCACTCGCGCCCTCTCTCCCTCTTCTCTCCACTGTTTTTCTTTCTCTTCTTCAGCTGGAACAAGTGTTTAAATGTGAGGGTTCAGTTGGGTGTATATGGGCTGAGGGTTTAAATGATGGTGAAAAGACCATTTTGCCCTTGGCCCATAAAATGATAGTTTAGGTGTTGAAGATCCCCTTCGGTACAAAACTTTCTCGATTAATACGGTTCCGATCCGAAATTCCTCAATTCTTTCGGTTCTTAATTAATTATTATCTTCATAATTATATTTTAATAGCTAGGGGTGTGAAAAGACAGATTTGCCCTTCAGCTTAAACACTTAAATTGATCATGACTAAGCCATAATTAATCATAGAATATGATTTATTTGACAATTTCCTCGACTATAAATCCCTGAGACACGGCCAATTATTCCCACAAATAATTAATCGGTCCTAGGCATCTTAGTACGAGGCTTTAAAAATTCGGGATGTTACACTGGTCGGGCACGGGTCTCATTTATATCTCGCGGGGCGGGTAGCGGGTAGTTGGTAACTTAAGTGATGTAAAAATGCTAAAAGCCCCACCGGTAACTTAAGAAAAAATAATAGAGTTTGTTAGGAATGGTGAGGAAATGAGAAACAATGCTGAGACTCCGCCTACAACTGAATCTGTTGTAGAACTGAATCTGTTGTAGAAGTGGGACCCGTGGAGAGTGATAATGAAATCATAGAGATAAGAAGGAGTAAGAGAGAGAGAGAGAATAGGCATGGCAATGAGGCGGGGCGAGGGCGGGTTTAACATTCCCCATCCCCATCCCCGATTCCCATATTCATCCCCGTTCCCCGTCCCAAACCCAACGGGGATGAAGAATTGATCACCATCCCCATACCCAACGGGTTCGGGGATCCCCGCCCCAACCCCGTCCCCACAGTGAAAAACGGTTTGGAGCAATCCATGAAAAAAATTTAAAATGCATTTATTAACAGCACAGTGACAGGCTGCCAGCCATTTGACCGAGAATCAAGTGTTACACTGTCTCTCAAACCATGTATTTATAAAAGGTAGATCCCTTTCTTTTCTGTTTCCCCACCGATGTGGGACTAGTTATTTGTAGTTATACACTGGAGTTACCTTGTCATTTCTACTAGTTTTCAAGTTTATCCAATTTCCTCACAAGACAATTTGAAAAATAATTAAAGCAACGCTGCAAACATAATTTGCAACTCATGTTTGCAAGTTTATCCAAGTTCTACAAATTGAAAAATAATTAAAAGATTCATAGTCAAATTAAAGCAACGCTGCAAACATGAGTTGCAAATACGATAAGAATAAAACTTCATCTTTTATTAATGTAAAACGGTGAGGGGGAGAGAATCTATTTTGGAGGGGTATTAATGTAACTTTCTACATTCGGGACGGGTTCGGGGACGGGACCTATATCCCCATTACCCGTCCCATCCCCGTTTTTCAATTTCGGGGAAAACCCAAACCCAAACCCAAACCCAGTCAAAGCGGGGAAAACCCGTCAAATCGGGGCGGGTTTGGTTCGGTCCCCGCGGGTATGGGTTTCGTTGCCATGCCTAAGAGAGAAGAAGGTTAACAGAAAATATACATCTGATTGGGGAGATAAAAGGGAATCCAAGGCCTTGGAATGGGGTGTGGAATATGATAGCTCAAACTCTCTGAATTTCTCTCGCTTGCTGACTACCATTCTACCTTAGAGCTACTGCTGAACTTTTTTCCCTATTCAGTACTCAGATTCCCTCTTTTGTACTCAACTTTGTACTATAATACCAGCTATACCTTGTATTGCTTCATTGATATATAATACAAGAAGAGAATAATTCCAAATTAGTTTGAATACATTTTAGGCTTAAATATGTTTTTGGTCCTTCCAAATATGCATGTTTTTCAAATATACCTTTGCAAAATTATTTTTTTTAAATATACCCTTGCAAAATGGCTTAGTTTTAAATGTACCATTCCGTTAGTCTGCTATTACAAAAAAGCTAAGCTGGCAATAACACGTCAGATTTTTTTCCCTATTTTTTTATTGATGCTGATGTGTATTAATCCTAAAATCAGTTTCCCAATCTTCTTCCTCAATCTTCCCCTTTAAAACCCTAACACTTCCATCATCTTCTTCCTCAAAATCAGTGACCACCAGAATCTGAGAAAAGAACAATGAAGAGTGAAAAGAACATCTTTCACAGTTTAAATAGAAAAGAATGAACATGATTCACAAAAATTAAAAAACAATTGTTCAAATTGAGAAAAGAATTTCAACCCATTGGTAACGAAATGAAATTGCTGTCATTGGTAATGAAATCGAAATCGAAAAGTAACGAAATCAAAATCAAAATCTTCTGCTTTCAAACCCATTTTCGTAAAAATCAAAACCCAATCGTTTTCGTTTTCATTTCTTAGATCTGTTTTTTCTCAGTTTCGTAAAAATTAAAAACCAATCGAAATCAAAATCTTCTGCTTTCAAACCCATCTTCTTTCTCAGTTTCGTTTTCATTTCTTAGATCTGTTTTTTTTTTCAGATTTAAGTTATGTTTTTCAGATCTATTTGTTAAATCTATGAACCAAGCATCAGATTCATCAAAACTGAGCAACTAAGAGGTTGATCTCTTATGTGTTCTTCCATTTTTCTTCGACGACGAAATGGGAGAGGAGGGAGAGAGAGAGAGAGGGAGAGAGAGAGATAGAGAGAGAGAGAGAGAGGGGAGATGAACTGGGTTGAAGCAGTGGCGGACCCAGGACCCCGAGGTCAGGGGTGTCAAATTTTTTAAGGCCAGTGTCAAATGAGTGCAAAACTTGGTCTACTTGTGCAATTTAAAATTTTTAGGGGTTCAAAATTAAAATTTCAGGGGATTTGGGCTATTTATATAGGGAGGTAAGTGCGATTTTTTTCAGGGGGTTCATGTGAATCCCCTCACTACAAGGCAGGTCCGCCACTGGGTTGAAGACCCTTCGTATTCGTTCACTGTGTTTCTGCGCTTCTCTCACTCTCTGTGAGTTTCCAAGTTAGTACAAATGAAGAGAGAGAACTGAAATGAAGAGAGTGAGAGAGTGAAATGGAAACCCCTAATTTTAAAGAAAATGATATCCATCATATGTTAATATATAATCATCGATCTAATTAATCTAAATGATATATATATATATATATATATATATATATATATATATATTTATATTAACTGACCTTTCAAACGGATACATCCATCTGTATTGGACACGTCCGCCAAGTTTAGCTTCATCTGTGATATGAACAGGAAGATACTCCATAGAATCAAAGAAACCCGGCGGAAATATTCTCTCCAACTTGCATAAGATAAATGGGATGTCTTGTTTCATTTTTGTAAGGTCATCCGCTTTTAGCGTTGCAGAACACAACTTCTTAAAATATTGACTTATTTCAATGAGTGGATTCAAAATGTGTGTTGGCAACGAACTAAAGGCAATAGGACGAAAGCACTCCATGAATACATGACAATCATGGCTCTTCATCCCATGTAACCTCCCATTATCCACATCGGAACATCTTGCTAAATTGGAAGAATAACTGTCTGGCATTTTCAACTCAGAAGTCCACCGATAAACTACTTTTGCTTGCTCCGTAGATAAAGTATAATTGTCTTTGGGTTTCAGTGTCCTACCGTTAGCTTGCTCAACCAATAACAAATCCTTTCGCCTGCAGTAATGATCCACGTCCTTCCTAACCTTCTCATTGTCTTTCGTTTTACCTTTCACGTTCATAACAGTGTTAAATATGTTATCAAAGAAATTCTTTTCAATATGCATTACATCGAGATTGTGTCTCAATAGATTATCTCTCCAATATGGAAGTTCCCAAAAATACTTTTTTTCATCCAATTATGCCATAGTCCATAACCATCTGGACGAGAAACAACACCAGCAACCACTTCCACAAAAGGGATATCCTTGACACTGTTCCAAACTTCTTCTGGTGTCAGCCTACGAGGAGGTTCAGCTGTTTCAACATTCCCCTTGATGAATGCATATTTTGACTATCTAAAAGGATGTTCGGTAGGTAAAAACCTACGGTGCGAGTCAAACCATGAGGTTTTTCCTCCATATTTAAGAGTAAAAGCATTTGTGTCAACCATGCAAATTGCACACGCCATCTTACCATGTGTCCCCCATCCAGACAACATTCCATACGCAGGAAAGTCATTAATGGTCCACATCAAAGCCGCCTTCATCATGAAATTTTGTCTTCGTGCTGCATCATAAGTTAAAACACCATTCCATAACCTTTTTAGGTCATCAATCAAAGGTTGCAAATATATGTCAATACCGGTTGTTGGATTACTTGGCCCTGGTATTATAGCATTTAAAAACATGTAGGGTTTAGTCATATACATTTCAGGAGGTAGGTTGTATGGGGTAGCAATAACTGGCCAACAAGAATACGGTGTTGCTGAAGCTTGAATATATGGTGTGAAACCATCATAGCATAAACCAAGCCGAACATTGTGTGGATCATTGGCAAAATCTGGATGAACACGATCAAAATTCTTCCAAGCTTCACCATCAGATGGATGACGTAATTCACCGGAATTATTTCTATTTTCAAAGTGCCGCGTCATTTTACCCGCAGTTTCCATTGAAGTGAACATCCTCTTCAGTCTTGGTATAATCGGCAAATAGAACATTGCTTTCCTTGGAACTGGTTTGCCTTTGCTTGTCCCTTTCCTGCTGACACGATACCGTGGCTCTTGACAAAAGTTTCATTCCAGCAACTCTCCATCATTTATGCCAAACTCATTGTTATAATAGATCATGCAACCAGACACACAACAATCAATTCTTATAAAATTTAAACCAAGCTTTGATACCAATATTTTAGCATCATAATAACTCTGCGGCAAAAGTCCTCTAACGGGAGTTGCATCCAACATCATTTTAGTCATGTATTCCATGCACAATTCCGCAACGTTAAATTGAGACTTAAGACCCAACAACCGAACACATATTTATAACTTAGAATCTATAGATCCTTCAAATAATGGTTTATTTGTCTCACTCAAAAACATATAAAACCTCTGAGCTTCCACGTTTGGAACTTCTTCGGCATCATATTGTGGTTTTTCGAAATCCAAATCTACACCGACAGCATCAGATATCATCCCCTGAACAACATAAAACAGCGGCTGATATCCCGTAGTCGTTGGATTACTACTTGATGCGGAAGCTTCTACGACTGGACTTGATGTGGGACCTTCTACTTGGACAAGAACATTATCAACCACGGGAACTCGAGCTGCTAACTCGCCATGACGGGTCCATATCCAATAATTTGGCTTAAACCCATTACCTTCCTTTTTTATAGATCGAAACATAGGTTTGGAGCAAGGACATCTAATTCCACCTTGTCGCTCAAATTCTTTTTGACGCTTAGCAAAAAGAAAAAACTCTTCGACTCCTTGTACAAAACGCTGCTTCAACTCAGCTCTTCTAGGATACATTCGATCATACATCCAGCTACGATCCATTTTTTTTGTGTATGTTCCTTATATTATATATATATATATATATATATATATATATATATATATATATATATATATATATATACTACACAACATATATCATATATGTGTATTAGAACAATACACATTGGTATTGATATTTTTATGTTTGACCAAATATACAAATAGTAATATATTTTTGGTAACATTTTATTTTACTAATAAATTTATTTTTTTACTTCTATTATATATATATATATATATATATATATATATATATATAATATCGTATTTATTTTATCTAAAAAATGCAAATAACAAACAATTATTACAATCTAATTTATTTTATTTTTTTGAATAATTTCTATAACATTAATAATTTTTACTAAAAAAAACTATTACACAATAAATAAAATTTATTTTATTTTCACAAAAAATTCCAGCTAATAACATCAAATAACATTGAAATAATTCGTATTTAATTTACTAAATAATAACTAATAATTTTTCTGTTTTTAACTAATAAATAAAATAATTCGTATTTTAAAAATCTCAAATATTTTAGATAATTATTATTATACAATTAGTCTAAACATAATCTAATTATTACACAATAAATAAAATTTATTTTATTTTCGCATAAAAATTTTAATTTATAATAATAACAACAAATAATTTTGTTAACTAACCGGTAGGGAAGAGAAGTCTCTGACTTGATGCTTTCCGGAGTCTTGTAAACAAAACTCCAAACTCGCAACTCCAAACTCGCAACTCCAATCAATTGCAAAACAAATAATAACAAAAAAAATATTAAACAACACATATTTAAAAACTAAATATTAACTAAAACAATCAAAATTCAGTTAAAAAACATACCTTAAGAATAATCTCACAGAAAGAACAAAACAGACTTCTAAAGGAGTGGATTGAGAGATTTGAGAGGAGAAGAGTGAGAGATTTCGGAGAAAAGTGTGAGAGATTTCAGAGAAGAGAGTGAAGAGTGGTTGAAGAAGGGGTTCGAATATATAGGAAAGGTGTGCAACGGCTATTTCGCAAAATCCGCCGGAACCGTCGATTACCGGCGGATTTTATGGCTTACCGGCGGATAATAGTCAAGGTAAGTGCATGATTTCCCATACAAGAATCCACCGGAAAATGCGCAATACCGGCGGATTATTGGCTAACCGGCGGATTGGATAGATTACCGGTGGATTATATAGATTACCGGCGGATTTTGAATTTAAAATTTTAAATATTATTCGTCGGAAATTGCAATTACCGACGGAATTTTTTCGTTGGTTTTTACCGGCGGATTATGTTGCAATTACCTGCGGATTTATGTTAAATATTATTTTTAAATTGGCGAAATTATCCGCCGATAACTGCAATAAGTTCAACATATGGTTAAACATATACCATTTATTATAATATAAATATATGTATACATAATACATAAGTTACGTATATAATTAAAGATGAAATAAGTTCAAACTATTTTCATAAAAGTTATCTTCAAGAGTTTATTGAAGTAAGTTGAAATTAAACATCTCATGAACACATCATGCACTATTTTATAAGCTCAACCAAACACTTACACAAGTGTTGATGCCATAAACATTACCAGATTCCAGATATTTGTGGATACACCTAGACATCTATGGGAAAATTCGCCCCCACAACATAATTTTTTACTTTAATACATGGTTACTAATTTTTATTTTGCCTCCATGAAAAATGAGCCTTGTCCTTATCAAATTTAGTTGCACCCAAAAGAATTTTTTTCAAATGAATGTAAAAACAATCTATGATATATATAAAGAAAACAAATTAGTAATAGATTTATGTCTTCATATCCTCCTTATTCTTATACTACTTCTGTAGTACTATAAATACACAGACAAAGCACGTTAGGTTTGAAAAAAGAAAACACCATCTTTAATTTAGAGAAAGAGATTAAAGATGATTCTATTGGTGATTTTCTATCAAAACATTAAACTAGGAGGCAAAAAGTGGGATTTTTAGTGGTAAGGAGCATGTGAGAGATAAATATTTAAATGACTTTTGAGTTAAGCAAAGAGTTATTTTTATTTTTTTGTTATCGTGTGTTATTAGTGTGCCGTATTCATCGACTTTAATAGTAACTAACTTACGTCAGAGAACCTGGCTGACCAGGTGTATACCCCGCTTTGCCAGTCTGTATAGTTCTTCCCCCTCCCAACTTATGAAAACCGCTCGGACCAACCATATCGTTGTTGTAAAGAGTTATTTTTATGGCATTGGCAATGGTAAAAAAAATCAGATCACATTTTAAAATATAAAAATGCATCGAGAACAATTGTAATATGTGGTCGTTTAAGTACTTTAGGTTTTCTTGCCAAAAGATTATGTATTTTAGAAAAATTATAATATTTTCTTTTGAATAGAATATATTGATTTTTTTTCTCACCCGGTTGGACCAAATAAGCTACTAATTAATAAGCTAGTTGAGTGAGCGTCAAGAGGATGGCTTGTGTGAAAATGTTTTCTCATTACACTTTCTTCAACACTAAAGATTTTTGTCGGCTCATCTAAGCTTATCTGCTGACATAAGTACTTGTTGTTGTACCCTAATATTGTCCGACTAATTGAAAAATCTAAAAAAAGTTTTTTTTTCCATTCTCGTCGTGCCACGTACCGTTTTAACCGGGCGCGTGTCTTTAACGCTCAGCGTGCGATCTCGTAGTTATTAGATTAGTTTATTATTGTTGGTACAAAGATATACAAAAAATAATAATTGAAAGTATAATAAAATTTTTGAAGCTGAATAGCCAGAGTCTTTTTTATTACATGATCAAATTTTACACATATAGCCAAAAAAAACAAATAGTACAAATTTTTAAAACAATTCAAAGAGAGAGAGAGAGAGAGAGAGAGAGAGAGAGAGAGAGAGAGAGAGAGAGAGAGAGAGAGGGGGCAGCTTGCTGCCCTAGCTCAACCATATTGGGATTGGTCCAATATGCTTTTTCCCTTCCGTTTGGCTTTTCCCATTTCAAGCAAAACAGTGTTGTCCTTTCCTTATTCAAATGACTGTCCTGACTGTCCTTTTTGTGCCACCCATTGCCAGCTGCTGTCCTTCCCAACACCCCAATACCCAGCTGCTGTCCTTCCCAGCACCCCACCACCCAGCTGCTGTCCTTTTGATTCCTTAGCACCTCGCCTCCATCACACCAATTTGCCTATAAATATCAAACAGCAATGCACATAGACAGGGGAGAAAGAAAAGGGAAACCAATGTTAGAAACAAAAACAGTAATAAGTGAGAGAAATGTAGAGTAGAAGAGCCATCACTGCTGCCTTTTTCACTGCTGCCCTCAGTTTTCTCTCTCTCCACAACTTCCACCATATCTTCACAACAAACCACAGCCACTGCCTTCACCCATCCTCACTCACTCCTTAACATTCCTGCCCCTCTCCATTCTAAGAAAACACAGTCACCAAACACCACAACAACCATGAGTAAACCTCCAACCTTAAAGCCTCCATCGTTGTCACTACAAGAAAAACAGGATTTTCCGGCGGGCAAAATCCGCCGGAAAAGCCATATTTCCGCCGCAAAATTGGACTTTGCGGCGGATTTTTGTCGCCGGTAGCCAGCTCGAAGCAAACGCTTTCCGGCGGAAAATCCGCCGGAAATTTCCGGCGGATTTTCCGCCGGAAAAGCATTTTGCGGCGGATTTTTTTTTAAAAAAAAAAAAATTTGGAATTTTCCGGCGGATTTTAAAGGCATTTGCGGCGGATTTTAAAAAAATTTTTTTTTTTTTTTTTCGAAATTTTTTTTTTTTTTTTTTAAAAATCCGCCGCAAATGCCAAAAATCCGCCGCAAAAGCCAAAAAAAAAAGTTAAAAAACCGCCGGAAATGCCTAAAATCCGCCGCAAAATCCAAAAATTTTTTTTTAAAAATCTGGCGGTTAAAAATTTGAATTTTTGAATTTTTGAATTTGTTTTTCAATTTTTTCGAATGTTAATGTTTAATTTGTATTTTAATAAAAAGTAAGAAAAAATGAAAATGAAGTAGAATATGAGAAAAAATGATATAGAAGTAGAATATGAGAAAAAATGATATAGAAAAGAATGAAAATAAATAAATGAATGAGAATGTAGAAGTAGGAAGGAATAAGAATGAAAGAGAATATTAGAAGAGAATGATATAAGAGAGAATGTGAATAAAGAAGTAAGAAGAAATAAGAATTAAGGAGTGAATGAAAAAGAATGAAGAATGAAGGAGAAATATATAAGAGAGATATGTAGAGAAATTTATGGAGATGAGAGTATAAGAAATATAGAAGAGAGATATGTAGAGAAATATAGAAGAGAATGAGAATGAAATAAAGAGTGAAATTAGAGAATGAGAGGAGTGTAGGAGAAATTTGTATTTATAGGCGAATTTTTTCCCTCCGAATTTTCCGGCGGATTTTTGAAATTACCGGCGGATTTTTTGAATTTTTTTTTGGCTTTTGCGGCGGATTTTTTGGCATTTCCGGCGGATTTTTTTAGAAAAAAAAAATTTTTTTTTTTTTGGCTTTTGCGGCGGATTTTTTGGAATTTGTGGCGGATTTTTTTAAAAAAAAAAAAATTTTGCGGCGGATTTTTAAATTTTAAGGCGGATTTTTTAAATTTTTTAAAAAAAAAAAAAAAAATTTTAAATTTTTTTTTTTAAAAAAAAAAAAAAATTGCGGCGGATTTTTAAATTTTGCGGCGGATTTTTTAAATTTTTTTTTTAAAAAAAAAAAAAAAAAAATTTTAAATTTTTTTTTTTTTTTTAAAATCCGCCGCAAATGCCAAAAAATCCGCCGGAAATACCCCAAAATCCGCCGGAAAAGTTTGCGGCGAATAAAATCCGCCGGAAAGTCCTAAAATCCGCCGGAAACTTTTCCGGCGGATAAAATCCGCCGGAAATTCCTAAAATCCGCCGGAATCTTTCCGGCGGATTAAATCCGCCGGAAAGTCCTGGCCGGAAAATCCCATTATTCTTGTAGTGTGTCGTCGCGAGCCACCGAACCACCGCCGTTGATGCCGCTGCGACCTCCGGCGAGCACCACTACCACCGGCGTTCTACCACTGTCACCACCGTCCCCTCTCCTTCTCGATTTTTAACCTCCATAGCCACACACCAAACCAACAGCATCCCAGTACCAGTAGAAACAAAAAATCCAAAAACAAAGTCAAAGATCAAGAGAAGAAGTCTGAGAAGAAGGGAAGAACGGTTCTGATATAAACACAAATAATAGGAGAGCAAAAAATAGGCAGCAATGTAGAGACATAGAGAGTTTTCAGCCACAATCCAATAAGTCATTTTTGTTACCAAGTGGCTTCAGTCTCAAGAGGGGGGGTGAATTGAGATTTTAAAAATTAAGTCCCCTTTAACGACTTGATTGATTTTTGGCCCAGGTTTATGGAACGAATTAACGAGAAATGAAAACTGAAAATAAAGCAGTAAAGAACACAGAGATTTTTATACTAGTTCGGTCACCTCCTAGTGACCTACGTCCAGTCCTCACACCCTTGTGAGATTTTCGACTAACACAACAAAGCTTACAGGCGCTTTGGAAACCTTTACAGACTCAGACACTCTTCTCCCAGGATACCCCACCTATGAAGAGCCCTCAAATCTACCACAACAACAGCAACAAGAGATACCCCACCATTGTTACAATCAACAACCCTAGAGAGATACCCCACTCCCTAGTAGTACAAACAGCAACCCTAGAGAGATACCCCACTCCCTAGTACTGTGAACAACCCTAGAGAGATACCCCACTCTCTAGTACCAAATACAAGTAAAAACGAGCAACAAATTAACAACCAAAATACCTCTTATGAAGGCAGATTACAACAACTTGAAGATCACCAACCCAACCTAACCTGCTTGTAATTTTGACTTCGAACACATCACCATCAAAACCTAACCTGCAAAAGCAATATAACCACATTCTCCCCCTTTTTGACGATGACAAAACTTTACTCATCTTTGGGTGGGAGGTTAGTTCTGTAACACCCTAATATTTCTAACATGTAGAAATACTAAAGTGCACAACTTAGCATACATCAGAGAATACTTTCTGTCCTAGATATTGAACACAACTAAAAACTTCTATAATTAATATCAAACGGTCACCTCAATATTCATGACTTAACATAGGATTACTTTAAATACTTAAGTTCCATGTTCATAAACCTGATACATCCCTAGTGTTTAACATCCAAAACATAAGTAGCGGAAATCATTTACAACTTTTAACAATGTATAAGTCATACAATCGAATTACAGAAACAACTAGGGAAAACTAGCATAAGCAAATAAAATAATCTTCTACATCTCCTCGGATAGGTCACGCCTAGCCATGCCTCTTTGCCTTAGCCTTTCCCTGCTTCTCTGTAAAAACCACAATTATAAAGGGTGAGATAAACATTATCTCAGTGAGTCCTATCGAGACCCCTTACTAAAAACTCTAGCGGTTTATTATGCATCATTAACTCGTAGCCCTACTAAGCGACTACGTGAAACCTCAATAACATAGCATATACATATGCTCATATTGTCCGTAGTCCAATAAGATAACTGCGTGCAGTCCTCTTTTACCTTATTTAGCATATCACCGAGAACCATTTTCTATTCCCGGTGAACCCAATCCGCTTACCATAAACTGCGGGCAAACCTCAAAGGGGCCTAGGTTCATAGGGCTCATGACTTCCCCTCCCCTAGTACGCTAACTTCAACATTAGGGTCGTCACCCTAAACCTCAAATTATATAAATAAATATAATTTCACCCGCATTGGGCCGTCTCGTAAACTATATACATATATATATATATATTTATTTAGTCCGCCTTAACAATTATCATGACCTCACTCGTGGTTACTAACATTTGTTAACCTAACTTAGAAGATTCACAATTCAATTTCATAGCATCATTATCTTAACATTCTTTAACCTCGACCTCATGGGAACATACAATCCACTTATCATGACATAATATTAACCTCAATTATACCCACGTGTTTATCCACGAATTACGGTTTATTCATCAATACATAGGGTTGGGGAAGGGATTAGAATAGGTTTGGAATCAATTAGGAAGGGTTTGGACACATTTTAAAATCTGGGACAGAAAGATCAGCACGGGTCGTGCTAAAATCAGCACGGGTCGTGCTGACTTATCAGCATTTAAAATCTGTGACAGAAAGATCAGCACGGGTCGTGCTAACTTATTAGCATTTCTAAAAATCCTATTTTCGTGTGAAATTCCCATTCCGAAACTTATTCTGATCGATATCCTAACATAACAACACATCAATTCAGCAACGACAATCATCATAAACATCATCAACCAATCCAAACAATCACATTATCCATCAATCGACCGTATAATTTCTAAAAGAAACGTAATTTTTGTAGAACGGTTTTAACTCGAAAACGCACGACTGAACACAAAACAGAACATGCAACAATATTTCACACGAAATCCTTAAGCGAGTATAGAACTCACCTCTTGTGATGAAAATCACAAACGACCACAAATGAATGGAATTCGACACCGACCCGTCTACTCGACCTTTTCCTCATCTTGAATTTCTCGCTTCCACGAACATCAAATCGATCCCGAATGAATCCCCAAACGTGTCCAGCTACTGAAGCTTCCCCAAATGCATCTCAAATCAACAATGTAATCCCCTTTTTACTCCGATCTAATCCCAACTTCTAGAATGCGTCAACTAACTCCAAAGATCGATTTGGCAGCATCTACGAGCTGTTTTGCTACAAACATAACTAATTCGATTCTTAACCAAAACCTTTCAAACCAGTGCCTAATGTGTAGATAATTTGTCTACTTTCATATGGTTCAAGTCCCACACTGATATGATGAGTATTCAGGGAGTTATGACTAAAACACTGACTGATTCAAAATCGTTACTGTTACAAAAGTGAAACTTGTTACTGAATTTTCTCCCTCAATACTCAGTCAAACCAGGTGATTCTTGTGCCTAACCTGAAGGATTTTGTGTCTAGTTTCTAAAGAAATAAAAATGACCTTAAAATGAGGTCTGTGGAGTGAGATTAATCGAAATTACCAGACACTGTTAAAACGGGTTTGAGGCAGATTTTGCTCTAAGCTGTTAACTTCCACCCCCTTCTCCATGAACCACGAAACGGAGCTTCTAAGCTAAACCCATCACCAACCAGCTACTGTAATCCCTTCCTAGACTGTTTACTTCGCAATGTAGGTACTGTTTCTTGCTAATCCACTCACCAAACTGAAATATAGTGCTTCAAATCACCCTTAGAGCTTCCTTGAATCCACATGCAAGCTAGGAAACTCATTTTATTTGCAAAGGAACTTGAGGTGCGAAAATGCCAAAACTAGAATGGTGGAGAGGTGGGGGATAATATTAGTGTCACTAGATAGAGTTTGTTGAGCTGAATCTGATGCACTAAAAATGAGACACATGCATGGAGAATTGGTGAAGTTCCTCTCCCTTCTTCCTCATCTCTCTCTCACGCCATCCCTCTTTCTTTTCTCAGTTTTTGTGTTTGTGGTTTCTTACATTCAGCAAGTGAGTGGGTGTGTTTTGAGTGTTTGTGAGCTGAGGGAAAAAAAGAAATGGAAAGGACCAATTTACCCTTATATCCAATTCCCACTTAAAACCTAGTTTAATCAATCAATTACTCAACAAAGCATACATACATATATCATTGGCAATTATATTAGCTATCATATATTATTAGATATGCTATATTATTTAGGTTAGCTAATAACTTAGTTATTACCGCTCACTAGGCAAAATGACTGTTTTGCCCTTAAGTACTCAATCATGCATATAATTACTCAATAATGCATATATTTTACATCATTAGCAATTAACTAACTATCACACATAATCAATTATGCTAACTTATATAATTTAATTAATCAATTATCTCATAACCTCTTGCTAATTTCATTTAATGAAATTAGCTAAATTAAGGATGTTACAAGTTCATCAACCAAAATAATGCATGATATGCGACAGAACTCCCCCTCACTTGATGCTCCCCCTATCTCAATGATTAGATGCAAAATGACAATTCTATATCAATCCTATATATATTTCTCCCCCTTTTTGTCATGATCAAAAGGGTGACTGTGAGACATAGTTTGCGAATCGAACAACACAGCTATTTGACAAGGTAAATGAACCATTGTAGATTTATAAAAATAATTAATCATCAAAACCAAAGAAATCATATTCGATACCATGGAGAGAATATTTCATCAAAACAAGTAAATGCCAACATGAGTCTCAAAATATGTTAAGCAATTGTTTTAAGGCAGCAAATTCTTGTTTAAGCTTCATACATTTCACGCTGCTTAATTAGTTTGAAAGTTGGTGGTGGTAGCCAGAATATGATCGAGGGAAGTAGAGTTTTTGGGAGAAAAATTATTTTAGGTAAACAACTGATTGTGAGCATGTATTATAGCAGGAGAAAAATCGATTTAAAAAAATAACAGAGCTAGCAATTGACTCTGACAGGAGCAAAATAGATTTCAAGGAACAAAATAGCACTTTAACCGCTTTAGAAATCGCTTCTTGAGCATGCAGAAATTTACAAATCACAATTTAGTTAAATTTACATTTCTTATAAAATCACTTGAGAAACATTTAATCGAAACTCATTTGAACGAACGAAGAACTAAGTTTTCTTTTGCAATGGATTTGTGAAAATATCAACTAGCTGTTTATGACGACTCAACTAACTCAATCACACTATCGCCTTTCTAACCATAAACTCTAAGAAGGTGATATCTAATTTCTATATGCTCAGTCCTAGAGGGTTGACCAGAATACTTTGTGTTGTTTCCTATTATTCTTGCATGCCTTACAAATATTGTTCTCAATGATGCATGAACCAAGATTAGGGATTACCTATTTCAATGATCACATAATTTACTAAAACTTAATAAACTATTCTTAAGTTCTTCTACATTAAGCACATTTTCAATCGAGGTGAATAAAACTTTACCAATCTAACATTCACCGGTGATTCTTCCTCTATTGTTGTTATCACAAGTCACATGACTGTTTTTCCGGGGGTGAGTGTTAAGAACTTTGTTGCGTCTCCATTCATGCGCTTTGAGTCTTTGCTGTAAATGTATCAATCTGCCCCCATACCTTGAAGCATACCTGCAATGAGATCAAGTTGAAAGTTTTGGTACCCAAATTTCTTTGGGTCCTTGTGGGTTTGTACTTGGTATAGTTCCTTTGGTAACCCATACCTTTTTCACAACTTGTCTTCCTCTAGCCATGCAAACAGATGCGGTATGTCCTAATTTGGCACAGTAATAACATCTAATATATGGACTAGTAGTGAACTTAGACCTATAATGCAAATTTCTTTTTATGGAAGTGTTTCTTTGTGGCCTAGGATGCACACGTTGTTTGTTTTGTACGCACATTTTTCCTAATGTCCATTCAAGCTCATGGATTTTCTTTTCATGTTCTGTACACTTATCACATACATAATTTGCCTTAAAATAAACAAGATCATCATTTTCTTTTCTAAGCTCTAATTTTTCATTAGTTAAAGCATTAACTTCATTTTGAAGATGAGCAATAGTTTTCTTAGATTTACTTAATGCCTTAGCTAATTTTACAGAATCATTATGCAATTCAAGAAATGCCTCATGTAATTCATCATATGAATTTTGTGAAGTTTCAGAGTTAGAATATACCTCAGTTTCATTTTCACTGTCGTGGTCGGCCATGAGAGCAACTTGAGCTTTTTCACTTTCTGAATTATCTGACGAGTTCATGTCATTTTCTTCCCATGCTATGTAGGCTTTTCTACCATTGTTTCCTTTGGACCCCTTTTTCTTAAACTTTGACAATTTTCTTTGTAAGTTCGGGCACTCCATCGTCATGTGTCCGGATTTACCACATTCGTAGCAAGTTGGTGGACTTGAAAAGTTTTCCTTGCTTGAGACTCCTTTGGATAAAGAATTCTTTTTGGGTGACCTTTTCCTTTTCATGAACTTTTTGAATTTTCTAACCATTTGATCCATATTCTCATCGTCTTCATCATCCTTATTTTCTGAATCATCACTATCATCGGATGGATTTGAACTAGAAGCATTGAGAGCTAAACTTTTCTTTTTCTTGCCCTTTTCTTCATGCTCTGATAGACGAGTGAGCTCTAACTCGTGCTCTAGTAGTTTTCCAAACAGGGTGGCAAGAGTCATCGTAGCTAAATTTCTTGTTTCAGTTATCGCAGTTACCTTTGGTTGCCATTCTCTGTTTAGGCATCTCAACACTTTGTTGATCAAGTCTTCGGGAGGGAATGATTTTCCTAATGAGTCCAATTTGTTCACTATGTGAGTTAACCTCTTTTGAATTTCTTATAACGATTCTCCTTGATTCATTCTGAATAATTCATATTCCCGGATGAGAGTATTAGTTATTGCTCTTTTTACCTCACTAGTACCTTCATGAGTGACTTGAAGGTTGTCCCACATTTCTTGAGCAGTTTTACAATTCGACACTCTAAAAAATTCATCGGGACTAAGTGCGGAAGTGATAATGTTCTTGGCACGGAAATTGGGTTGAACTTTCCTTTTATCATTATCCGTCCATTCATTTCTTTCTTTCACTGTGAGTGCGCCATTTACCATGTGCGTGGGAACAAAAGGTCCATTTTCCATAGCATCCCATATATCTATATCTACCCCTTCTATAAATATTCTCATTCTTTCTTTCCAATATGCATAGTCTTCCCCGTTGAATACCGGAGGACGGGTAAGAGATGCACCCTCTTGCGTAGATCAACCTGAAGCCATTTCTCTTGAAGCTGCTAGGCCCTTTATACAAGAGTCTAGCTCTGATACCACTTGTTACCAAGTGGCTTCAGTCTCAAGAGGGGGTGAATTGAGATTTTAAAAATTAAGTCCCCTTTAACGACTTGATTGATTTTTGGCCCAGATTTATGGTACGAATTAAAGAGAAACGAAAACTAAAAATAAAGCAGTAAAGAACACAGATTTTTATACTGGTTCGGTCACCTCCTAGTGACCTACGTCCAGTCCTCACACCCTTGTGAGATTTTCGACTAACACAACAAAGCTTACAGGCGCTTTGGAAACCTTTACAGACTCAGACACTCTTCTCCCAGGATACCCCACCTATGAAGAGCCCTTAAATCTACCACAACAACAGCAACAAGAGATAACCCACCCTTGTTACAATCAACAACCCTAGAGAGATACCCCACTCCCTAGTAGTACAAACAGCAACCCTAGAGAGATACCCCACTCCCTAGTACTGTGAACAACCCTAGAGAGATACCCCACTCTCTAGTACCAAATACAAGTAAAAACGAATTACAAATTAACAACCAAAATACCTCTTATGAAGGCAGATTACAACAACTTGAAGATCACCAACCCAACCTAACCCTTGAGAGAAATCAGCTCTGACAGACGAAAAATACTTGAAGGATAGAGGTGTGTGTGCTAGGGTTTAGTTTTGCGTTTCAGTGTAAGCGTAAAAATGGGTTGTATTTTTCTGAGAAACACTAAGTCCTATTTATAGGCTTAGGAAAAATATGACTGTTGAATGAGATCACACTAAGTAGAGAATCGATTTTTGGCTTAAAAGAGTTTAGAATGTAAATCAATTCTTGGCTTTGAAATAGGAACAATTGATCGATAAATTGCTTCTAAGGAATGAAATCGATTTGTGCTTTAGGGAAAAGGTTGGAAATCGATTTTAATTAAAATAAGGAAGATGCAAATCGATTCTTTAATTAGAGTAAGGAAGATGGAAATCGATTTTACTCTTTAAAATAATAGGCTATGAATCGATTATGTAGGTCACAAAAACAAGAGAGGAATCGATTTGCTTCTTTAAGAGGAACAGACTCAAAATCGATTCTCTTCTTTAGGGAAGAAGCCATGAATCGATTTTGTGCTTGTTTGCAATAAGCTCATAATTATGCAAAAACACTTTCTCATGTTACATGTCTTACCTATGCATGCATGTGTTTAGACAAGATGAAGGCTATGAGATTGTGAGATGAGTTGAGCTGACTCTCAAAAGCGGCTTACAAGATATCCTAAGATACGACCCAAACCCTAGAGACTACCCTTACTTCTTGAGTCTTGTTTTCCTTGGATTTTTGCTTTGTCATTTTCCGCTTTGAACTCATCATCATCAAAACCTAACCTGCTTGTCATTTTGACTTCGAACACGTCATCATCAAAACCTAACGTGCAAAACCTCTCCACCGCGAACCACCACATCCTCCACTGTGAACCACCGCGTCCTCCACCTCACCACCATAAAAATGAAAACAACCAAAAAGAGAAGAGAATAAGAAAATCGAACATCACCATTACCACCCTCTTCGCTCTTCTCAATCTAGTCGCCCTCCCTCTCTCTTTAGATCTCACTCTTTTGCTTTCTTCTTCACTTTCTCTCTCTTGCGAAATTTTCTCTCTCTCCCCAAAAAATGTTGAAACGGCCACTGGTGGAAGAGAATGAGAAAAATTAGGGTTCTGTTGTTTCCTCTTATCTTTTCTTTATTTACTTATTTATTTATCTTTTAAATTAAAAGGATCAGACGGTTATTTACACCCAATTGTTTCAATGTTACAACCCACGGTTTTCAGACCATCAGACTGTTATTCGCACCTCCACTGTTTTAGTGATGTAGCCCATTTTTTTCAACATTTTTGATTTATACTTGCACCTCCCTGTTTACTTTTTCGCACCCCCTCAGGTTTTAGTTATACACTCTCCCTCCCTTTTACTAGTTCTGTCTCCTTTTACTTATTAATATTATTATTTCTAAAAATAAAAATAATTGTTAGTTCATTTCAAAGTATTTTTCTCTTTTCTTTTCTCCATAGAAACAATTAACAAAATGATTTTGAATGAGATGTACATCTTGTCAATCCCGGTTTAAGAGCTTGTAGGTGTACGACTTTGATCTTAAACCCCTTTCGAAATTAAAATCAACCAACCCACAAGATTTTTCCAAGGACTACGTGCGATTTGATTCTCTACCAGGATATATGTAGGAGCAAAGGGCGGCCGACCTTTGTCAATTGCACTAATAAAAACCTATTTTTTAAGTTTTTCCCTAATCATTTCTTTTCTATTTCCCAAAAAGAACTAATTGTCAAGTCTTTTATTTAACTTGTGTTCTAACTTGTAAATAAGGGTAAAATCAATATATTTTTTTAATTAACTATTCTTACACGTTTAGTTCGATGGTAAGCCTCGTTAGGAAGGATGCCGCGGGGTGCTAGTATCTTCCCCGCGCATAACCGACTCCCGAACCCATATTTGGTTCGTTATGACCTTTTTAGGGGATTTCTCAAAGTTTGCCCCTTTAAACCTACAGCTGGCGACTTCACTGGGGATTAATTAAGAGAGTCAAACCTAATTAATTAAATGTGTAAGTATTTGTCCACTGGAACGTCCATGTATTTTATCATCAACTTGATGAATTAATTTCAAGATATAAGGCTTTCATTATAACAGGCTGTTCAAAAGGATTCCCCGTTCTTCCATCAAATAGTCCGCTCTTTACCGGATACTCGGGTTCAAATATCCATGGATTCGATGTTTTTTACATATCCCAGAATCTTATTTCAATTCTATTTTTTCTATCATAAGGAACCTGGAATATACCCTGAGAATTATTTTATGAATTTTTTTATGAATTTTTTTCTTACACGTTTAGTTCGATGGTAACCCTCGTTAGGAAGGATGCCGCGGGGTGCTAGTATCTTTCCCGCGCATAACCGACTCCCGAACCCATATTTGGTTTGTTATGACCTTTTTAGGGGATTTCTCAAAGTTTGCCCCATTAAACCTACAGCTGGCGACTTCACTGGGGATTAATTAAGAGAGTCAAACCTAATTAATTAAATGTGTAAGTATTTGTCCACTGGAACGTCCATGTATTTTATCATCAACTTGATGAATTAATTTCAAGATATAAGGCTTTCCTATTATAACAGGTTGTTCAAAAGGATTCCCCATTCTTCCATCAAATAGTCCGCTCTTTCTCGGATATTCGGGTTCAAATATCCATGGATTCGATGTTTTTTACATAGCCCAGAATCTTATTTCAATTCTATTTTTTCTATTATAAGGAACCTGGAATATACCCTGAGAATTTTTTTATGAATTTTTTCTATTTCAGTAATTAAATCTTCATGAATTTTTTTATTTTTGTGAGGGCTATCAGCCACATGGATAGTTCAATGTGCTCATTGTTGCCCACGAAAAAGTCCCTGAAGGAATCTTTCTTCGTTTACAACTTTTTGAAAATCAATGAAGTCGCCACCAATATTTTTTATAAGGGAAATATTGAAGAAAACCTTTTTGGAAAACGAATGGCCTTTTAGAAATTGGAGAATTTGGGTTCGGGGGTCGGTTAGGCATGGGGAAGGTATTAGCACCCCACGTCCCCTTTCTATCGAAAGGGAACCTTTAATTAAACGTGTGGTTTTAAGTGCTGATTTGGAAAATACTTAAATTTGCTCCTTTTTCGAAGAGAGAAATGAAAAGACTTAATGAAAAATTTTCATTTTTGGCGCTTGACGAGAGTTAGCCTCTCGCTCCTACGTATCTCCTGGTGCGATGGAGAATTCAAAGCTACGTAGTTCTTGTTTGTCCTGAAAAGGGTTTTTGTTTTTTAATCTTTTTGGAGTTTTTCGCAAAGGGGTTGAGCGTTCGCGGTGACCAAACAACAACGGTTTAGAGTGGTCGCACTACTACTCTTATGAAAATGAATTATCATTAACGACCAAACGGCAACGGCGCGAGTGATGATTAATGATAATCGGTTTTTATTTCGAGCATTGAAAAGGTTTTTGCAACTGAAGGAGAGCGTTTGTGAGGACCAAACAACAATGGTTTAGAGTGGCCACACTACTAGCTCCCACAGGAATGAAATCATCACCCACAATCAAACGGCAACGGCGCGAGTGATCATTAGTGATGATTAGTTTTGATTTCGACGTTTGAAATTATTTGTTTTTGAAAAGTGTTTTCGTTGGTTTTAATTGGAGAGAACGTCGTGATGAAAGGAATTTGCAATTGGATTGATTTTTGTTCGGGGAAACATTTATCCATCACTTAAAAAAAGTTTGAGAAAAAAAAAATCAGTTCGTTTAGGGAAAAGAAAATTTATCGTTTGGGAAAAAAGGTTTTATAAAAAAAAACGTTTATCTAGGGGAAAGAAATAAAATTTGAAAAGAGAAACAGGGGGTGAAATAGTAAAATGGGGGGTGCAAGTAGCAGGGAGGCCGTATTATTAAGATGGGGGTGCGAACAATGAGCCCAGCTTGTTTTTGTAAGCTGGGCTGCGCTTCAAAAAAGAAATCGTGGGCTTCAAAAAAGAAGGGGGGCGAACTGAGTAAAATGAGGGGGTGTAAATAGAGATCTGAAAATTAAAAAAACGCGAAGAGACGAAACTACCCTTGTGTCATACTATAAAAGCCTAAACTAAAAAAAGAAACCCTAATTTCTATCCTTTCTCTACGCGGCGCCCCCCACCCCCAAATAGCCAACCCTAAAAAGATTTCTCTTCTCTCTCCTTGCCGTATCCACCTCTCTCCCTTCCCTAATCTCCTCTACTCTCTCCGCCGCGACTCTCACTCCCACTTTCTCAGATCCGCATCCGCCTCCCCTAGCTTCGATCTTATCTCCTCTCTCCATAGCCACAGACCCAAACTCTTCTCCCTCATGGTTTTGTTTTGCTCTCTCACCAAAAGCTACGGATCCACTCTTCTGACTCACGGCGTCGATCCTCTTCTCCTTACCAAGAAACTACCTTTCTCTCTACCACGACGGTTACGACAGTGATAGGCGGTGTTTGGGCTACATTTTGGTGGTTTGGGGTCGACGCGATGGCTACGGTGGTGAGCGACGGCGGTGACTTTGCGGTGGTGCGACGATGGCTATTCGTGGGTCGTTTAGTGGTGGTGCGGTGTTCGGTGGTGAGACGAGGAAGTGTTGACGCAGCAGCTGAGGCGGTGGTTGAACGGTTCTGTCGCGGACGAGACAACGACGCCGCTGTGTTTTTGGGGACGACGACCGCCGTACGGCGGCCGGGGGCGAAGGTGAGCTCAGTTCTAATTTTTTAACTCTTTTTCTCTTCTTCACTTCTACTCTTTTTTTTATTCTGATTCTTTCTTGCTTTTACTATACTCCCTTCTGTTTGTAAATTTTTCTTAAAGAAACCTAACATAAGCTGAACTTAAACATTGAAAAGCAGTTAGTTTGACTCTTCTTTTCTGAGCAAGTCAAAACGTATCGTTCATTAACTTTCAGATAAGATGAAAACTATGTTTCAAGCACGAATGAGTTAAATTTTGAATGACAGTTTCTTGACCGTAACCGACCACTTGCAATTATGATTTTCTTTTATTTTTAATGTATGCTTGTGTTGCAAAATAGGAAAAAAGATTGATCCACCCTTTTTTCAGAGACACTCGTATAGTGTAAACGCACATGCATTTCAAAAACAGAATAATGAATCAAAGCAGAAAATAAAATTAACCTTTACTTCAGCTCTGAGAACAAACTTCTTTCGCTTGTTGCTTGCTGTGAATACTGCTTTTCTGCTACTGCTACTAGTCTGTTTCGGAAATGCTTTTGATGTTTTGGAGATTAGGGTTCAGTGTAAGACCCTGATCGGTTGCTCCGAATTTCTGTTGTGTGCGAATTTCATTGACTCTGTCTGTGTGTATTTTTTTTTGCATTTCAGTCTGAATGCCTCTCCCTGTTACTGTTGCTGCCTATGGTATTTATAGTCAAAATGCTGTGGTGTAGGTGTGGATGTGGAGTAGAGGAGCAAAGCTCATGGGAGACAATGGTACCAACAGCCTCTGAATAAAACAGCAGGAATGCATATGGTTTTTTGCTCAAAATGGAAGAGCAAAGAGGCAAGGAAAAAGAAGACATGAGCTCTATTCTTGAAATAGAGAAGCTGGACAGCAACTCAACAACAACAATAAACAGCAGCAGCAGCGCAACAACTGCTCTCTTTTTTTATTTTAAAATTTTGTACATTTTGCTTTTAATCTTTTTGTCTACATATGTAACAAAAGTTGACTATGTATTTGTACCAAATTAAAAGAAAAACTGTTTATAAAAGTAATTTTTGGAATCTGATTTTTTGTATAAAAATAATGATTGATAAACTAATAAAAATACATGGATAACAATAATCGGTAACGAAACAAATACACGTAAACGATGAGACGCCAGCGCGCATGCGCAACGAGTATCACGATGCTCACACTACTAAAAACGATACATGCAACAAACGAGAATAAAAATTGTACGAGATGCATATTTTGTGCTCTTTTGAAAACAAGAAAAATACCCGTTAAAATTGGGCATTCACAAAAATACAATTTTTCAATTAGGCGGACAAAATTGGGGTATTACAGCTGCCCCTCTTTATTTCACATCTCGCCAAGAAATATGAATTGGCCTTTTCATATTTGTTGGTGAAATGGAAATAAAGATATAGGAATAATACTAATTTTGTCCGCTCCAGAAAAGCTCAAATTTTCTTTTTGTTATTTTCCTTTTGAGAAAAGGGGGGTTAACACTTGTCGCATTAACGGGAAAGCAGTAAATTGGGAAAAACGGTGAATTGGAAAAAGCGGTAAATTGGGGATTCAGAGGTTGCCTAAAAACCTTCTAACGAACTCTGGTCGAGTCCGAGCTTTGGGGGTGGCCTTTTCGAGCGGCCGATCAACATCAGGTCCGGAACTGATTTGATCAATGGATTTACGCTATGCCTTAGGCTGACACAACTAATCCGAAGGACTTAACGAAGTCTGATGGATCCATCGCGTGCTCGTACACGATGTTGTGATCTGTGGGGGGAGTTTACTAACTCTGTGGGAGTTCACTAACTCTGGGTTGATGGAGTTTACTAACTCGGTGCTGATGGTGATTTTCTAAAAATGAGATTTTTGGGACTCTCTGGTCCGAAGTAGCTTCCCTCTTGGATGGTGCATGAAATGTATGCACTTGGGCGTTTGGATGCTCCTGGATGCAATGATTGATTTATGCGCATTTGAAAGTGTAATGCACTACTGTTCGATGCCATGGAGTGACGAATGGTATGGATGATATGAGAATGATGAATGATATGAAGGTGTTGTGTTCTTTTTATGCTCCGTCTTCTGTAATTTTTTACTTTTTGTTTATTCTGTTTATTTTCTGCTTATTTTTTTTGGCATTCTTTTTTTGCTGGTTAAATCGATCTGCCGGACGGAAGCTATTCCAGGACGATGATCACGCGAGGATTGCGCACTGGTTCATCATGACTGCTTTTTCGCAATTTTACTCACTTGGGCAATCATTTCTTTCTGTATTTTTCACAGATTTCGTAATGATCCTGTAATGCTCTGAATGTGCATATGTTTTGCAGTTCAATTTCATCGATCATAAAAGTTATTATTTTGAAAGAAACTGAACAGATGAAAGCAGAGACACGAAAAGCACATATATGAAAGAAAAGTTGGACTTTTATTGCTATAGAAAATGGACGTGCAGAAAGTCACGCCAATTGAAAGTACATTGCAATTTTTCTTTTAACCTAAGAAATACAAGAAAAAGGAACAAATCTCGTGATTTCGTCTCTGAAGTAACGGTGCCCACCGTCCATACTCATAATACTGATCACCCCCTTATCCGAACCTTTGGAACGCTGATTGCCTTTTTCTTTTCTCAAGCCCAAGTTTTCTGACCCTAATTTTTGCCTGGATCGCCCTTTGCGGGTTTTCAATCCACCGGACCACTCTGATTTTGCCTAGGTCGCCCTTTGCGGGTTTTCAACCTAGCGAGCTGATTTTTCCTTGGCTTATCTTTCTCTTTTTTCGTCTATTTTTCTAGGCATAATACTTCTTGACCACATCTGAGTTCACCGGATTTGGGATCTCATCTCCGTCCATGTTTGCCAGAATTAAAGCTCCTCCTGAGAATGCCTTCTTCACCACATAAGGTCCTTCATATTTGGGAGCCCATTTGCCCCTAGAGTCTGTCTGAATCGGCAAGATCTGCTTGAGCACAAGATCTCCTTCTTGGAATTCACGAGGACGGACTTTCTTGTCAAAAGCCCTCATCATCCTCTGTTGGTACAACTGTCCATGACACATTGCGGCCACCCGTTTTTCATCAATGAGATTCAACTGGTCAAGACGAGACCGAACCCATTCTGCTTCATCAAGTTTTGTCTCCATTAACACCCGCAAGGATGGTATTTCAACCTCAATGGGGAGGACTGCCTCTGACCCATAAACCAGGGAGTAAGGGGTTGCCCCTGTTGAGGTGCGTACTGAGGTTCTGTAACCATGCAGGGCAAAGGGGAGCATCTCATGCCAATCATTATAGGTCACGACCATCTTCTGTATTATCCCCTTGATGTTCTTGTTAGCTGCCTCAACTGCCCCATTCATCTTTGGGCGGTAGGGAGAAGAGTTGTGATGTTGTATTTTGAAGTCTTTACACAAATCCTTCATCATTCTGCTGTTCAAATTACTACCGTTGTCTGTGATAATCTTGTTTGGAAGGCCGTAGCGGCAAACCAAGTCTTTCTTGATGAACTTAGCAATCACTGAGCTCGTTACATTGGGATAAGAAGCAGCCTCCACCCACTTAGTGAAGTAGTCAATAGCAACCAGAATGAAACGGTGACCATTGGAAGCTTTGGGTTCAATGGGACCAATGATGTCCATGCCCCACATTGAGAATGACCATGGTGCGCTCAAAACATTCAGAGAAGTTGGAGGTACATGGGTGTGATCTGCATAGATTTGGCATTTATGGCATCTTCTCACAAAACTGTAACAGTCTGATTCCATCTGCAACCAGTAGTATCCAGCTCTCAGGATTTTTCTAGCCATTGCGTGCCCGTTGGAATGAACCCCAAATGAGCCTTCATGAACATCTCGCATAATCTTTACTGATTCTTCTCCTGTTACACACCTGAGGAGTACCAAGTCATGGTTTCTCTTGTAAAGGACGTCTCCACTCAAGAAGAAACCTGTTGACAGCCTCCTGAGGGTTCTCTTGTCATTCTCTGTAGCTCCGGGAGGATACTCTCTGTTTGTGATATACCGTTTGATGTCATGGTACCAAGGCTTACTATCTGATCCCTCTTCGACTGTCATACAGTAGTGATAAGCAGGCTGTCCTCTGTGCTGGATTCTGACAGTCGTCAGACTTTTGTCACAGCTGACATTGAACATAGAAGACAAAGTTGCCAAGGCATCTGCCAACTGATTCTCGCTGCGGGGTATGTGCTGGAAAGTGATTTCCTCAAAGGGCTTGATTAATTCTTGAATGTAGTCACGGTAAGGAATCAAATCAGAATTTGTTGTTTCCCAATCTCCTTTTACTTGATGGACAACTAGAGCTGAATCTCCGTACACGTCGAGCCTCTTGACTTTCCGATCGAGAGCTGCCTGGATACCCAAGATACACGTTTCATACTCTGCAATATTATTTGTGACATAGAAGCTTAGTCTGGCAGTGACTGGTATGAAGCGGTTGTCTGGGGAGATCAGCACTGCTCCGATCCCGTGCCCCCACATGTTAGAGGCACCGTCAAACAACACTCTCCACCTTTCATCATCTTGAGATTTTCCTGCGTCAAATAATGCCATAATGTCCTCATCTGGGAATTCACATTGCATTGATTGGTAATCCTCAACCGGTTGATGTGCCAGGTAGTCTGCCAGTGTGCTACCTTTAATCGCCTTCTGGGTTACGTACACGAGGTCATACTCTGACAGAAGCATTTGCCAACGAGCAATTCTACCTGTGAGCGCAGGTTTTTCAAATATGTACTTGATTGGGTCCATTTTGGACACCAACCAGGTAGTGTGACTCAGCATATACTGTCTCAGTCGATGCGCAGCCCAGGCTAGAGCACAACAAGTCTTCTCCAATGATGAATACCTTGCCTCACAGTCTGTGAACTTCTTGCTTATGTAGTAGATCGCGTGTTCTTTCTTTCCTGACTCATCGTGTTGCCCCAGCACGCAGCCCATAGAGTTGTCTAGCACCATGAGGTATAGGATGAGGGGCCTGCCAGACACAGGTGGCATTAGGACGGGTGGATTTTGAAGATACACCTTGATTTTCTCAAATGCTTCTTGACATTTATCATTCCACTTCATCTCTTGGTTTTTGCACAGCAGTTTGAAAATTGGTTCGCAAGTTGCAGTCAACTGGAAGATGAATCGAGAGATGTAATTTAGTCTTCCCAGGAAACCACGAACTTCTTTCTCTGTTTTAGGTGCTGGCATCTCCAGGATGGCTCATACCTTGTCCGGGTCTACCTCAATTCCCTTCCGGCTAACAATGAAACCCAACAACTTCCCTGACCTAACCCCAAAGGTGCACTTAGCGGGGTTCAGCCTGAGTTTGTACTTTCTGAGACGCTCGAACAGCTTCTGCAGGTTAACCACGTGCTCTTCATCAGTCTTTGATTTGGCAATCATGTCATCCACATAGACTTCGATCTCCTTATGCATCATGTCATGGAATAGGGTTACCATCGCTCTTTGGTAGGTTGCCCCGGCATTCCTCAACCCGAAAGGCATGACCTTGTAACAGAAAGTTCCCCAAAGGGTTACGAAGGTGGTTTTCTCCATATCCTCTGGAGCCATTTTGATCTGGTTATAGTCTGAATATCCATCCATGAAGGAGAACATCGAATGCTGAGCAGTACTGTCCACCAAAACATCAATATGGGGTAGAGGGAAATCATCTTTAGGGCTTGCTCTGTTCAAGTCACGGTAGTCGACACACATTCGGACCTTTCCATCTTTCTTAGGGACTGGAACAATGTTTGCTACCCACTCAGGATATTTTGCCACAGCTAAGAACCCTGCATCAAACTGTTTCTTGACCTCATCCCTGATCTTCAAAGACATTTCAGGCTTCATCCGCCTTAACTTCTGTTTCACCGGGGGACATTCTGATTTCACCGGCAATCTATGTTCAACAATATCTGTGCTCAACCCTGGCATGTCCCGATATGTCCATGCGAATACGTCAGCGTAGTCGAACAGGAGCTGAATCAACTTTTTGCGCTCTTTATCCTCCATTGCGGTACCAACCTTGATCTCTTTTGTCTTCCTTAGTACCCAAATTGACCATTTCTGTAGACTCCTCATGGGGCTCGATGACCTTTTCTTCTTGTTCTACCATTCTCATGATTTCTGGAGGAGTATCCCAATCATTCTCAACATCTTCCTCGGCTTGATTAACCGGGTAATCAAACTCACAGTATGAGTTATGGGCATTGTTATTTTCAGAGTTTATTTTTGATCTGCATTAGAATGGAGCGGCGAATAAAAACAAAGAAAAAGCAACACAGATAAAAGATGAAGACAGAAATTTTATTGAAAATTCAAAATAACACTTTATTGATTGATGATTTTTGACGAAAACATGTGTGCCCGAATGAAATATCCCAAGGCCTTGGGCAGAGCCGAGGGATCTGCATTACAACGATAATTACTTTTAATTGAAAAATACGGGGAAATCCATGATCTCCCAGTTTTGCAGCTTCTCTCCAGCAGCACAGCAGCGCACCAGACCTACAGCACAGCCGCCTGAGCTTGATCCTTCTTCAACCACATTAACTTGGTCAGGGTTCAGCATACTAGCACTCCGGAAGTTGTTCTTAAGATTAGCGATGACCATTCTCCCCTGATTGGGTGCCCTTCCTCTGAGTTTGGCCATCCATTTCTCCCTCCCGTCAGATGCCAGCCTCTCCCGATCAGCAAGACTTGGGATGTACCCAACACCGAACCTCTCAATATTGCCCCTCAACTAGACAGGCATTACAATTCCTTGAGCAGCTTTTCCTAAACCCTTACCAATCTGATACCCATGTCCCAGCATCACCTTTGCAGCCATCATGTCAGCCCTGGACCACTTAGGCTTCCACCGAGGCTCACCTTCGACGAAGACAACGTTTGAAATCTCCAATCCTTGGAAAGCAGTCTCAAAGGACTCTTCTGCTGCTTCCACATAATATTCAGGTGGTGATCAATTTATCAATGTTTCTTCCTCTCCGGAGATCACTATCAGCTTTCCCCTAGCCACAAACTTGAGTTTCTGATGGAGCGAGGATGGCACTGCCCCAGCCGTATGTATCCAAGGACGTCCTAGCAGGCAACTGTAGGATGAATTGATGTCCATCACTTGAAAGACGACATAAAATACTTCAGGGCCTACCTGCAGCGGCACTTCTACTTCTCCAAAAACTTCCTTCACTGACCCATCAAATGCTCTGACCAAGGTGGAGCTCGATTTTAGATATGAGCAGTCTACATCCAGCTTATCCATTGTAGACTTAGGCAGCACATTCAAGGATGAACCGTTATCAATAAGCACCCTGGCAAGTATATAGTCCCCACACTTGACTGAGATGTGAAGAGCTTGATTATGATTCTTTCCTGCCGGAGGCAGCTCAGTGTCTGAGAAGGTCAAGTAATTAGAGGCTACAATGTTGCCAACAATACCATCAAACTGGTTTACTGTAATGTCATGGGAGACGTGAGCTTCATTCAGGATCTTTAGCAGTGCAGCACGATGCGCCTCTGAACTAAGCAGCAGAGAGAGCATTGAGATCTTGGATGGAGTTTGATTCAGCTGGTCTACCACCCGATATTCACTCTGTCTCATTACTCTCAGGAATTCTTGAGCTTCTTTGTCCGACACATCCCTGACTTCTACAGCTTCCTTGTCTTTTCCTTTACGGGCCCTTTCTTCATTTCCCTTGGATTGCTCTCTTCTAAGGTTTTCAGGAGTATACAACCTTCCACTCCTTGTGATACAACTACCTCCAGCAATGTTGGTTATATCCAAAGTGCCTTTAGGGACCTCCGCTTGCATTTGCACATTGCAGCTCCATGGAATCATCCTAGTCTCCCCACTAGGGGTAGCAGCAGGTACTGGAATAACAACAGTCGAGGGTCTCGTCACAGCTAGGCTGGAATTCAGATTGCAGGGAATTTCAATCGGTCTCCTGAAGCCTCCATGGCCTGATTGCAAGGTAAATACACTTTCTTCTTTCTCCTGGATTCCCACTTGGACCAGGTGTCTGTCTAAGAGATCTTGGAGAATTGGTTTAAAGCCTTCGCATGCCCCGATGCAGCGAGGATTATCACAGGCGTCTTTCCTAGCACAACCTTCTTTGATGACACCAAAACGGCATAATTCAGCATGGATAAAATTCAAAGGCATCTGAATGCAATCAACTTTTCTAACCAAACACTGACCCCCTGATGGTCAACGGCATTGATAGCAGATCCTCCATGCCCTGGCAACGGATTGGTGGCTACATTGGGTTGTTGAAATGATATGCTTTTCGTATCAAGTAATTCTTGCACCACATATTTGAATGCTTTACAATCCTCCACCACATGACCTACTGCCCCAGAATGAAAGGCGCAGGTGGCATTTGCGTTGTACCCTCTGGGATAGGGAGGCTGATATGGCTTCATTTGACGAGTACTGATTATTTTGTTGGTGATGAGATAATTAAACAAGTCCGTGTAGGACATGGGAATGGGATCAAAGACAACAGGCTTCCTTTCATTATAGTTCCGGTACTGATAATTTGATTGAAAAGGTTGTGCCAGTGGTGCCTGAGGAGGAACCGAAATAGCTTGCGGTGGATTGCTGTGCGACGGACCACTGGCTCTGATGACTGCATTAGTTTCACCTTCTTTCTTCTTATGAGACCCAAAAAATGGCTTTTTTTGACCGGCAGGAGGTGTCGGGCCCTGAGCTATTCTTCCGCTCCGCATACCATTCTCTACTCTTTCCCCTATGACCACCATCTCAGAGAAGTTTGAGGCTACGCTGCCAACCAACCTATCATAATACACCGCAGGAAGGGTTTCCATAAACATGTGGACCATTTCTTTGTCCAGCAGAGGGGGTTTTACTTGAGCCGCAAGGTTCCGCCATCTCTGAGCATACTCTTTGAACGACTCGTTATCCCTCTTAGACATGCATTGTAGCTGAGTTCGATCTGGAGCCAAATCATTGTTATACTGGTATTGACGCATGAAGGCATCCGCCATGTCTTTCCAGCAACGGATATTAGTTGGCTCTAACTGCATGTACCAGTCAAGGGGAGCTCCAGCTAAACTTTCTTGGAAGCAATTCATCATTAAGTTATCATCACGGGCATAGGCAGTCATCTTTCGGCAGTACATTGTCACATGGCTGACTGGGCAAGTTGTCCCTCTGTATTTGTCAAAAGTTGGTGCTTTGAACTTGGGCGGCAGGACTAGATCAGGAACCAAGCACAACTCATGGGCATTCCTGGCTCGGGAACCTGCCCCTTCAACAGCTCTTAATCTTTCTTCCAGCATCTGATACTGACTTCTAGCTTCGGCAGGGTAATTCTGTGGGAAACCGCCGGCACCATAGTGAGGGTTATTCATCGATGCCGCGACCGGGGTCATGTTTCGGTGAGCAATATTCTGAGGGACTGGGCCCTGTACGTGTGGATGAACCATTATTGGTGAATTGAAACCCGCCGGAGTTCCTGGAGCAATAACAGGAATTGGGATCTGAATCTGGGCTTGATGCGTCCCTGTTCCAACTTCATTCACAATTGTATTAGGCTGAGCGTGCCCCGTGGTTCCTGAAGGATCTCTTCCAGGGTTTGCATTAGCAGCAGGAGGCGTATAGCCCAGTGGGAGACCATAGGGAGGCCATTGCACAGCTTGAAGGGTTTGAGAGATCCCAGACCCAGGAAGGGGAGGAGGATTGTTCATCCCAGCAACAGCAGTTTCAGTTGTGCTAACATCTCTTAAGGCACTTAGCACTCTTATGACCTCCGTCATTTGAGCCTTTAGGACTTCCATCTCAGCTTGAATGACTTGATTCCCCTGATTCTGACCATGCTGACCCTGGCCATTAGGATTCAGACCTCCTGGAATTCCGTCATCCTGATGTGGCTGCGGATTGTCCTGATCAGGGTTGGCTTGATTGTTTTTCATGTTTCTTGCTTGCAGACGCGTCCAATAGCGATGATTAACCAGCTTGCCTGATTTTCTGTTGACGGAACACGCTTATGAACACAAGAACGAATGAATGAATGCAATGCGAATGAATGCGTGTTTGGTTTGTCTTGCTGAGAATCGCAGTGTATTATGTCTTGTCATAGATACGCAGGTAAATCTTTGATTGTTTTTATTATATCACTTTCTTTGGATCCTACTGAAATTGGAATCTGGAAGCGAAACGGGTGTATTTAAACAAAATACTTCAAAATCTGAATCAAGAGTACGACATTCTGATACAATGATTGAAAAAGGAAAGGTACAATAAGACAAAATGGAAAATTACAATAAAGAAGCTCAAATACAAAGAGCTTTGACGTTTCCACTCCTTTTCCTTTTGTTGTTGGTAGAGGTACTTCCGGCTTTTCCTTTGGCTTCCTCAACTAGGGCTCTGCAGTACTCCACAAATTTGTACACCTCAAGCGGGGTGTTGAGGGGATACATCTCAGTTTCAGCTTTTCTTAATTTATTGGGCACATCCGCAAGAGCCTGGTTGACCAACTCTGATAGCTTGGAGAACCTATCCCTCCAGTGTTGAACTTCATCCCTCAGCTCAATGATGACTGCCTGCTCTTCAATCCTACCGAGCAGCTCAACATAGCGATGTTCCCAATACTGACTTTCATCCCTCACTTGCAGGTATGCATTGCTGATGTGACAAAGGCGCTTCTTCAACTCATCAGAATCCTCTTGCTCTGCTTTTAGGGCCCGCTGATATTCTCTGAGGATGTTCTCGAATGAGTCTCTTTCTTGCACAACACTGTCTAACTTACTCTCCCATTCAGCTTGTAACATGCGGGATTCTCTTTTTGACTTGGCAAGCAAGCTTTTCGCAGTTCTCTCTTCCGTTTTTGCTTCATCCCACAATTCTTTCCACTGATTGGCTTCTTCCAGGGCCTTCTTCTCTTTCAAGCTTCGCCTCTTGATTTCCTCCTTGGCTCCTTGCAGATACCTTTGAACTTCTAACTTGCTCTCCTCTTCCCCTTTTAGTTTCTGACTGAACTTCTCAATGGTAGCAGACTTCAGGGCATTTTCTTCTTTCAACCTTTTGTTCTTCAGAGGCATCTTCTCTATCTCAGCTTGCAAAGATTTCTTCTCTTCCTCTGCCTTCATCAGAGCCAACTTAACCTCGCCTAATTCTTCGACAACAGGGACACTGGCGTCTACTACTTCCCTCTCGACTTGCAACTCTTTTTGGTAGGGCAGTTGAACATTCTGGATTCTTTTTCCGAGCCACTGAGCGAAGGTGATACCACTAGTCCTCTGAGCAAGCTCTACTTTTCCCATGCGAACCACCGTACTCCAGGCTTGTAAGACCTTTCTAAGCAAACTGTCATCTTTTGGTCCTCCTTCAAAGATGTAAAGCGGGAATATCATCTCTTCAGTAGGCGAATTCCTCATCGGATACCCCAATTGCCTCAGAGTCAGGGACGGGTTGTAGTTGATGCATCCCTTAGTGCCCATCAGCGGGACATTTTGAAAACTACCACAGCGGAAGACTACCTTAGGCCTATCTTCCCAGCAAGATGAGAGATACCAACGGATCGAGTGCTCATCTAGACCCCCTAGAAACTGGATCCACTCTTGAATACTCATAGCTTTCACCTCACAAGTTACAGCGTAGCCAATCAACTTTTCCACTCGTGTTGGGTTGGTGAAGGCATGAATGAGAAGCCACGCATACAACAGGTGAGAAGAGCAAGAGATTTTCTTCCTTCTCAAGTCACAATGATGAGTGAAAGCAGAATAAGTGTCAGCAAGGATGGCGGGAATTGGATTAATGGGGCTCCTCCTATTCTGAAAAGCTAGGAAAATACCAATAACGGTCACATCCACATACCTCTCAATCTGCGGAAAGAGAACAACCCCAAAAATTGCTAAGGCCAAAACTCGCTTGAAGACAACCCAATTTTTACTTCTAGCATAGGCTCCCATTAAACCTTCAAGGTAGCTCTGCGGGAAACCTATCACATTGTTTCTCTTCTGCTTTTGGAGCTTCAGATCCTCTACACTCACTTGCAATAATGCAGCGAACCCCTCATCTGTGTAGTACTGTTCTTGATACCGGTAGGGGACAGCTTCTGTCTGAGTGAAACCCAAAATCTGCTGATATTCCTCCAATGTGGGGGCCATTTGAAAATTTTTGAAAAGAAAGCACCTGATTTCTGGGTCATAGAATCTACTCAAAGCCACAATAGCCTCAGTCTGCACCTCTAGCAACAACAACTTCCGGAGGTTCCCATAAGCATTGTAAAACGATCCCCTTTCAATAGGTCCCATCAGGTCAACACATTTTTTCAGACTAGTCACATCTACCTTGTTTACAGCGGGGTACCTTGGAGTATACACCGTTTCCCTTCTAGATTCCATGTCGTATCTATGACAAAAATTTCTCATTACTTGGGATTCTCGGCAAGCAAACCATGATGAAATGCAAAGATGCATGCGAAAACTATTGAAAATGTATGTTTTATGCAAAGGATGTGTGTAAATGATGATGATGTTCTATGTCTATGTAACTCAGAGACCAGTCCTTATTGGCAGTGATTCAAGTTTTTTTTGGAAAATGCGGGTCGTACGTTATTTCGTATGGACCGGTATGAGAAAGGCTACAGCGGTAACTCTTTCACCCCCCTCTTTTTTTTTTTAAAATAAAGTGGTTCATATGTCACTTCGTACAGACCGGCGAAAGAAAGGTTACAACGGCAACTCTTTCTCTGTTTTCTCTTTTTTTGAAAAATCTCCCTTTCTTTTTGAAAACGTGCCTAGTTTACAATGCAGCACACAATTTGGTATGCCCCTTGTGTCCTACGAAGATGGGGACCTAAGTTCTAGGACATCTCAAATGTTCCTCTCATGTGGGTTCTAGTCACTTCCTCACCAGGTTACCAGAGCTAACTCTCTCTCACAATAGCACCCACAACGATGGAACGCCATCTGGTGTGAGGCATCATGAAAGAGCGTACTCTGGCTGAAACTTTCGTGAGAGTCAGAAGGACAACAGTCCAATTGCCAGTCACTACTCGTTTTCCCTCTCCTAAGTTTTGTCAGACCTTGGGTTTTAGGCCCCTCTCGAAGCACAATAAGCATAAGGTGTGAGTGTGTGTAGCGAGGACATGCCGCCTAAAACTACCCGCCTATATCCCCACCTGCGAAGGAAAACCCAGAACAGTCCAGACAATAACAAGCAATAACATGTTGTCTATACTAGGGTTCAATATCAAATAAGCTAGCCTAGGGTTTCAACAACAATCAAGTGCTTTGTTTACCTCAAGAAAGGGGGCCAAGAAGAGGGGAACATAACAAGATGGGGGGGGGGGGAAATGCATGAGGGTACTAAGCACATAAGCAAAGACGAGGAAAAATAAACATGGAAGGAGAGAAAACAAATGCACATGCATACAACATGATAAGAAGAGCAAACCGAAAAGGGATAGAAGCAAACAAAGTATCCAAATCACATCGATAGCACACTAAACCACACATTTAATTAGTTAGGCTTGACCCACTTAAAAAAAGAAAAGTCCCCAGTGGAGTCGCCAGCTGTTGCGCCCGAAAAAGTCCCTGAAGGAATCTTTCTTCGTTTACAACTTTTTGAAAATCAATGAAGTCGCCACCAATATTTTTTATAAGGGAAATATTGAAGAAAACCTTTTTGGAAAACGAATGGCCTTTTAGAAATTGGAGAATTTGGGTTCGGGGGTCGGTTAGGCATGGGGAAGGTATTAGCACCCCACGTCTCCTTTCTATCGAAAGGGAACATTTAATTAAACGTGTGGTTTTAAGTGCTGATTTGGAAAATACTTAAATTTGCTCCTTTTTCGAAGAGAGAAATGAAAAGACTTAATGAAAAATTTTCATTTTTGGCGCTTGACGAGAGTTAGCCTCTCGCTCCTACGTATCTCCTGGTGCGATGGAGAATTCAAAGCTACGTAGTTCTTGTTTGTCCTGAAAAGGGTTTTTGTTTTTTAATCTTTTTGGAGTTTTTCGCAAAGGGGTTGAGCGTTCGCGGTGACCAAACAACAACGGTTTAGAGTGGTCGCACTACTACTCTTATGAAAATGAATTATCATTAACGACCAAACGGCAACGGCGCGAGTGATGATTAATGATAATCGGTTTTTATTTCGAGCATTGAAAAGGTTTTCGCAAATGAAGGAGAGCGTTTGTGAGGACCAAACAACAACGGTTTAGAGTGGCCACACTACTAGCTCCCACAGGAATGAAATCATCACCCACAATCAAACGGCAACGGCGCGAGTGATCATTAGTGATGATTAGTTTTGATTTCGACGTTTGAAATTATTTGTTTTTGAAAAGTGTTTTCGTTGGTTTTAATTGGAGAGAACGTCGTGATGAAAGGAATTTGCAATTGGATTGATTTTTGTTCGGGGAAACATTTATCCATCACTTAAAAAAAGTTTGAGAAAAAAAAAATCAGTTCGTTTAGGGAAAAGAAAATTTATCGTTTGGGAAAAAAGGTTTTGTAAAAAAAACGTTTATCTAGGGGACTACCCTTGTGTCATACTATAAAAGCCTAAATTAAAAAAAGAAACCCTAATTTCTATCCTTTCTCTACGCGGCGCCCCCACCCCCAAATAGCCAACCCTAAAAAGATTTCTCTTCTCTCTCCTTGCCGTATCCACCTCTCTCCCTTCCCTAATCTCCTCTACTCTCTCCGCCGCGACTCTCACTCCCACTTTCTCAGATCCGCATCCGCCTCCCCCTAGCTTCGATCTTATCTCCTCTCTCCATAGCCACAGACCCAAACTCTTCTCCCTCATGGTTTTGTTTTGCTCTCTCACCAAAAGCTACGGATCCACTCTTCTTACTCACGGCGCCGATCCTCTTCTCCTTACCAAGAAACTACCTTTCTCTCTACCATGACGGTTACGACAGTGATAGGCGGTGTTTGGGCTACAGTTTGGTGGTTTGGGGTCGACGCGATGGCTACGGTGGTGAGCGACGGCGGTGACTTTGCGGTGGTGCGACGATGGCTATTCGTGGGTCGTTTAGTGGTGGTGCGGTGTTCGGTGGTGAGACGAGGAAGTGTTGACGCAGCAGCTGAGGCGGTGGTTGAACGGTTCTGTCGCGGACGAGACAACGACGCCGTTGTGTTTTTGGGGACGACGACCGCCGTACGGCGGCCGGGGGCGAAGGTGAGCTCAGTTCTAATTTTTTAACTCTTTTTCTCTTCTTCACTTCTACTCTTTTTTTTTATTCTGATTCTTTCTTGCTTTTACTATACTCCCTTCTGTTTGTAAATTTTTCTTAAAGAAACCTAACATAAGCTGAACTTAAACATTGAAAAGCAGTTAGTTTGACTCTTCTTTTCTGAGCAAGTCAAAACGTATCGTTCATTAACTTTCAGATAAGATGAAAACTATGTTTCAAGCACGAATGAGTTAAATTTTGAATGACAGTTTCTTGACCGTAACCGACCACTTGCAATTATGATTTTCTTTTATTTTTAATGTATGCTTGTGTTGCAAAATAGGAAAAAAGATTGATCCACCCTTTTTTCAGAGACACTCGTATAGTGTAAACGCACATGCATTTCAAAAACAGAATAATGAATCAAAGCAGAAAATAAAATTAACCTTTACTTCAGCTCTGAGAACAAACTTCTTTCGCTTGTTGCTTGCTGTGAATACTGCTTTTCTGCTACTGCTACTAGTCTGTTTCGGAAATGCTTTTGATGTTTTGGAGATTAGGGTTCAGTGTAAGACCCTGATCGGTTGCTCCGAATTTCTGTTGTGTGCGAATTTCATTGACTCTGTCTGTGTGTATTTTTTTTGCATTTCAGTCTGAATGCCTCTCCCTGTTACTGTTGCTGCCTATGGTATTTATAGTCAAAATGCTGTGGTGTAGGTGTGGATGTGGAGTAGAGGAGCAAAGCTCATGGGAGACAATGGTACCAACAGCCTCTGAATAAAACAGCAGGAATGCATATGGTTTTTTGCTCAAAATGGAAGAGCAAAGAGGCAAGGAAAAAGAAGACATGAGCTCTATTCTTGAAATAGAGAAGCTGGACAGCAACTCAACAACAACAATAAACAGCAGCAGCAGCGCAACAACTGCTCTCTTTTTTTATTTTAAAATTTTGTACATTTTGCTTTTAATCTTTTTGTCTACATATGTAACAAAAGTTGACTATGTATTTGTACCAAATTAAAAGAAAAACTGTTTATAAAAGTAATTTTTGGAATCTGATTTTTTGTATAAAAATAATGATTGATAAACTAATAAAAATACATGGATAACAATAATCGGTAACGAAACAAATACGCGTAAACGATGAGACGCCAGCGCGCATGCGCAACGAGTATCACGATGCTCACACTACTAAAAACGATACATGCAACAAACGAGAATAAAAATTGTACGAGATGCATATTTTGTGCTCTTTTGAAAACAAGAAAAATACCCGTTAAAATTGGGCATTCACAAAAATACAATTTTTCAATTAGGCGGACAAAATTGGGGTATTACACTCATCGGCGCCTGACCCTGAGATGTGGATCATCCAAGGCACATTAGCATGGTGTACTCAATGACTAAAGAGGAGGACTCAGTGATTATTCGTTCGCAGAAACCAGAAGTCAAAATTTTGGTAGATAGGGATCCCATAAAAACTTCTTTCGACTCTGTTATGAGTGGCCTTTCTTTCGTTGATCAGGAACCAAACTTGCTCCCATTTCGAGTCAAGAGATAGATTAGTAAAATTCTATTGATTGCAATTTTCTCCAAACCCCCCGGAAAAGCAAAACACCTGGTAAAGAAACCCGAATCCTGAGTGAAATAAATACCGCGACTGCGATCTTTTTCAACCCACAAGCCGAAAAAGATTTCGTAAGCCGTGGAGTGAATCCCTCCAGTATTGAAGTTCGTCCAGACTCGTACTCTCATCTATGTCGAGTTCATTCCATAACCCAAACCTACATGAACCATCAAAGAAAGTCCTACCACACTAGATAGCTTAGAAATTTCCCATGGGAAAACCCTGTCTTATGTGACTGTGTCTGCTTGTTAGATTGCTTGGGGTTATATGTTGGGCCCACTCTTTGTCACCTTAGCAAGTAGGCGATGGCATTGCTCGTGTTTATGGTCTTGATGAAGTAATTGCAGGTGAATTAGTAGAATTTGAAGAGGGTACTGTAGGCATTGCTTTGAATTTGGAATCCAAAAATGTTGGTGTTGTATTAATGGGTGATGGTTTGCTGATACAAGAGGGAAGTTCGGTAAAAGCAACAGGAAGAATTGCTCAGATACCAGTAAGTGAGGCTTATTTGGGCCGTGTTGTAAATGCCCTAGCTAAACCTATTGATGAGTCTCACTAGCGAGATCCACCAAAAAGACGGGGGAAATATGCTAGAAAGAAGGCGAGCCTTGCGTTTGTCTGGTCCACACAGAGACTTAGACACTACATGTCGATTTTTTTTTATTCCCGAAGAAGTGCATATTTTACCCGAATCTTCTTCTATAATGGTACGAAATAATAGTCTCGTTGGAATAGGAACACCAATCACTTTAAATATAAGAAGTCGAGTAAGAGGATTGGTCCGATTGGAAAAGAAAAATTTCTTTGAATATGTCCTTGAATTCATTCGAGATGTGAGCAAAACTCAGATTGCAGAAGAATATGGTCCGTGGGTTCCATTTATTGGAACTCTGTTTCTATTTATTTTTGTTTCCAAAGAATACTTTGTGAATACTAAATTTACGCATTGAATTTGTATTCTTGTATCCAGAATCCAAATAGTAGTGTTTGTCATTTTTGTCTAAGAAATTAAAAAAAAGATATGGTAAAGTTAAGAAAGTTATTGTATGAGGTCTACTCAATGCTAGATTTTAGCCCTTGCGATAGGATTGCACTTTTCATACATACCCGCCAACATATAAAAGATAATTAGTGAACTTCGGAGAGATGTTTATATTGAATTCAATTTTTTTTCTTTTCCAATCGGACCAATCCTCTTACTCGACTTCTCATATTACCGAGAAGGCCCAACGGTAGCAAACCCTGGCTGCCTTTTGGGAGCACCTGCCTCCCATCGATCCAGCGCTTGTGGCTGCAGCCCATTTTCTGGAAAGGCCATTACTCTTACTAGAAAGAAAGGAAGTAAAATGGAGCTGAGATATATTATTATATTATTCTATCTATACATATATATATATTTATATTATTATATATTATAAAAAAATTTATTTATTAATTTGAATTGTTCGAGTTGTATAATCATCAATTACTGACATTGGTAAACGGCCCAAAGCAATTTGATAAGGAAAGCACCTTTCTTAGTTATTAGTCATTCGCGAGCGAAGACAGCCTCCCAATAAATAAGAGTTCGAGATGAGACGTAACAGACGGTCAGAAGCCGCAGCGGGACTGTCATAGGAAAGCCCACCCCCTCGAGAGCAGGATGCCGACCGAGATGGAGCTGGGAGCCTACCTAGACTTTCCTGGGGCTTGCCTTGCCCAACGTCCAACAACCTCTTCAAATTCAAAAGAGAATCTCGAAGAACTAGCGTATAGATGTGTACCTTATTTGATAGATCTAAGCACACTAGGAGTTTCCTAACACTCAGAGGACTACGTTCATTCTAGTTCACTACATACTAATAAAAAACCTGTCCATACACTATATGTCTCCATACCTATGTCTCAGTCTATTAGAAAGATGTGACTCCATTCTCTAAAGATTCTATCTATTTTCACCTGGTTCCATCCTTTCATACCTCGAGCTTGGATCGGATCAATGGTTTTTTCGTAAGTAAAAGGGTAATGCGCACTTCCGTTTTCCCTATGTCTCAGTCTATTAGTATTTCTTTAAATTATTGAACCGTAGGGTAGACGACTTTGTTGTTGTTGTTGTTGTATATCTTTTCCATCTTGGTTAGTTTATGTATTTTGCCCTTATCACACACATCACCTATACATATTGCACACACTTTTGAGTGGGGCCCTATACCCGGGTCTGCATGAAACTTAGGACGAGTGGGGATAATTAGTGATAGTCATTCTGGATTCGTTTGTCTGACTATCATGAAAGTCTCAACCAGAGTGCGCCTTTTTATGATATCCCACACCTGGTAGTCATCTGTCGTTGTGGATAATATCATGAATGGTACTTTAGCTCTGGGGACCTTTGTGAGGAAGTGATTAGAGCCACCCGAAAGGATGATCACTAAAGTGACCCTAGATCATGTTGAAAATTCCAATTTAGACATGACCCACCTAGGACACAGGGGCATTATACTTACTCTCTTATCAATCTGGTTAACATTTCTCCCAAAATAAAATCACCAAAAAAGGAAAACTTTTTATGTTTCATTCTTTTATTTGCATACACGTCACTTATTTCATTCATCATACAAAAGCATTATTCCAAAAAAAAACTAATAATAATTTTTATTATGCATTTCTCACCCCTTACGTTAGAAAGAAAACCATTGGAGTAGGCATCTCATCATTAATCCATTTATCATATATCCATAGTTCATAAATGTTGAAAAAATTATCAAATAGTGTAGCCATGTCATCATTTGCAACATTATTATTACGAATTGCATGAGACATTCATACATCATTTCACTCATATTGTCATCCTAGTCCAAATGCTTAATTTCTCCATACATGCATCATTTCTAAATAAAAAGGAAAAATCACTATGCATTCATAATAAAATAAAATCATTCTTACGTATCGCATTATCATTTCACTACCATACATCTCATCATCTTTAAAATAACAAAAATGTCATTTTTTATTTTTCCATTGTATCCTAGTTGCATCATCTCCCATACCCATACACCAAATAATACATCACCTTGCTATTATAAAATTTATGTCCGTCTTTTTTTACTAAAATGCATCACACAAAAAACAAAAACAAAAGTCATTTATTCCTATCCATCTCAAATGCATCAGTCCTTCAACATGCGTCAAAACAAAAATTATAAATTTCTTCATTATTGCATCATTCATCATCCAATAGTTTTTTTTGGTTAGCATCTTATTCTAGTTAAAACGTAAAAACATAAAAAAGATCATACACTTGTCTAAGGTATCATTACGCATTTCATTCATATGCATTGTTGTCCATGTACAGCAACACTCGTATGTTCATGCATTATATTATAAAAAAAACTCATGAAAATATTTTTTTGTTTTGTGGAAACACTGTTTGATGAGAAACAATAAATGCTTGCAAAATATATTTGAATTGATTCTTCTCCCTTAGAAAAAGTTCTCACATCCTTTGAGTAAATACCTAACTTGATTCACCAACATCAAGTTCTTCACTCTTCATCCCATACACATCCGCTCTACGCCTATTACATTTGTGGAAACCATCCACCCACTTAACCACCATGTAATCACCTTCATGAGATCCGTCCTTCTAACCCCGGTGTTATTCTCTTAAAAGACATTCACCAATCACTCACCTACCATCAAACTCACTTCGCATTGACTCAACCACTTCAACCCTTCCCCCTGTAGGCTTGACCCTTAGCCTCAAAGGCGTGTCTCACCAAAGGCATCAGCCAACATATGTCTCACCCTCATGTGATGAAAGACCCAAATGTCTACTTTGTTAACTTATGTGGTCTTGTCAATTAAGATTGTTCTATTTTAACCGGTGTCAACTCTCTGAGGCATTTTTCAAAATAAACTAACATGACATGTGTGTTTGCTCTTGTTTGAGTCAGTTATACTATCCCCATCTTTCCGTTTAACATTATCTTTCATTTTCAAAACCAGATCCAACCATCCATAAAATGCCTAGTCCCCCATAAGAGTATTTCATTCACTATCCCCCAGTGATGAAATTTCACTAATAACAGTTTGAAAGCTCCATTCTGGGACAGAGTAATGATCACTAAGATTTTCTGCTAGCATTCTAAACACTCGTGCAAGTCCTTTGAGTTAAAAAACAAAAGAGAAATCCAAAAAAGAAAAGCCCGTTAGGTTGAAAACTCATAAGAGCAACCCAAGCAAAAATTAGGACATAAGAAAAGGAGAAATGCAAATATATTAAAATGAAGTTTTGTCCAATAGTTACAATTTCAAGAAAATAAGCAATCATGATTTGAAGTGAAGTTTGACCATTTTCCTATCCAAAAAAATCCAAAAAAGAGAAATACCCTTTGCTACCCACTTTGAGCCAAAAATCAAAAAATCTTTCAATCACCTTAGACAAGGATCAATCTCATATCTAACGACGATGTACCCCTTTTATCAGCTTACTCTTCTCAAAAGAAAGAAAAAGAAAAATAATAAAGAAAAAAGGAAAGTGAAATTCAAAAACAGAGGATTGAAAAACTCCTCGAAAAAGAAAAAACAAAAGCGGTAGAAATTGAGAGTTGATATTTCACACCATCAAACGCATAAAAGATCCTTGTCTGAAATAAACCCTCAAACACGTCCTTTGGCCTAAATATCCTATCCTCCATAAACCCTTGGCCGCGTTACAACCCTAAATAGGTTCATTCTACCATGAAGCATATAAAAGATTCTTTATCTCAACCAAACCCCAAACACTTCTTTGGGCCTAATAATCACTTCATAAATCATTAACCGTTAGCCACATTACAATCCTAAGGTCCATTCTGATCAATGACTGGTTTCTTCCTTTTTAAAGTTTTAACTTTAGGACCAAATAATCAAAATGATTTGTTTGCTCACAAAAGTTACGAAAAAGAAAAAAGAAAAACTTAAAAGGGTTTGCATGCTTGAAGTTCATCAAGAGAAAATAAAAAGAAACCATTATTCTGACTTCGCACCTTGTCACGACCTATACCCTTAGGTGTCGTTGTCCTCCTTAGACAAAGACAAATTATTTTCTCTCCACTTTTTGAAGTCAAAATTGGGGCAGTCAAACATTTCTTACCTTGGGGTAAGCTTATCTCCCATAGACTTGAGCCAATAACCTCATCCTTCACTCCACTCACGTGTCACACTTGTCCATACCCTACATTTCTTGAACCCTGAGTCAACTGGCACATTCATTTGCATTCACATTGTTTTTCATATTTATTAAACAAATGCTTCAAAGAGAGAGCACACGTCATGACATGGTATTGATAATTCCTCCAAGTTAACATCTTAGACTTGAAAGCTTAGCCATCATGAATCGTCATAACCAAATGAAACCCATTTGAACAAGCCTATAAATGCACATCACAATCTCCAAAAATGACAGTAATGCATTGTTCCAAGCCATAGTCTTCAAGGATGACAGCCTCGAGCTTACCAGAGTTTGACTTCAATCCATCAAAAATGTTCTTCCAATGAATGACCAATTCAAAATATTCAACTCACTGTTTCTTGCATCAAAAGTTTTGTTTCCCATCAAACATTATTGTATCCTTACACGAAAAAATATATGCAAAAATACTTGTTGTCACCAACAAATTATTCTAGAATTGAACCATGCATTCACATTCTACTTATTTTTGTTTACACAACTTATTAGCTTTCGGGTCTTGCTTCTTTCGTATTACGCATTACATATGCATACATGCATGCCTACATATAACATTTATTGCTTCGATAAAAGTGCCAAAATGTCGGCTTCATCATTACCAAAAATCTGTCTACATCCCAATCACGTATCATATCACCGCACCATGCATTTATACACTTTCTTTTATTCACCATTGCATTTGCATCAAAGCATTACATTTCCATCATATTCAATATTCGCATTTCATGCACTCATTATATACTAAGAAAAAAGCCAAAAAAGAGTCAAAAGAGAAGAAAAGAACCAAAAACAAAAAAAGAGAAAGAATTCCACATTGCATTCATTACCCCCACCAAAGTATAAATCATTCCATCATGCAACCATGCATCTACCATAGCACTTGCATCTAAGCATTACAATTGAATTCATATTTGCATCCGCATACACGGTTTATCAACTTTAGCATCCATTATCACCCACATCTCATTCGCTACCCCAACAAACATCAATCATTGCACGTGCACACATTACATGCACGCATACACCATTCATCGCATCCTTAGACGCGCTCAAATATAGATAGTTTTTATCTGCCGAGGTAGATTTAAATTGTATTGTTACCACTGAGTCTAGCACCAGTCCTTTAAACCCCCCAGCGGTTCCTCAGAGCCCCAACGCTCCTTCAGACCTCCATTGGTCCATCAATTCAGATCGCACGTCGTGTTATCGAGCAACTGACGGATCATCCGACCCCAGGTCCTTCAGACTAGCTGTGTCAGCCTAAGACACAGTGGACGTCCTTCGAGGTGAGCAAGTCAGGTCAACGACCTGATCTTGACCCCCATGGCCGCTTGAAAAAGGCCACCCCAAGCAGACCGTTTTACTAGTACCATTGCTAGTTTGCGCTCCATCAGACAATCTTGGTCCATCAAGGCCCAGGCAGCCCCTCAGACCTCGTCGGTCCTTCAGTTAACTCCAGTCAATGCGCCAAGCATCGATTGCGAATTAGACCTTCAGAGCCCCAGTATTCCTTCAGAGCCCCAGTGCTCCTTTTGATTCTCAGTGATCCTTCAGACCCCGGTAGTCCTTCAGAGCCCATGGCTCCTTCAGATCTCCAGATCCCAAGTGATCCTTACATACTGTTGTTTTAAGTCGAACGAGTTTTTCATGAATTTTTCGAAAAATATCATAGTCATGACAAAATTAGTGTCCTTTTATCTGTATTTCTATTTTACTCGAAAAATTGGGAAGCCCTTCATATTTTCTAGTAAATATAAATAAAAAGGGGCAGCTGTTGTACCCTAATTTTGTCCGACTAATTGAAAAATCCAAAAAAAAGTTTTTTTTTTCCATTCTCGTCGTGCCACGTACAGTTTTAATCGGGCGCATGTCTTTAACACTCAGCGTGCAATGCTTGTTTTGATGCTCATAGTTATTAGATTAGTTTATTATTGTTGGTACAAAGATATACAAAAAATAATAATTGAAAGTATAATAAACTTGTTGGAGCTGAATAGCCAGAGTCCTTTTTATTACATGATCATCTTTTACACATATAGTCAAAAAAACAAATAGTAGAAATTTTTAAAACAATTCAAAAAGAGAGAGAGGGGGCGCAGCTTGCTGCCCTAGCTCAACCATATTGGGATTGGTCCAATATGCTTTTTCCCTTCCTTTTGGCTTTTCCCATTTCAAGCAAAATAGTGTTGTCCTTTCCTTATTCAAATGACTGTCCTTCCCAGCTCCCCTGACTGTCCTTTTTGCGCCACCCATTGCCAGTTGCTGTCCTTCCCAGCACCCCACTACCTAGCTGCTGTCCTTTTGATTCCTCAGCACCTCGCTTCCATCACACCAATTTGCCTATAAATATCAAACAGAAATGCACATAGACAGGGAGAAAGAAAAAGGAAACGAATGTTAGAAACAAAAACAGTAATAAGTGAGAGAAATGTAGAGCAGAAGAGCCATCACTGCTGCCCTCAGTTTTCTCTCTCTCCACAACTTCCACCATATCTCCACCACAAACCACAGCCACTGCCTTCACCCATCCTCACTCACTCCATAACATTCCTGCCCCTCTCCATTCTAAGAAAACACAGCCACCAAACGCCACAACAACCATGAGTAGACCTCCAACCTTAAAGCCTCCACCGTTGTCGCCGTGAGCCACCGAACCACCGCCGTTGATGCCGCCGTGACCTCCGACGAGCACCACTACCACCGGCGTTCTACCACTGTCACCACCGTCCCCTCTCCTTCTCGTTTTTTAACCTCCATAGCCACACACCAAACCAACAACATCCCAGTACCAGTAGAAACAAAAAATCCAAAAACAAAGTCAAAAATCAAGAGAAGAAGTCTGAGAGGAAGGGAAGAACGGTTCTGATATAAACACAAATAATAGGAGAGCAAAAAATAGGCAGCAATGTAGAGACATAGAGAGTTTTCAGCTGATAGGCCGCAAGTGCACGGGCTTATCGCGTAATAGAAAGTATCGGTCCACAGGGAGTAAAATGTGATTACTAATCTAGTTTTGATGTTGATCAGCTGAAAACGAATAGTTTTATAAGAAGAGGTGATTTGTTGATTAAAATTTAAGATAAAAAAAGCGCATTGGGATTATGGTCTAATCTCAATGACGGAATTTAAAACAACCCCTTAACTATCCTCTATCTTATATTGAAATTCGTTTTTTAAGGACAAGGTATTTTCTTTGGTGTAATTCAGGTTTCCTTTCGGAATACAAGAACGTGTCTCGAAACAATGACCAAGCCTATTCTCATGGTTGATCATTGCAGAGACCCATTAAGCGCAACCTTATTGTCCCAAGGCTATCAAGGCTATTCTCATGCTTTGATGTGCCTTGTCTAATTCCATTTGTCCCAATATCAAAATTCACCTCTCGCTACTTCGTTTGATATTTGTTTTATAAAATTAGTACGATGGAATTAGATTAAAAATCAAATTTTAATAAGATAGAGTTTAGTCTTGGAATTGTTTAGGGACCCATCATTGGATTGTTTCCCACAATCCCAAGACTAAAGAAGTCTACTCACACATGATCATAGTAGACAGGGGAGTAGAAGAGAATGACATAAAAGATAAATGACAAGAAAGATAATTGACGGAAATGTAAACTGCGGAATTGTAAATGACAGAATGTAAATGACTTGAAATGTAAATGGCAAAAAGTAAAGTGCAGAATATAAAGGTGCTGGAAAATAAAGAACATAAAGTAAAGTTGCAAAAACTAATTTCTTGTAGTAAAATTCGCATAATAGCCATAAAGATCCGTTAAGAAGAGGAAAGGATCAGCTTTGTAACTGATTTCTGAGTTGCTGAAACGTTGCACGGGTCGTGCTATATTCAGCACGGGTCGTGCTACTTTTTCTGCCTTTAAAACTCCTTGGCGCCTTGGCTACGCACGGGTCGTGCTATAAGCAGCACGGGACGTGCCGCTTTCTCTGGTACTTGGCGCTATTTATTTCTTGCTTGACACCGTTTTTATTCTCTTTTGATCTTTGGCCTTTTTGCATGCAAAATTCCTTCTTTCCTCATTGCAATCCCTGAAAGCAAAAACTAACATCTTGTAGTAAAATACCTCAATAATAGAACTAAATTTCCACAATCTCTATTCAAATTAAACACTAAAAACACTCTATTTTAGGACTTATCAAACACTCCCATGCTTAAACCTTTGCTTGTCCTCAAGCAAAACTATGAGACTCATTAGACCAATTTTGGAAAAAAAAATTAAATTCATACAAAAACCTGAAGTGAACCGGAGGTAAATTTCATCACTTCTTCTTTGGTTTGGGACTTACTACTTGGGCTTTTGTGAATTAAGAGGCAAGTTTTTGAGTTATCGGTACATTAGAAAAGATATCAATGTCAGCATAGAACCAGTTCCCTAACATTCTCAAGCTTGGGTCTTCCATTCACCAGACCAGGTCTCAAAGGAGGGTCTTTATACGCTGGGCATTCAATCTGGTTTTTCTTTTTATTTGATTTCACAAGTAGGCCAACCACTTTTTAAATTTTGATTTTTTCAATTGGTCAGCTCATTTTGTTTGATGTACTAATTTGTTTTTCTTTTCTTTTTCTCTTTTTGTTCATGATACCCTAACTCAGACATTTTTCTCCAGTAACCTCGCATCCGGTGAATGTCACCAAGAAAACTGGATTACTAGTTTCTTTTCAATCCTCCTAATAGTGCTAATAACCAAAAACCAATCTCAAGAATGTGTGTGAAAACCCAAGAAGTAATAAGCAGTAACAAACATTTATATTATTTTCACAAGCCAGTTCACCTAGATGAATGCTATGAAACTCAAAAATTAATCCAAAAGAGGCTTTTTAAAACAGAACATGCTTTTAGGAATTTCACAAAGACTTGTAGCAATGAGAGATGATATTCATTAAAAACAAACTAGACTTAAAACAAGAAAAAAAAGTAAAACGGGCAAGATACCCCCCATGCTTGGACTAAACATTGTCCTCAATGATTTGCAATAAAAAACAACATGAGTCATTTTCCTCCCCATGCTTAGGACTTATCATCAGCCACAATCCAATAAGTCATTTTCCTCATCTACAATAAGTCATTTTCCTCATCTACACCCATAAATTCATTCTCAACTCCCTCAAACTAACAATAACAAGAACAGACAGTATCCTTTCAAGATGGAAAAATCAGAAACAAAAAACCAGAGAGTTGTGAGAAGAAGAAGAGTAAAACCATAAGACGTTCTCTCTCCACCATCGCACCACCGCGTTCTTTCTCTCTCCTCACCATCGGCCACCATCGTTCATTGCACAACCCACCACCCTCTCTCACTTCGTACACCACCAACCACTCTCTCATTTCGCAACAACACCCTCCTCTCCATCGCGAACCACCGCGTCATCCACCGTGAACCACCGCGTCCTCCACCTCACCACCATAAAAACGAAAACAACCAAAAAGAGAAGAGAAGAAGAAAATCGAACATCACCATTACCACCCTCTTCTCTCTTCTCAATCTAGTAGCCCTCCCTCTCTATTTAGATTTCACTCTTTCCCTTTCTTCTTCACTTTCTCTCTCCTGCGAAATTTTCTCTCTCCCCCCAAAAAATGTTGAAACGGCGCCGGTGGAAGAGAATGAGAAAAATTAGGGTTTTGTTGTTTCCTCTTATATTTTCTTTATTTACTTATGTATTTATCTTTTAAATTAAAAGGATCAGACGGTTATTTACACCTCATTGTTTCAATGTTACAACCCGCTATTTTCATACCATCAGACTGTTATTCGCAAGCGGATAGAGTATGATAGTGAGTAGTTAACGATGTGAAAGAGAGAGAGATAGAGAGAAAGAGAGAAATAACAATGAAACATGAATACGAGTTACGACACAAGCTATACGTTGTTTAGAAGAGGCAGACTCCACATCCAAAGATGATGCATGGTCAATAATCTACTACTCATTTTATCGGGTTTAGATCATCTCTTTTCAACTACTTTCCATCTCCATCTATACTCGCTATACACGTCAAAAAAAAAACTATGCTCGCTATCTCTCATAAATTCTTCTCCTTTCTCCTAGCTACTTTTTTCTTTCCTTCTTCTATGTATTGTTTTATGTATTTTATACTATCTAAATTGCGATCTAAATCACATATAACATGTTTGTTAATTTAGTTGGAAAGGTTCTCAAATCACGTTTAAGGAAAAACTAGAACCATGTGCCGAGATGTACTCCTTAAATATTGGGTCAAATATGGTGGACCATTCTAAAAAATGGACTTGTTGCTAAACCTGGTCCAATTAATTAATGGACTTGTACGGAACAAAACTGATTTTTTTTAATCTTATTCAGAAAAAAAAAATTGATATTGAATATGATATAATGATAATTTTATTCTATCTGTTCCACTCAATTTAATTTATTAAGGTATTACTATTCATTTTATTTGGTATAGAGGTTTCGACCCACTCTAGTACTATCCAAGGAAAATGGTCATGACTTAGAGCTCAATAAAGAAGTAAGTAAAGTCTGATTCTAAGTTATTTCATCGCCAGTGATAGAACTCAAATATTAGTTAAATTTATCTCTTTACATGAAGCGTGTTAACCATATTCAATCTAAGGATGAAATGCAATAGGACACGGACAGAGAGTACTTGTATCCCCTGCCCACAAATTTTCCTCCGTCTCCACATATTCCTATGGGGACCCTAAAACTTCATAAAAAGTTAATCATGTTGAAAATGTTACTAAAGTAAGAAAATCTTAAATTAAAGTTATAACAAGTTCAAATTTGAATAGTGATACAAACACAATATTCAATAAACATTACAATGAGCACTTAAACAATATTCAATAAACAGTACCCTCAAACCTTAGTTTATCATTTTCCTATTTTTGTTACGTATCGGAAAGTATCCGGTGCGTGTCGGTATCGGATATGTATCTGTATCATGTGAATCTGGTGTTTTTTTTTACAACATGTGAATCTGGTGTTGAAAACCCCAAACCAAACGACAAATAATACAATAGGGTGGTGGGACCATGATCAAGCATAAAATATATTTTTTTTGACAACAATATATATATATATATATATATAAAATAAAAAAAAATAAAAAAAATTAATAGTAGTTGTTAAAATTAGATACATTACCATTTTTTTTTGGTTTTACCCAGGGTGACCACCGCAGTGACTAATCCCCTCGCTGAATTGTAGGTGTCTCGAGGGGCAGGACAGTTGGCCCAGAGTTTTAACGCTGCTCTGTACCCAAGGTGGGGATCGAAACCCCGACTATTGGTTAAGGGAAGATCAACCCCAACCGCTGAACTCCACGCTCTGGGTTAGATACATTACCATCTATGAACCCGGATACGGGATACGACACGATACAGACACGAGGATATGGCAAAATTCTGAAAATCAAGATACGACACGGCTGGGATACTTTAATAAAAAATTAAATTAAAATTTAAATATATAAAAACATAACAGAAAAATAAAATAGAATAGAAACACAAATAGAAAAAACAAAGATGAAAAACAGAAATATTGCATTTTATAGATATGAAAAAAACCTGCCAAAATAGATAAAAAAAATCACACAGAAAATATATGGATGAAAGGAAGAGGACAACTGACACACCTATGTATGAGTGACTAGTCATAAAAAGTAAGGGTGGACAAGTAACTTAGACCACCCGAAATCGTATAATCTGAATAGTTAGTGGCAGAAATAGACGACTTTTAATAGACTAAGATATTTATATTAGTACGTAGTTGCTCAATAAAATATAAGCATATCATTAGTCAATATATGATCATCACATTGTAGAAATAAATACTTGTGATCATATCAAGTAGAGATAGTTACGTATACTTATCCCACCTATATCACAATGTATCTTTTTTCAATTATTGTGTTACAAAAAAACATATAATTTTGTCTTTTAGTTATTGATGTATTAAAATGTATCATATATGAGTGACAATCATGTGCTTAGTTGGTAAGATGTATTGAAAATGTATCTGAGAAGTATCATTAGTTGGTAAGAAGTATCAAATATGTATCTGAAAAGTATCAAGTCAAATATATTTTTTAAAAAATTAAAAAATTATTGGATATTCTTTAGGTACGTATCGGAAAGTATCTGATGCGTGTCAGTATCGGATACGTATCTGACACTGGTACGTCTCTATTTTTAGATTACCACATATATAATACTCACTAAAAATAGATACAAAAATAATCTAGCTAGATCGTATGCAATCCATTACTAAGGGATGATATGAGGGATAACTTTGTTTGGATTTCATTTCAACATTTCAAGTTTGAGTCTTAAGTATGTCAAAAATTCTATTTGGAGGAGAGAACTAGCAAAGCCGAATACACATGATTAAGTTGTTCCCCGGTGTAGCAAAGTCAATGCATATAAATACCAATTAACTAGAGAAAAAAATCTTATGCAATAATGTATGACGTTTGAGCTGATCTAACGACTTTGCTGTTCGTAGTTCATTGCATCGTTCAATAAGCCCATTGAGTTTTGTTGGTTATCGTATCCTGATCTTCTCCATATTAAAAAGGGACACAATAATGTTATTTTTTGAGAATTATATTTTGAATACACTCTTTTTTCAATAATCACTTCAAAAGTAAGTACCACTTAATAAGTAATGAGACACAGTGATCTAGTGAGATCCTCCCATATTTCACCAAATTAAATCATGAATAGATTGTTGCAGAATATATTATAATAATAATAATAATTATTATTATTATTATTATTATTATTATTATTATTATTATTAGCACGTGGGGATTAGTCACCGCCCCTCGAGGCACCTACAATTCAGTAAGGGGATTAGTCACTGCCGTCGGCGGTGGTTACTCTGAGTAAAACCAAAAAAAATTATTATCACGTGGGGACCATTCCAATCCTCAAACAGAAACGTTGACGTCGCGTGCCGAATAGGCTCACCAATCACATGGCCGCTCTCGCTCGCTATGCGAACATGGCCACATGTTTTCTTCCACTTCACTTTCTTTTATTCTTCTCTCTCCATCTTTTTCTTAACCATGTGCCATTTCTTTATTTCCACTCATTTTTCTAACATAGGTCAAAAACAAAATTCACATCTTACATTGTACTATTAATTATAATCTCAAGAAATTTATTATGAATTATGAATTATTTCATATTTTTTCCTAATAAAATGATAATTGGATTAATTATTTCATATTTTGTATTTTGATATGTTATTATTACATAATTTATTCTAAATTTTATGATGTAGTGATTTATATTAAATTTTTGCTTTCTTTGTATCTACCTATTTTGGTCCCAACTCATCACTCTTCTAGTCGTCACCTACCCTCCACTTTTCTTTTCTTACTTTAATTTGGTAACAACCCCCTCCCCCCGTACAAAACTTGTGCCTATCCAAAAACCTTTTTGAAGAAATGAGAAAAATTAATATGGTATTTCAGTCACGAGTTTTTCTTATGGTGTGTTTTTTAAGAGGAGTTTGAAGAGATAAATATGTGAGAATATAAATAATCTATTAATTTTTTCTTATGGTATTAATTTTTTTAAACTCAATTAAGTAATTTATTAAATTACATAATTAATTTAGTATTTTGGGGAATATAAATAATTATTAACTCAAACTATTTTAAGTAAACTTCATGATGGTGGATTATATTTTTGATTTTCTGAGATTGTTTTATTGAAGAATTTGATTTTGTATTACATTCGGTTTTGAAAGGGTTAACGGGAGACCCCCTCCCTCCCACCATAATTTAATCGCCTCTTTTTTCGTAAGAAAACTCTAGCCATCTCTCTTAACATTCTCTCTACTTCTCTCTTCCTTCTTGCTTACCTATCAGAGAGGGGTGGTTTGGGTTAGAACTTTGGTCTGGAATCACACCATCTATATTGTTTTTTTCTCTTATTTTGATCTAAATATATGGTTTCCACACATATTTAGCTTTTATTTCGTATTTTCCTTGATTTCATCGTCTAATCGCGACATTATTGTTGTTTGTCGTCTTGGTGCGACATTTTTGATTATTTGTCTTGTTGCAGTGTTCGTTTGGTTCAGATCGACAAATTAACTTCGATCTAGTGATTTCCTGTCTTGTTACAGATCCGGAGATATGAGTATTTTGGTCACTTTTATTTTGACATTTGTAGGCATTTTACCATTTTATGCTATCAACTTGAGAGTCAGATCGATCCCATCCTCAAGTATATTCGGGACGGAGAAGAATCACATGACTCGAAAGAAGCCGCCCTAACGAGAAGAAGAGCGTCGTCCTACTCGGTCGTCGAAGGGAAGCTCTTCCGTAGGGGATACTCCATGCCACTCTTGAAATGTCTAGCACCTGACGAAACCGATTATGTTCTGCGAGAAATAGACGAAGGCATATGCAGACACCACCTGAGTGGCCCCTCGCTTGCCAAAAAAGCACTCAGGGCAGGATACTATTGGCCCACTATGGACGAAGACGCGAGCTAGTCAAGTAATTCGATAAGTGCCAACGACACACTGACGACCACATCGCATCTCCTACTGAGCTGAATAGCATGACCCCCCCAATGGCTGTTTGCATGGTGGGGGATCGACCTGCTAGGACTGTTCCCAGTGGCCCCCGACCAGTTAAAATACCTGATAGTTGCGGTAGACTACTTCACAAAATGGATAGAGGCAGAACCCTTGGCAACCATCACCTCCAGAAATTGGATGCAGTTCTTCAAGAAGAATATCCTGGTACGGTTTGGCGTACCGGAGGTCGTAATTACAGACAATGGGACGCAGTTCACCGACAAGGGATTCAGGAAGATAATGACCGACCTCGGAGTTAAGCAATGCTTCACCTCAGTAGAACACCCTCAGACTAACGGTCAAGCTGAGGCCGCGAATATGGTGATTCTCCGCAGGTTGAGAAGGCGGCTTGACGAGGCGAAGGGAAATTGTGCTGAAGAATTGCCATACGTTCTGTGGGAGTGCCAAACGACCCTGCATTCCTCTGCGGAAGAGCCCCCGTTCAAGATGGTATACGGCACTGAGGCGGTCATCCCTGTTGAAATCGGGGAACTAAAGTGGAGAACCGCAATTCCCAAAGCGACACAAGATAATGACCAGGCCATCCGGGAGAAGTTTGACCTCGTTGAAGAGCTTCGAACTCAGGCCTCTTTGCGGGAGACCCTGATCAAGCAAAAAATGGCAACCAGGTACAATGCCAAAGTCGTCCCAAGAGAATTCGCTGTCGGCCAACTCGTCCTCCGTCGAGCCGATGTTGGTCAGAAAAATGCAGCACAAGGAAACCTCGCCCCCAACTAGGAGGGCCCCTATCGCATCATTTCGAAGATTGGAAAGGGCGCTTACTAGCCAAAACGATGGGTGGAAGGGCGGTTCCTCGAACTTGAAACGCCACGAAACTAAGGAGATATTATAGCTAAAAGATGTAATTGATTGCTTGCAAGAAATACAAAACCGGGTCCGGGGCTTTTTTCCCTACGAGGTTTTTTAACGAGGCTCGCCTGTCCGTCGTTAATAAGACGAGGCATTAACGTACAAAATGATTTCGAAACTTTTCTTTGACTAGGTATTCGCAAAGAGCGGGCTAAGATTGAGCCCTTGCCGACGATAAACCTATGAGGCGAGTTAAGTCTGAGCCGAGTCTCGGTAAACTGCCTACTAGGTCAGGTTGTGGGTTGACCCACAAAGCATCTAGAAGCGACCACAAGAGTGAGTCGCCCCCTACGAGCGAGTTCAATCTGGACCGAGATCCGGTAAACTGTTCGTAGTGGGCAAAAAGAAACAATAAGGCTGCGAAACGGCCGCGAGAATAATGCAGGCTCACAAAATTAAAACCTGAAAGCAGAATTAACATACTTAATCGAAAACCGCAATCAAACTTTCAAGATAAAAACCTGGATAAGGTCGGGCTCCGTCGAAACACGACCGCGTGGTCGTTCGAACATAGCATTTCTCAAAGTCCCACGCGTACAAACCACGTGCGCACAAAACGAGTGGCCGCCTTCGAACAGGGCAGGTGGGTGGTTCGTGCGACTTGGTCATTAAATGCCCAAGACCGAGACTTCAATCCTAAACCGCCCTTTGGGCGACTTCGACTTGGGGGCAACTGTTCTGGACTGGGCCGACGGCCCAATCCACAAGGAAGGCTAAACCAATCCAGGGCACTGTAGCGCGTAGCGCTCCTAAACGAGTTGGGAGCAGCTCAACGGCTGAGATCGAGCCGGTTGATCCTACGACTAGGGAGCTTCATCGAACTCTATAAATAGGGGTCAATCCCCCGCGGAAAGGTATTTTTTCATCCCATCTCTTATTTACTGCTTTGACTTCTTTCTCCCTAACTTGGGCGTCAGAGTGTCTTTGCAGGTACACCCACCATGAGCTCTGTTCGCGACGTCACTGCCCGACAGAACGACCAAGCAACATACCCTCCTACCCTTGGATGATCAAGGTACGGATCAAATTCTGTTGGGTATGCGGGTTTGGGCACCTCTTGTTTCGTTATCAATGAATCATTACTTGTCAAAAAAATTATAAATGGATGTTTCTTTATAAAAAATGTAGTATTTCATGTGTCAAAATAAAATGTAAGTATTTGTCGTCTAGGCTGGCAGGCTGGCACAGCCCACAGACAAGAAAATCTATCAACTCGTCTCGTGAAACGTGTACCCACTAAAATAGAAAAAAATTAATTAAATAAAAGAGATAATTAATAGACAAACATGTGCGTGCATAGTCAAAATATGTTTTACTTGAAACGTTTTTTAAATAATTGGGGCACCGTAACCACGTGTCGCTTGGAGCATCACTATACTCATTTTTTTAGTCGTCCAAATACCATCTAGCTAACTCTCTTTTTTTTGACCAATCCATCTAGCTAATTCTCTAAAATTTTATATTTTAATAGGATAACTTATTTTATGTTACTAAATAATTTGAACAAAAAAATATTTTAAGAAACGAACGTGAGTTGGGTTCATCTTTAATTAAAGAATGTTTTCAGAGATTGGATCATACAAATGCTAAGTAGTAGAGACTCAACTAATTAGACCAATGAGTCAAAATATATGATCTGATAAAAAAAGTGTAGATATGAATTATACATAGAGAGAAAGCTCTTTCTACGGTTGCTGTTGCAACAGGCAAAACTAGTGTCAGCTTCAAAAGAAGATAAACCTCTAGATACACATTATGTCTTCCATTTTCAACCAACATCTCTGAAAGTTGTTGGAATCCTTTCAATGAAGCAAATTGAACATTCCTACGCATATCGACGATGTAACAGTCTAGTTGATCATTAAGCACCGCTAACTTAAATGGAGAGAACTCATCTGGATAAAAACTTGCAAATTCCAACAACTTTGCCTTATCAAAAGCAGAGAACAATTTAGATGGATCCAAAGAAGTCAAGCAAAGGAACAATTGAGTATTGTGTGAGTATATAGCTTAATTAGTATGGTTAGAACTAGAGTTAGATATGTAACTAGACAAGTTAGATATGTAACTAGATATGTAACTAACTCAATCCTTGAGCACCTCATATATATATAAGGTCTCCATTTGTAATCAGTTCAAGATTCAAGAATCAATTTTCATTATTCATATTTTCTGTTACTTCATCATGGTATCCAGAGCGGGTTGATCCTCCTTTTCCATTCCTTTTTTTTCCTCTTTCGCCAAATGGCTTCCATCAACAATCAACCGCCGCCGCCACCACCTCATTCGGGTGGTGCTCCGGTTTCAGATCTACACTCAACGCCGCGCTCTGACGCGAGCACAGGTAGCACCACTGCACCAGAGATCAAGGAATTCCGTCACAAAATCACGGAAAAACTTCACGAAGAGAACTTTGTCCTATGGCGACAACAAGTAGAACCGGTGATCAAAGCACACTGTCTTCACCACTTCCTAGTCTCTCCTCGCATTCCTCCGCAACTTCTCAACGAACAGGACATGGCGCTCGCACAAGAAAATCCTGCGTACCAGCTTTGGGAAGCACAGGACCAGATGTTGCTTTCATGGTTGCAAACCACTCTTTCCACCGGTATTCAAGCTCGTGTTGTTGGCTGCGTTCTCTCGTTTGAACTCTGGGAGAAGATCTTCGCCTATTTTCAGAAATTAGGTCGAACAAAGGTTCGCCAATTGAGAACTGAACTACGCACACTGACGCTTGAAAATCGCACGGTCAAGGAGTATCTTGCTAAGGTTAAATCCCTAGTTGATTCGCTTGCTTCAATCGGCGATTCCGTCTCTTCTCGTGATCACCTTGACGCGATCCTCGATGGCTTACCACAGGCGTACGATCCGATCATTTCTATTATTGAGAGTCGCTTTGACGACGATGTGTCTGTTGAAGAAGCTGAAGCGCTTCTGCTTGGCCAAGAAATTCGTCTACAAAGGTATCGCAAACAGAGTTCAACAGATTCCGCCACACTGCTGTTAACGCAAACTCAAACTCAAACTCAACAACAGTCTGCGCCTCACAACTCTGATGTGCCTGCCACAGCGGATAACTCCTCTGATTCCAACGCTCAACAACCTCAGGGGTTTGGCTACCGTGGTCGTGGCCGTGGCAGAGGTCGTGGTCGTGGTGGACGTGGTCAGATACAGTCTCAAGTCTGTAATCGTTTTGGTCATTCTGCTGCCAATTGCAACCACAGGTTCAATCAGAATTATAATCCCAATGTGCCTCAACAAAACTACAATCCCTACTCCTATGTAAAACCTCAAGCTCCACCCATGGCCCAACCTAACCAATGGCAATCACCTGCTCCATTTCAGTCACAAGCTGCACCAGCCAATGCTCTAATGGTCAACACACCTATGGTTAACACTCTTCAGAATCAGAACCCTAGCTTCTATGGAGACACTGCAGCATCCCTTCACGTCACCAACAATGGCCAGAACATCCAGCACCCGCAATTCACGCTTGACACTCCAAGCCAAGTATTTGTGGGAAATGGACAAGGTCTGCCAGTTCTCTCATCTGGTTCTACCTCCTTTAACTCTCCCTTTAATCCAAATTTCAAGTTTCATTTGCATAATTTGCTGCATGTACCTGGCATTACAAAAAATCTCATAAGCATTCACAAATTTCTGCGTGATAATCCTGTTTTCATTGAGTTCCATCTAAATGAGTGTCTTGTCAAATCCCAGGCTACACGTGAAGTGCTTCTGCATGGACGTGCTGGCCCAGATGGTCTCTATGAGTTCAAAGATCTGCTCTCCCCAGCCACCGGCACTGCCAAGCCTGCCTCCACTGTCAATTCTAGTACACATTCTGTTCATCCTTCTGTAAATAGTACCACTACACATTCCTCTGTAAACAACACTTTACATGCTTGGCATTTACGTTTAGGTCACCCTCATTTCAATACTTTGAGACATGTTTTTAATCTTTGTAATATGCCAATGCCTAATAAAGATACTTCTTTGTTTTGTGATGCTTGTTGTGCTGGTAAATCACATAGATTACCTAGCTCACCATCTGACACTGTCTATCACGCACCACTTGAGTTAGTATATAGTGACCTTTGGGGGCCATCCCCAATGGCTTCCTCCACTGGTTTCTATTACTACATCACCTTTGTTGATGCCTATTCACGTTTCACTTGGCTATATCTTCTCAAAAATAAATCAGAAACGTTTGACATTTTCAAACAATTCAAGGCTATGGCAGAATTACAATTTAACACTAAACTAAAAGCAGTTCAAACTGATTGGGGAGGGGAATTCAGACCGTTGTCTAAGTACCTTGCTGACCTAGGTGTCATTCATAGGCTTATTTGTCCTCACACACACCACCAAAATGGTGTTGTGGAGAGGAAGCATAGGCATGTAGTTGAACTAGGTCTCACACTTCTATTTCAAGCTAGATTGCCTCTTTCATTTTGGGACCATGCATTTGCCACAACTGTTCATCTTATAAACAGGTTGCCTACAACTTCCCTTAATGGTGGTGTTCCCTTCCAGGTCCTCTATGGTCAACTACCCAACTACTCATCCCTAAGAGCCTCTGGATGTAGTTGCTTTCCGTGTCTAAAACCTTACAATGCCCACAAACTTGATTTCCGGTCTCATGAGTGTGTCTATAAATGCCTGTCTCCTAATGGTCGCATCTATGTCTCTAAAGATGTTATCTTTAATGAGCATAAAGTTCCCTACAAAGAGCTCTTTGAGTCTCCTTCACCAACCACATCCAAACACTCTTCAGACACCTCTCAGCCTACCTCCACCATACCAATAATGCCTCCACCATCTCAGCTCAGCCACCAAACAAAACCAAACTCCACCCCACCTTCCCCCTCTATCTCATCTAACACTACTACCCCTCATTCCCCACCTACCTCCCCCTCACAGTCTCACTCACCAGCTGGTTCTCCCCCCTTCACAGCACCAACTACTAGCACAACCGTATCTGCTCCTCCCTCTGCACCAACCAATCCACCACTGACACATACACATCCTATGCAAACCAGGGCCAAGAGTGGCATTGTCAAACCCAAACTTCACCCCACTCTTCTCCTAACTCACATTGAACCAAAAAGTGTGAAAACTGCCTTACAACAGCCAGCTTGGCAGTCTGCAATGCAAGCTGAGTATACAACATTAATGAAAAACAATACCTGGTCTCTTGTTCATTTGCCTCCTGGTAAGAATGTTGTTGGCTGCAAGTGGGTATTTCATGTAAAGGAGAATGCTTATGGCACCCTAAACAAGTACAAGGATCGGCTGGTTGCAAAGGGATTCCACCAACAGCAGGGGCTAGACTTTAATGAGACATTCTCTCTGGTTATAAAACCTGTTACAATCAGAATTGTGCTCACTATGGCTCTCACACACAAGTGGGACTTACATCAAATTGATGTGAACAATGCCTTCTTAAATGACAATCTCACTGAAGAAGTATACATGTTGGGGAGAAAGGATTATAACGTTACGTAGGGCTCGTAGTCAACCAACATTTGTTTGGCAAAGTTTATCTTTCGATGGAAATTAATTCACAAAAGGATTTATATATTATGCTTCTCAAGAGCCAAGACGTTAAAATATAGCTATAATTTTTACGAACAGCAATAGAACTAGAATAGATTATTTCGCTTAACCATGGTTGTCAGACTCGAGAGTCTACATAGACTCGTGAGAGGACCGTAGACTCGACTCGTAGGCTCGTAAGAGTCTATGAAAAAAAATACACTAAAAAAATGAAAAAATATTACTGTAGTGTCAAACAGTATCAATAACAATGAAGACATTTCATCAATAACAGCAAAATTTATCAAAATTTTCAACATTCCAACTTCAAACACCATAACTAAGCAAAATAATAAAGTATGTAGATAACAATTCCTATTAGATAAAACTCCAAGTTTCTTTAAAAACTTTTCTCTAATTTCATGATATGAAGGAGGTTTGTAACCGATTCCATACCTCCCAATCATGTCAAACATCTTTGCAAACTCCACATTTTTAATACAATTGAAAGGAATAGCACTTATACACATCTTAGACATAATGAGCTTCCTCTACAAGTTAACCTAAAACACAGCGTTTTGGGCTTTTTTAAAAAAAAAAAATCAATTCTGTGATAAACTCGTGAGTCTGAGCGAGTCTGAGCGAGTTTATGAAGATTTCGATTCTACACAAAATTTGACTCGTTGGGGCATCATAAACTCGTAAACTCGTACGAGTTGACTCGCGATTTTGACAACCATGCAATCAGAAATTACAAACAAAATAGGGTTCAGAAATTCAATTAGAAATTACCAACAATTCAAATCAGAATTTCAATTTAGGGTTCCCAATCAATTCAAATTCAAATCAAAATTTCAATGGCAATCAGAAATTATCCCCAATTTTAAGTTTAGGGTTTTCAACCAAATCAGAAATTATCAGAATTTAGAGAAGAAGAAAGCTACATACCTGTGACTGTGAGACAGACGCACGCAACGCAGGAAACTGGAAAAGAGAAGATGAAGAAAGCTTCAGGCTTCAATTGATGTTTTCGCGAGAGAGAAGAAGAGAGAAGGCAGTAGAAGGCTTCACGATAGAAGAAAGCTGCTTCGCGAGAGAGAAGGCAAAAAGCAAAAGCTTCAGTTGACTCCGAAGAAGAAGGCTTCGCGAAAAACGAAAGAAGAAGAAGAAGGCTTCGTGGAAATAGAATCGTTCGTTTGAATGTATAAATAAATGCATTCCCAATACAAGAGTAAATTATACATACTATAGTTTCTCAAGAAGGTAGTTCAGTTGGCGAGCTAAGAAATACTGAAAGAGTGCACCAAATGAGTGCAAGAAGAACGTCCCGAATTCAAACCCGAGAAACTAATATTTTCCCCACCCACTAACATTACCTATAAAAAAATGCATATCATAGTTTTTTATTAATTTACAGTGTAAAAAATCTTCACATGTAACAATTAAAAAATCAATTATTTTTAGTTTTTTACCTTAAAAAAGCATGCGATGAGCAACAACCGAGTTTAAGTGGTCACTTTCTACCGGTCAACCAGTAAAAAGCAGCATCACAAACAGTCGAATCTCTTTTATAATCCAACGGTTCAGATTCCATGTTCCAAAACCACAACACTACACGAGCCTTTTATTTTTGTTCATTCAAATTAATAATTAATATTAATATATCTCTCTCTTTTATTCTCTTTCTGTTTCTTCTTCTTCTACTTATTACTCTTTCTGTTCTCTTTTCTTCTCTCTACTCACTCACTTTTCTCTCTTCTATTTTCTCTGGATTTGTCAAAGTCTTATTCTTTCTTCAACAATTAAAACAAATAAATTTGTGGGTATCTGATTTTTTCACCACATGGAGAGAGAATTCCTTGGCTTTAGTTCCAAAAATGGTGCATGGCTTACTATGAAAGATGAAGCTACTGATAAACAAAAAGACCCAGGTAGAAGATTTTTTTATTTATTTTTCTTTTATTAATGATTACTCTTTTGTTCTTTTATTTTTTATTTTTTTTATCTTTCGAATTTAAGCTTTGTGTCTATTTTTATTTATTATTCAATCATGCAAGGTGTGGAAAAAATTGAATTTAGAGTTTTGAGTATAGTGAGAATGTTTGGACTTTCGAATCCAATTTTTGTTTTTTTTTTCAAAGATAAAATTAAGGAAGAACATTGATATATCTTAAAAATGATAATATATGAAATAAGGAAGAATATTTTTTTTTTTCAAAAGAAAAAGGAAAAAAAAATACCTGTCGTTATTTGGGACTTTCGTTATTTGGCTTTTGCTTTTCTTTATCCCCTATAATAATGGACAATGGATAAGATCGAGATTTTTAAGGTTTCACATGTGAACTGAACTAAGGTTATCAAGTAAAAGCATTAATTGTACTAAAAAAAAGTAAAATCATTAATTCTACCTCCTTCTTAGGGGTGAGAAAAAAATCCGGACCCGCATATAACATTCGGGCATAAGGCGGCTAGTTTAATGGATACTTGTGAATAAAATAATTAGATATTTTAACTAATTGTTAGTTAATGGATGCAGAAACGGATATAATGGTATCCATACCCATGGATATCTGTATTCGTTTTTAAATTTATAAAACTACAAATATCCGTAAATAGTGACATATCCACTAAATATCCGCATTAACGGATACCCGCAGGGATATGGATAGGACACGAATATCACTTTTATCCAACAGAGCGGGTAGTGGATGAGTACTATTCGCAACATGGATATCCATCGACATCCCTACTCCTCTATATATATAAAATTCTACACCAATACATAATATACATAATAATTAAAAAAAATTGATTAATTAAGTTATTCATACATTAAATTTGCTAATATTGTATTAGATATATTTTTGTAAAATTATTCTTTAGATATCAATTATTAATTTTTCATTTAATTAATTACATATATTTTTGTAAAAATGAATTAATAAATCTAATATTTTGAAAATAATATCATAAAAAAGGACAAGAAAAATTTACAAATGGTGATTGGCTGTGGCTGGGACCATTGATATTTAAGGCTTAAAGTTGATGTTTGATAAATGGTGGGGAATAGTAGCAACTTGTCAGTGTGTCGTAAGAGAGAAGCCACCATCATTAATTTGATATAGCACATGAGGCTATAGTTTTGAATTTCACTTACAGCCATTGTATGCAAACTTGTAATATGAGGCTTCCGGTTGAAAATGTCTTTGTGGTGTCTGATACGTATCGTGTCGGACATTGATATTAGCACTTTAATTATTTGTATTTTTCAAATTAAATTGATGTCTATGTTTTAGTGTCGTATCTGATGTCTGTACTTATGTTGATGTTTGTGAGATTTAAACGATGTATTACTGGGTATTTTTATTGTAAATTTTATATGATTTTATCATGCAAAAAAATGTATTTAATTTTTTAAAAATATTTATAAATTTAGATAAATGTTCCCTTATTTAATATTCATAAAAAGAAATGAATATAAAATTAACCTCGTATAAGACCAAATAATTTACTTTAAATTCTATTTTTTTTAAAAGGATATGGGAAAAGACAGGTAGGTGTCTTGCTCATAAATAATTAATAAATTAATAAATAAAATAATTATTATTATACATAATAATGTTACACATTTCTTCAGTTGGATGGTAAGGTTACGGTAGAAAACGTGCTTTTGGTTTTGTCTGGTACTAGTTTTTGTTTATATTCTATTTCAAAAGGTGGTCCTTCTTTTTCTTGAATTTACATCACTAATAATCACTTTAAGATTGATGTGCAATATTTAAATAATTTGCATGATCATACTTTTTTTTATAATATAAATATAAATGTCATTGATTGGACCCAAAAAAATATCATGGGTACTAGTGTGTGAATGATATTAAAAAAACGATAAAAATGTGTATATTAAAAAATCATTTTATTTATTTAATATTATATCTTTTATGGGTATTCGTGATGCCCATGGTCTTGAGAAATAAATAATAAATATTTTTTATGGTAATGACTAGCTGGTAGCAATGAGGTTTGCATAAAATAAACAAAGTGACACAGCATACATTATTGTAAGCTAATAAAAGAATAATATTTTAGGCCTTGATATTAAATGGTGGGCTATATAATATGATTAAATAATACTATGCTTCAAAAGGGATTAATATTTAATTTTTCCTCACATTGGTTCTTGAATTTACATTTTTATAGCCGTGCCTGGACAGATGCTAACCGAGATTATAATAAATTAACATTCACATGTGACATAATTATAATAATATTATGTTAACCTATGCAAGGATCTGGCTTCTTGTGATGAAAATATAGTATATACTAAATAGTTTTATGGTAAGATTAATTTTTTTTAATTATTTCATTGATGTTGCTAAAGTTATTCTGAGTCATTGACCAGGTCATTAGCTGTTCTTGTACCTTCTATTTTTATTTAATTATTTTTGGGATAACATATTTTTCTTAGTAGTATATATTACTTCCAATACCATCATCATTGTGTTATTTCATAATTTGGTTACTTATATCAAACCAAAGAGCTAATCTTCTTTAATCTTTAAGGTATCTATACATTGTATGAATCTTTATATACAGATTTTTTTACCTTACACTGTGCATTACTTGATTTGGTGTTAATATAATTTTGTGAAGTAAGGAGTTCAGGAATGCAGTGGTCATTTTCAAACAAGGTTTCAGCTCTTCCTCAGTTATTGTCCTTCAAGAACACTCAAGAAGATAGGTCAAGAAATACTATTCTTGATCCATTGGCTTCATCTGGATACATGAACATGTCGACTAAAGATGTTTTTGATTCTAACCAGAAATCATTCTTAGGAGTCACACAGGTTTGTTTCTACACAGGGTTGGAATACCTCTTGTATTCTGTATTAATCAAACTTTGCTTATAAGAAAAAACTTCGAGAACACGTTTTTTGTCTTCACTTTTAATTGCAAAACAACTGATGGTTTCTGTTTTTACCGAAAACAAACCCTAAATATTTGGTAATTTTTTTAGCAACTTATTTTTTTTTCTTCTTTGATATTTTGTAGAAAAATTTGTCCATAGGAAAGCAAGGAGGAAACAAAAATGGAATGACAATATATCCTATGCAATATTCTGATGCACAATCACCTTGTCTTCAAGAAACAAGAATATTTTCAGTTTCCAACAACCAATCTAATCAAGTGAATCATGTTCTTCAATCTAATCTTGCTACTACAGGATTGAACATGGTTAATTCAATTATAAAACCACAACCTCTTGGTTCCAAATCCTCTGCCACAATAGGTTCATCAATTGTTGGCTCAACTGATTTAAGGTATATTACAAATTCAGAATATCTTAAACATTGTAATTTTTGGTTTCACAAAAATTAATTATTGTAACATGATATATATTATTGAGTAATGTATTAAATGTTTGTTTTTCTTTAGGAATGGTTCCAAATCCAATGGTACTACTAATCCTACTCAGTTGACCATTTTCTATGGTGGTTCAGTATGTGTGTATGATGACATATCTCCTGAGAAGGTAACTCTTTTTTTCCCCCTCTAAACCTATCTTAATCAATGTTTTTAAAACCGGACCGGAGATCGAACCGGCGAGACCTCCAGTTCATGGTTCAATCGGTTCAACCATGGTTGAACCGGATAAGTAATTTATTAGATAAAAAATAAAAAATATTAAATTTTGGAGAAAAAAAGTAAATTTAAAAATAAAAAATTGCATTTCGGACGGTTCAAACCGGTTCAACCCGGTTCGGTTCCCGGTTCTTTCCCGGTTCAAAGCGGTTCTTGGCGGTTCAATCCGGTTCTGGGCGGTTCTTTGGCCTGCGGTTCAAATGGGGTTGAACCAACCGGCCAGGGGTCCGGTTCCCGGTTCAACCGGTTGAACCGGCCGGTCCGGTCCGGTTTTTAAAACCTTGATCTTAATGCTTCTAAAATTTCAAATTAGTCCCGTTATACCGATATATATTGCCTGCGTGAGAGATGGTAAAAAAGTCTACACCAACGATTTAAAAATGTTTGACTCTTATTCAACTACCTTAGAAATCACGCGTACTATGATTTGTGATTAGCCGACCGTGTAAAAAAGTCTACACCAACAATGTCTATCAATTAAACTCATTTATATTTGAATTTAATTAGTATGCATTGACAGTGTATAAATATTTTACAGCATCGATCAATCAGAAATCGTGGTCTCATTAAAATGTTTTGACTTTTATTCCATTCATAATGAAAGTCTTACCTACCATGATTTTCTATTGGTTGATGCTGTAAAAAATCTTTACATCGTCGATGCATACCAACTAAACTCGTTATATTTCTAACTTTTTTTTTTCACTTTTCATAACTATCAGGTCAAGTCTATCTTGTTACTAGCTGGAAATGGCTCTAGTCCAATTCAAAACAAGTTGGTTTCTTCATCTAAATTGCAGCAAGAAATCTCTATTCCTTCCAAACCACTTCCAGCACCTCTCCCAGTAACCTCTCATGCCAGTTCTCAACTTGGGGTAGGATCAAGTAGCAACAATGAACTCGCGATAAAAAGACCAATAGGTCCTTCAACTTCCCCTACCATCCATTTGGGTTCTCCTGTTGTTGCTGCCTCTGTAGGATCTGCATCTATAAAACGGATCCAACCAGGTATATTTTATGTTTGGTATGTATATATGTTAGAGAAACGCTAGCAACACATTCTTTAAAACTCTTTTTCAATGTTCTTTGTGTTATTGATGAAATCTGATGTTGTTCATGAGACTCTATTCAATGTTATTTACATTAGCGAAGAAAAACAGTGTGTTACTAGTATTTCTCCATTTTTTTTACTAGTGTCTTCTATTAGTTTATGTGAGGAACACTGATAAACAAAAATTTTGTGTGTATTTCCGGTATTAGGAGGCTTGCCTCAGGCGCGTAAAGCATCCTTGGCTCGGTTTTTGGAGAAGCGAAAGGAAAGGTAATGATGTCATAATTTTTCTTTGTTCTCCTTTAAAGTTCTTTTGGCCAACTGTGCACTAGGGGTGTGCATGGTACAAAAACCATATCATATTGTACCATACTTTTTAGGCTTAATTACAGTTTTGGTCCCCCTATTTTCACCAATTCACGATTTTGGTCTCCTAAGTTTTAATTTGACGAATTTGATCTCCCTATTTTCCCAATTAGACAATTTTGATCCCCCTCTTAATTTGGTCAAAATTGAAAGTCAATTTTGACAGACTTATCCTACGTGGCAGTCCACGTAGACTACCACGTAGGCGCACTATTCCTCTTTTTTTAGAACTGTTCCTCCCTCACCCCTCCCCCCACCGTGAACCCCTCCCCCCTCCTGAACCATTCCCCCACCGTGACCCCCTCCCCCTCCTGAACCATTCCCCTTCGCACCTCCCCCCTCGTTTTCCCCTTCACCGTCGCTCCCTCTCTGCGATCTCTCTCTCTCTGCGAACTCTCTCTCTCTGCGATCTCTCCCTCCCTGCGATCTCTCTCTCTGCAATCTCTCCCTCTCAAACGCCGGCGCCATCACCGTCACTCTCCCTTCTCTCTCTCTGCGAAGGTTTCTCTCTCTCTCTCTCTCTGCGATCTCTCTCTCTCTTTCGTTCCAGATCCGGTGAAGGGGGAGCGACGGTGAAGGGGAAAACGAGGGGGGAGGTGCGAAGGGGAAGGGGGAGGGGGAGGGGGTCACGGTGGGGGAACGGTTCAGGAGGGGGAGGGGTTCACGGTGGGGGGAGGGATGAGGGAGGAACAGTTTTAAAAAAAAAAAAAAAGAGGAACAGTGTGCCTACGTGGACTGCCACGTAGGATTGAAAGTTAAAGTCAGTTTTAATTTTGACCAAATTAATAGGGAGACCTTGATTTTACAATTGGGAAAATAGGGGATCAAAATCATCAAATTAAAACTTTGGGGACCAAAATCGTGAGTTGGTCATAATAGGGAGACCAAAACTGTAAATAAGCCAACTTTTTAAAAAAAGTGGTTACAGTATTCTGCTTTGTGAAAACTGGTTTGTTATTGTTAAGTGGATCGATACCAGTTTAAAATTGGTTCAGAACCAGTTTTGCTTTTAATTAAATAAACCAACTTGTAGTCTGTAGGTAGGTCGGTTCAAAAAAAAAACTTCCAGCTTTATATCACTATAGATAATTCTCGACATATATATGCAGGTATTCCACCGCTATGATAACTTCAGCCACGTAAAATTTGTAATTGAATATTTATTTTTTTTCCATTAAATTAAACATAAATACATACTGTTAAGTGCATAATTCAGAGAAGAGAGAATTGAAAGTAATGATCTTCATTATTGTTGAAGGTAATGATCTGTACAATATATATATGAGCATAGGCTCATGAAACTGAATCATAACAGAAAGCTGATCCTAACTAACAGTTAACAATACTGACTATAGTTCACAATCTAACTAACTATAGTAATTAATTTAGCTATGTATTTACATCAGGTAAGATCCCCCCACAAGCTGGACCATGAAGATTAATGAGGCCAAGCTTGGACACCAGGTTACTGAACACTGGAGACAGCAGAGGTTTGGTTAGCACATCTGCTAACTGAGATGCAGAAGGAATTGGAAGCAGATGGATAAGTCCACTGTTGATCTTCTCACGAATGACATGACAGTCTATTTCTATATGTTTGGTGCGTTCATGGAAGATGGGATTATGAGCAAGGTGAATGGCACTCTTGTTGTCACAATAAACTGAAGTGGGAGCATTAAGGGATATGTGCAGATCATTGAACAAGAACTTCAGCCACTGAAGTTCACAAGTCAAGCTGGCTAGAGCACGATACTCAGCTTCAGAACTTGATCTAGAGACAGTGGATTGCTTCTTGGATTTCCATGACAGCAGTGAGGAACCAAGGAACACACAATATCCAGAGACAGACCTGCGAGTAGAGGGACATGTGGCCCAGTCAGAGTCTGCAAACCCAGAAAGCTTCATAGGGGAAGTTGCTGAGTACATGAGGCCTTTAGCAGGAGCACCTTTGAGATATTTGAAGACCCTCACAGCAGCTTGATGATGAACAAACAAAGGTTTGGAAATAAATTGGCTAAGCTGCTGTACAATGAATGCAAGATCAGGTCGGGTAGTTGTAAGATACAATAGCTTGCCAATCATTCTTCTGTAAAACATCTTCATAGGGTGGAGAGTCAGCATCATGAAGTTTAAGGGAAGAATCATAAGGAGTGGAGCTAGGCTTCACAGCTAGTAGACCACTGTCCTCAAGCAATTCAAGCGCATATTTGCGTTGGTTAATAAAGATTCCCTGTTTTGATCTAGCCACTTCAAGGCCAAGAAAGAAGCGTAATTTACCAAGGTCTTTGATGCGAAATGATGAGTCCAGAAACTTTTTCACAGAGACAATTTCATCATAATGATTGCCAGCAAGAACAATGTCATCAACGTACACCAAGAGAGCAGTAAAGTGATCACCATGAAGCTTGGTGAAGAGAGAATGGTCAGCATTGGACTGACTGTATCCTAAAGAAGTGAGGGCAGTAGAAAGTTTGGAGTACCACTGCCTGCTGGCCTGTTTTAAGCCATACAAAGATTTATTTAATTTGCATACCTTAGTTGAATTGGTAGCATCAGAAGAGAGTAAACCAGGAGGTAGTTCCATGTAGACTTCCTCATGAAGATCACCATGGAGGAAGGCATTGTTGACATCAAGTTGATCTAAGTGCCATCCCTTGATTGCAGCTAGAGAAAGGACAGTTCTAATGGTAGTCATTTTTGCAACAGGGCTGAAGGTGTCAAAGTAACCAACACCTTCCATTTGAGTGTATCCCTTTGCAACTAACCGAGCCTTATACCTCTCAATAGACCCATCAGCATGATGCTTGATCTTAAAAACCCATTTACACCCGATAGGTTGTTTACCCGGTGGTAGATCAACAATTTTCCAAGTGTTTGTTGAAGCAAGAGCATCCAATTCAGACTTCATAGCTACCTTCCAGCATTCAAACTTACAAGCCTGGATATAGGTTTTGGGTTCTGTGACAGAGGATATGGCTAGGCAAAAATGTTTATAAGTGGGATTGCAAGAAGAATAAGACAATACAGAAGATAGAGGGTAATTAGAGTTACCTGAGGAAGTAGCTGGCAGCTGAGAAGTAAGCAAATTGCAATGATACTCAGACAAGTAACTGGGAGGTTGTGTTGGTCTTGTAGACCTGCGAATAGGAACAGGATTGGGAGGGAGAGTTTGAGTTTGAGTGGTGATAGTTGGTTGAGTTTGAGTGAGAGTAGAGGAGTTGTTTGTGGGAGGAGAGGGAGAGGCAGTAGGAGGATGTTGAGAACTGTCAAGGGAGGGTGAAGGTATGGTAGAAACATCATTAGGTAGGTCAAAAATGTCTGCAGTAGCAGATTGGGGAGGAGTGACAGAAGCTATATTTGTGTTTTTAGGGAAGGGGAAAACAGTCTCATGGAAGGCTACATTTCTAGATACATGAAATTCATTTGTGTTGATATCATAGAGAAGATAGCCTTTGGTTCCATCCCTATAGCCAAGAAAAATGGATTTCCTAGCTCTAGGTGCAAATTTGGTTCGGTGGTTGTGAAGAGTGGAGGAGTAGGCAAGACAGCCAAAAACTCTGAGATGTGTTAGACTAGGAGGTGAGTTGTGTAAGGCTTCATAAGGTGATTTGCTGCTTAATAGTGGTGTAGGGAGTCTGTTTATGATATGAATAGCATGTTGAATAGCTAAGTGCCAGAGGTTGGAGGGAAGATTAGATTGAAAAGATAAAGCACGAGCCACATTGAGAATGTGTTGGTGCTTTCTCTCAACAATCCCATTTTGTTGAGGTGTCTCAACACAAGATCTTTGGTGTATAATTCCTTTTGAAGAGAAATAGTCATGCATGAGGAACTCAGGCCCATTATCACTACGAATGCACTTGAGTTTCTTTTGAAATTGAGTTTCAATGAATGAAATGAAATTTGTTAAGTGTTTTCTGGTTTCACCTTTATTGTTCATGAAAATAGTCCAAGTAAACCGACTAAAATCATCAACTAATGTTAAGAAAAACTTGTGACCAGAAGTAGAAGGGGTAGCAAAAGGTCCCCATATATCAACATGAAGTAAATCAAATATGCTAGAGGAATGAGTGTAGCTGTGTGGAAAAGGTAAATTTCTTTGTTTAGCCATATGACAAGTATCACAAGGTTTTGTATTTGGAGTATAGGAAACAAAAGGAAATTGATGAGAAATACATCTATGAATAGGTGTAGACAAGTGACCTAACCTATAGTGCCAAATAGTGGCTGGGTCATTACAAGTATGATCTAAACTTGGAGAAGCAATAGTGTTGCATGAGCCAAGGTTGGAAGAGGAAGCCTGAGCAGTGTCAAGAACATACAATTTGCCCACTCTTTTAGCTGTAAATCCAGTCTTCCTCGGGTGAGAAAGCTGCAAAATTTCACAACAGTCAGGATGTAATTGAACATCATATAACAAGGAATCAAAGAGTGTAGTGACTCAAATGATGTTGACATGAAAAGAGGGAAAATAGTAAACATTGTGGAGCACAAGTGAACCAAACAGAAGGACTGAACCAGCAATGGTGGTAGTCACAGTGTCACCATTAGGCATAGTCATAGTTTTAGGTGCAATGTGATATGTGCAAAAAAAATTGGCAAAATTGTGAGTGATATGATCCGTGGCACCGGTATCCACAATCCAAAAATAGTTATTCTTGCTAATTCTAATTAATTTTGGCTTACCAGAAGTGCTAGGGGATAGAGAATTTATAGAAGCAGGTGTGGTGGTGTATATGGAATTGACAGAGGCAGGTGTGGTAGACTGTAAATTTGATTGCTGAAGTAGCTGTAGAATCTGAGTGTATTGCTCTTGAATCATAGAGAGAGAAGCATTTGCTGGTGTGGACGAGGAGGAACCTGCAGAAGTAGAGTGAGAGCCAGAGTCTTGCACAGAGTTGGCTGCAGAAGCAGTGGATGAAGAACTAGCAGAGGTAGCAGGAGTGTTCTTGCGATGTTGAAAACCAGGAGGATAGCCATGCTTAAGAAAGCATGTGTCAACCGTGTGATTAGTACGACCACAGTGAGTGCATAGGTGAGAACCACGACCACCAGAAAATCCACCACGCCCACGGCCTCTGCCACTGTTGGTTGGTGCACGAGAAGGAGCCTGAGAAACCGAATTGACAGAAGATTGATTCTCCACCGTTGAATCACTAGAGTTCGCATTGTTGAGATTGAATTGACGTTCTTGTTGAAGCACCATAGAAAAGGCATTATCCAAAGACGGCAATGGCGAGATTAACATGATTTGAGAGCGAACCTGAGAGAATTGATCATTCAATCCTTTTAAGAACTTGATAACGCGATCTTGCTCTTTGAATTTTCGCAGATCGGTTGCGGCGCCGCAAGTGCAAGGAATTGCACAAGTGCAATCGCGAATTGGCCGGAAATTCTCAATTTCTTCCCAAAGTGTGGTTAATTTGGTGAAGTATGATGAAATGTCAAGCGCACCTTGTTGGAATCGAGCCAATTCGTCCTGAATGTCCGCAATGCGAAAAACGTCGCCCTGAGAAAAGCGTTTTTCAAGATTTTTCCAAACGATAGAAGCGCGATCGCACCAGAGTAGGGATTTTGCAATGTTTTCTGAAATGGAGCGTTGAAGCCAGGATAACACGAGGTTGTTGCAGCGAATCCAAGGCTCATACAAAGGATCAGATGTTGAAGGAGGTGTGAGAGTTCCGTCGATGAACTTAGCCTTGTTCTTGGAAATGAGAGCAACCTTCATCGATCTAGACCAGATCTGATAGTTTCGGTTATCGAGAGGAGGTTGAACAAGAACAAGAGAGGGATTTTCACTAGGATGCATGTAGTATGGATTGGACGGATTCGTCGCAAAGTCAGAATAAGGAGTTGGTGTTGCCATTGTTGCAATTGAAGTGAATATCGAAGAATTGCAGAAAGGAAAAAAAAAAAAAACGCAAGAACAATTGCGATGAGGATGAAGAGGAAGCGACTCACAATCTGAGACGCGGAGTGAAGATCTAGGGGTTAATCTGATACCATGTTAAGTGCATAATTCAGAGAAGAGAGAATTGAAAGTAATGATCTTCATTATTGTTGAAGGTAATGATCTGTACAATATATATATGAGCATAGGCTCATGAAACTGAATCATAACAGAAAGCTGATCCTAACTAACAGTTAACAATACTGACTATAGTTCACAATCTAACTAACTATAGTAATTAATTTAGCTATGTATTTACATCAGGTAAGACATACTAATACTAACTAGTAATAATAAAAGTGTAGAAGCAAATGTGAATTTTAGGAACTCATTTTCTTCTCTGAAGCCAAGATAAGCTTCGCTTGCCCTGTGAATGAGATTGAATAAAAACTTAAAATTAAAATTATATGAAAATAAAAAAATGGAAAATGAATTGAGAAAAGGGAACAGGGGAGAATGGAAAAAGCAGTTTAGAAAATATTAAGAGAATAGGAAAAAACAAAAGTGGTAGTTGCAGAGGCTAGAGTGAGAGACTTGGAACTCAGTGTAGAGGAGGAGGGTGGAGACTGGAGAGGAAGGTGTGGCCGAACATCTCCACAAAAGGGGAATTTTACCGGTTTAATGGTTTGGAATCCCGAATTTCCAGTTTTTAATGAAACAAATTCGAATCAGTTTTTGCCAATTCAGTATGGGCTTTATTGAAATGGTCCAGTATGGTTTTGTTAATGGTACTGGTGTACCGGTAATTTTGCACAAGCCTACTGTGCAGTCACCATATTTTGTAGTCGTGCATTCAGTAGATCTTGTCCGTCCAATTTTGATCAGACAGTCTAGATTATAACTTTATGTATTATATCTGTTTTTAATGTTAAAAAATTAGACTGTCCAATCAAGATTGAACGGTTCAGATCTGCTGAATGCATGACTGCGCAATTCAACAACTCGGTAGCATGTACTTTATTATTTTTGAGCTAAGCTAACATAAGAGCAGATTATTACTTTATCTTATAATGTGAGTTTTTGAGGCTGATGCATGAAATTGTACTACCTCAGGGTGGTGAGCACTTCACCATACTATATGTGCAAGAAATCATCACCTGAATGCAGCAATCCAGCTGGATCAAATAGTGGTAGTTTCTCCATGGACTTCTCTGGTTCCTGTCCTTAAAGAAGAGCATGTATGGAAGTTTAGATATATACATATTTTTGTTACTGTAAGATCAATTCTTTTTACCATTGGTAGAGAAATTTCATAGGCATTTTGGTCTTAAATATTTTCTTTTGTTTCCATAGCTGCTGCTCCTTATTCTTCTTATTATTAATTAATATCATTACAAAGATCTTGGATATTGTCATATGATTTTGTTTTTTCAACTTCCATTAAGCTGTATAATTATTTCTTTTATAAATACAATAATGAATAATCTTCAGATTCATTATGGTTGTTAGTGTTGAAATTAAATTTAGACTTGTTGTATGGCAGAGATGAATCATTGATGAATGAGTAGATGGGTTAATGATAAATGAGCAATTACATCCTTGTAAACTTTCTACTATACTTCATAGGTCTTGCTATGTGTACTGTACCTGAAGTATGGAGTGGATGAAGTCACCGAAATTCCTCAGCTACAATGGTAGACGGTGGTGAATTGGGGGTGGACACACTCCAATGCCTAAGTCAGTAAGAGAGAGTGAGAGAGTGAGAGAGTGAGAGAGTGAGAGAGAGAGAGAGAGAGAGAGAGGGAGGGAGAGAGAGAGAGAGTTACTAAAGCGTACCTTTGCAATGATTGGATCATATATATATATATATATATATATATATATATATATATATATATATATATATATATATATATATATATATATATATATATATAGAGGGCCCTGACATATGATGTGGATAGAACAAGAGGCGTGTGGGATATCTAATGTGGCAAGGTAGTTAAGGGAGTTAGATCCCGGCCGAGATTGAATCTTGACCGTACAATGCGATTTGGACTGATCTCGGTTGTTGAATAGCTCTGGGGCGGGTGGCCCTAATATGGGAGCGTAAGTGGGCTTTTAGACCGGCCCAATAAGAAATGGACCTCGACCCAGTCTGAAACACTATGAAATTGAAATGTGAAGTGGGCTCATGGCAGTGGGAGAAGGAGGGAGGCTAAGCCAATCACTGAATAAAAAGTTGGGAGGTTGTACAACGGGTTGGAGAGCATGTTGTGATGGTCGATGGAAATCTTAACATCCTCTCTCTGTTTTCTAATTTCTCTTCCTCTTTTTTTATTCACTTTTGTTGCTAAGACACAAATTAGTCCCATAAATCAAACACAATTACAAGTACCTCTCAAGAACCACAAAATCTACTACCTCTGGTCCTATTTATGAGAGAAAAACACAGTTTTAGGTTTATTGAATGAATAATTTATCTGATCTATATTAAAGTCCAGATACATTAGTTATTCAATGAAGTTAAAACTGCATTTTTCTCTTATAGGAAGTAGTACAAAACTTCAAAAAATTGCTAATGTAAAATAGCACCAGATTTTGAGGAACTAAATAATTTAAAAATTTGTGGCTACCACTTCATCCTAGCTAGATGTTAGCACATATTGTTTTGGAAATAGTAACTCCATTGAATTAGTGAATCAGTGAAATGGATAGTTTTTATCTCCAAGCAACATGTTTTTGCATGACAAAGTCTGCCAACTTATGTACACATAATGTGCTTTTGCAAGAAAAATGCAATTTATGTACACAACTCGATAAGTAAAGAAAAATAATAATAGTTATGTTGCAGCAGGAGAATCTGAACTTATAAAAATGAGTTTTTTAGTTGGTTCCCCAGTAGACAGGATTTTCAGCATGTAAATAAGCAAGCATATGCACCAAATTGCCTATATTCTTGAAGAAGTTCCCCTTAAGCAGCATCATGAACAACATGATGAGAACATATTATTTGCACCAAATGCTTACAAAACAAACATACAAAAAATCATTACAGAAATAAACTGTTAAACAAGGTAAACCCTTACTCCACCATGCATCCAAAATTTACAAACACCTACTTGACATAGCCACTAACATCTAAAAGCATTTCAGCTGATAGCAAGCAAATCTACATAACTCATAACAGCATAATAGCACTAGAACTCATAAAATGAAGCAGTGAAAAAAAAAAACATGCATGCGTCTACAATTGAGAACTGTGTCTAATTCCCGGGATGCATCGCCACTGCCAGAATTTCTCTCTTGGAGAAAAGAATACTGCACTGCCTAAAGTTGAGGCAGCAGATTCTGCCTTCATTGTATATTGTATATATAACATAAATACAAGCTTCCATTAGATAGATAGGTCATATATAGGATTGAACTCACTCCAAAACTGATATTTCTTGCAGTGCTGCAGAGTCATCTTTCATGCCTACTTCTAGTGCTGTCAAAAATCAAGAACTATCTAACAATAATATACAAAGGAGAACACATTTGCCTAACTCTTTATCAAGTAAAAATAATAAAAGTAGGACCAAATCTGAAACAAGCAACTCAAGAATAGAACAAAACAAGGGTGAGTATCATTTAGAAAGGAAAGTGTCTCTAAGATGAGTATAACCATTGAGTCCGATTGCTATAACAAAATTCACTATTTCAAGATTTCTTTCAGTGAAGATGTTACCTGCTGAGACCTTAACATTGGATAAAGTTTAACCAAAAAAACACAACTAAATCTTACTAGAACCATTATTTATTGACTAAAGCTAAGACATTTGGACCAAAAATAATAATGAACATATATTGTGGAAGGGATGGCAATCAAAGTAACACCCAGAATCTGTTACACTTACACCAATAATATGCGCAATTGAAGGTAATGCAGGCATAGCATAGGCTCATTCTACACAAATTGATGGAAATTATACTATAAAATGTTATATAAAAACAAACCAGCTTCTTCCTCCCAGCAACAGTTTTAATGAAAAGCATACTATGAAAAAATTATACTACCAACACAAATTTATTAAAAGTATTAAGGGATGCAACCCTTTTCTTTCATTTTTGACAACAAGGCTAATGGTTCATCAAATAAACTTTCTTTACAAAATCCACTGATCAAATCATTATATGCTACAACATCTAGATTGTAGCCTTTAACCAAAAGATCGTGAAAAATCTCTAGGACATCTTTGAGTTGTCAAGTTGACAGCTTTTTTGCATAACAAATCTAACAAAGAGTTGTAAGTGATTGCATTGGCTGCTAAACCTCTATTATGAATCTCGTCTCCGAGTATTGTAAGTTCCTGTGCATTTCTTTCTTGAAAGAGATTCACTACTTCATCCAACATTTTAATCTTACATAATCCATTAATCATGAATATGAATTAGAATGTTGGAGGAAGCAATGGATCACTTTCAAGCAATGAACCGCGAAACCGGGTCGGATTTTGCGTGAAATGTGGTGTCGGGTCGGATTTTGCGCGACCCGCTTCGTTTTTGCGCAAACAGACAGATGTTAGCAGCCACGATTCACGGCAAGAACGCGTTGGAAGAAGAAGAACGTGAAGGAGAAGAAGAAATCAAAAAAGAACAAAGATGGCTTTTACGACTGCGGCTGCTGTGAGTAGAGAAGTGACATAAAATTAGGGTGTAGACAAAATTAGGGTTAGGGTAATTAGGGTGTAGACAAAATTAGGGTTAGGGGAATGGGCTTGGCACAAAACTATGTAAATTATATATTTAGGGTCATACTTCTTACCGCCTATCAGCTACCGAGTACTCACCAGACACCCCAACTCTTAAATATTCCAACCCCCCCCCCCTCACTCTTGCTACTTCATTTCCGATCCTACTTAATTACTTTAGTAGAATCTTACGATTATACTTGCGATTTTACAAGTTACGATCTTGCTACTCCCCTTTCCAATCTTACGTAAAATCTCGATTTTGATTACCTTGCATTGATCTATGTCCCATAACTAACATGGTTCAAATGAAATCCATGTGCTACCACTTTATCATGAAAGTGTAGAGCTTTCTTAACACCACCACCTTTAAGACATAGACCTTTCATAAGTGCAGTCAAGGTAATCGTATCCGGCTGGTAACCCCTCTTGAAAATATTGGCCAGAAGAGAAAATGTGAAATTCATTAGAATAATTTTAGGAAAAATAAGAAAAAATGAGGTATAAAATAGTATTTCTAGAGAGAGAGGATAAATGAAAATAAATAGAGAAAAGTCAGAGAAATATAAGGATCTCAAAGTTAGAGAATTCCTATATAATAAATGAAAATAAATAATACTCTCTTTGGTCCTATTAATAAGAAAACAATACAGTTTAAAATTCATTGAATAACTGATGTATTTCTGGTCCATAATATAGACCAAATACATCAATTATTCAATAAATCTAAAATTACATTTTTTTTTCTTAGGGAGTACTGGTATATCCCTTTCCCCCAAAACCTTGTTTCATGTTTCGCCTACAAATAAAAAAACTTTAAAAAATTGCTAATGTGAAAATAGCACAAGATCTTGAGTAACTAACGAAATTAAAATTTAATGGCTGCCACTTCATCCTAGCTAGCTTTTAGCACATATTGTTTTATCTTGTTTAAAAAAAGTGTAGATGTGACAAATTTTTACACTTCAAGAAATCTAAATTCCAGCATTGTAGATAAATAAAGTGTCTCAAATGATACATAAGACAACTAAATAAATAACAGGCAATATGACAATGATGAAATTAAGATGGTTGGCTGAATTTCCTCTTCAAAAAACAACCTTTTAAAAATAGAAATTTGCCTCTATTTTATATAACAAACATACACCGCAATGAAAACACTAGGGGAATTAGAGGAAGAAGGAGAAAACAAAGGCCTATCTTTCTTCCTTTTGGTTGTTGAATTCTTCCATTGTTTTTCTTATTATATTGAAAGAAAAAAAAACCATGGCTTCTTCAAAGAGCATCCTCTCAATTCTTTTGATATTCCCTTCATTGTTTCATCTTTGTTTATCCGATGGTGGCGGCGGCGACAACATCAGCCAGTTTCTCGATAGTGTTGGAACACAAGTTCAAAGTTTGAAAGATGCACAAGGACAAGCACAATGCATGCAAAAACTTCTTCCTTGTCAACCATTTTTGAAAACTCTAGTTAATCCTCCTCCAATTTGTTGTAACCCTTTAAGTGAGATGGCAAATAATGGAACAGATTGTCTTTGCACTTTCCTTAATGATCCTAAAATGCTCTCCACCTTTAATCTTTCTAAGGATGAGGTTATGAAGCTTCCCAATGCTTGTGGTGTAGCTATTGATGTTTCTAAATGCAATCCAGGTAATACTAAGCTTCTTTGATTGTCTTTTTGTTTTTCAATTTTTATAATTTTTTTTTTAAAAAAAAATTAGTAAATTCGTTTTTAAAATAAATATATTTGTTTTGATGTTTTAGTTTCAAAAATAAGAAACTAAGAGGCAGTTTTGCATTACAGTTTTACGAAAACAAGTTATCCAAACAAGTTTTTTGATTTTATTTTTTAAAAAAAAATATTCGAAGGACGGGATTTTAAGAAGGGAATCCGGCACTAATGTTTCTATTTTCTTTGTGGTTGGATCCTCTTCTTCCCTCCTTTCTCTCCATCACAAAATATAAGAGTGAGAGCAGAGAAAATATTTTGTTTCTTTCAATGTTTTGTATTGTATTGATTGGGTTATTTTGATGTGTTTTACTGTCTTTCTGTCTTGCAAAAATATGTTGTGTTGTATTATATGTAATGACTTGTTTGTTAGAATTAGAGTGTCATCTCTTTAAACTTTAAAAAAAATAGCGAAATTTAATTATTAGAGATTTTTAAAAAATATTTCAAATTAGAAAACTGACGGTTTGCTTGATTTGGTTTTTGAAAATTGCTTTCTGTCTTATAAAAATTAACTAAGAACAAATTTGTTCTTTAAAAATCTTTGAAAACTAAAAATTGTTTTTAAAAAGGAGAAACAAACAAGAATATTTCAAAATGTTGATTCTTAAATAAAAACTTATCCAAAAAATTAAAGAATTCTAAAATGAACAAATGTTTACATTAAAAAATATTTTGTTGAGAAAAAAATCACAAACAACTGGGTTTCAAATGCCATTCTCATTCATACTCGACTGCCTTTTCAATTAAAAAAATAAGATATTGACAAAAATAAAGTGAGTGAGAAAATGTTATTGTTTATTGAGAGAGAAACAATTACTGAGATCCTCTAGTATTAAAATACATGTAAAATATGTGTTCTTAGAGAACAGTCAAAAGGTAAAATACATGTAAATGCTATTTAGATATTAACAGTGCGGATTAAAACTCGCAACGCTTCAATTCCTCTCCCCTAACCCCATGAACCATTTGTATTAGATCAAAAAAAAAAATCTTAAAATATGTTTCTCTAGTACTTTTCTGACCATAAACACATTATTTTTTGGTAGTGTAGTTGTTTGACATTGACATGTAATAACTGGTACTGTATTAACTGCTTCTAATAGGTGGTGCTGCTGGTGGTGCTCAAGTTGTTGATGAAGAAACGCAAGATTCATCAAGCTCTACAAGAATGACTTCTCCCTATGGAATCACTTTATTTGGTGTACCTGGCTTTATTGCAATGTTGATTGTTCTGGTATTTTCTGCATAGGCTTGGGATACTAGTCTAAAACAATGTGTGTTATGTATGAGTTTATTCACTGCTGAAATTTCCCTTATGAGGCTTGGTTATGTGAATTTTAATTTCATGACTAAAAAAAAAGGAGTGAAGAATATGATTTTAGAATCATCAATAGTGCAATATGCATATTTTAATGTTGCAGTGGCATAGATCCAATGCCATTCAATGATGGATCAAATCCAATTTTATTGATTTCATTCTTTCTTAAGTCTGCACTTACCTACATATAATCATGTTTTAAGTTCTCTATTTATGAGTTGGCAGGTGATTATTAATTAATTTATCGATTTTTTAACTTCCACAACCTTGCACAAGAATCATTACCCAAAAGCGTTGGGATGAGATGGTTAAAGTCTCTTCCAGTGTTAAAACTCTTCAGGGAGAACTTTGTCGTCTTTTGTGGTGCTACCCGACTCGAGAGAATAGTCTTTGTAATTGCGCACAGATAATACCCAATTTACACAAAAAGAATAATCATTTTTTTTTTGTAAATTACTCACTTTCTTATTTATTTTATTAGATTCCCATCCATGTAATCTCTCTCTACCTACAAAATCAACTCGGTAATTACTAAAGAAAAAAGTGAGAAACTAATGATCTTATGGTGTACAAAGTTACATGTTGAGAAGTTCTTGAGAGGAACAAAAGTAGAAAACAAATGAATGAAGAAAAAAATAGTATTTTTTTATTATAAAAAGCTTATTCCCTTATCTATCAGGAATAAAATTCAGTCAATTATACTTTATGTTAATTGATTACAAGTCTTTTTGATCCAATCAGCCTCTCAACCTAATCAAACACCCTCTTACAAAATAGCAGTTCCTTTTCTAATAAAAATTTGACCAAAAGATAATAAACATCCAAATCTTCATCCCTTTACATCAAAATTTTCATTTATTTTGTGCAATAAATATCACCTCACTTTTCTAATAAAATTTCCACCAAGTGTCTTTGAGGTGGGGGCAACTTTCTGAGAAGACTTTACTAGAATAGCAAAAATTGCTTGAAAATGATTCTTGACAATTGAGACTTTGGAAGTGTTATGTGTCTGTAAATTTCAACCATAGGAGTAATGACTTTGCTATCTCCTCTTATTTTTCTGTCTTAGTCTCTTAAAAGCCATAAATGTAACTGCTGCTGAAAGAGAGTACCTGTCCCAAATACAAATCAAAGTTTGTTAGAAAGTCCCTCCAGAGAATATTAGATGTTTAAAGATGGCAGATGAAACGTTGTACATAGGCAAAGAAAAATTCTTAGCATACAGCTTAATTAAGCGCTTATCATATAATAACTTATGCGTAAGATGTTTTTAAAACACATGATAAAATAATGTTAAAACTATTTTTCTCTAAGTTATAAGCTGTTTTCATAAGCAATCTTAGGGAGTTTATGGAAATTAAATGAAAACGGCTTATGAACATGTCATAAGTTATTTCCATAAGCTCCCTCAAACAATCTCAAAAGTGCTTATGCAGTAGATAAACTCAAATAAGTCAATCCAAACGAGCCCAAAAGCCAATACCAGCATAGTGAAAGTTATTCTTTCAACCTAAAGCTTCATAAGCCAAAGTAAAACAACGATATATACTAAGAATAGCATAAATGAAACAGTTTTAATTTGGCAAAAAAATGCATCAATAATCAAACATGCAAGGAGGGAAAATTTGCAAACCATGTCATTATGTAGTTTAGATGGTCCTGAGGCATAACTGAACTTCGAATCAAGGTATTGACATCCTTGGGAACAGGGTAGGGATTACTCAGATTGACATTATCATTAATATCTTCAACATAGATCGTATTTTCGGGAAGGCCACAAGCTCGGGCGATGTTAGGAACATCAACATAGAACCACTGTGAAGACTCGGGATCATTTGCAGGAACAAATATGCTCGGCTTCTCACTTCCACGAACTACCCCAACGACTTCTTCAGGTGTTACAGATGGGGACTGATCCTGTAAGTTACACAAAATAAGTTTGAATCTACAATTCTCTCTCTACATTAAACAGAGTGTTATTATGTGAAAATGACTTGAGGTAGAGAAAACCTCATTGCTAACAGGCGTTTTAGACCAAAATCTCCACCAAGATCTAGTTCCATCAGCTTGTGGAAGGGAAGGAAGCGGGTCTACAAACTGTTCATCTTGTGAAGCCTCTAAAAATTTCTCTTTCCAACTGCGGGGAACCCATCCTCGATTAACTAGAATTGGAAAACCTATACTGCAAGAAGCAATACAAGATACAAAAATTGAAGAATTACCAGAACAGACCATAATACACAAACATAGCATCCAATACATCAAAGTGGTACTACAAACTGAAACTAATGATAAAGAAAATTTCAATGCACTATATGTGTGAAGCAAATGAGTTATACTGACGAGTGAACTCTGTAATGCCACGTATTTTGAAAGACTTGCTGAAAATGGAAGATGATGCATAGATACGATACGAGTATCGGATACGTTACGAATTTGATACAGCAATACGAGCTTCCTTGAAAAACATAGGATACGATACGTCTAAGGTTTGTTTATAAAAAAATAAAATATTCACAAAATAATAGAAAATACATAGACACATAGACCCAAAGAAACATAGGTTAGCATGGTAAAACAGAGAGACACATAGAAACTAACGAGTTAAGACGGGGGAAAGCTGTTTTTCTCTCTTGTCTTTGTAACACTCATGTTACCTTCGTTCCCGTGTTTATAAGGCTTACCGCCCAAGGTGTCCTCACGACATATAGGGACTTTTATTTTTAAAAAAAAGAAAAAGAAAAACATTTTAATACTACTCTGGCACATACTCGTGACGTATCCGAAAAGTATCGGGAAGTATCAGATACAGACACGTATCGGATACGGCGACAAAACTCAAGTAAGCCTAAACTAATCTTCTTTTAGTTTATTGCAGTGCTCTGTAGTTGTACACTTTAATTGGACAAATTTTAAGCTTTTATAATAAACAAAATTTACACAACAATGTAAGATTTAAAATATCTAATTGCTTGATGCATCGCTTTCATCCATAATAAAGCTCTTAATAATTATGCTTTACCTGTCAGGATGATTATGAAGTGGCATGAGAGGTGTTATAACATAGTAACCATTTTCTGTAACTCCTGAAATGCTTCTTGAACGTGGTCCCACATAGATTGATTTTTTATCATCAAAAACTCCTTTGGAGACCACCTTTCTAAATTCCAAGGAAGCTAACTCCTCACTTGATGGGTAAGCACTACTGAGTTTCAATGGTTCCATTTGCAACCTCTTCTCTCTATACTCCAACATTTTAATCTGTAACATTGTAAGATGGAAAGAATTCACAATTAGCTAATCTGCATAGCTAAGGCCTAAACATGGAATCTAAAAAGTCCATATAAAATAAACTCAATCCCCTAGACATTTTCCATTAAATTAGGTTGAACATGAATGATATCAACATCTGCTAAAATCTCCACAATCCTATATATGTTACCAAATAGTAAACTAACGGTGCTTAATTGAAATAAAATTTCTGTAATATCATTGCCTTTAAGCTATCCATAGATCATAGAGATAGAAATGGAGAAGGAAATAAGCCATAGCATCAGCCTCTGATTAGCAGTCTCCTTGACGGGTTAAGACTTGAGAGATGGCAACGGAGAGATGTAATAATAGTAAATTCAAAAGATTCAAAGCGAAATGCTGAAATACTATAATGACGTAATGCATTGAAATTATGGAAGTTATCTAGATCATGCTTATCAAATCGGGATACATATCGTGTATCGTTAGGCCCATTTTCCGAATCGTGTATCGTATCGTGTATCGTATTGTAAGATACATGATCAAAAAAATATATAACATTTTTGAGTAAATCTAAACAACATAAGCAAAAAAACATGAACTATAAAATAATTCAAGTCATAAATAAACATAACAAGTGTTTAATTCAATCCCTCAATATAATAGATAGGTGAAGGATCAAAACAAAGTAGTGGATTGGGGAGAAGAAAATAAAAGATAGGGCTTTTGTCCAAGAAAAGAAAGAGTTATACCTATTTTAAAAATAAAAGAAACCTGCGTAATGAAGAAAACAAGCAAAGAAGAAGAAGAAAGGAAAATTACCAGATGAAGAAAGCAAACAGAGAAGAAGGCAACTTGAAAAGCAGGGAGAGAAGAAGAAGAAAACGTGAGGAGCGGTTCTGTTCTGTGCTCCAACGTTAAAGGAGACAAGGAGTACGTTTTCGTTTCTAAATAAATGAAAGTGATTTTGGATTTAGAGTGTTTTAAAATCTGAAATGTCAAAAATGCCCCTGTTTCAAACACACAGAATGGCAGAAACGCAACGTTTCATGAACCCTGCTTCCCCCAAAATTCGTCATTTCATTAACTATTCTCTGCTCCCAAAGCGCAGCGCTTTTTGTCCACGTCACTTCGTCTTCTACCGTAAACCAGAAACGCGTTGTTTTGCTGAAAAAATCACAGAAGAAACCCTAAATTGCAAATGACCCGACCCGGTTTTCAAATGTTGCAGAATCGTGCGCGACGCTTGTGAATCGCGATTCATGCGATTCTGGCGCGATTCCAACGATTCAGACCACGATTCGGACACAAGAACGATTCGCCTTACGATTTGCATCGTTTGCTACATGTTTCGAATCGTATCGCGATATGAATCGCACGATTCTTACGATACTAACTACCATGATCTAGATCACTAATATCAAGAGAAATTTATTCGACCTCACAGTTTTGACGGTCACAAATAAATAAAATACTGCAGTAATGTGTAGAAATTTCATGAATTGGCACATATGCAAAAGGATAAATTACCACAGTCCACAAAACAACAAATTACAATTTTAAGACCATAATCCATCAAGCTTGTAGACTGAACACTTTACATGATCCTCACCACAAACGCAAAGCACAATTTTACCCTGATTCACTGGCTAAAACTTCCTTGCAAAATACAATACAAGTATGAATTGTATAATTATTACGGTGATGTCACTTCCACATAACTTTCACTAGACCTGGTTTCACTAAATTAAAAAATAGTTTCATTACTGCAGGAAGTGAATAAGAATCATTGAATGAAGATCAAACAGTTCAATTCTAACTTCAATAAATCAGATTCAAAACACTAACTCAAAATACAAAAAGTCAGATCTTCATCAAACAGCTCTAATTTACTGAGTGCACTAAATCCAACTCCAATTTTCACTACATAAATTGCATAAATATCAACTAACATCATTCTCGTTTCTTACCACCCTCCCCTTTTTCTCTACATCAAAATTCATGATTCAAGATTCCATGCATTCAACTGTGTGAACAAAAATTATATGAATTCCATGCCAAAAGAACACACACCTTATCTTCTCTTCTAATAATCTGCCAAGTCCCAAGACCAAATGCGATTGCCCCAGGTACAAACAGCAACCATTTAGATGCTTTTCCTTTCACAAACCCAAAATAATAAATATTTAGCATAAAAAATATTGAATTTTTATGTAGAGGGCTAACAGCATTGCAAAAAAAAGAAGAACCGAGAATGAGATCATACCATTGGAATCCGAGGAAGAGGAAAATGTCGGGTCGGAAATTGAGGCAGCGGAAGTGGCGGCGGAGCTGAAAGGCCTGACTGCGAGGAAATAGCCGGAGCTTGAGCTGCCACGAGCTACGGTGGCAGCATGGCGAAGTTTCGCTAGCGTTCTGGCGGCTGAAGCCGACGATGGCATTTGGGGAATTGATGGGAGAAAAAACAACGAGGGGTGAAGAAAGGCGAAGGGTTTATGGGGAAAAATCTGCTGCGTGCGAGAGCACCTTTAGATTCGGTGAACCTTCCTCGGGACAAAAATAAAAATTATACTTTTTTTATAAGAAAATGAATTATATATATCGAAATATTACCGGAGGAGTATTAGGTATACTCCAACCCAAATACAAGAATCTCAACTAGAAGTTTTAGCTATCATAATCTTTTATTTTTAAAAGGAGTTAACACTCTTAGTAAATCAGGCGGGATTATTGTTACCAAAGCTTGAGATATTTTAGTCATTAAAGTTAGGCTTAATTACAGTTTTGGTCCCCCTATTATACCCCTCTCACGATTTTGGTCCCCCAAGAATTTTTTTCCACGATTTTGGTCCCCTTATTTTATCAATTTTGTAAAATCGTTGCCCCCACCATAAAACATTGGGGCAACGATTTTACAATGGGGGCAACGATTTTACAAATTGATAAAATAGGGTGACCAAAATCGTGAAAAAAATCTTGGGGGACCAAAATCGTGAGAGGAGTATAATAGGGGGACCAAAACTGTAATTAAGTCTTAAAGTCATTGATATTGATAAATGAAAAGGTGGAATTATTTTTATCATTAAGGCACCCCAAAAAAAAGTATGACACCAAATAATAGCATTTGTTTACCTTAACTAAGAGGATTGTCTTCGTTTTAACTTAGGGTCCGTTTGGGATGACTGTGAGTTTTTGGTTTTTGATTTTGAAAGACAATTTCAAAACCAAAACATGTTTGTGTAAAATAGTGTTGAATTGGTTTTTTCCTTACTTTCGAAACAATCATCAAAACACAAAACTGAAAAAAGAGGTTTTCTAATTTCGGTTTTTGTTTTAACACTTACACGTCATCACCAACCATCACTTCAACAACCACCGACCACCACCAATCACCATCGACCACCACTCTGGCCACCACTGACCACCGCAGACCTCCACTACGACCGCCGTCAGCTATCACTTTGACCGCCATTGACCACCATTTCGACCACCGACCACCACTCCGACCATCACCGACCACCACTCCGGCCACCGCCGAATACCGCTCCGGCCATCGCCGACCCCAACTCCAACCTTCGGCGACCACCACTTCGACTACCGTCAACTACCACTTTGATCACCGATGACCACCATTTCGACCATCGATCACCACTCTAACCACCGCCGACCACCACTCTGGCCACCGCTGACCACCACTCCGACCACTGTTAACTACCACTATGAACACCACCAACCACCACTCTTACCACAGTCGACCACCACTTCACCCACCAGCGACCACCACTTCGGCGACCGTCGACCACAACTCCGACCACCGTCAACTACCACTTTTATGCTCATGTTTTAAACTACAATTTTGATTTTTGAAAGCTTCTTAACTCAAAATTGAATCTGGTTTTGGTTTCTAAAAATTTTAAAACTCAAAACAAAAACTGGTTTTAGTTTTTGAAAATTTCAAAACAGAAAACCACTCATACCCCTCTCATACCACTCATACATCTGTCTCATTTTGTTTGTAGTTTTAGTATATTCAATTTGTCTCAAATTAGTTGTTGTTTTACATTTTTTAAAAAGTATTTAGTATTTTTTGCACTCATACCCCTCTTATTATGAAAATTTTATATATTCAATAAATGATTCACATTTACCTAAGTAGAAAGATAAGGGGCTAAATAGTCAATTATACAATATTTTTTATAAAATTTAAACTACTAATTAATTTTCTTAAGGGATGTGTCAATACTTTAAACTGCAAACAAAATGGGACGGAGAGAGTAATCAATAACAGTTCTTTGAAATCTTAGGCTCCGTTGGGGGTGTTTTTTGTTTGGAAAATTTCAAAAACTAAAATCAGTTTCTATATTGAGTTTCAAAAATTTCAAAAACCAAAACCAAATTCAGTTTGGTCAACGGTGATCAAAGTGGTAGTTGACGATGGTCGGAGTGGTGGTCGCTGATGGCTGTATTGGTATTCAGCGGTGGCCGGAGTGGTGGTCGGCGGTGGCCGGAGTGGTGGTCGGCGGTGGTTAGAGTGGTAATCGATGGTGGAAATGGTGGTCAGTGGCAGTCAAAGTGAAAGTTGACGGTGGTCGTAGTGGTGGACAGAGGAGTGGTCGGTGGTGGCAGGAGTGGTGGTCGATGGTGGTTGGTGGTGGCCGGACACTACAAAAAATTCGCAATTTACCGGCGGAAAAAATCTACCGGAAAAGGCCAAAATCTGCCGGAAATGCGGCTTTACCGGCGGATTTTTTCCGCCGGAAAATCGTTCGCAGGTAATGGTTACCGACGTCGGAAAATCCGCTGGATATCATCCCAAACTCTGCCGGAAAATCATTTAAAAAACTGCCGATAATTTTCGAGAATCCGACGGTAACCGTTAATATTTAAATAAACGAATTTTAAAAAATCCGCTGGTAATATTTAAAAATCCGCTGGTAATTTATTTATTTATTTTTTAAAAAACTGTTTTTTTAATTCGTTTATTTAAAAAATTAATATTATTTAATTATTTTGATTTTTTTTCAAAAGAGATTTTTGAAATTGTTTATTTAATTCAAAAAATAAATATTATTAATTTTATAATATTTATATTTTATATTAATATTTACTAATTAAATGAGAATTGAATAATAATTCAAAATGATAAAATTTCCATAATATCCATCCAAGAAAGTACTAATTAAAATATCCATTACAAAACATAAAATGAAATACCCAACAAATGCAAATTAAAATATCTAATAAAATGACTAAAACTGCTAGTCGTCATCACCAAATTCCTTCGAAAACTTTCAACCAAACTGCAAAGAACTACTAAACAAATAATATGGAAAGTATTAGTTAAACAATGAGAAAAATCAAATAGCAACTAAAAATATTAGTTTCGAAATTGGAAGAACAAGGTAAAAGGAAGGAAGCTCCATAACTGGTGGTGTTACAAAATTGTGGTCACTAATGCTGTCTGATGAAGAGAATGGGGAGAAATGAGAAAAATGGGGAGAGAATTCGCAAGGGGGACAGCAAGAGATGAGAATGGAGAGAAGTGAGAAAAATGGGGAGAGATTTCGGAAGGGAGATAATGGAGAGAGTGGGATACGAATTCTTTCATATATAGAGCCGAATCCAACGGCTATTTTGAAATCCAAAAAACACAATCCGCCGGAACGGGGCCCTACCGGCGGCAAATTTGAAATACCGGCGGATTTTAAGACAGTACCGACGGATTTGGAGGAATTATCGGCGAATTTTAATATTCAATTTTCGATACTAAATTCTGCCAGAAATGACGCGTACCGGCGGATTTGGAGGGTTACCGGCAGATTTGTAAGTACTGGTGGATTTGTAAGCATTGCCGGTGGATTTTAAAATTTAATTTTCAATGCAAAATTTCCGCCAGAAAGGACGCTTACTGTTGTGTGAAAACAATATGTGCAAGTATACACAGTCAAACAAGTAATAAAGAGTAAGTAGAAATCGTTCCCACCTGGATTGTTGAGTTCTTTTCTATATTTAATTAGCAAGCAAGCTAGTGAGTAAAAGCAAAGTAAAATAACAAGTTGTAGAACCCAAATTTATCAACAAACAGCAAGTAAAATAAAGGATTAGTGGAAATCCAGAATGAGAGTAAGTTGAGGCTGCTTTCACTATGCAAAGTCATAATAATGGTCTAATGCTGCAGCACTAGGTGCTGTCGCAACATTTAAAAGAGCCTATGTCTAGGCCCTAAATAGGTATACCCTAGGCTACTTACGCACCCACAGTGTTCACCTTATGGAATTTGCCCTCCTATGTCTAAGTTTTAAGCAAGGATTACTAAAGTGTCCTTTAATAACCACTATCCATATTATCCTTTGAGATCAATTTATAAACCATGTTTGAATCTGTAAATGATACTTATATTTAGGTGACCAAGTCTAAAATAAGTTTGGAAAAAGTATCACGCAAATGATAAAAATGCTAAACATCAAATACATGCTTTAAACACACTAAGACTTCATTACATAGATCAACGCATCACAAATAAGAGTATTTAGCTCATGATGAGCAAACAACACAAGAAATACAACTTAAACATAATATTTAAAGCCATAAATGCAAAAATACAAAGAAGAAGTATAGTAAGAATTGGTATACTGAAGATAGACTCCAAGAACAGTAGCATGGAGGTTCAGATCAGCTACCAAATGCACAAAAATCTTCAAGTAATTAAGCTAATGTATTGCTGCAGCATCACTACCAGCAATGGTGTTTCCACTTTTTGTGATTTAATGTAGCTTGGTACAAAAATGGAGGAAAAGCTATTTCTATCCTTTTCCTTCTCTGAACCAGCACACCAAATGAAAAAGAAGGTAGTCTTTATATAGTACTAGGGTGAATGATCCAAGAAAACCCTAATTTGGAGGTGTCATTTGTACTTTTGCGTGACCAATAGTACAAGTGCCCAAGAGAAAGATGGAATATTCCTTGTTCAGGTGCTGGCGTCCTTGAGAATGCGCTTGTCCTTGGATAACAGTTGTAATGCGCTCAAATTCGTGCTTCCAACAATTTCTCTCTCATCTATCGCAGGAACTATTGCTGCAGCACAACAATGAAACACACACATAAAAGCACAAAATGGGGCACCAAATTGCCAAATGATCACAAACCAGAATTAGTTCTTCTTTTACACTAAACAACATATTTTAACTAATTAAACACAACATTACTTTAGAACTCACAACAATTTAAGCTAAGAAAGCATAAATAACTCTTATAAATAAGAGTTATCACACCCCCAAACTTAAACCATTGCTTGTCCTCAAGCAATGACGCTTGACAAAGAACAAACAAACACAAAAGGCAATATCCAGCTGCACAAATTGATTCAAACAGATTTTCAAAGATGCTCAAGTTGGGCATAAATTTTCAGATCCTTAAGTTTTTCAAGATTTCTAGAATTACGATCTGCTTAAAGTGTGTGTGACAACTAGGTCTTGTTCAGCTCTTAGCAAGTTTCAAAACTTCACCTAGCTAGAGAAAGAATGGTTTTCTTTTGGCTATGCCAAGAAATTTCCAAAAAGAAAGGTAGACTAACAACTTCAGCATAAGAAAGGGGGGCTTCAAAGCACAACAAAGGGCTTGATTAAACATTTCCGATTATTGGTCAGTGCACTATTATTACAAGACTTCAGATTCATTGCTGCAGTAATTGGTGTTGCAGCATTTAACACTTGACACACTATTTTGCTACAATGCCTATTTTTCATAACACTTTTTCTTTTTTCCAGTTTTTTTTCTTTTCTTCTTTTTTTTTTTTCTTTTTCTTTTTTTTTTTCATATATAGGCTATTGCAGCTTTAATCACTTTTATTGAACTTTTGTACAATGTACACAGACAGTTACACACTGACCATCCTAAAATCTTCATGCTTAACCTTAATATAACCGATGCACCCCCAAACTTAGTTTCATACGCTACCCTAGGTTTTTAGTAGAAGCTTCGCACAACCTAGGTCTACCAAAATCTAACTTAGTATCAGATCATTTTTAGCTTACTAAATTCCTACCTAAACCTAGAATAAAAGTGTGGGAGCGGTAGCAATCTATTCATCTATCAAACCAGGCTACACTCACTCAGTCTCACCATAAACATCATTAAGTCAGCCCAAATTGAAGCATAATCTCTTACTGATTTGAACAAAATACAACTAAACATGCCTTTTAAAAACAAATAACACATGAAAGGTTCTCCCCCCAACTTAAGACCCAGCGGTGTCCCCACTGCTCATGCAATTACTAATGGGAGAGACCTTAGACACAACATAACTGAATTGAAAACATATAACACAACATGATTTTAAATCCTAAGCAGCTACTGGATGCTATTACAGATGCTACAACATCCAACAGGATTATTTACTAAATAGAAAACAACCTTTAAAAACAAACAACAAAACATAAACAACAAAAGAGAAAAGGGTTAACTAGGAGGGACCCATGGTTTGTTGCTGGTACTGGCTCTTGTAGCTTGGTGATTTCTTCAGCAGTTGCATTGGATTCTGCAACAATAGATTGCTGCAGCTCAGAATCAGCATAGTTAATCAGCAACTTCTAGCTCTTTACTCACATGAGGCTCCTTTCCAAGATGCATCTCAGCCAATGTCTTGGCTACTAATTTCTTTTGCAGCAATACTTGGCCTCTTTTTGGTCACCAATTTTGTTCTTACAACATTCTGTGGTGCTGCAACAGATGCTGCAACACTGCCTTCTAACTCTGATGTTGCAGCACTACCTGTGACAACATCCACTTTCTGCATTTCTGCTTCCAATGTCCTTTGTGTTTCTCTGTGGAAGGTTGATTTTTGGGTGAATGTTTCTTTGGTGAGGGCTGAGGTGGCTTGGTTGATAGGGACTTTTGTGGAGTGCATTGTTTTGGAGATAGAGAAGGTGTTGGGATAAGTATTGATGGTTTGGCTTGAGGTGGGGGTTGATGAAGGGTAAGTAATGAATGGTTGAAACTGTGAGAAGTGGGCTTTTGTGATGGCGAAGGTGTTTTGGGTGGAGGGGATGGTTCTTTGGTTGGTGATGGTTTAGATGAAGGTGTCGTGGAAAGGTTTTGGGTGGGTGGTGATTGGGGAAATGATCGTTAACAAGGTTTAAATGATGAAAAAGAGAAACTACTTAGCCAATTAACAGAGGTGATTGCCAAATCTCTCACATTGGCATTTGAAACTTCATTTTGACTTTTTAGCCACGTGCTCAACACTTCAGCAACAGGTGCTGCAGCAACTGGTGCTGCAGCACCAAACTTAGCACAAAAAATCTGCATAATTGACAGCACATACCACAAGACCACTTATTCTTACCTGAAATAGTAAAAACAAAAAACACACAAAACACAATTAGTCCTTAAAAATCTGGGTTGCCTCCCAGTATCTCTTAATTTATAGTCTTTAGCTAGACTTGGCCTTCAAAATCCAAGTTAGGGTGGATAATAGGACAAGAAGAAAATATCATCCTTCCGCTTTCTCCTTTTCGTCAGAAATCCCATGTATTTGGCATAGGGAAACAAGTGTTCCCATGCCCCAATCAATAAGCATTTGGGATAGGAATTCCCCCTCTTTTAAAAAAATTGAAGCTCATTTTGCGGAGGACCTTTTTTCTTTAATTACCAAGGGTTGAGTCTCACTTATGACATGAATCTTTTCATACCTCAACCCTGGCTTTTCTTTCTTGCCACTATTTTTGAATTTTTCTTGTTCTACAACTACACAATTTTTTTGTTTTTCTTCCACTACTTCCAAATGACCATATTCATTTTCACACTCTACACTCTTTTCTTCCTTTTGTTCAACCATCTCCTCACTACAACTCTCTTCTTTTAGATGCTCCATTATAGTCTTAATGTGAGCCTCCATATTCTTACATGAAGTTTCAAAAATAGTGACACTTTAATAGATTCAATGGAATGAGCTAAGAGTTTTTCACACTCTACACCTTTTTCTTCCTTTTGCTCAACCACCTCTTCACAACAACTCTCTTCTTTTAGATGCTCCATTATAGTCTTAATGTGAGTCTCTATACTCTTACATGAAGCTTCAAAGTTGTCATGATCCACTTTAATAGATTCAATGGAATGAGTTAAGAGTTTTTCAAAATTAGAGCTCCCCTCATGTAATCCATTGGTTTGAACTTGAGAACTTGGCTCTTGCTCACACACAAACTTTGACATGGGCGTGGAGTTTAACTCAAAACAGCCCATTTCATCTTCATCTCCATTGAGACAATGTTGCTGAGCATTCTTTTCTTGCATAAAGTAAAAATTTCAATGGTCCATGGCTTAAAGTGGTTTTTTTCCCATAAAAACAACAAACACATATGAAACACAGTACAAACACAGAGCACAATACAAAATAGAAAAAAAATCTGAAAAACAGAACAAACTAAATAAAGAATCAAAACTAACTAAACTTACTAACTAAACAATAGAAAATAACTACCACAATCCCCGACAACGACGCCAAAAACTTGTTGTGTGAAAACAATATGTGCAAGTATACACAGTCAAACAAGTAATAAAGAGTAAGTAGATCGTTCCCACGAGGATTGTTGAGTTCTTTTCTATATTTAATTAGCAAGCAAGCAAGTGAGTAAAAGCAAAGTAAAATAACAAGTTGTAGAACCCAAATTTATCAACAAACAGCAAGTAAAATAAAGGATTAGTGGAAATCGAGAATGAGAGTAAGTTGGGACTGCTTTCACTATGCAAATTCATAATAATAGTCTACTGTTGTATCTGATGCTGCAGCACTAGGTGCTGTCGCAACAGTTGCTATTCTTTTAAATACTTTTACTAGGTTTTCGCTACAAGAGCCTATGTCTAGGCCCTAAATAGGTATACCCTAGGCTACTTACGCACCCACAGTGTTCACCTTATGGAATTTGCCCTCCTATGTCTAGGTTTTAAGTAAGGATTACTAAAGTGTCATTTAATAACCACTATCCATATTATCCTTTGAGATCAATTTATAAACCATGTCTGAATCTATAAATGATACTTATATTTAGGTGATCACGCGCAAAGGATAAAAATGCTAAACATCAAATACATGCATTAAACACACTAAGACTTCATTACATAGATCAACGCATCCCAACTAAGAGTATTTAGCTCATGATGAGTAAACAACACAAGAAATACAACTTAAACACAATGTTTAACGCCATAAATGCGAAAATTCAAAGAAGAAGTATAGTAAGAAGTGGTATACTGAAGATAGACTCCAAGAACAGTAGCTTGGAGGTTCAGATCAGCTACCAAATCCACGAAAATCTTCAAGTAATTAAACTAATGTATTACTGCAGCATCACTCCCAGCAATGGTGTTTCCACTTTTTGTGATTTAATGTAGCTTGGTACAAAAATGGAGGAAAAGCTACTTCTATCCTTTTCCTCCTCTGAACCAGCACACCAAATGAAGAAGAAGGTAGTCTTTATATAGTACTAGGGTGAATGATCCAAGAAAACCCTAATTTGGAGGTGTCATTTGTACTTTTGCGTGACCAATAGTACAAGTGCCCAAGAGAAAGATGGAATATTCCCTATTCAGGTGCTAGCGTCCTTGAGAATGCGCTTGTCCTTGGATAACAACAGTAATGCGCTCAAATTCGTGCTTCCAACAATTTCTCTCTCATCTATCGCAGGAACTGTTGCTGCAGCAATGAAACACACACATAAAAGCACAAAATGGGGCACCAAATTGCCAAATGATCACAAACCAGAATTAGTTCTTCTTTTACACTAAACAACATATTTTAACTAATTAAACACAACATTACTTTAGAACTCACAACAATTTAAGCTAAGAAAGCATAAATAACTCTTATAAATAAGAGTTATCACTTACCGGCGGATTTGGAGGGTTACCGGCGGATTTGTAGGCATTACCGGTGGAATTCAAAATTCAAAACAAATATCCTCCGGAAAAGGCGGGTATCGACGGATTGCGGTGTTACCGGCGGATTCAGTAGCATTACCGGCGGATTTCTGTTCCGCCGAAAGTGGCCTTTGCCGGCGGTTTTGGTTTTTCAGAAAAAGAATTTCGTAATAAATCCTCCGCGAAATTCTAGTAGTGGGAGTGGTGGTCGGTGGTGGTCAGAGTGGTGGTCGGTGGTTGTTTAAGTAAAGATTGGTGATGACGTGTTAGTGGTAAAACAAAAACTGACATTAGAAAACCCCTTTTTTTGGTTTTGTGTTTTGATGGAAAATTGTTTTAAAATAAAATTTTTTATAAAAAAATGTTATATTATTCTTACAAACTTTGTTTCACCCATGCAACACACGGGTTAAAAATCTAGTACAAGATAAAGGGGAAATCCACCAATCTGAAGTAGAAGCACCCATTGCTACACAAGCTTTCCCCATACACCAACCCCATGATATATGCTTGATTTTGTTGATAACACCATGAGAATCCTTCACTGCTCCAAGAAAGATCACATTGTTCCTTTCTCTCCAAATAATCCAGCACTACAAAAATTACTGTTATTAGCGACGGCCATTAGCGAGGGACTTGTTGTCCCTCGCAAAAACTGCGATTAGCGACGGCTTTAGCGAGGGCATAGGGCTGTCAATTTTTTTGCGATTAGCGACGGCTTTAGCGACGACAATGTCCTCGCTAATTTTAAGTCCCTCGCTAATTCCCTCGCTAAATTTGCCGTTTCAGATGATGGGACTCAGCGCCGTGGTTGGTAAATGTGCAGAAATTAGCGAGGGACAGTTCCCTCGCTAATTCCCTCGCTAAATTTAACTTTTCAGATGATGGGACAATTCCCTCACAATTTTTTTTCTTTTTTTCTTTAAAACCGTTTACACGCTCCCTCTTCTTTCTCACTCACTCACTCTTCACCCTTCCTCTTCCCTTCCTCTTCCCCATTCCTCTTCCCTTCCTCTTCCTCTACTATCCACCACCACACAACCACCACCACCATCATCACCACCTCCTCTCACACTCTTCTTCTCTCTTCACTCTTCCAACACCACCACCACCACATATCTCCTACCACTCTCACTCACTCTCTCTTACTCTTCACCACCACCACCACTCTCACTCTTCTCTCTCTCTCTCTCTCTCTCTCTTACTCTTCTCCTTCTCTCTCTACTCTAAACCACCCATCACCACCACCACCACACCACCACCACCACCACACCACCACACCACCACCACGCCACCACCACCACCACCACTCTCACTTCTCTCTCTCTCTCTCTCTCTCTCTCTCTCTCTCTCTCTCTCTTCTCCTTCTCTCTCTACTCTAAACCACCCATCACCACTACCACCACCACGCCACCACCACCACCACACATCACCACAAAATTAATAATATAATATAATATTCATTAATTAATAATAAATATATATAAAAAAACAAACCATTTAGCACGGGACACATGCCATTTTTTTTTTTCTGAAAACTGCAGTCATTAGCGAGGGAATTAGCGAGGGAACTGTCCCTCGCTAATTCCTGCGCATTTACCAACCCCTGCAACTGAGTCCCATCACCTGAAAAGCTGCAGTTATTAGTGAGGGAACTAGCGACGGCATAGTCCCTTGCTAATTAGCGAGGGATCCAAATTCCCTCGCTAATCTCAATAGCGAGGAGGGATTCGGCGAGGGAACTGGTCCCTCGTTAATTCCCTCGCAAATGACCATTAGCGACGGTTTTATGTCATTTTGCGAGGGAAATGTCCGTCGCTATTGGCTAATTTTTTTGTAGTGCAGGTAGTTGCTAACCAAAAAATAAGATGCATGTTTTTTTAATGGTAGATTGCAAATTAAACATGATGGTAGTAATCCCAAAAATGTTGCAAACCTGTGGAATCTTTCCACCTTAAGATTTCTTTCCAAACGCCTTTGACGAAAGAACATTGAAAGAAAATATGATACACGGTCTCATAAAAATTATATTTTCAATTTGCGGCAAATTGATTTTGTTTTTTTTTACAAAAGTGGCTGAATGATTTAATTATTGCCTTTTTCTTATATGAAATTTTTTTAGAGTGAGAGGATAACATGTATATGAACTGCACTAATTAGATTGATGTATATTTTGTGTGTACAATTTGATGTTCAAATGACACGATTGTTATATAATTTTTAGAAATTACTATAAACTATAAACTCCTACTTTTTGGAAGCTTCTCAATTAACATTAACCAAGCAGAACTCTTAGAAATATGATTTAGTTATGCTTTTCTAACCTAAAGTACTGTAGGTTAGAACTTAGGTCAGAATTGTCTCCACTCTTCATCCAGCCGCCATCAACTCTACCACTCTCCTTGACATCCCACACCACATTCCAATAAAGAAAACTCATAGTTGAAGCCACTTTCCTTGACACTTAATTAATTTTGATCAACCCAAACATAGATAGTCAATCTAAGTGGCGCATATTAGTTAATGGTGAATCTAATGAGGGCATAGACATAAGAAACTTTTACTCTAGCCTTGTAGAAAGTGTCTGAAAGGCATATATATATATATATATACCAATGCTTGCGTTCATGCTCTCATTCACAGCACTCATCCATCCCATTATTTGTTTTTCTTTTATTTCCAATTTCCAATTCACAAAAATGATACAGAATTTAGTTGTTACTTACTACCACTTTGTTACGTACTCACAAACTTACTTAATATAGCTAATTAAAACTTGTGAAAACAAATTTAACCTATCATCGTGAAAATGATTATTAATATTATTTAGACTTTACTACTTCTAGTTGTGTATTGCACAACATGTTCTCAAACAACAAGTTTGTGGCATTGTTGTTTGGGATTGTGATAATTAATTTCTATATTTTAGCTTCATAAGTTTGTTAGTTGAGAATTCTTACGTTAATTGGTGTGTTTTGTTAGCAGCATGCAAGTACTATCTAGCACATGCACATACTAGTTGGATCTTGAAGTAGAGAGGACATTCAGAAGGTTGTTAAAACACAATCAAGGGTTTGTTTACCTAGGCTAGGAGCAGCTATAACCATGGCAGCCATACTGAACAATATGAGAATTATGTTGTGCATGGTTTCTCTCCCAGAGCATTTTCTCATTGATCATTTTAGCCAAAAATTATCACATGCATGCATCCATGGTTTTACACATTGACAATATTTTTCTCAAGGGCTGTTTTACACTTTCTCTTTTAAGTTTCAATGTTCAAAACTTAAAATTGATGTTGTTGAAACTGGGCCAAATGGAACGGTTGAACTTGGACCTGATAACTGCGTCTACACTTGGGTCAGCACTCAAAACCCCCCAAAAACCGGTTAACCTGACAGGAATCGATATAATCGGAGAACTAGGGAGTAGGGACAGTTCTTAATTTTAAACCGTTTGGTCCAAACACTCTTCCTCTTAGTTTTTTTGGGGATATTACGTATACTTCCCCTTAGTTCTAACAAAATAACACTTACACTTCCTCTATTTTATATAGAAGACATTGACTTCCCCTGAGTTACACACACATCATCTTTATTATGTAAGAATAAAGAGAATAAATGGGGTCATTGTGTCTTTTAAACAAGAGTAAATACCCAAATTTGTCCCTGACAATTTTCTCGCTGGACAAATTCGTCCCTGACAATTTTTTCGGGACCATTTAGTCCCTTTTAAATCATTAAGTGAGCTGTCAACGTCTGAAGGGACAGAGGGGCTAACGTGTCCCGTTTTTAAAATGTCAGAGACTAATGTGTCATGAAAAAATGGTCAGTGACGAATTTGTCACACGAGGAAATTGTCCATAACCAATTTGAGTCTTTACTTTTTAAGTAAAATTCGGGGATGTGGGTGAAACTTTCTCAACAAGTAAGGGATCTGAATGATTATTTAAAAATAGAGGGGGTGATCATGTCATTTAGTCATAAGTTAAGGGGGACAATGTAATTTCCCTTATTTTTTAACATTTTAACTTTCTCTTCCCTCTTCTCCGATTTTCTCTGCATGATTTTTTCCTGAAAATCACTGACAAGCTCGACCAAAAACCCTAAATTACTCACTTTCTCTGGCCAACGTGTATTCCGCCGTGAGCTGCAGCCTCAGCGCGCTCATGCGTGCTCAATTTGCTCGATTTCTCTGTTAATCGCAGCCTCTGTCGATTTTCTCTGTCAATAGAACACTGGTATGTTCCTTTTATTGTTCTTTGTTAGAATTTTAGATTATTATTAGGTTTGATTTTAAGGTTCGCTTTTTCTGCTGTTTTTTTCCACTGCTACTGGCTAGGTTCGATTCATTTCCTTGTTTATTGCTCATTTGCTTTCGTTGTTCCATGTTAATAGCATTGGTGCCGACTGCCGATTAATATTCTATTCCTTTCCCTCTGTTTGTTCAAAGTTTTTGCTCACCTCTGCTTGTTTAATGTTACCAGCATTGGCTTCCTTTCTTGTATTTCTTATGGTTTTTTAATTTTATGAAAACTTGTTTGATGTTTGAATTTATGATGAAGAGTCAGTCAGGACTAGTTATATGAAGTTAAGCATTTTATTTATTTATCTATTTACTAATTAATTATCCAGTTCAACTGTGGTTCAACGTTAACTAAACAAACCATGACTTAGAGGTCTTGTCGTACCGATCTCAGGTCCGGTTTTAAAAACATTGGTTAAAATAAAGGGATAGAAAGAAAAAACCACAAAGTTTATGTAATCCCATAACTTCTTAATTCCTCTAATTCAAACCCTAATTGCGATTAATGCACCCAAACTCCCATTTGTTTTTTTGCCTCAAACTCAATTCACTCGAGTCCATCCATTCTTCGTTGACGTTTGTGATTTTTTAACACAACCGACAACAATGAAATTGGCGAGTTGTGTTTCTGTCCCTGCGTTCTTGGACCTCTGGCTCTGATTCTATCATTATTGTATGATTTCTACGAAAAGAGAACAAAGTTGACATAAGAGGTAAACTTCTCAAATTTGATCAAACTTGTTTGACACATTTCATGGATTCATCAGCTGTTGGTTTGGTCACTAGTTTAATTTTTTATTTTTATCCATACCCATATAGATGACTCCTTTAACTGGTTTTTGTATACTACTTCATTAATTATTTTTTGTCATAGCTCAAGCCAATTTATTTATATCTACCATCTATTGCTAAGCTACCTCATTTACCATTGCATGCTTTCTTTTGTGATTTTCCATTATATTTTTGTCATCCGCCTAGCATGTTTATTTCCTCTGATTGATTGCCGTCGCACTTTGCTGGTTTTTTATGCAGATTAAAAAAAAAGGAAAAATTGAGCGTGAGAGAACGTTTTTGGAAGTATTGAATGGAATTATCCAAGAAAGAAGATCTTCTTCAACTTAGCGAAGAAAGTTGTGATGTTGTGTACTCCTACAATAACAAGGTTAAGGTATGCCCTCAACAAAATCAGTGTCTTTCATACTCCATCACTTCTGAGGCTTTTTTCTCGCTGCCTCCCACAAAATGCGAAAATACTATCCTTTTTTGATGGCATTAATGATGCCGTTGCCTTATTCAATCAATTGATTAATATGCATCTACTTCGACCTGTTGTAGAATTTAACACGGTATTAGGGTCAGTAGTGAAGATGAAGCATTATCCAACTGCTATCTCACTTTTGAAAGAAATGGGGTTGAAAGGAATCAGCCCTTCTATCGTCACTTTGAGTATATGGATCAACTGTTACTGCCACATGGCTGAGATGGGTTTTGCTTTTTCCATATTGGGCATAGTTATCAAGAGTGGTTATCAACCCAATCACATAATCCTGACAACACTCATAAGAGGGCTTTGTATCAATGGTGAGGTTAGGAAAGCTATGGACTTTCATGACAATGTGGCAGCACAAGGATTTCCGTTGGATGAAGTTAGTTTTGGGACCTTGATCAATGGTTTGTCTAAAATAGGACAAACAAGAGATGCCTTTCAGTTGCTGAGAAAGATGGAAGGACAAGTGGTCAAGCCTAACATAGTAATCTACAACATGATCATTGACGGTTTATGTAAAGATGGACATGTAACTGATGCACGAAATTTATATTCTGAAAGTGTTGTCCAGAGATTAGAGCCTGATATTTATACTTACAGTTCTCTAATTCATGGTTTTTGTAGTATAGGTCAATGGGGAGAAGTTAAACATTTTTTGTGTGAAATGGCTAATAAACGCATCAACCCGACTGTTTATACCTTCAATATATTAATTGATGCATTATGTAAAAAAGGAATGATGATAGAAGCTCAAGGCATGTGCAATTTGATGATCAAAAGAGGTCAGCAACCAGACATTGTTACTTTCAACACTTTAATGAGTGGGCATTGCTTACACAATAATGTGGGTCGGGCAAAATTATTATTCGATTCAGTTATAGATTGGGGTATTCTGCCTGATGTTTGGAGTTATAACATCTTGATTATTGGGTATTGCAAGAGTAAAAGAATCGACGAAGCTGTGAGTCTCTTTGACGAAATGCATTGCAAAAATTTGGTTCCTAATGTTGTAACTTACAGTTCTCTTATTGATGGTTTGTGCAAATCTGGGAGAATCTTTGATGCATTTGAACATTTTTGTACAATTAATGAGGGTGGTCCACCCCCAAATGTTATAACTTATAATATCATGGTGGATGCTTTTTGCAAAATCCAACATATTGGCGAGGCAACTGCCTTATTTAAACTAATGCTTGAAAGGGGTTTGACTCCCAGTATTTCGACTTACAACATCTTGATTAATGGGTTATGTAAGAGTGGGAGGGTTGATGGAGCCATGAACCTCTTCAGTGAAATGCATAGCAAAAATTTGGTTCCTGATTCTGTAACTTGTAATTCTCTTATCAATGGCTTGTGCAAATCTGGAAGAATCTCTCATGCGTGGGAGCTTTTCAAAGTCATGCACGATGGCGGTGCACCGGTTGATGTTGTTACTTACAATATCTTATTAGATGCATTTTGCAAATTACAACATGTTGCCCAGGCAATTGCATTTTTAACCTAAGGTTAGAAATGGATTGGCTTCTAAAGTTCTCAGTCATCCCATCTTGATGAATGAATTTTGCAAAGGGATGAATGAAGCCGTGAATCTCTTCAGAGATATGTGTCAGAACAATATGATTCTTGATACTATAAACTGAATAGTTCTCTTGTTAATGGCACAGGCTTATGCAAATCTAAGAGAATCTCGTGTGCATCTTGACAAGGTGACTGCTTTAGTTCAGCACAATATCAAAAAGATATTTGTTTTGATTGGATCTTATTTACTGATTCATGGTTTATACAGAGGTCAAAAGCTGATGATTGCGTAGGAGATTTTTCAGCATTTTTTGATTGTCTGAAAGTCATCACATATAACACCAATCGACTCTGCCAAGCAGCAATTTTCTATGTAGAAAATAAAAGGTGAGACTGATAACTGACGAGGTACAAGAACCGCATCAAGAAATGATTGCTGAAGGTATGGACAAGGACATATGGTAAAACCTAATGAGATACTTATAATTGGTATGTCTGAATGTTAAGCAATGCACGTTTTTTTTGTCTTTTGATAGGAATGCAAGTTTCTTCTGGGGTAGAGAAGTTGGACTACACCAAGGCTAGCTATTCTTGGGCAAGTTTTGCCCAATGCATGTTTTATGAACTTTTTAGCTTTGGTCATGATTACTGTCCATCTTCTTTTCCTGATGTTTTATGACGGCTGGTTGATTTTCTGAGGCATGATTCAAATGATTTGTTGCAGGTTCATGGATCCCAAAATGCTCTATCTCCTGACATTTGTGATGTGAGAAGATTAATTTCAGAGACAGCAGCCCATTTATACCCTTAAATTGTTAGGCAGCTGCTTCTCTTAAGAATCATTTGTTTAGTGTGCTTTGAACTTTGAATCATTTATACGCCTTGTGTACTTTGAACTTTGAAGCAGCATCTCATGTCTCAGGTTTTAGAAGAAACAAAGAGAACAGCATTTTGTGTGTGAGTGTGGTTCATGGAATCTATCCAGAATGATAATGCTCTATGAGCTATGATAATCTTGATGATTCATTTGTGAGTTTATTGTGAAATGATTTCATTCTTGTAAAAGTTGTACATGGAGTTGTATTTATACACACAAGTCAAGCTTAACTAACTTGGACTGATCTTAACAATAATCAGTCGAAGAAATAACCGAATGATAAAAAGACTAGAACTCAGAGTTTTGAAATATCTGTTTTTACTAAAACACCTCCACAGTTATATTCTATTACACCCCCTTCAAAGTTGAAGTTGGGCCAGAGCTAGATGAATGTTGAGGCCCAACTTTAAGTTTGACGCGTAAGTCCATAAACGAAGCAGCTGGTAAGGGTTTGGTAAGGGTGTCGGCGAGTTGAGAAGAAGCTGGTATGTGACGAAGATCCAATCGCTTAGAGGTGACTTTTTCCCGAACAAAATGCAGATCTATTTCAACATGCTTCGTACGAGCATGCAAAACTGGGTTGTGGGAGATCATGACAGCACTAAGGTTGTCGCAAAGAAGTGTTGGAGTTTGAATTGGGATTTTCAGCTCGGCAAGTAAAGATTGAACCCACATGAGCTCGGCGGTGGCGTTGGCTAACCCACGATACTCAGCTTCAGCGCTACTCCGAGCAACCAAGGTTTGTTTCTTCGAGTTCCAGGAGACGAGATTCGGGCCAAAGAAAAGACATGCACCAGAGGTAGAACGACGATCATCAACGTCGCTTGCCCAATCGGAATCACTGTAAACACGAACACTGAAAGGAAGATCTGGAGATGATGGTTGGAGGTGAAGACCAAAATGTGAGGTGCCATTGAGATATCGAAGTATGCGTTTCACGGCACGCCAATGGGACTCAAGAGGAGCTGATAAGAACTGGCAAACTTTATTGACGCTAAAGGCAATATCTGGTCGAGTAAGGGTGATGTATTGAAGAGCTCCTACAATAGATCGGTATTGAGTGGGATCGGCCAGGGAATCAGTACCATGGCGAGTGAGCTTCACATTTGACATCATCGGAGTGGAGATGGAGGAACAACCAGTCATTGAAGCTCGTTCAAGCAAGTCAGCAATGTATTTGGACTGGGAGAGCATCAGAGAACCATTGGAAAGGTATTTGACTTCAATTCCTAGAAAATAGGAGGGTTTTCCCAAATGTTTAAGTGCAAATTGTGTTTGTAGCTTCTGAATTAGATCATGAATTAGCAAGGATGAAGAACCTGTGACTATGATATCGTCAACATATACCAAACAATAGAGCTGAACACCCCCTTTAGTGTAGACAAAGAGAGAGTGATCACAATTGCTGGAGGAAAACCCAAATTGTAGAAGAGCTTGTTTCAATCTTTCATACCAGGCCCGTGGGGCTTGCTTAAGCCCATACAGAGACCTGTGTAGCTTGCAAACTAGTTGTTTATTACCTGATGTGAAACCTGGAGGCTGTTGCATATAGATTTCCTCTTGTAAGACACCATTAATAAAAGCATTGTTGATATCTATTTGTTGTAGCTCCCATTTGTGTGTGATAGCTAAGGTTAATAGGATTCTGATAGTTGCAGGTTTGATAACTGGGGAAAAAGTCTCCCCATAGTCAGTACCAGGAAGTTGACAATACCCTTTTGCCACTAGACGAGCTTTGTATTTGTTTATGGTTCCATCTGGGTTTTCTTTGACCCTAAAAATCCATTTACACCCAATGACTTGTCTGTTGGGTGGTAGTTCTGTCAGTGTCCATGTATTATTGGTAATTAATGCATCATATTCAGCTTTCATAGCTGTGACCCAATGGGGAATGGCTAGAGCAGCCTTTACTGAAGTTGGTTCAAGGTGAGTAAGGAAGACTTTGGGCTTTAAGTGACCTGTCTTGTTTCTAGTTAACATAGGATGAGTATTTGTAGGGGCAGGTCTAGGTGGAGAGGCAGGTGGTGAAGGAACAGGACTTGGTTGATAGTGAGGTTCTGGGAGAGGGTCAGGTGAAGGTTCATTTGTAGTTACAGGAGCAGGGGAGGATGGGATATTTGTTTCTGGGCTAGGACTTGGGTGAGAGAGGAGAAGTGGAAGTGATGTAGATGGTGAGGAAGATGTATGATGAGTTGTGGTATTGGAAGGAAAAAGAATAGGATAGGAAAATTTGTGTTCATGAAATTGGACATCCTTTGAAATATAGATTCGACCATCTGGGCTAAGACATTTGTATCCCTTATGAGTATGAGAGAGACCAAGATTAATGCATTCTGTACTTCTGAATTGCAATTTATTTCTGTTATAAGGAGTTAGTAAAGAAAAACAAGAACACCCAAAAGATTTCAAATGTTTATAGTCAGGTAAAGAATTAAAAAGAGCCTGATAGGGAGAGATGAAAGCAGAAAGGGAGGTAGAGGGGAGTCTATTGATTAAGTGTACAGCAGTTGTGAAACTGTGATCCCAAAAAGTGAGAGGCACAGAAGCATGAGCAAGAAGTGACAGACCTGTTTCAGTGAAGTGCCTGTGTTTTCTCTCAACTGTGCCATTCTGATGAGAGGTGTAAGGACAAGTTTTTCTGTGTAAAACACCTAGAGAGGTTAAGTGATTAGTGAAGGGTCTAAACTCACCCCCAAAATCAGATTGAAGTGCTTTTATTTGTGCAGAAAATTGTGTTTGTACCATTTTATGAAATTGTGTAAATGCTGTAAGTGCTTCAGACTTTTGTTTCAAAAAATAAATCCAAGTGAATTTAGTACAAGCATCCACAAATGCAATGTAATAAAGATAGCCACTACCGGATGGTGTAGGAGAAGGGCCCCATAAATCAGTGTGAATTAGTTCAAAAGGAATAGAATGTACAGTAGTAGAAGGAGGAGCATGCAATTTATGTGCTTTGCCAAGACAACATGATTTACACAATTCAAATGTCTTATTAGTAGGAATAGAAACATTACAATGCTTAAGAACAGAATGCACTGCACGACTATTGGGGTGCCCTAATCTGTGATGCCACAGAGCATAGTTTGTGGCATTATTTACAATAGGAGAAGAAGAAAAAGAAGCATTAGAAACTGAATTAGAAACAGTAGACACAGTAGGCAATGTAGTGACTGCAGCTGCACTTGGAGTGCTTGCTGGAAATAGAGTTGTCAAGCTAGGAATGAAGAACAAGCCATCAAAGCCTCTAAATCCCTGAAATAATATCTCATTAGATGATTTAGACTTAACAAAACATATAAAGGAATGGAATTCAAAGTAAACTGCATTATCTTGAGCAAATTGTCCTACTGAAAGCAAATTGCGAGTGAGAGAGGGAACATGCAGTAAATTAGTAAGTGTATAATGAGTGGAGGGATCAAATGTAGAGTAAATTTTTGAGGAACCAATGGAAAGAATATCAGTAGCATGTCCATTGCCCATTTTAACTTTATGAGGGCCTGTATAGGGAATACTGTGATGCAAATAATTAGAGAAGGGAGTCATGTGGTGAGAAGCACAAGTATCAGCATACCAACCTGATGCTGTAAATTCAGGGGGGTATTCAGCAATCATAGCACCTGGAACACTGGCAGAGAAGGCTGCAAAGTTGGCCTGAGGAGCAGTACTGTCATTACCAGTAGTAGTAGCAGCAGCAGGGGTAGGATTAGGGGTAGTGGGTGGTGCAGGGACAAAATTCTCATCAAATCTATACCAACATGTGCTGACAGCATGACCATACTTGCCACAAAGTTGGCAAGTTGGCTTAGAACCAGTGACAGGAGGAGTATAGTTAGGATTATGATAGGAATTAGAGGTACCTCTTGATCTACCTCTGCCTCTGGCACGATTAAACCGATATCTACCTCTGATAAATGCAGGATTTGCATTCTGGTAGTTGTTGAACTGCTGTTGTTGATTAGAGGCAGTGGTGTTCACTGCATTGGCTTGAGGATTGGTGCTTGGAGTTGTAACCTGCACTGCATTAGCAGTAGGAGTAGTACTAGTGAGTTCTTGACGAAATTTATTAAGTTGTGCTTCTTGCACCAGTAGGAGTGACTCAAATTCCATGAGATCTGCATCTTGATTTTTACCATAGTACATCATGACAAAGACATTGTATTCTTCGGGTAAGCCTTCCAAAATGATATCCATCAAGTCTTGATCCTTAACATCTTCACCAATTGCAGTCAAAGAATCTGCAATGGAGTGAACTTGGTTCACAAATTCAGATATAGTCTTGGTTCCTTTCTTGAGAACCTTCAATTCTGTTCTTAACTGCCTTGCTTTGGCTTTCATATGAGAGTAAAAGTATTTGTGGATCTTGTCCCATACTTGATTGGCATGCTTGCATGTGAGAACCCTAGGTAGAATTGAATCGGATAGAGTAGATAGAAGCCATGTATAGAGTGCTTGATCTTGAACAATCCACTGTGAATATGCAGCAGAATGCTTATTGAGTGCTTGATCTGCAGGGGAATCATACTGTGGAGGAATAACTGGATTGACCAGCAACCGTTGAAGGTTGTGTGTGAGAATCACACCTTCAACTTGTTGATTCCACAAGAGAAAATTCTGATCATCTAGTTTAATAGAGAGTTTGGGACCAGAAATGAAACCAGAATGAGAATTAAGAGTAGAAAGTGATTGAAAAACTGGATGTGATTGTTGTGTGACTTGTTGTGATTCTGTTGCAGGTTCTTGAGGAGTAGGAACAGTGGCCATGGCTGCAAAATGCGCAGATGAAGGAGATAGAAAGGTGATGAAGAAAGAAGAACCAGAGAGATTGCACACTGAAGAACGAAGAAGAAGAGGAAAGGCGGAAGAAAGTGTGTAACTGAATCAGTTACGCTACCCAGGGAAAGCAACTGATACCATGATAATGCTCTATGAGCTATGATAATCTTGATGATTCATTTGTGAGTTTATTGTGAAATGATTTCATTCTTGTAAAAGTTGTACATGGAGTTGTATTTATACACACAAGTCAAGCTTAACTAACTTGGACTGATCTTAACAATAATCAGTTGAAGAAATAACCGAATGATAAAAAGACTAGAACTCAGAGTTTTGAAATATCTGTTTTCACTAAAACACCTCCACAGTTATATTCTATTACAGAATAATGGGTCGGAGTGTAATGCCAGCATTTAGTTGGAGCATCTCTTTCCCATAATTCGTTTTAGGATTAATTCCACTTTTAGATTATAAGTATCGCAATTGTTGATTTTAATTTCCCACTTTTTCAATTGTTAGATTTTGGTCTCCAATATTCTTCCCGTCTATGATGTGTTTTTTGAAGAGGATTTTGGTCTCCCTTTTTTTAAGGGGCCCTTTTATGGTAGGAAAATGGTATGATTTTCCAATGGTGATAAAAGTTACCTGGAGTTGTAGATATAAGAGTTTAGAATTTAGTGGACAATATTTTTAAGGGCTACTTGTTGCTTAAGACACTAGGTCGCGCTATTTAAACACACAAGCAACAAAAACATTGGATGTATTTTCACGTATGTCGCATAGTTAAAAATGTATAAGTATCAGGTTAAACCATGACTCGAGATTGTCTTCCGTTCAGATATTTGAGTGTTTTGGTCGCAATTTCATTTGAGTTCAAGCCGTTGAACCATGACTCGAATGTCTCACTGGTTCGATATTCGGTTTGGTTTTCAAAACGTTGAAAAATACTTCATTAATTTAGTTTATTATGTGGTTAATGAGTTTTTTTGATAGAATTATTTCTTTTTTTACAACTCTAATTAAGTATATAGTTAATAACATGCAAATGCTTGGTTAATTCAATTTATTACGAGGGTGAACCCAAGAGCGTTTGGATGAGATGGTATGGGTGTCTTTCAGCTTACCCAAGATCCTGGATGAGAAGATACTCGGTTCACACCAATTTTTTTTAGGCTAAAGTGCTCCCGGGGTCCCTTATCTTTATTTAAAGTAACGATTTGGTCATTTATCTCTTTTTTGTCCCAAATCAGTCCTTTATGTTTTAAATTTTTGACACATAAATCTTTTTTTTTGACACATAAATCAGCACTGTTAACGGAAAAGGATTTATGTGTCAAAAATTTGAAAGATAAAGGACTTATTTGGGACAAAAAAAACATAAAGGACTAATTCATTACTTTAAATGAAGATAAGGTACCCCGAGAGCACTTTAGCCTTTTTTTTATTATTACGAAGGTGATGAGTTATCAATTTTCTTTCGATAGAATTAATTTCTAATTTTTACAAACACTAAAAAGTAAATGGTTATTGACTTTCAAACATTTGATAAATCCAATTTATTACATGGTTATTGAGTTATTTTGATATATTTTCATGACTTGCTAAAATCTGCCTTTATTTTATTCGTATTGTCAAAAAGTTGGTCACTTTTTAATAAATTGCAAAAAAAATGGATATCAAGATAGTGCCTTCCTAGAATCTAGTGAGGGTAATGTTCATCCATGACATGGTCGAAAATTGGTTACAAATGTATGTCCAAAAGAAGGGTGGTTATAAAGGGAAAGAGACATTAGTTGAGGATAAGGGTGATTCTGGAATTCTGAGAGAATAAAGACCCTCTTAGATTGTGTCATGGTAACAAGTAAAAGGCCTAAACTGATATTTACACTCCCTATAAGGCCCAATAACCAAACCAGCCCATATCTAGAAAATCTAGTCCAGTTAATCAACAGTACAGATGCCTCTGTAAGATCTAACGGCTCAGGGTCGACAAAACAAACATCACACAAACTCTATAAATACCACACTCAATGCTCATAAATGTAAGCAATTTTTAATACAAAACACTGACTCACTCAGATACTGACTTTAGCATCGAAGTAGCATTGCAGGTACAACATCGCCATTTCAAAGATCGAACATCAACATCTTAAGGTCGAACATCGCAGATCAAGGACAACTCCTACCAACTGTTTCAGACAACCCCACGGTACAGAACAGACTGCAAGTATTATCTATTAGAGATTAACCTAAAAAAATAGTTCCTATTTCTTCCCTTTTTTTGGAGACCTGCATGTATGTGTTCTCTTTGCCATGAAGCATATGAAACTCTCGATCATCTATTTTTCCAATGTAAGTTTGCATCTAAATTTCCATCTGCAATACTACTAGTTGAAATTGAAAATTAATCTCCAAAAATTAATCATTTAATCACACTTATTTACCATTTCATCTCGTAAAAAAAATCATTTAATCACACTAGTTACTCCGGTGACCACATCAATTAAACTAAGACATACTAGTGTGATTACCAGATATTTAATTTCCACACAATGGGGTACTAATGTGACACCACTTATACATTAAGGAACAAAGTAGCTTTTTTGACCATCAGTCTCACTACAACCAAAATAATGTTTCTAACCCTCATTTCACTAATCATTTTGATTTTTACCTTTCACACATGTATATGATGTGGACCACAATGCAAATGATACTCAAAACAAGAAAAAGTTAAACAAGAAAAAGGGTAAAATTCCCAAAAGCCAAAGCATGCTTTTTTGCACGTAAACCACAAACAAAAAGAATCTTAATCTGCCAATTAGCCAACAACCAAACAATCCCTAAAAAATTTTAAAAACAAAAAAACAAAAACAAAACCACAAAAATTTCATTTTCTTTATAAAAAAGTAAAATAAAAAATTCAAAATCTCACTACCCTGCACCGCCGCTGCAGATTCCGGCAAGTGACACCGGAAACCTATTACAAAGACTCTCCGCCGTCGATTCTCCACCATCAACATCTTCCGCCGGAGGAAGGACCCTCCCGTCCGCAAACAGCACCCTCCCGCCGTTTCTCTGCTGGTGACCAGCCACCATAGACTCAAGCTCCGCCGCCGTGCCGTAAAACGCGCCGTCGTTAACCCTCCGTTCCACCTCCAGAAAATCTCCGAGCGATGCCGGCCTCACATCACCTTCCCTACAAAGTTGCCACCACCTTCGCCGCCGGTCAGCCGCCACCGCCGCGGCAGGCGGTCTTTTTCTTCTTATTTGAAACACTCCTCTTGGATCCACCGGCGCCGGTGCCGGAATTTAGGTCACGATTTTGTGATGGGACTCTGAATGCAATTGTTGGGAAACTCACTCCCATTAGAGTCCCTAATGTAGTGCTTCTATCATGGAAGAATGATCCAGTGGACTAAAATTCAAAAACACCCAAATGAAAAAAAATCAATTTTTTTAATCAATTAGTCATAAAAGTTGATAAATTTACATGTTTCAAATTGTGGGGTGTGTTAAAAAGATCATTTTGATTGATCAGAAAGATAAAAATTGAATTTTTGAGAAATGTGTTTGTGTGAGTGAATTTGATGATATTGAATATTGACATACCTCAGTGTCAAGATCAGAGGAGGAAATTGAAGAGATGGAGGGTGATGATGGTGGTGGCACCAATTCAGTAGCTGGATCTAGCATCTTAGAAGAGAGAGAGAGAGAGAGAGAGAGAGAGAGAGAGAGAGAGAGAGAGAGAGAGAGAGAGAGAGAGAGATTTGGGGGTGTTTTGAAGGTTTTGGGAAGAAAGTGGCAAGTATGAATAGCTTGTGAGTTTGGAGGTTTATATGTACTAATTATTCATTCATTCATAGCTTGTGAGTGAATGAATGAGTGAGAGTATTGGGGAAGTAGGGAACCAATGAAAAAGGAATGGACTGTGTTTGAAATGATTATTGCCATACAGCTGGGTCATGGATTCATGGGGTGTTACAGCTTTGGGAGGAAGGTGATGTCAAAAAGTACTTACATGGTGTTGTGGATGGTTAAAAGAAATTGATTTTAAAAAGTTGAATTCTGTGAAGAATTTGTTTTCAAATGAAATGATTTTTAAAAGAATTGAGTTTAATAATTAATTTGTGTTCGATAATGATATTTTAAAAGTCAGTTTAGAGAATTGATTTCGTGTAAATATAAAGAAATTTTACTAGTCTTCCACACAAAAATTAGGATTCGTTGCTACTTCATAATCAATTCTATTAACCTCTAAATCAATTTTATTTGCTTTGTTAAAAGGAGTGTTGGTGGGTTAAACATCTGAGTGTTTATAAACTACTAGTACATCTGGTCTTGATTCCCAAGTAATGTGAGACTTTTTAGTGTACGGAACAAGCCCCTCGAGTTAAGGCCAAGGGGCCAAATGCATGTAGGACCCCTACCTGGCGCGCCATGTTCCGACCTCAAATTCCGTATTGTCTTCTGAGGTATTGTCCGCTTCGGCCAGCATGAGAGCCATCAAAGTTTTTTCCATTGTTAAAATGTGCCTCGGTAGATTAAGAATATGAGTGTTTATAAACTATCTTTGGCTTTAAAACTGCTATATTTTAAAAGCCACAGTTTTTTCTTGACCGTGTTTTTGCTCTCTGAGTGATGCAGTAAAAATGTTGAGCATTCCTCACAAATTTTAGCAAAAAAATAAAAAATAAAAGAAATGTCTTCAACCTTATTTGTTATCAAGTTTTGTACTTAAATATACACCAATTATTACCATCGAGATAGTTACACTATCTATAAGAGACAATGCTGAATTTACCAAATGATAATGATAGATAATGGCCCTATCTAACCCCTAACATTAACGCTTTTCTTATTAGTTTGGGCATGAGCACCCCTAGTACTCCTTTAATGAAGTATTGCTTATCTAAAGAAAATGCTTTTCTTATAATTGTTTAATTTTTTTTATTTCCACATATTTTCATTTTTTTTTAAGAAACATCCCACTAAATAAATCTAGTATTTTCAAAAAAATTGAAAATAACAAAACTACTATTTGCATTGTTTTAAGAAATACACTCCTCTTAGCTGATTTTCCGTACTTTTTTTTTATAAAACGGGGGCAAAGCAGAAAGTAAACTAACGAGAGATACAACAGAGATAACCCATGTCAAGAGGACATTGCCCAAGCAAGATCAACAGCCCAACATTCAAATAGGCCATACTAACTAAAGCATCGGCGCATCTATTAGCTTCCCTATAAATACTAACAATCTTAACACTCCATTGAAGCATCAACAACTTGCGAATCTCCCGCACTAACCCGACACGACGCGAAATTAAGGATAATGGAGCGACCTACCTCCGAATCCACCTGGACAACTACTTGCTTTATCCCTTTCTCATAGCATAGCTTCAGACCTTCCAGGATAGCCCACAATTCAGTCTTTAAAACATAACACATACTAATGTATTTGGAGAAGCCCCACATCCAATTACCCAAGTGGTCCCTAACCATATCCCCACAACGCGCTATCCTGTGCTCCCACTTGTCTGCTCTGTCGGTGTTGAGACAAAACCATCCCAACTGAGGAGGCTCCCACTTCACCATTATCTCGAAAGAACTCCGAGCCTCTAGAGCCCAGTTAACAAAGCACATGTCCTCGTAATCACTCACATCCTTATAAATCACCCCCCAAGGTCTAAGAGGTCTAATACACTTAGGATCACGAGTCTCCTTATTTATCCATGCCCAAAGAAAGTGGCATAGTGCAGCTTAAGTACTAGTCCACTTTTTTTATAGGTAAAATAGTTAGAAATTAGTATGTTAATTAGTTGTTAAAGGGGAGGGGGGAGTAGGGTTCGAATCCCGTACACCAACATTTCACCAATAATGTCTCTTTCACTCAATCAAGTGAGGTACCCTTTTGGGACAAGTACTATCCCACTTATTGCCATTCGCACCCCCAGTTAGAGATGCAATATTAAATCGGACCCACTGAGCTAAATCCCCACCAAAAAATACAAAAGTCTTTTATCTTCTTATTAATACTTAAAGATAGTTGCGTGATAACCAACACCGTTGGCCCAATGGCTTAATCTACCTTGAGACACGGGGGGGGTCGACCCCGTGCTCCCGGATTCGATTCCCGTAGTGGACAAACTCGGTGTTGACCAGTGCGAAATTTGATCTTAAGCACGAGCAGAGATTAGTCTTTCGTTGAAAGCGTTGGGACACTCCGTGGGTAGCCAACAATGGTCCCTAAAAAATGATAATTGCGTGATGTAACGGAAAATGTTTGTCATTCATGTCTTCTTTCAGATGACTCATGTTTTATGTTTTGCTTTCTAAAGGTGCAAATTCTCAACTGAACTACAAACTCTGAAAAACAAGCTAATTATTTTTGTGATACCCCAAAAAGGATATCTTTTTAAATTATTCTATATCTTTTAGTAACCTTGGATGAATAGAGAGGTGAAAACCCTTTAGACATTCAGGTAAAGTCACATTAGTTCTAAAATGCCCTCATTATTAGTAATAAGCTAGAAGAATACAACCGCATCATTTGATATTAAGTAGAACAAATGAAATATTTAATGTGCTTGGTTTAAGAATGGTTAAAGAGATCAATTCAATATTATATTGAGAGATTAATATATTTCTAGTGTATACTACAGTTTTGAATGGGTACATGGAGTTTTACCTATTGATGCTGGTTTGTTGGAGAAAATGTAATATAATATGAACCATCATTGTATGCTTCAAGCACATGTTGAAGAGATTAACTTAATATGAAACTCTGAAATATTATCTCTGTCTAGAAGAAACGTTGATGTAAACAAATATTAAAGTTAAGACCTATTATTGAGAATCTGAATGGGAGCAGGAATGGTGAGTCAGATGATTTGGAGATTGAAAGTCATTTAAGTGAGACGAGCTTCACCCAAATGAGTTACACTTCTCATGGTGTTGTTATTTTATTGTTCTTTCACTGGATTTGCTCTTATAGGCATTTTAATTTTTAAGTGAATAACATCTGTCAACCTATTGTCGGTGACTAATCTATTTCATGTGTATATCTAACTTTGCCGGTCCGCGTGATTCTCTCCACCCAACGGAATTTTTACCAGTGAATATTGCACACCAATAACAATGTAACAAAGAAAACACCTGTCAACCTATACTACTAAATATAAAGTTCTTCCATATTATTAATTATATAATATATTCTTAAAAGACTAAACCGAAGCTACACCAAAAATATACTGAATCTAAAGTACCAAAACTCCTGAGTATGACATTAACTTGATTAACCTTGCAAGCAAAGTCACTTGAACTTTTCTTCCCTGTCTATGTACCTTAGTATTCCCTTACACTTAATGTCACTTCTGCAAGTAATCTATTAATGTCAGTCAGCATATTCTGTATAATGGTCCCATGAACCATACAGTGAATATGATGGTTTGCCACATGAGCTCTCTATTGGTGATGACCATTGACCAGGGTTAAATACAACAAAATGCACAATCCAAACAATTTCATGTAATTTAGAACAGAAAAGCTGGCAAAATCTTTTGAAAAAGAGCAACCACCAACTTTTAAAAAAAAATCTAGAAGATTATTTAACAATTGAAAATCTGAATGAATAATAATACTCAAACAATCATGCAGCTCTTCACGGATGAGCAATTAAAACCAATTTTTTTTTTGTTCTCGGAGTTAAAATATGAATCAATAGACTCCTATATCATCTAGATTCTGCTTAAGCTTCAAACCTAACCTGAGAACATAACCTTGATTAAAGAAATTTACATATGGGGAAAACTGTGGATAAAATCATTCCACATTTCAGTTGCAATGGAGTCCCTTAACTGTGAAGCAATTGCAATTTCGTCAGCATCAAAACTAAGACACTGTGACTGGATCTGGGTCTCAAGATCTAATTTTGGTTGTACTTCAACATCTAATGGTGGTAGTGATTCCTCCATTGTAAATGAAGCCTCCTCTTCAAACATCTTAAAAAGCCAATCATCTGATTTCTCCCCACGAATGTAATTGTGTAATGCACAAGCTGCCACCACTAACTTCACTTGTGTTTGTAATGGGTATGAAGGAGCGGACATTAATATAGGAAATCGTGCTTTTAAAGCCCCAAAAGTTCGATCAGTGATATTTCGTAATAACAAGTGCCGTTGGTTGAACATTTCAGTTGCATCCCTTGGGTGGGAACCACTAGGAAATTCCTTGGAGTGATAGGGAGTACCAGAATACGGAGCAACGAAACCTGGTACATTTGGATACTTGTTGTCTACGAGGTAGTATTTACCTGTGTCATAAAAAGTGTTTTAATGTAACATGTTAAGTTATAAGTGTACAGACTACAGTAATCATAGAGAATCGATTGTCCCATAAATGTGCATAAAATTTCGTTTTTGTTGTGCAAGTTATATGTGTTTCAATATGTCTTAAATTTAACATAAATAGTTGCAATGTTTAACTGTTGACTAACTCAATGAAAATAGTTAACAATTGATTACCAGACATCTAAGTATGTGTTTGGATTTGTGGCTGTAAATTTAATCGTGCGTTCAGAGAGCATTTTGCCGTGGTTTTCTAGAAGCTAATAAATGGAGCTTCAGCATTAACGTGACAATTGCCGTGATTTTCTGTACGATTATGTTAACCTTACCACACAGCCAAACATGCTATAAATGGCATTGCTGTCTACTAACTATAAATCTCTAACAACTACATCTAAATCAAAGCTGACAACTATATAATCAAAAATATAACTTTGATTCACGGTGGTTCAAAGATGTGGTAACAAAAAATCTTTTTAGAATTCTGTTTTATTTTTCAACCAAATTCATTGACATTTGCAGAGAGCATAACACCCAGTAACCAGTGTTGTCAATGGCGGATGGCGGTTTATGGCGGAGACCCAAAAAACCGCCATAAACATATGGCGGATGGCGTAACGGCATATGGCGGACGCCATGGCGGACCAATTTTTATAAAAAATTTAAAAATATACATACTAATACACATACAAAAAACACTATAAAAATTAAAAAAATAATCCAAAAGCCTATCAATAAATGTTAAATTGTCATAAGCAACTAAGAACCACTTCAAATTAGTCTCCATCAAATTGTCATAAGCAACTAAGAACCACTTCAAATTAAGTTTAAGACATCAAAATAACAACAAAATTATAAAAAGCAATGAAAACACAAAGTAATTTCCTTCTAATCCTCTTCCCCAACCCCAACATAGTCATTTTCCAAACAGGGAAAAAAATTAAAACAGATGCACAAAGCCACAAACAGTAAAAAAAAATTAAAACAGGAAAAAAAATAAAAACAGATGCATTAAAACAAAAACAAAATAAAAAATTAAAACAAAAACAGAAAAAAAGAGATTAAAACAGGAAAAATAAATAAAAACAGATGCATTAAAACAAAACAGAATAAAAAATTAAAACAAAAACAGAAAAAAAATTAAAACAAAAACAGAAAAAAAATATGTGATATGCGAAGAAGAGAAAGAGATATGCGAAGTGAAAGAAAGAACGAAAGAAAAAAATAACCAGCGAAGAGAGAAGAGAAAGCGAACCTGCGAAGAGAGAAGAGAGGTTCGCCGTCGCCTTCGCTGCTGGTGGAGAGAGAAGAACCAGCGAAGGGAGAAGAAGAACAGGGAAGGAAAACAGAGGTAGAGGGAGAGAGAAGCGTGTGAGAGACTGAGAGTTAGTAGGAAATGAAATTGAGAGGAAATACCAAAAATACCCTTAATGAAACTCAGCGTTTTGAAAAATTAGGGTTTTTTCTGTGTGTTACTGTTCCTCTTCAACCTTGAGCGCCGCAAGCACTGCAATTGGTACCCAAAACACAGCTTTTCTGACCCGAACCAATGCGATTTCGCCCGGTTTTTTAAAAAAATTCCGTTTTGTCCGCCATTCGCCGCTACACCGCCACAACCGCCACACATATAACGCCCGCCATGTCGCCGCCATTGGCATTCCGTCATATATCCGTTTTTGTATGGCGGCGTCCTCAATTTCCGCCACGCCATACCGCCATGGCGCCGCCATAACCGTTAATTGACAACACTGCCAGTAACCCAACATTTGCCAATCGTGGATTGTGGAAAATAGCGGTTTGCTCAAATTCCGCTATGCTATAGCACTATAGCGCCACTATCAAGGTAGCCAGAATTGGGATCCTATGTAGGATCAGGGAGGGGTCACAAGATCGTGAATCGGGGAATCGTAACACAAATCGTAAGATCCTACCAAATTCATAAAAACATATATTTGTTATAATTAATATATGTTTCATAGAAAAAGACATAATTTTCTCTTCAGAAAAAGAAAGACATAATTAATATATGTTTCATAGAAAAAGACATATATTTGCTACTTTTTTATTTACTTCAACTTTAATGCTATTGGGCCAAGCCCATTATCAACTAAAGCCCTAATCTTACAAAGAACCCTAACCTAATGTGACAGAGGCGCCACTCTTCGCTCAGTTTCTACTCCCTTCTTCTCTCATCTCTCTGCTTGATCAGTTTCTACACCCTTCTTCTCTCATCTTTGTTTTATTCTCTCATGGAGCGGCAGTTCACACAAGAATGGAGAATGGAGGCTGCAGAACCACACTAATCATCATGCACAAAATGTGTGTTTTGAGAAATCGGGTCCCAAGTTCGACTCGCAAACCAAATTTCTGGACAGTTCACAGAAAATCGTGGATCGTGTGATCCCACCAATTCCACGTCCTTCCTCGGCGATCCCAGCCGCTCCCACCAATCTCCAATTATGTCCATGCTCGAGCAGGAGATGGGTATCAGAATCACACAATCGTGCGATCGTACAAGTTGGATCACGATTCTAATTACCATTGACACTATAGCCGTTATTTGACAATACTGATTGGCCTATCTCAGATTGCGGACTATAGCGGTTTGTTCAAATTACAATACGCTGTAGCGCTATAGCCGCTATTTGACTCTAATAATATTGCTAGAGCTACACAAATAGCAAATCATAACTGCATTTTACAGATAAACATTACCTTCAGGGACCTTCAATCTATTCCTCCTTGTGAGTGCTGAATTAAAAACTTGTAAATCTGTAGCAGATCCTTCCCAGCCAGCCAAAACATATTGGAACTTGAGGTCAAACGAGCAAGCTGCCAGAATATTCTGCGAAAGTAAGCCATCCTTATTGCGAAAAGGTCCTTGCTCATCTACCCCAACTGTTACAGGTACATGTATACCATCAATTGCTCCAACACAATCCTATTAAAGAATATTCAAAAAGTGAGACAATCTCTCCCAAACAAGATATTAATCAAACTCATTATTACAATTGAATACTCATCTATTGCATTGGTGTACATCAGCTCCTAACTAACCAAGCAAGTGTTAGGTTACGCTTCGAGTCTATTTCACCGTGTAAAACTCGCGGTAAAACTGAAGCTACATATGATAGCTTCTGGGTCGCCGTGAATTTTGACTGTGATTTTGGTTTGGCCTGGCTTGACGTAGAAATCTCGCAGCTGGTCCAAACACTCGCTAATAACTAACACTAAAGAAACTTTAATATCTCTAGTCAAAAGATAAACCACATATGATTCATATAGAAGTAAAATCAGCTCCTAACTAACTAACTAACAAACTAATTAACTAACTAAGCTAATTGTAACAAACTTTAATATCTCTAATACTCAATCAAGAAAGCTTACTTTGAAATATGGATAGAATCTAGAATCTTCAAAGATTTCTGAAGGAACATGATCAGAACCAGGAGGCTGAAAGAAATCCCGTGAAATTGACATAATTGCATTCAAAACATTGTTAAAATGACGACTAATAGTTTCACCAGAATAACGAAATAATTCTTGAACAGCTCTTATCCGCAGATTATGTCCAATAATGAACATAAATATAGCTAATTGCTCTTCAACTTTGATTCGATTTGTGTGGCGTAATAAACCTTTGGATTGTAGAATATCACATAATTTGTAGAATACAGTTTTGTCCATGCGGAAATTCTCCAAACAACATTCATTTTCACCGTTAAGTACTTCATCTACAAATTTTGTACCATTAGATGCTAAACGACTCAGTTCTTTAGGTACATAGTTACCAGAAACTCCATCGTTTTCCTCATCAGAATTCTCCATTACTAAACTTTTACTGTCTTCAAGTATGTAGTTGATAGCGGCGCGATGGCCTGCGATTGCGGAATTGCGGAGCGGAACCAAGGCTTGCGAAGTGCTGGTGCTGAGCGGTTTTCAGGTACGGTAATCGCGGCCGTAAATTGCGGCGGAATCGCGGTTGAAGCGTCTTGTAGCGGCGGTGAATCGCGCCGGAGTCGTTTTCTTGGTAGCTTTTGCGTTTCAGGCAGAAGGTAACGGAGTGAGAGATGGAACTAGGGTTGGATTAACCTTGTAACGGGCTTGGCCCAATACCATTTTTTTTATCAAACCCAATATCATTTAGTGTGTTTTTTTTTCAGCTAAAAAATGACAAATAAATACCTAAGACGCACACTACTACTACTCACACTAGGTTCAAATCCGAGATCTAGCGTCTCTATATCACTGAAATTACTAAGGCGTGTTCCACCTCCAATGAAGATGTTGTATTTAAATTTTGAGATGGATCTAAATTAATGGGTTAATGATATTCATCACTACGAAGGTCTATGTTTTCAACCTCAAATAAATTAGGTAAATCTTCATAAGGCTTGTGTTCAATAGACTTAAGATGTCTGTCAACATAATTGTTCTAATGAAGCAGATTGCATGGATTTCAGAAATATCAAAGAAGGCTTGATCATTGCGTCTCAAAAATCGGTTTCATTGTTATCAATGTTTATAGTAAGTTGGGTTAGAATTTGATCTAACAAGTTTCACACCAATTTTTTTCAGGGTGATATCTTTCTCCTAAAATGAAAGATTTGTTTAACCATTAAGTGAAAAAAAAAGGTACCAACCCAATAATTTGTTATCTGAGATTTGTTGTTGTTAATATGTCCATATATAATCACAATAAGTGTGCCTATATTCTATACGTATTCCTATATATTGAATCCTATATAAAAGCTAGAAAAAGGAGCACATTCTTTAATTTACATTCTTCAGCACAATATATCAGATAACACCAACATTACCTTATAAAGAAGGTTTCCTTATAAAGAAGGTTTCAAAATATTGCTGAAGACTATTTTCAAAAATCTTACCAGCATAAGTTGTCTAGAATCAAGCATTTTTGAAAAGCAAAAACACAGAAGAGCAATAGCAAAACACATATCACCACATTTTAAGGGCTTACCATGTAACTTCACCGAACAAGTTGAAACTCTATTCCTTGAAATGCTGGGTTGAAAAATGAACAACTTGAGAGAGGAGACAAATTATTAACACACGTAGATAGAATTAAAGAAAGTTGAAATAGTTTACCAAACAAAAGTAGGTAAAAACATATTAATCTGTATAGACATTAATTTAACCCACATTTGAGATAGTTGACGACCGTGCTGTACCTAGCAGTATTTTGGTCGGCTGCTGTTGGTAGGTCTCTTGCTGCCCTGACAGGAGGTCAGTGAGCGCCGGGGGGTACCTGCAAAGCCACTCCGACGCTCAAGTCAGTATGAGAATAAGCTAGTGAATTTGCAATGGAAGAGTGTGTACCTCGTGAATGGCTATGCGAGCCAAAATTTATAGGAAATTGATGTTCGTTGTGGATCGTCGGATCAGTGGAGGCGATCTGAACCCTCCAAGCCTATTGGGCTTGTATGCTGTGGATATGGGCCGAATCGATTGGGCTGATCCATATCTCATCGCTGCTCGCACCTCCTGGTATTGCTAATGGATCTCTTGGTCCACTCCAGAACAACGACCAAATTGGTAATTTTTTTGTTTCTCCTTTTTTGTCTCGGCTAATTTGAATATTTACTCCTAGTTCTAAGTTTATTTTTAAAAATAGTATTATTGAATTCTTTAAAATAAGTAAATTACAAAATGATAAAAGAGGGGGTGAATATTCAAATTGAACCCAACAAAAAATGTGGCGACCAATTCAATCTTTAAGAAATGAAAAGTATCAATTTGGTCATCAACAATCTCAAATATAAATCAAATTAGTCTTTCTAAACAAATTTTAAGAGACACTTTAATCTCTATTGGAGACAAAATTGACAAACATTTTCATTTATCAAGAATCAAATTAATACTTTTTATTTCTTAGGAAATAAATTGATCTCCACATTTTTGTTTGTACCGATTTGGGTGTTTACTTGTTATTATTGAAAAAATTGAAGTAGTCCCTAATTCCGTAAGGCAATGGAGCTCCTGCCCACGGATGTCACGGATGATGCCACCTTATACACGACTCAAACGAATAAACGAGCATGGATGACTTCGAAATGACTCAGCATGATCATGGATCAAATCTTATCAGAATATTTCATTGTCATTCCAATTGACTCGACTTACATTGAAATTTACTTTTTTTCACAAACTAACTCTAACCAAATATTCATATTCTACTGGCATGGATTGATCTGAGTTACATCGATCCCCCCTCAATGTTTCGGGTTTGAATATTGGGTGTGACAAAAACTCTATTGGGAGGGGAGAACCACACGAGCTCCTCAGCGTAGATTAGTCACCGACAAAGCTGATAAAATCGGTGGAAACTACGCAGCAATGACTTCGTAAAAAAAATACGCATATTCTAATTTGAGTTAAAAATAGATTTTGCAATTTTTTGTCAATTACAAGTAGTTAAGTCCAAAAAATTACAAATAGTTAATAGAGTAATGACTTAATTACAGTTTTGGTCCCCCTATTATGACCAACTCACGATTTTGGTCCCCAAAGTTTTAATTTGACGATTTTGATCTCCCTATTTTCCCAATTTGTAAAATCAAGGTCCCCCTCTTAATTTGGTCAAAATTAAAACTGACTTTGACTTTCAATCCTACGCGACAGTCCACGTAGACTGCCACGTAGGCGCACTGTTCCTTTTTTTTAAACTGTTCCTCCCTCACCCCTCCCCCCACCGTTCACCCCTCCCCCCTCCCTCACCCCTCCCCCTCCTGAACCATTCCCCCACCGTGACCCCCTCCCCCCTTCTGAACCCCTCCCCCCTTCGCATCTCTCCCCCCTCGTTTTCCCCTTCCCCTTCGCACCTCCCCTCCCCCTCACCGATCCTCCGCCTCGCACCTCCCCTCCCCCTCGTTTTCCCCTTCCCCTTCGCATCTCCCCCCTCTCTCGTCGCTCTCTCTCTCTCGCCGTTCTCTCTCTCGTCGCTCTCCCTCTCTCGTCGCTCTCTCTCTCTCCTTTCTCTCTCGCCGTTCTCTCTCTCGTCGCTATTCTCTCTCGCCGTTCTCTCTCTCGTCGCTCTCCCTCTCTCGCCGTTTAGATCCAGATCGCAGAGGAGGGGGAGGGGGTTCACGGAGGTCGCAGAGGTGGGTGGTGGCTGTGGGTGGTGACGGGGTTCAGTGCGAAGGGGAGGTTCGGTGAGGGGGGAGGGGAGGTGCGAAGGGGAAGGGGAAAACGAGGGGGGGGGGAGGGGGCTGTGAGAGAGGAGAGGGCTGTGAGAGAGGAGATGAACAGTGCTGCCTACGTGGCAGTCCACGTGGACTGCCACGTAGGATTGAAAGTCAAAGTCAGTTTTAATTTTGACCAAATTAAGAGGGGGATCAAAATCGTTAAATTAAAACTTTGGGGACCAAAATCGTGAGTTGGTCATAATAGGGGGACCAAAAGTGTAATTAAGTCTAGAGTAATCTTTTTTTTTGTTACAAAAAAATTAGATGAATCTCCGTATTATGAGTTTAGAATTCTGATCCTAGGTATATATAGAGAGCTACAGAGAGAGAAAGAGAGGCAAAAAGAGTCAAGGAAGTGTTTGGAGGGAAAAACTCGCAATCAGAACGCGTAATTTCCTTTCCTTCCTTCCCTAACTCATGCGGTTTTCCAATTTTACTTTCTCTCTCTTGATTGAGTTGTATTGGTTTGGGTTTTTCAGATTTTAGATTGTAATTAGAAGTTTGCAGGAGGTGTTTTCTGCAATCGATCATCAACAATCGATCATCAGCAATGGAGTCTGGGAAAGTGGTTGGGTTTGTTGGATTGGATGAATTAGGATTCGAGATGGCATCGTCGCTTCTTCGCCATGGCTATGCTGTTCAAGCTTTCGAGGTTCCTTTTCTCTCTCTCTCTTTCTTCTTAGAATATCATAGTATATATTCTCACTGCAAATCCACTTTTTGCATGTTCATTTTTGAAAAATCATAATACAAAATTACAAATGCAGCAAGAGTTTTAATCAAGAAAAACAAAATGCACTGTTCCATAGTGCGACTTTGAGTTTTTATGTTTCGGTTTCCAGTAGAATCAACAACTTTGACTCTGTTATGCAAATGAATAGGTATGGGCCGTATGGCAAAACCCGAGCGTCCGGGTACCCACCCGACACCCGTCTGAGTTTGACGGGAAAATCCGCTTTGAGCCTTTGACCGGGGACAGGGCGGGGTTCAGGGATGTCGATACCCGGCTCGCCCGATTCGAACTCGCTCGACAAAATATTAATTAATTATTTTATGCATATATATTCATTTACTGTTATGTTCCGCTAGGCCAACCCTTGGGTGAAAAAAAAAGTTAGTTGATAAATAAAATAAGATTTATTTTAGATAATTCGGGTGTAAATAGAAAATAGATAAAATATTTAAGTGTGACTCTCTTTTAGGTAAGTTAAGAATTTTTATTAAATATATGTTTAATTCCAGCAATAATGTATGATTAGACCGAATAAAGATACTCTCCATTAATTATATCTTCCATTACTTTTAATATTATAGTTTTGAGAAAATAAAAATAATAATATCACATTAAATGAGATCTAAAACATCTATTATACACTTAAAACACTCTAAAACCATAGTGTAAAAAGTAATTGAGAGAATAAATGGAGAGAGGAAATGAAGAGGATCTGGACTCGATTAGGCTAACACAAAGAATATTAATATAGGAAGGGGTAAGTTAAAAATTTTTAATAAGCAAATGTTAGTTGTTAATTAGTTATAGGAAGGTGAAATGGTAGTTTCTGTTTTTGGAATTCGAACACTTGACCTCCTCTATGAACTCTTTCGATGTCCAACTTGATAGAATACCATAACAATACTAAATTTACAAAGCAACAAGATCACATACACATAGAAGGGGTCAAATTTATTACAAAATATAATATAAAATAAATTTTAAGTTAACTTGCACTTTTTGTCTCCAAAGTTTTCAGTTTGACAAAATTGGTTCTCTAACTTTATTTTTTTGGCGAATTTAGTCTTCCGAAAATTCATAAGTTACAAATTTGGTCCCTATATTTTTAGTTGTACTTTTGGATTTTATGAGGACTAAATTCACCTAAAAAAAAGTTGGGGACCATTTTTGCTAAACTGCAAACCGAGAAATTCGGGGGATGAAACTGCAATTTAACTTCAAATTTATTTTAAATTAATAATTTAATTTGCACTTTTAGTGTACAAATATTTTACGCGTATATCTAGTAATGTCTTTTTTTTGGGGTGGGATCCGAGCCTAGTTACCACTCGGACCAACCCTTGTTGGTCTAGTAATGTCTTGGCACATCATTTAATGAGTATGAGGAGTAATGCATTTTTAAACTCATAATGAGATGACAACCCGATTGTTAGATGATTATGTAAAATATTTATACACTATATAATAATTAATCTCTTTAATTAATCACCACATCTATATTTTGTTTTTAATTTTTAAAAATTATTTATCAATTAGGATATTACTTTTTTGTATTTTAATTTTAAGCTTGTTTTTAAAAAAAATTATTTAAATGAAAGGCAATGTAAATGAATTTATCTATAAACTATGCAATATAATTTAATTAAATAAGGCTATATTTTTTTAGGGTGCTTTTAGGGTGAGAGAGCACATCAAATCCCTTACTGGTGAACCATTAAATACAACCGTAGGATGAATATAAAAATTTATTAATGGTTGAGATTTAATACTGGTTGATTCAATGTTAACTACTTATAGCATTTTACACCCATTTTTTTAGGGTAAAAAAATTTCTTAATTTTTTGGACAAAATTTTACATAACGTTTTTTTGAATTTTTATTTAATTTTTTTAAGCGTTTAGTTGTCATTGTCAAGGGTATAACTTAAATATGAGTTTCTTGATTGTGAGAATATGTTAGAACGCTGTAACTTAAATATAATTGCTCTCTAGCAAAAAAGGAGTTATTGACTTATTGTCAGGCATGGGATTTTTACCTACCCGTGTCAATAAATCAGACATCCTATATATTATATCCTCCCATTTGTTCTGCCTCCTCTATAATTAGACTTTTATTTTGCAGCAATTTTGTGTTTATATATAATCTATTAAATTGAAATAAATTGTTCTGTAGATAAATGACCTCATCATGGAAGAACTTGTCAAGCTAGGAGGAGTTAGATGTCCAAGCCCTTCAGAAGCGGGGAGAGGTAATTGATATTTTAGCTATATGATTGACTATTTCATAAGCCGGAGTCATGCTTTACATGATTTTGACAAGCTTTGCACTGGTTTGTTGCAGTACCCCATTTTTTTGGTAATAGTTGTAGTACCCCATTTAAATTGAGTAAACTAGTTGAAATATGTGATATCCGTTAAATTTGATAATTTATATGCTTTTAAAATTTAAAATTAAATGTTGGATATGAACTTGGCATTCATAAATTTCATTTGAGGGATCGGGCAGCACTTGCATCAATTGCAAGTGTAGAAAAAAATTCTCAATATTATTTCAATGTGTTATACATTAATTCTAATTATATAGTCAAGCTAAACTTAATGGTATGATTAACATGCCTATTACAATGAAGACTAATAACTACTATTTACTATACCTCTCTCAAGTTGGTGAATGAATACCTATCATTCTCAACTTGCAACTTTTTTGACTAAATCGCTACGATGGTTAGTCCTTTGTTAATGCATCTTCCACCTAGTGCATAAAGGGAATATAGACCCTTGTTATCACTCCACACTATCCAATTTTACCTTCATGAAGTGTCGTTTTATCTTAAAGTGTTTTATCCTGCAATGCTGAACAAGATTATGAGCAATGCTAATAGCTGATTTGTTATCGCAAAATAACTTTATATAATCCTGAACCTTTATCTTCAAGTCATCAAGCACAATTTTCATCCACAATAACGCAGAGATTCTCGGTGACACATGGTTGAATTCTGCCTCGACTCTGAATCTGGCCACAACATTTTGCTCCTTACATTTCCAGGTGCAAGAATGTGCAGTAGTTTGAGGTGGATCTTCAGTCACTCGCTAAACATACATAACCTGCATCAGTAAAAGCCCTATTGTCAAGCTTGTACCTGTCTTGAACAAGATTCCTCTCCTTTGAGTGGATTTTAGATATTGCAAGACAATATCTACCGCCTGTATGCATCTCGTTCTTGGATCATGCATGAATTGACTCACAACTGTGCAGTGATGGTTTTGGGTCATTGACCTTCAGTCTTGTAAATTGAAAAATGTGCTTCACGTTTCCAGTCTTTCTGATAACCTTATCTCTATTTGTGTGCTTACCCAGGACCATAATTGTGCATTGATCTTTTTCCATTATCATTGTGCTTTTCAGTATCTTGCAACGGGGAAGGCGGTTGGAGTTGCTAAGGAACAAAGAGGGTTGTACAAGCTATATGATGAAAGAGTTGGCCAGAAGATGTTGTGATCCGCACTACGGTCTCAACCAGAGTCCAACTCTCCCGCCTTAAAACAAATTTGGCTTTAGCACAAGAGTCTTGGTCATCCACCTTTTTCTTCGATGAAGTCTATGTTTCCTTCTTTGTTTTTACAACAATCTGTTGAATCTTGAGTGTGACATTTGTCAGTTTGCTAAGCACCATCATGCTACTTTTCCTTCTAGTCTTACTAAAAGTGTTGAACCATTTGATCGTATTCATTTCGATGTTTGGGGGCCTGCCACTGTTTCTAACATTTATGGTGCAAGGTGGTTTGCGTCTTTTATTAATGATTGTACTCGAGTATCTTGGTTGTTTTTGATGAAAGATAAATCAGAGGTATCCTAATTGTTTATTCAATTTTATAATTGATGTAGACTCAATTTGGAAGAGACATTAAAATAATTCGTTCTGACAATATAAAGGAATATGTCAATCATAACCTTTCCAGCTTTTCTATTAAACAGGGCAACGTCCATGAGTTTGCTTGTGTTGACACCCCGCAACAAAGTTGGGTTGCCGAAAGGAAAAATCATCACTTACTTGAAGTTGCACGAGCCACTATTTTCCAGATGTCTACTCCTGTCGCTTTCCAAATGTTTGTTCCCCAAGGATTTGGTCCCACAAGTGACACGAGTGTGGTTTGAAAATTGAGGAAGACTCTATGTGGGCTATAACAATTCCCTAGAGCTTGCTTTGGAAAATTCTCAAAGACAATACCGTGCCTTGGCTATAAGCAAAGCTAAAGAGATCATGCACTTTTCTTCTAACATTAACAACGTGGAAAGCTGGTAACACTTATTGTTTATGTTAGTGATATTGTTGTTACACGAGATGATTTGACTGAGAGACAACTGCCCAAGGAAAGATTAGTTATATAATTTGAGATGAAGAACCTTTGGAAACACAAGTATTTCGTAGGGATTATGATGGACTACTCCAAGCAAGACATTTTATTTCTCAAGAGAAATATTTTCTTGACCTCTTGAAAGAAACAAGAAAACTTGAACATAAACTTGTAGGCGTTCTCATTGAGCAAAATCAGAAAATGAGCATTGAAGAGGAGAGGGCTAAGGGTGAGAAGTTCAATATAGGAGACTAGTGGGAAAGTTGATCTACTTATCCCAAACTAGACTTGACTTGACTTGACATATGGATTAGTGTTGTTTCTGGTTAACGAGTAAGAGGGTGAAAAAGACTTGTGAAGGGACGTGAAACAGCTGCAATGAAGGCAGCAAAGGGCCACAATGGAAGTGACTAAGAATTATGCAGAAGCGAAACCCCCGAGACTCGGAGATCATAATACCATGTACAAAATAATTCTCAATATTATATTATTTCATCATGTATAATTACAATTCTAATTATGATTATACAGACAAGCTAAACTTATTGGACTTGATTAAAGGACCTATTACAATGAATGCTAATAACTAATATTTACAACAGCAAGCTAAAATTTTTCTACTGTAGATAGAATCTGTGTTTTACGTGTAGCCATAACCAACAAAACGGAAGCTTGTATGCACGAACTGGTTGGAGAATTTCCTTTTAAGTACTGGAAATGATGGTTGTCTCTTGTCGTTAGACTGGAAAGTGGAAACTAAATAGGTCTATTGGATTGAGCTTGAATATTTTTAAAAACAAGTACCATACAATATGATTTCATAAAATGAATCTTGTAGACAATTGTCTCTCAAGTTCTGTTGAACTGCAAAGCTAAAACAGGCTCAGTCTGTATTTGGCTTGTGTCAAAGAATGCAAACTTTGAAAGTGTGACAGAAAAGACAGGCAGTACCTTCAACATTCCATTATTTCTCCTGACTTTGCAGTTAATAACTAAACATCATTTATAGAAAGATAATTCTTAGATCAACTAACTTAGCTGGGATTGTCATCTCTAGAAAATGAATGAAATACTGTTTCTGTTCTAACTTTTCCATTGATGTTATCTAAACCATTACATTGACTCCCTAATGCATATATATCTTTTTCTCACTTGCAGGTGTAGCAGCTTTAGTTGTCCTAATATCTCACACGGATCAAATCAATGATCTAATTTTTGGGGATGAGGGTGCTTTAAAAGGTCTCTAAGTAGCTCTTTGACATTAAACACATTTATTTTTAAGGATCTTGGTTCATGTCACAAAGTCCATTTTTTGAATATGCAGGTCTAAAACCAGATACAATTCTTATTCTGCGTTCAACCATATTACCATCAGTGCTCCATAAACTGCAGAAGGATCTAGAAGGTAACATATTCAATCTATGTTTTTGGCTTTATAAAATGCCTGGTTCGCGTGTCTATGTCAGGTCACCACTAGGCCGTAGTTATAATAGTATTGCAATAATACAATAAATGTTGATTGATATGATTGCTAAATCTAGTCCTAGTCACTGATATTGTCTGACTTAGGAATATTCACATGCGACTAATTCTAATACTCACATTTCACAAATTCTAGCACTCACCCTCAAGTTAAAGCTTACTAAGCTTTAGCAACATTCTTTATTGTATCAGAGCTCCTAGCATCCTAAAGAATTTTTATTATGTATTAGAGTAGCTAATCTTCTATTCTATCAGTACTTCTGTTATTTGCTGCACTCTGTTTAGTTAGTTAAAACTGACACTAACTTAATGCTGTTAGTGGTGGTTGGTTGTAGATTATGTCGTCAGTTAGGAGATAGCTCTATCTACATACATTGTAATTGGTCTCAGTTTACAGATAATTTTATCAGATAGAATACCATTTCAGATTACATCCAAACATTTGATTTTTTCGGAATTCAGTGATAGGGTTATTGCCCAAAAATAACCTTGTTTGTTTGTCTTGTAGAAATTCATGAGATAGCTTATGTTGTTGACGCATATGTCTCTTATGGGAGGTCTGATGCTTTGAATGGAAAAGTCACTGTAAGTTAATGTCTTAATATTGTTATATTTATCATATGTTGCAACTAGCAAATATAGACTAAGAATTAAATTATTGCTTTTCATTAACTGTTCTACCACAGCATCTTGCGTTGACTATTGTTGCCTTGTATTACTTAGATTGTATCATCCGGAAGATCAGATGCCATTACAAGAGTAAGGCCTATTCTTTCAGGTAAAGTTTTGAGATCTATCTGGTTGCACAATCCACAAACATGATATGTCATAAAGAAAAGTATATTATTTTTTTGAAATTTTCATATTAGTTAATCGTTGTTTTTTGTTGACAGCAATGTGTGAAAAGCTGTTCACTTTTGAGGGCGAAATTGGTGGCAGCAGGTTCACTTCCTTCTTTCTCTTGCTAAACCTAATTTTTACATTATGTAAAATTCTTTAAAAGCACCATGAATTCTAAAATTAAATACTTCATGATTTCCTTAGATAATAGTTCTAAGTTACTTTATATTGTCCTTGTGGGGTAAAAAGTTACTATTATACACTGCTGTGTTCTGTTGGGTGTATTAAATATATTACCTTTTTTCACTCCTTTTCATTGCAGTAAGGTTAAAATGGTCACTATGTTGCTTGAAGGCATTCATTTCATTGCTTCAGTGGAGGCTCTCTCTCTTGGTGCAAAAGCTGGAATTCATCCATGGATAATCTATGACATAATTTCCAATGCTGCTGGAAATTCATGGTGCGTGTTTAGTCATTATGAAACTGCTAACTTCAAAGTAAATAAATTCTTGTGCAACCTGTGCTGTTGTTGATGCTTTGGACTACGTTTATTTATTTATTTGAAAAGGAAAAAATTTGAAGGCAGGAAGGCTGATTAAAAAATTATTGAAAAAGGAAGCTTTCTGCACCACAAATATTCTTTGTTGTCTACAGACCAAAATGCTGTGGTTTTTGCACAAACTGAATGCTGATTGATGGAAAATCCGCCTTAATTGCGGTTGCCCACTCGCCCCTACTTGCCTTCATTGTGGCAACTTTAGGCTGCCTTTGGACTGCCTTCATTGCAGCTTCCAACACCTTAATTGTGCTGTGTATAAGGGGTGTGTTTAGTCCCACATCACCTAGAGATATGGCTTAGGTAGTGTTTGTAAAGCTTGTGCACTCCTCACCTTACAAGCTAGCTTTGTGGGGATGAATTCGGCCCTAAAGCCTAAATTTTAGGATAATTAAAATCTTCTGTATACAATTTTGTTTAAATACTGTTCTAATTGACCCTCCTCCCCGTCTATTATTGGAAGGTTGTGATAATTTCATTTATTTTGTAGGGTATTCAAGAATAATGTTCCTCTTTTGTTAAAGGGAGAGGTTAAGCATCAAATTCTTAACACCTTGGTTAAGGAATTGGTAAGATCTATGGAGTTCAGAAGTAATTAAAAATTCATATATTTTCACCGTGTTTTGGCTTCTAATGGTTATAATCTCAGTTGTGAACTGCATATTGTTTTTCCTGACCTCACAAGGAGGAATCTTTTTGAATGAAAACTATCTATTAGATATAAAACACTTGAAAGGTGAGAAAATTATCTAAATATTATTTCTGAATTAATTCACATGTACAAAGGTATTTACATAATATATCAGTGAGGTTGATATCAAATGTAACCATAGAGGAGAAGAATGGGCTAGACTCAAAAAAGGTAACCTTAGGATAGACAATGTATCACTGTAGTTCAGGACTAAATTAACGGCAAATTTTTTGTAGACGTGAGTAACTTAGAAAAATGCATTTAAGTGACTTGGCTGCGAGTTTACCGAAGACACGAAGAGACATAGGATAAAGATCTAGTTGAAGATATAAGAGCGAGTAAGGAACCTGGTCTTGAAGAACAGAGTAAGGAACCTGTGATGGATAAGAACCCAAAAGCGTAGAGGAACATTATGGTGGAGAAGGGGTTGTTTCGAGATGACGATTCTTTCTTTCGGTAATACCATTCTGCTGTGGTGTGTGAACACATGATGTTTGGTGAATAATACCTCGTGAAGTCATGAAAGATTGGAACCAAAAAGACAATTATTCACGACAAACCAAGTGCTGTAGTTGGCATCCTGTTGAGTTTTTCACTTAGGATCAGCGAGACATTGGTGTACATCACAACACCTGTCTCGGAACTGGACTTTTTGGAACCCATGAGTTTTAGAGGGCAAAGAAAATCTGGAAAGGGGCGCCTGCTGGTGGGGAATTTGGTGGTGGAGGCACCTGACAGTGGGTTTGCCGGAAAGAGCGAAAAAACCAAATCTGCATCAGGCGCTGGGTAAAGGAGCTGAGTGTGGAGGCGCGTGAGGCAGCGGACAACAACAAAATTTTAGGGGTGGCGTCGACTTGGCAAGGCGGTTTGAGTGGTGGTGGCAGACCGGTGAAATGAGTCATGGTTGCAGAGAAAAATGCTTCTTAGTCGCGGCGAACCTGCTCATGCAGAGGAAAAACAGTAAAAAAAGGAAAAACAGAAAGGCCAGGCAACTGAGGTAGAGAACTAGAATCAGTGAGAACCTAAACCTTTGAAACCGTGAAATAGTATTGTAATTCTGTTGTTTGCATTGGTCATTGCATAAGGTACCTATAAGTACATGCATGTTAGCCAGCGGCAACTTGATGCCTTAAATTGCTATTCCGTAGCGATGAAATCACTTATTACTCTTTAGTTGGATAAGTTTTGCACTATTTTATTAATATTACTCTTGTTCTTAAAATTAACGTTTTGTTTGCTTTATATAGTTTGTGTGTGTGTAACTCACAAAGGACTTCATGTTATTCTTGTTATTATTTGTGTTATGCTTTGCCAAACATTTCACCGTGGTAATGGAATTTGCTTCTATTCTAGGAAGCAATCTTGGATATGGCCAGGTCACTTACTTTTCCACTTCCACTTTTGGCTACTACTCATCAACAACTTATTCATGGTACAAAATTCAGAACTATACAGTACTCACTTGCTTTCAAGTTCAGGAAAAAACAACCAATTTGCAGCTCATATAGTATTACAAATTCATTTTTTCAGGGGTTTCGCGTGTTTGTTATGAAGATGATGATGGTGCAGCATTAATTAAGGTTAATTTCATGGACATCTATTTGAGTAGTTTTGATCATTAAGTTATTGTTTTTAGAAGCTGTAGTATCTTTTTCTTAACTGTTAGAAATAAGGTAAATAGGAAATTATGGACTGATTCATTCTTGTATATTATTATGTAATTATGGTAACGGTAGATCATTGTATTTATGACTCTTCTAGTGTGTGTGTGTGTGTGTGTGTGTAATGTAATTATGCCTTTTGTTTATTTTATCCTTCAACATTAACATCTTTTTTACTCATCATTTTCACGACAGGTTTGGGAAAACATTTATGGGGTAAAAATTTCAGATGCTGCAAATGCTGATGGATATAACCCTGAACAACTGGCATCTGAATTTATTAGTGCTTCTAAGAATGGGACACGGGTTGGTTTTATTGGCCTTGGAGCTATGGGATTTGGCATGGCAACTCATTTGCTCAAATCGAATTTCCGCGTTATTGGTTATGATGTAATTTTTCACTTTGGGATCTTAAGCTATATTGCATTAAACATATGTCAATTTTGCTTTAAAATTTGATAATAGTGTTCGTTAGTGATGCATAAGTTTGTCCACATTATCAATAGTATTGGTAACCACTAAAAAAAACCTGTTTTATTAGGAATCAGAAAATCTAAAGTCAGGTCCAAATATAATATTTTGGAATCCCTTAGAATTTGTTTTTTGAAGATAATCCTTTAAAAACTATACATGAGTTATATTTGAAGTTGATATCATTTGTGGTAGGGATTTGAATGAAAATAATGAGATACCAGTAATTTAACTTAATTCTAAATCATTAAGAAAAAAACAAGTGAAGTGGCAACATATGCATTGGAATTCAAGATTTAAAGCTGATCTGAGCCAAGATGGGCGAACACCGATTCTTGATTATAGCTGGTTCTCAACCGACTTGTTTAGAGTATGCTGTTGTATTTGCATCTGTATGCACTCTGTGTCTCTTTACCTTTGCCTGTTTATGTGTCTATTTCTTTTAAGTTTCTATGCATGCAGAATCGTTTGCAATTTCTGTATGGTCTAGAATGTGGACGTAACAGTAAAGATCAAACTATTTTTTGGATGTCACAGGTTGAAAGCTGAAATAATAATAAGCATCTTTTCAAATCCTTTAATTTTTTCTTCTAGGTGTATGAACCAACTCAATTCCGATTTGTAAATGCTGGTGGCTTGATTGGAAAATCTCCAGAAGAAGTGAGTAAAGGTAAATTGATCCATACTCACCATGTACCCAAAAAAAATGGTATATACCTATAGATATGCAAATGAGCTGGTATAGTAGTGAATAATAAGAGGAATAAATTAATGACTTTTTGACACCAGGAATTGTTTTTCAACTCTATATAATGTAAATAAAGTGATACCTTACCATATTTTGTTCTTAGTGCACTATGTTATCTTCAAAGGACATTATTATTAATCCTCATGCCGTTATGAATTCAAACCTGACAACTAATTGAGAAGTTCTTGTTGAGAGTTCAATATCGATTGGAGATATGGCCTTAGTAGTGCTTATAAGGCTTGGGCAGTCCTCACCTTACAAGTCGGTGTTGTGGGGTTGAGCTAGGTGTTAAGACAAAATTCTAAGATGGTATCAGAGTTTATCCTATAAATGTAATTAGGCCAAGATTTTCTATTATCCACCCTTGTCTGTCCACGGCTCCATGATGTCCAGTTCTGAGTGTGAGAGGATGTGTTGAGACCTCTGTTATTCCACCCACATCGTTAACAGTTCAGATGTCCATTTCTGAGTGGGAGAGGGTGTATTGGGATCCCATCCCACATTGACAGGGTAAAATCAGGTTAATTTTAAATGTAGAATTTAGTGATGGAAAATTTCTAGCATTCACCAATCAAGAGACGAACTTATTGAGAGCTTCAATAAATCAATCATAATAGATAATAGCTTATCATCATTTTATTGTGTGCTGATGTTGCCACGGAAAGTAGGCCGATAAACCAGTCAATTATTTACTCATTCGTTACTCACAGTTTTGTCGCGGACAGAAGTTTCATATTATTTGTCCTAGTTGATGTTCATATACAATGATGAAGAAACAGATTGGGAATATGATAAACAAAACTTAAATGGTTTAGGCATTAGATCCAAGCAGTTCTATGTAAGCTCTTACAGTACTGAATGATCTTTTCTGGTAATTAGTTGTGTGCGTGAGCGGAAGGCAAAAGAGTTGTATGTGTCCTGTTTATTGAACCCATTTATTTTGTTTTACTTTTATTGTTATGTTTCTGTTATCTAAATGAATTTGTTAGATTCCTGCAAATAAAAATATCTCAAGCACATTTCAAGTCCTCTACATCAATAATTATTCACATATTATTTCTTCCAGATGTTGATGTTCTCATAATCATGGTTGCGAATGAAGTTCAAGCAGAGAATGCTTTATATGGAGAATATGGTGCTGTTTCAGGTGCGCATTTGTATCTTAATTCCCCTTATTATTTATGTCTTTTTAACTGTACTGATCCTTCTTTCTTCACTATGTAGTTCTTCCTCCTGGTGCATCTATTGTTCTTTCTTCTACTGTTTCTCCGGCATATGTGAGTCAGCTAGAGCGCAGATTGCACAGTATGTTTCTACTTCATTGAGATGGATATCTAATGTGTATTATGTTTCTCAATTTCTTTCTTCCTCTCCTCTTTTATGCAAGAGCAAACATAAATAAGGGCCTGTCATCTAGCAACTGTTATAATGGGGCTTGAATTTTTATGACCGAATCATGTGACATTCAAGTAGAAGGGAAACTTTATGACAAAGCTTTCCAGCCTAGTTGTAAATCGTGTGAATACATAAAAAAATTAGGAGGACTATAATTCAAGAATTGGGTAAAGGTTTGTGGTCAAGTACAAGAGATGAATGCATGTTGGTGTAAGTGTTCCCATTGAGCCCCTCTTAACATGTGATTACTTAAGCTACCAAAGCTTAACTAATCTTACGAGATAAACTATGATACTCTAACAAAATATAAGATAATATAAGATACTTTCTTACATTCTAACGGTTGATATATTAATGCAATCTCTAGATTCCTTTATTTGAACTTTGGTTCTGGTTACCTCTATGATCATAAGGAATATTATTTCTCCATTTCGAATGCTTTTGAATTCATTCTACAACATGCTTTTATGCCTTTACTGAAGGATGTAGTTGTGTAACTACTAACTTTTGACATGAAAATAACACAGATGAAGATAAGAATTTAAAGTTGGTGGACGCCCCTGTTTCTGGTGGTGTTATGAGGGCCTCAATGGGAACACTTACGGTATGAAATACATCTTTGGTTTTTATTTAAACTAATCTCTTGATTTTTTGAACTGAGCCACTGAAGTCATGTATATTTCTTAGGTAATGGCTTCTGGAACCGATGATGCTCTCAAGAGTGCTGCTGGTTCTGTCTTAGCAGGTAATAGCTAATATAAGTAATTAGCTAATAAGTACTTTGCATAGAAGTGAATAATATTGATTCTAGTTTTGAGTTAACAGAGATGTCGGAATCAACTTTCTAGTTAATTAATGTGGATTTTTTGTAATCAGCCTTGAGTGAAAAGCTTTATGTTATCAAAGGCGGTTGTGGTTCTGGAAGGTATTGTTGAAATTGTAATTCAACCATTCTTTATCTATTTTAGTCCTTTGTCTAGTACTAATACTTCTTTCCATATGCATGAAACAGGTAATGGAGTGTTATTTCTGATAGAAGGTGACAGTAAAGTTGAGCGAATGTGATAATATTGGTTCAAACTAATATATAATATCATATTTCTTCTCTAGTGGTATAAAGATGGTTAACCAGTTGCTAGCGGGAGTTCATATTGCATCAGCTGCTGAGGCAGTGGCATTTGGAGCACGATTGGGTTTGGACACAAGACTGTTGTTTGATTTTATCACAACTAGTGGGGGAACATCCTGGTATGTCTGTACCATGAAACAATCATTCTCTCCCCTGTGCTCTTCCCATGGCCAGATAAGGAAACTAAGAAACAAAATCGAAGTCACCCAAATTTTGTTGTTTTTTTAAAAATATTTTCATACATTCATAATATCTTTTGAAGTTACGATTGTGTTCATGGCTTCTCTCTAGTGGTCTGCTCATGCCTATTTCAAAGGACTGTTACAGATTGCTGTTTATTTTCATCTCTTATTATTTATATTTATAGGATTTCTTACCCTCTCCCCAGTTGTCCTTTCTATTCTTTCTTTCTATTTCATTCCTCTTCTAAACAAAGACTCATACATACTACTATGATTAAGAGCTGTCTTCTGCTGTAGGATGTTTGAAAATCGTGTTCCACACATGCTAGACAATGATTACACACCTTATTCAGCGCTCGATATCTTTGTGAAGGATATGGTTAGAATGAATCTATTTATTCCTCTCTATGTTTAGTAGGGTCATTTAGGGACACTTTATTTGAATAACATTGTAATATTTCTTTTAATGATATATATTTTCATAAACAGGGAATAGTTACTCGTGAATCGTCTTCTTTGAAAGTTCCACTTCACCTATCAACTATTGTTCACCAACTGTATCTATCAGGTGCTGTATATTACTTTGAAACTTTATGATGTATACATTCTTATGTTCTTCACTTCAATTTGAAATTCCCATTGCAGATTTTAAATGATATATATTTTTTGGAATAAAGCATAATTTTATATTGGGGTGTGGCCTGGGGGATAGGATGCGTTAAACTGAAGAAAGAAAAAGAAGAGGGAGGGAAATGGGCGTGTCCATATGATGGATGAAGGGTGGTGCGTCAAGAATCTATTTATTTGTGCTCTTATTTTCAAATGACCCTCATGTTACTTAAATAGAGATCTGGTATCTCAAACGTTTCAGCATATGGAGGTTTTTCTGCTTATGATGCATGTAGCATGATGAATGAAGGGTGGTGCATGAACGATCTATTTATTCGTGCTTTTATTTTCAAATGATAGGATGTAATTATTTAGACATTTTTTATTTTATTTTTTCCTGATTGTCGGTTACTAGGATTCATATAAAATGGTCTATATGTTTAGTGGACCTAAGGACCCTGTTTCAGGAGTGCATAAAATTGTAAAATCAGGCCATGATTATAAAATTTCAACATCTAATAAAGGAGAAAACATGGGTCGACCAACAGGCAACAAGAAATTGGAAACAAGGGAATAATAGTTGCACATGCAGGATACACATTCATGGGTAAAGTGTGGAGTTGATCAACAATCAGAGGAAAATCAGTGTTAGTTATTAGTAAAAATATAAGTATTAGATTTATTTAATTTTTTAATGGGTGGCTATATAAGAACTCTTTCCTTTGATTCTCTCATTATCCATTACTACTTGCACTTACATTTTAGACGGACATGATGCATCACAACGAGAATACAAAACCAGAAAGCACAAAATAAACACATGGCTTGAAAGCATCACAATACCAGAAAATTCTGGGTAGGTATACTAAGAAAAAGTTGAACCTTACAAATCCAATTGGAACACCCTACAAGATTACATCACAATCAAAAACCAAAAAATATCTAAATTCAAAAACATCAGTGGACGCACGAACATAACACAAAGCCATGATCCCCTAGGAATGGGCTACTGGTAGTTAATGAGTTATCTCCATGAGGTCTTAAGTTCAAATGTTCATATTGTTGTGGTGCCCCAAAATGAAAATGTGTACATGATGGAAGTTATTGAAAAACAAAGTCATAATGTCCTTCAATCAACAGGAAAAAAACTTTCAGAAAACCGTAAGAAGTACTTGTTCAAACTTGTAATATTGCTTTACAGGTTCTGCGGCTGGCTGGGGGCGGAAAGATGATGCTGGTATTGTCAAGGTATGAGAAACTAATGTTGGTTTACAGAACCTTTACATTTTGATAGTTAGTTAGTTCTGGTACCATGAAATCAACTCAGAATGCAACTAGCTTGATAGAATAACAGCTTTCGGCCCTGCCATGCTCAACACTATGAAAATAGTAACTCTTACTTTAATATGTTTACCGTACAGTTAAATCAAGGCTTAATTACACTTCTGATCTCCCAGGTATCGTGATTGTGTGATTTTGGGCCCCATGTTCCAAGTGTGTGAATTGGGGGACCAAAATAGCACAATCGTGAAACCTAGAGGACCCAATTAGCTCAAAACCTTGGAACCAAAACCGCACTATCGCAGTACCTGGGAGACTAAAAGTGCAATCAAGCCCTAAACCAACTATTTCTTTTCCATCTAAGATTGTACTTATAATTTGCCTTAGTTCCTATAATATTGCATCTTCATTAGTGTTTAGTGCTTACTATCAATAACCAACTATCCAAAAAGCATTAGTTGTTAGATGAAGTCTCATTAATGGTTTTAAGGCTAACATCCCCGACATGCCCACACACACAAGAGGCCATTGGGCTCGAAGCATGGAAAATGTATTTGCCAGCCCTATCTTGTGCTGAAATTCAACTTCTGTTTAGAAGAATATTGGTGGCAAGGATCAAACTCTTGATCACTTAGCCATAGAGGCTTTGATACTGATAGGAGACCGATAATAAAAAATGTGTACACTAGGCTTCGCTACCTATTTTTCATCTGTCTGCTTGTCTATCAGAAGTTCTAGTTATTACCAGAAATAAAACTATTCATGGTTTAAGTTTAAGTTTGGTCCATTATATTTCTGATATTATATGAGTTCGATACTAGCTGGTAAAAGGATATCATATTATTCTATTTTAATTTGTCTATCTTTTGGTACTTAGTTTTATTTTCTATCTCCTTAGCTCCCCTCCCACCCCCAAAAATATCAGCAATGACAACTTCACATTCGTTAGCTACAATTTTGTGTTCCTGTTGTAGCCATTAAAATTCTAAGCATTAGGTAAACACATTGACTGGAATAATCAGAAGGTTGTGTCATATTTTATGCAGGTTTATGAGACTCTAACTGGTGTTAGAGTTGAAGGAAAACTCCAGGCTCTCAGTAAAGATGTTGTGTTGCATTCTCTTCCACCCGAGTGGCCCCAAGATCATGTTCTTGACATACAAAGACTAAAAGATAGCAATTCAAAGATTTTGGTTGTTCTGGATGATGATCCGACGGGAACACAAACTGTTCATGATATTGAGGTATTAACGGAGTGGTAAGCATAATTCATTTTATTTTGGAGTTTTTAATTGCTCGGGGGAATCAATGCTACTGTTAATATTATCTCATACAATAGTACTATCTGAAACCAAACTACAAAACCACTGTTATTTCAATTTGAGCTGCTTTTTAGTCATTTTCTCAGTTAGTGATAATTTAATCCTGAGATTGGAACTTAAAGCAAGTTCTTTTTTAGGACAAAAAATTATAAATTATTATCAACTGGATATGCTCCTGTGCAGGACTGTTGATTCACTGATTGAGCAGTTCAGAAGATGCCCAAAATGCTTTTTTATTTTGACAAACTCCAGGTCACTAAGTTCTGACAAGGTAAAGATCTTAACCTACATGATTAATAAATCTACAAAATATTTATTAGTTATCAAACAAAAAACGATATTTCTCAGCTGATCTCCATTATGACCATGGGTGAAAAATCGAAAATACTATCTACTATCTATTTAAGAAAACAAAGGGCTGTTTAAATTACCAAACTGCTCCAGTATCTATTTTTAAAAAGTTTACTATTTATCAATTATTGTTTTGTTTTTGGGTCACGACGAGTAAACATAATAAGTGATCAGTTTAATTTCATTTCTATAAGTGCATGCAATTGAAGTACGAAGAAATAGTGCCTTCATTGTTGACATGCAAGGTTTGAGCTGAACAACATCTTGAGCTGTAATAGTTGCAGCACTCGAGTATCTAAGTGCCATACCATAAAATACCTGAAAAGCAACCTGAGCAGTAGTAATTGCAGCACTTACTTATCTAAGTGACATGCCATAAAATACCTCAAAAGCAACCTGATGTGTGAACCTTTCTCCCAACCAGAGTTCAAGATATTGGATATTTCAATGATCAGTAGTATGAGTTATATGAAATTCTTAATTTAAATTTGATCTTTGACAGGCCAGTATATTGATAAAAGAGATTTGCAGAAATCTAGACACTGCAGCAAAATCAGTTGAGAACATCGATTATACAGTAGTTTTGAGGGGAGATTCAACTTTACGTGGTCATTTTCCAGAGGCAAGGATGACATGTTTTAGCTCAGTAATTGTTGTAGTTAATGATGTTGAGACTTGTGCTTCAATTTGGAAAATGACACAACTGTTGTTTACAGGAAGCGGATGCTGTTGTTTCAGTATTGGGGGAAATGGATGCATGGATAATTTGTCCCTTTTTCCTTCAAGGAGGCCGTTACACTATTGACGACATACATTTTGTTGCTGATTCCGAAATGTATGTCTTTCTATCCATGATCTTGCTATAAGGTATTACGAAGGGATACAAAGTTATAGTACTACTTATTTAACTTTTTGTCTGCAGGCTTGTTCCTGCAGGGGAGACGGAGTTTGCCAAAGATGCCGCTTTTGGCTACAAATCCTCAAACCTACGTGATGTAAAACTTTTTATCCCTTTTTTTGACTGATCAATGTAATTTATATTTTCATATTACTGATAAGAATAATTTTTTGAGATGCTTTTTATCCAAATTTAGTGGGTAGAGGAGAAGACAAATGGCCGAATACTTGCAAGTAATGTTCTATCTATTTCTATCCATCTTTTGAGGAAAGGGGGGCCAGATGCAGTTTGTCAGCATTTATGCAGTTTGCAAAAGGTATATGAAATTAGAGATATGGTTGATGCTCTTGTGTTTCTGAGAATGTGGTTTTCTTTGTCTAGGCAAGATATTATAAATAAGTAGGTGTATTCAATCCACTTAATGAGATTATATCTATTGTATCAAGCAGGGGTCAATATGCATAGTTAATGCAGCCAGTGAAAGAGACATGTCTGTATTTGCACTTGGAATGATCAAGGCAAAACTTATTTCTTCTCCTTCTTGATTTTGTGGTCCTTTCTGCATGTTTTGTAACTGATGCAAATGTTTTTATACTGTTTTGTCTTATTAACAGGCAGAATTGACAGGGAAACGTTTCTTGTGTCGTACTGCTGCTAGTTTTGTTTCTGCCCGTATTGGAATCATCTCGAAGCCTCCAATATTGCCAAAGGATCTAGGAATAGCTAGAGAAAAGAATGGGGGTCTGATAATTGTGGGATCTTATGTTCCAAAAACAACAAAGCAGGTGATAAATGATATGAAGTTGTTGATTTTAAATCTCCCAAGCAAACCCATTTTCTCATTTTGTCCCATGCTTATAATCCCAGGTTGAAGAGCTTAAATCACAGTGTGGCCAGTTCTTGAGAAGCATTGAGGTGATCAACATCCTAAATTTATTTTCATCATTTGTTGTTGTTGATTTTAATCCTCTCATGGGGAGAACCATGATAAAATTTTATTTAGTGAAGGCATATTCATTTTTATGTCTAATGCAAATTTTCTTTTCATATTTTACTTGCTGGTCTAATAAGGATTTCTTTGTAATAGGTATCTGTTGAAAAGCTTGCAATGAGGCCTATTGAGGAGAGGGAGGAGGAAATCAGCAGAACAGCCGAGTTAGCAGATGTGTATCTTAAAACTCATAAAGACACTCTTATAATGACCAGTCGAAATCTCATTACTGGAAAAAGTTCGTCTTTCTCCTTTTTGGTTTTTATTTCTTCTTTCCACCTCTTTCTTGCCTAGATTTTAGAACTGTTTTAGCATTCAAGACGTCTCTTCGATAGCTTAATGCTATTCCTCTTATGACCATTCAAAAATCATTATAGTACATTTAAATGGGGAAGTAAATTCTGTGCCCCTCATTCTATTCATCCTGTTAATTTTCAAATTTGCAGGTGCCTCTGAAAGTTTAGACATTAACTTTAAAGTGAGTTCTGCTTTGGTGGAAATAATGAAAAGAATAACTACAAAACCTCGCTATATAATTGCAAAGGTACTGACTTAGTGAACCTGCATTTTGATATAAAAAATGTGATATTTTCTTTGTCCAATTGTGCTAGTGTCTTTATGAAATATTGCAATACCTTACACGGGTTCAATATTATATACGTTACCAATATGTTCGCCCTGCTCACCTTTTTGGTCTGAACATCCAGGCGCACATCACATTGAGATCGTTTTGGTAGCCTCACACCATCATAAAGTTGATTGACTTGAGATATCTGTTTTAAAGAATAGATTCATTAAAAATTTCATATGGACCCAAGAACAAGTTGACACATGCTTAAAAATGCAAGAAATTTGTTAAAAACATTTCTGCAGTTTAATTGTTAATTGTTTGAAGAAGAGCTAATATTTAAGGACTCTATGTATAGAGGAAAAACTTTATTTCTTATCTTTATGTTGTAGATGGTAGTTATTTGTCATTATCAATTGTCATTGTAATAGGTTCGTTAATAAGGCTTCTTAGGTTTAATTAAGTCAATGTTTTCGTCTTTGTTTTTTCTAAAGCCCAATAATAGGTCTATTAATAAAGCTTGTTAGGTTTAGCTAGCCTTAAATTGTTATATAATAAGGATTAGTAATAGTGAGTATAATCACATATAAATGAAGTAATAATGAGAATCAGTTCTCCACACTATATGATCTCCTTTTCACTAGTCAAACAAAATAATTTCGTGCATGTTGATATCCCTCCTTTTTGGCCATACCAAGTTTTAGCTAAACACTGACAATAGTACCTTTTCTAGGGTGGTATTACCTCATCAGACCTTGCTACAAAAGCCCTTGGTGCCAGATGTGCCAAGATTGTTGGACAAGCACTTGCTGGTATTCCTTTATGGCAGTTAGGCCCTGAAAGTAGACATCCTGGAGTTCCTTACATTGTCTTCCCTGGTAAGTCTTTTGGAATTTTCATTTTCCTTCTTTTATTTAAACTTTCTAACTAAGTCTGAGCATCTGGTGCTGTAGAATCTGTATCTTTCTTCATTCTTCTACATATCTCATCTTGACGTATAAAAATAATCTTTTTCATAGGTAATGTTGGTGACAGTAAAGCTTTGGCAGAAGTGGTCAAGGGATGGACTCGTCCAATCATACGTTCGTCAACAAAAGAGATTCTTAATGTAAGGATCATCTGGTTCAAGATTTTGCAGCCGAGTCTTCGTGAATACTGATTTTTTCCCTACCTTTTGGCATAAAGAATGCAGAAAAGGGTGGATATGCTGTTGGAGCATTTAACGTCTATAATTTGGAAGGAGTTGAAGCTGTTGTTTCTGCTGCAGAGGAAGAGCAAAGTCCTGCAATATTACAGGTCAGAAGCAATCTGTTGAAATTATCGATTTCTATGTATTCTTTTCCTTATTATTACTCTAGCTGGTGTGTTGATCCTGGTAGAATTCGTTTTATCGGCCTTTATTGGTATAAGGCCTTGGGGATCAAACTAGTTTGAGGAAATAATAGAAATCCAACTAATACTCCACAGTATGGCATGAAATTTTTTGGATTATTTGTGAAGCTTCAAAACTTTATCCCATTGTTTATTGATTGTTTCATATTAGTATGTTCGTTTTTGTGTATGCGCATATCGTAGTATATGGCTTTTTAAGATGACTTGAAATTCTATTATTTTAAATTTTTAAAACTTGGTGTTTCTAAATTACTTTTTTATATAATTTTCAGATCCATCCAGGTGCCTTGAAGCAAGGAGGAATTCCTTTGGTTGCTTGTTGCATCTCTGCCGCAAAGCAAGCCAGTGTAAGTGGCAACGATATTATTTGAAGTAAATGGAAATATAAATACAAATAAGAATGCAAGGTTATTTGTGAAGATGGGAGAAGGGCATGCTTGATCAAACTAAAAAGTTTATCTCTGAAGTTTGATATTAAATTTCTTATCTTAAAAATTGTGTTTGTATACTTTAAGAGATCAGTTGTGTTATTTCAACACAAAAAATGACATAAAAAATCGACAACAAAACAATTGGTTAACACGGTTCAAATACGTGGTTAATTCATTCACTAGATTGTTCATGGATGTAACATGTGTCATAACTCATTAACCATCTATTGAACCTATATAACCACCAAATTGAACGTGATTAAAGACTAGTGTAATTTTTGGAACTGCGGTGTGAATTCTTTAGTGTATGGCAATCTTAAAGCTATAAGACATAGCTTCTTCGATGAAAGGCATTTGGACGTGGTTTTGGTTGAATTCTACCATGGATACAAACACTTAGGAGAAGGTCTATGTCACTGATTATACATGTATTTGTGGCAGGTTCCCATTACTGTTCACTTTGATCATGGAACTTCCAAGCAAGATCTTGTGGAAGCTCTTGAGCTGGTAATTTGCATTTCTACTTGCATAATATCATACTTGGTGAACATTTTCAATCTTAAAGATTATGCAGCATGCATTTGTGGTTAGTTATTGCTTTATTATCTTTACTTCTCCAAAGTAAATTTGTACGTTAATGCAACGATTCCAGGGATACAGTTCTGTGATGGTGGATGGTTCAAATCTTTCTTTCAATGAAAATGCTGCATACACAAAATTTATATCTTTTTTGGCTCACTCAAAAGATATGTTGGTTGAAGCTGAGCTAGGAAGATTGTCAGGGACAGAAGATGATTTGACCGTCGAAGAGTATGAAGCCAGGCTAACAGATGTTAATATGGTTGCTATCTCCTGTGTAATAAGATCTCAAAGTTTTCTTCTGTGCTTGATATTGCTAAATTTATTAATGCCGGCCTCATTATTTTCAGGCAGAAAAATTCATTGATGAGACTGGCATAGATGCTTTGGCAGTGTGTATTGGTAATGTGCATGGAAAGTACCCAGCAAGTGGTCCAAATCTCAGATTAGATCTGCTTAAGGTGATATTACATTTCTACTTGTGATCCCCAGGCATTTGCTCATATTTATCGAAAAATAAAAAGCTTAAGACCAAAGCTGAAATTCCATGTGATGATTTTTGGGAAAGTTGCAAAAACCAGACTTCTTGGTAGATATTTTCAATTTTGAGATAACTAGTTGTACAACAACCACAACCAAAGTCTTGTTCCACTAAATGGGGTCGGCTCTACATGAGTTAAAGTATGCCATATTGTTTTGTCATGGACCATTTCTGGAATAGACCAATAGATACCATGGTCAACTAGTTGCGAATATCAAGAAGTGGTTGGGAAATGTGGAGGACCAACATACACTAAGACATGTCAACCTAGTGTATGCATTATGCTTGCATATTGTGGAAAATTATACTGAATGTATTATTTCATTTGTGTATAATTACACTCACTAATCTTATTATATAGACAAGTAATTAAACCTAATGGGCCTAGTACATGGACTACTAATAATAGCAAAAAACTACTATTTACAACACTCCCCCTCAAGCTGGTGAATGTATATCTATCATTCCCAGCTTGCAAGTAAGTTGGTTGAGACGTTCTGTCGGCAAGCCTTTTGTTAACACATCAGCTAATTGGTGCCCAGAAGAAATGTATTCTGTCATTATCAATCCACTATCCAATTTTTCCTTGATAAAGTGTCGGTCTATCTCAATATGTTTGTCCTGTCGTGTTGAACACGATTATGAGCAATACTGATAGCCGATTTGTTGTCACAACATAACTTCATAGGGGCTTCATACTTAATCTTTAAGTCACCTAGCACGATTTTCATCCATAATAATTCACATATCCCTTGTGCCATAGCTCTAAATTCTGCCTCAACACTTGATCGAGCTACTACATTTTGCTTCTTGCTTCTCCAAGCGACAAGGTTCCCACATAAAAACGTGCAATAGCCTGAGGTGGATCTTCTATCACTCACTGAACCTGCATAATCTGCATCAGTATATGCCTCTATAGTCAAATTTCCACCTCTCTTGAAAAGAAGTCCTCTCCCTGGAGTGGCTTTGAGATATTGCAGAACACGATCTACTGCTTGAAGGTGTGTTACTCTTGGATCATGCATAAATTGACTTACAACACTAACTGCATATGCCAAGTCAGGTCTAGTGTGGGCTAAGTAGATCAACTTCCCCACTAGTCTTTGATATTGCATTTTATCAACCTTAGCACTTTCCTCTTCAGTGCTCAGTTTGTGATTTTGCTCTATAGGAACGCTTGCAGGTTTACATTCAAGCTTTCCCGTTTCTTTCAGAAGGTCAAGAACATATTTTCTTTGAGAAATAAAAATGCCTTCATTGGAGTAGGCTACCTCAATCCCTAGGAAATACTTAAGTTTCCCAAGGTCCTTCATTTCAAATTTTGTAGCTACTTTTTCCTTAAACCGTTGCCTTTCGGTCAAATCATCCCCTGCAACAATAATATCATCAACATAAACAAGAAGTATTGTCAGTTTACCACCCTGTGAATGTTTGAAGAAAAGTGTATGATCTCCCTGGCTTTGTTTATAGCCAAGATGCAACATTGCCTTTGAAAACCTCCCAAACCAGGCCCGAGGACACTGTTTTAGCCCATATAAAGCTTTTCTCATTTTGCAAACCACATTTGTTCCATTAGTGGGACCAAATCCTGGTGGAATCTCCGTGTACACCTCCTCTTCTAAATTGCCATGCAAGAAAGCATTCTTAACATCAAACTGGTGCAAGTCCCAACCAAAATGCGCAGCAAGAGAGAGTAAAATACGAACTGTATTCATTTTCGCCACAGGAGCAAATGTCTCCTCATAATCGATTCCATAAGTTTGAGTGTATCCTTTTGCCACCGGTCTTGCCTTGTACCGATCAAGAGTACCATCTGATTTGTGCTTGACTGTGTAGATCCATCTACAACCAACAGGCCTCTTGTCCACTAGTTTCTCAACAATCTCCCAAGTTTCATTCTTTTCAAGTGCCTTCATCTCTTCATTCATAGCCTGGGCCCAATTTTTATCTTTTAGTGCCTCTTGTACTGATGTAGGGATTCTTACAGAGTCAACAGCTCCAATAAAAATTTGATGTTGCAAAGAAGGATGCATAGAGGAGACAAATTGAGAAATAGGGTATTTGGCACAAGACCTTTTCCCTTTCCTCAAAGCAATAGGCAAATCATCTGTGTCAGTGTCACTAGTGTCAGAACTGTGGGAATCACTAACGGGAGGGTTAATTTCAGTACTTACCTCCGGTTCAGGCAATTGAGGCTGTGTCTGGAGCAGGTCGGGCTTATTTCTTCTCTGATACACCAAAATTGGCTCACCAGCCTTAGTATTTGCTGGTGTCGAAGATGATGGTTCCTGCAAAACTGAAGACAAAGGAGGAACCAAAATAGAAGTAGGAGACTCAATAGTAGGACTTGTGGAAGTAGGACTAGTAGTAGGACTTAAGACATGAGTCACAGACAACTCAGGTAGGAATAGAAACTCAGACTCAGATTCCAAATCATTATGAATGCTCTCCCCCTGAAGCTGAGGATGAGTGAAGTAGGATACATTCTCATGAAACGTGGCATCTTTAGAGATAAAGTACTTATGACTAGGAGGATGATAACATTTATATCCTTTCTTGTCGGGAGGATAACCCACAAAAATGCATCTGATTGCACGGGGATCCAACTTACTTCGGTGTTGTTTGTGAACATGGACAAAAGCGACACAACCAAACACTCGAGATTCAAGACTCTACAAAACAGGAACAGAAGGAAACCGTGAAGTCATAAACTGAACAGGACTAATATTACCAAACATTCGAGATGGGGCCCAATTAATTAAGTAGGCAGCCGTCAATACTGCTTCTCCCCAGTATGAGTTGGGAACTGTCATTTGGAAGAGAATAACTTGAGCAATTTCAAGTAAATGACGATTCTTTCTTTTTGCGACACCATTTTGTTGTGGGGTGTCGACACATATAAACTCATGAAGAATTCCTTGTTGACTGGTAAAATTTGAAACTCTGATTGACATATTCTTTGCCATTGTCAGAGCGAATTCTTTTAATGCCTTTGCCAAACTGTGTTTGCACCATGTGATAAAATCTGATAAATAATTCTGGTACTTTTGATTTATCCTTCATCAAAAAAATCCAAGTTGCTCGAGTGCAATCATCAATAAATGACACAAACCATTTAGCACTCGAAACATTAGAAATAGGTGCAGGTCCCCAAACATCAGAATGTATAAGATCAAAAGGTTCAACACTTTTTTTGGAACTAGGAGGAAAAGAGACACGATGCTGTTTAGCTAACTCACAAACTTCACATTTAAAAGACTCAACTGATTGATTTAAAAACAAACAAGGAAACATGGACTTAACTAAAGAGAATGGAGGAAGACCAAGACGTTTGTGCTGAAGCCAAATTTGTGCGGCAGAATGAGAAGACACGGAAGACTCAGTCTACAAGCAGGAAGCCAGCACCTTCGAACAATTTGGTTCATCAGATAAGTAGTATAACCCTCCATTTTCCTTAGCAACTCCAATTGTCTTCCCCGTGGTAAGATCCTGAAAAACACAATAAGAAGTGAAAAATGTTACTTTACAATTCTGATCACGAGTGAATTTCCGAACAAATATTAAATTGTGAAAGAGTGTGAGAACATGTAGCACATCCTGTAATTGAAGTGAAGGCTGCAAGTTAACACTCCCAGAGCCATCAATACGGGCATAAGAACCATTAGCAATTGTAACATAACAATTCTTCTCAGAGGAGGTGGCACCAGAGTCCAAAATCCAAGCATCCTTAGGGATTTTACTGCTAACATTGAAGGACCGAGAGCATTCGCTAATGGCGGTCGTTGGTAGAGAACAAGTTCCAGAAGGCTTACTGAGAGAGTCTAGTAGCGCCTTTAAACGATTCACCTCATACCCGGTGAATGATAAAGAGTAATCAATAGCAACATTATCAGCCATCTGTGACAATAATTGAAGAACAACTGAAAAATAAACGCAATAACATTGTCCAAAGTTGCCGAAAAAAAGACCGTAACCGTGACCAGAGGTGAGCTTTGAATAACCCACAAACACAGGGATGAATCAAGGGGCCGACAGCGTCCAAGACCGTCAACAGCTGCTGTGAAAGCCAAAAAACAACAGAAACGATAACAAAAAACAGAGCAATAACACAACCAAGTGGCTCCAAGATTACCAAAAAACCAAAGTGCTTCAAATTGAAAACGGACCCCCAAAACGGAGAGAGAGGAGGCTGAACAACAATCTGTCTCAAAGGACCGAGGTGAAAAAGTTCCTGCAGGGAGGCGCGTGGGCCCCACGCGCGCGAAGAGCAAACTGGCGAAGGCGGCGCGTGGGGAGGAGAATGGCGGAGCGGTTTAAAGGGGTTGGTCAGAATTGGAAGGGGAGGCTGATGGTGTGGGTGGTGAGATGGTATGGGCTGTCTATGTGGAGATATCGAACCGACAGTGGATTATGCAAAAAGAGAGTATAAAATAGGGTGTTTAAAAAACCTGCTGCAATGAAGGCAGACCAAAGGCAAGGTACTGTTCTGGAAATTCCGCAATGAAGGCGGAAAAATGGTCACAATGAAGGTGACTAAGGGTTACCATGATAAAGACGGCTAGGGTTTATGCGGAAGCAAGTCTTTCAAGATTGAGAGCTCGTGATACCATGTGGAAAATTATACTGAATGTATTATTTCAATTGTGTATAATTACACTTACTAATCTTATTATATAGACAAGTAATTAAACCTAATGGGTCTAGTACATGGACTACTAATAATAGCAAAAAACTATTATTTACAACACATATTTTAGATCTATTAAAAAAAATTACCTATTTATATCCTAATTTAGATCTGATTTGTAAAATTTTGGATTGAGATGGATGCCCAGTGTTTCTGAATGGATAGTCATTTAACTTATACTTAGGGTATGTTTGGATGGAGGGTTTAGGAGGGGAGGGGAGGGGAGGGCTTGATTTTCAATTCTAAATTGAGGAAGCTATAAAATGTTTGTAAACAAAAATGAAGTGTGATTAACAATGTTTTATCATTATCTATCATGTTATTCTTTCAATTTTTTAAAATCTCAAATAGATATTAAAATATAGATCAAGCCCTCCAAACCCCTCCCCTCCAAAAATCCCCCCAAATCCCCCTCCCAAACATACCCTTAAGGTATTCTCATTATGAGATTTTGACATTATACTATGTTTAGGAGCTGCATGCTTTGAGCCAGAAGAAAGGAGCTTTTCTGGTGCTTCATGGGGCGTCTGGTTTGGACAAAGAACTCGTTAAGGTACAGTTATATGCTTCAAAGATTTTGGAAGTTAATTTTATGTTTTTGTCATGTTATGAGCATTTAGCTCAGGATACAGTTGCAATAATACCTCACAGATTTTGGACTTTAGTAGTTTTTTGCAGTTTATATTGCTGACCTCGTAAGAGCTTCTTGATTCTTGACAGGAATGCATAAATCTTGGTGTTAGAAAGTTCAATGTTAACACTGAGGTAAGGAAGGCATACATGGACTCCCTCAATACTCCCAAGAAAGATCTAATTCATGTTATGGATTCTGCAAAGGAAGCCGTGAAAGCTGTGGTTGCAGAAAAGATGCATCTCTTTGGTTCAGCAGGAAGGGCGTGATGTACAAATTCACTAACCTAGACTTGATGGTGACTATCAACTACATATTACTTTGATATTATATAGTCTTCTAATAAAGAATATCATAGCAAAATTAATTCATTGTCAACATCTCCTTCAATTCATTTTGTCAACATCTCTTACATAATCATTATCAAGCGCTCTCATAGTGGATGCTAAAGTGATATCATACTTGAAGGAGATGCTTGTGTGCTAAATTGCTATCCCATAAATATCAGAAGTCATAAATATCAGAAGTCATAAATATGACATAATCAGTATCTCACATTTATGACTTCTGAGATTTTGTCATCGACTCATCGGTCACCCACACAATATTGTCGTCCTAGTTATTAATATTTAATAATAATACTCAACTACCGATACTTTAAGAATATCGCTCAATAGTTTAATGGTGTCTCAAGATCAAATATTTAGAGTTTAATTTATGTACGCATACAATATACAGAGCGTATAGGCTTTTATGACAATAACAAATAACAATTTATGAAATAGTTGACATATAATGTTGTTGTAACATCCTTGAAAACAGATAACCCGAGTCGTTATGACAACATAGTTCAAATCCAAAAGACGGGTTTTACATAGTACATTAATTATGATTAAGCAAGTACACTTGATCCATAAGGATCTTTCGATCTTAAGTAACTATAATAGCTGCTTATTACTCCTCGCCTTGCTTTGACTTACCCTGTCCATTTGAAAACATAACAATACATGTGGTTTTCAATATACATTGCAGCAACTCTAAACCAACACAAAGCACACACATTGCAGGTATTTCAGAATATATTAATCTCTTTAGCAACAACACCTAGACAATCAAAACAAGCATTCCAATCAACAATACACTCCATTTACATTTATTATAGGGATTCCATATAATCTCTTAGAGTAACTTGCTTGCATGTTCTTCAACAATGACATTTCTGAATTCTTTAGACATACTAACAGCTAGAATGTAAACATTCAACATGCATTCAGTTCAATCAACATTTTAAATGCACTTAACTTCCAAAAACAAAACTATATGGGACAAAGAACTCACTTGGCACTTAGCTTCACTATCCAACAAGGGATTTTTCTACCAAGCCAAAAGAGTTCCCAATAGCTCCAATTTTCGAAATGGCCACCCCCCAAAATCTGAACTAAAGGTTTGAGTCCCAAATGTAGCTCCTTAACATCAATCTACAGTTGATAACTCCACATGCAAGCATTACAACTTCCATCTCACCCAAACCCTTACATGCAACTCGAATTGAAGCTTGAGGAAGAACAAAAGGAGGATTTCAAGTGTTCTTGAGAGTGTGAGATGATCTCTGAAATTCTAAGCAAATGGTAATGTAAGGGTGATGAAGAAGAGGAAATGTCAAGGTTGAGTGTTAAGAAGAAGTTAGAGCTTCAGCTCTTTTGGTTTCCTCCCTTCCTCTCTAGTCTCGCCTCACCCTCCCTCTTCTCACTAAAATGTGAGAATGAGTTAAAAAGAAGAGGAAAATTCTCTATTTTGTGTGTTTTCAGCTGAGCTTTCAATTAGAAATTAATTGGGCTCAAGGATATTGGGCTCTAAATAAGCAAAACTGATTGTCATTTGCACCTCCCTTTTCACCATGCATAACAATGTCTATTATTAACTCAAACGCTCCAAAATACTTAACTAACGCTAAACCAATCAAGCGCACAAAACATATAATTTAAATGGATGAGAACAAAGGTAATATCCAAGGCAACTGGTTTGTTATTTTGGGCATTTACTAGTCGACAATAATAATTAAATCAATTCTACAATAAGATACGTGAGTTTAAACAAAACAATAATACGGTAATACTCAATGTAATTAAATGATTACTTTGGGTATTATAGTTGTGGTTATCAATTGACTAACTTTTTTTTAATAACGTGTCAATCTGTAATTCGTAGATAGTGTAAAACACTTATACACCTATACTTATTATGTATATAAATTAAATCCAGAGTTGATTATACTTTTTTGTAGGTAGAGTTATGAAGAAGAAAAAAGATAAGAGTTTAACTTATGTAGTGTATATGCTTTTACAACCACATTCAATAATAATTTGACATATTAGGTGGTTGCGAGTTACCAATTGACTAAATTTTTTAATGACGTGTCAACTTGTAATTGACAGATAATGTAAAACACTTGTACATCTAAGAAGGGTCGGGGGTTCGATCCCCGCCTTGGATATGCAGCAGCGTTAAAACTCTGGGCCAGCTGTCCTGCCCCTCAAGGCACCTACAATGAACGAGGGATTAGTCACTGCTGTCTGTGTGATGGATACCCGGGTTTACCCAAAAACACCTATTATACCTATTATGTATATAAATTAGATCTATAAGATAATGTAATGAAAATCCAAATAACTGCCTCAAGAAAAAATAACCGACAAAAAGAACCATTAACCGTTTTAGTTTAGGAGGAACAAACAAACATGTGTATGTAACGCCGATATCTCATTCATTCTCGTACGTATATAAGAGTTATCATACAACTCACTCACTCAGCTGTCAATGTATTGTGATCCGTTTCGTATCACAAGAAATTGTCGTCTTCAATGGCAGAGATCTTCGAGCTCAACAATGGCAGCATGCAAGTCCTCCTCACCAACCTAGGTTGCACAATCACATCCTTGTCCGTTCCCAACAAAGAGGGTTCGATTTCTCTCTCTCTCTCTCTCTCTCTCTCTCTCAATTTCATTTTTTTCCTTCTTATGTTGATCTGTTGATGGCTCTGTCTCTGTCATGAAGGTGTGTTGTCTGACGTTGTTCTTGGCCTCGACTCTGTTGATTCCTATCAGGTGATGGATTATTGTAGTTTTGTTTTGATTTCGATTTCGATTTTTTCTTCTCTGTCTGTAACTGATGAGCATTATGTTTCCCTTTTCAAAATTCTGCTTTGCATACTTAAAAATTAGCATGCTATCTGAAATTAGGATTTTATACATGCATATATACAATGATTTACATTGTGATTGTGGTAGCACCAATACTTCATATTGTAGATGTGTCTGGTGTCTCCATTTTTTCAAATTATCGATGTGTCTGTGTCACGGTATCTGTGTTTGTGTCGGTGCTTCATAGGCGGTAACATTGTCATTGCAATTTCGAAAAATTGCAGTCTAATGTGGTCTCAATTGCAGTCATATAAGGACCGGAGATCCACTCCATTTCTAATAGATTTTAGAAATAAAGGTCTCCATTACTATAATTTATAGGCAATGTTAGTTGTTAATTGTTAAAGGGGTGGGAGAAATGTCAGTTTCAAGGGTTTGAACCTTGGACCTCCTTATACTCCTTCGGTATCCCTTAGCTCGCCAACTTAGCTACCTATTTGGATTTCTAGAAATGTGTGCCAATTATGTGTCTTTATACACCCAGAACCTTAGTGATAGGGCTCTCTATATCTTTTAAGAAATGGAGAGGATCTCTGCTTGTCGTAGAGACCCCGTTGCAATTATTGTTGTGGATGACAGTTTAAAACCTTACACACATGCATGTACATGTATGGACATATGTAGTTTTTAGTTTTCGTTATGATTGATTTGTTGAATTTTTGATGTGGTTGTTGCAAGCAGAAAGGTCTTGCTCCTTATTTTGGCTGCATTGTTGGAAGGGTTGCAAACCGAATTAAGGATGGAAAGTTTACACTTGATGGTGTTCAGTATTCTTTGCCTATCAACAAACCACCAAACAGTCTCCACGGTATCAATTCTATCTATGCACAATCTTCATTCATGTTCTGCTTTGTTGAGAAGCTTGAAATTGCAAATTATGTGCTGTGGAGTTTAGCAAATTATGGCCATTTATGCTGACAAAAAGAAGGTTTCATTCAAATGATGGATCATAAAATGTTTCTATACAAAGATATGCATCTAATTAGGGTCATATTATAATGTCACTATGAATGATTTAACTTATCTATATATGACTATCAATCTATTACAATAACTTCATGATTTTCATTTGCTGTTTTTCTGATCCCTGTCCAAATTTTAGGTGGAAATGTTGGGTTTGATAAGAAGGTGTGGGAGGTTGTTGAATATAAAAAAGGCGATACCCCATTGATCACTTTCAAGTATCACAGTCATGATGGAGAGGAAGGTATTGTTTATTTTCTCCTTACCTTTCACTTTTAAGCTCTGTAGCACCGATACCTCAGGTTGAAGACGTGTCCAGTGTCCGACACGTGTCATGTCAGACACCGACACCGAGACTGACACTTTAATTACTTCCATTTTTCAAATTAAAACTGCTGTCTACATGTATGTGTCAGTGTCGTGTCCGTATTTGTATCGGTGCTTCATAGCTTTTAAGTACTCTTTACCTGATTTATGTTCTCTATTATATAAGGTTATCCTGGGGATATCACTGTTACCGCAACTTACAAACTCACTTCAAGCACAACTTTGAGGCTTGACATGGAAGGAGAGCCAAAGAACAAACCAACCATTATTAACTTAGCTCAACATACCTATTGGAACTTAGCTGGTCATAACTCAGGAAACATACTCGACCATTCGGTTCAGATATTTGCCGATCATGTCACTCCCGTCGATCAAAATACCGTTCCCACCGGTGAAATCGTGCCAGTGAAAGGCACCCCTTTTGATTTCACAATTGAGAAGAGAATAGGTGACACTATTAATCAAGTTGGGATAGGATATGATCACAATTATGTGCTTGATTGTGGTGAAGAGAGAGAAGGTTTGAGACATGCTGCAAAAGTGAGGGACCCTTCAAGTTCAAGGGTACTTAACTTGTGGACAAATGTACCTGGTATGCAATTTTACACAGCAAACTATGTTAACAATGTTGCTGGAAAAGGTGGTGCTATATATGGAAAACATGCTGGTTTGTGTCTTGAGACACAAGGTTTCCCTAATGCTATAAATCAGACAAATTTTCCATCTGTTGTGGTTAGACCTGGTGAGAAGTATCAACATTCTATGTTGTTTGAGTTTTCAGTTGAGTGAAATAATGTTGTTTGAGTTTTCAGTTTTTTGTTGGAGTGAGCAGTTAAATAAAGGTGAACTTGTTCTGGTTGTGATGATTTAGAACATGAACTTTGGTTAATGTTAAAGTTGTCACTTGTTTTTCAAATAAATGAATGTCTGAAGTGTTAATTGTCTCAGTTTTAAGAGACACATCTCGAGCTGTTTTATCACCCCTAAATGTAGACATTATATTGCAAAACAAAGTCCTCTTTCTAAGAATCAGTTAATTATCTATCGTTTTAACTACTATTTGACTTAATTTTAAGAATAGGTTTGGCACTTGTTCAATGCAATTTTTTTGCTTTGTATAACTGATGGTATACCACATCAGTTTTAAAAATACAGTAGAAGTGAGGGATGAAGATAGCTCTTATAACTGAAATTAAAATGATATGCATTTTTATCAGCTTAGATGAAATGGTAAATGAACACTATAAACACTATCACATGGACACACCTAGGTTCGAACTAGAGAGCCCACAACCCCATGTCCCTGCAATTGTCAATGCAAGGGGACATGATATACATTGTTTGAGTTAACAATTTTAGAATTTAGTTTTGGGTCTACCTCAACCCAAATATAGTAGTCAACCCAATTTGGTCCGGGGTTGCTAAGAGACCTCCCTTTTTGCCAAGAACAACCCTTCCTTCCTCGTCTTTTTCTCCCGCAAGTCTAAAACCCTACTCACTCCACCCTTGACCTGCTCTCATACCCAAAATAGAAGTAGATGGAGATGGGAATTTGTTCTACAGCAAGAGGTTGATGGGACCATAATCAAAACTCAATAACACTTCAAGTCTTAGAAAAACTAGACCATAAAAAACAAAGAAGTTAAAATCTGCCAATGGAAACTTAAGGAGATTTTATTTCCGGCAATATGCTTTTGGTATGGAATATCCAATAGACATTTTCTGGTAGGTAGAGGGGGTTAAGGGGATTTTTGGAAAAGATCAAAGGAGGTGGTGTTGTTAAAAAAGGGACTATTTTAGCAATTTCCATATGATTTTTGTCTTCAGAAGCGTATGCAACACTCTCTTCACTACTCTCTTACAAATACTCATTTGATGAAATTTACGTGAGTCCCACTAAATTAGTGAGTCTCATTTTCAAGGTGGTGGAACCTGCATAAATTTCACTCAACCATAAAATGAAGGTTAGAGGCACAATGTGAAAGAGAGTTAGTAGTCAATTTGTTTTGCATTCCACCTACACTATTAAGATGATATCACTATCCACAATATAATAGTGGCGAGTTGCTTCATCAATTATCGGTATAAATTTTCACCCTTTCAACAAATTTTCCAATGTGTTGTATCGTTTGTTTGCAGTCAAATTCTTTGACAATTAATGAACCAGTGTGCCAAACTAATCCAAACAAACTTATGAGGTTTGGATCCACGGTGGGAAAAAGGTGGATGCAGAAGAACTAAGAGCTTTGATTTTGACGCACGTTTACGAGGCTTCCACCATGATACCAAACATTGCCTTAAACATATAAAGAAATCAAAACATACTAGTTATTGTGTCTTTAAATAAATTTATTCTGAGAAACAAAACTAAGCTAAGACAAATCTTGACCATTAAAGGGAAAAAAGTTATAATATCTGAAATGTTACACGAGTATATAGACTGATAATGTTTCCAATGTTGCTGTAAATTATCTTCAAAAGTTACACGAATGAACATTGAATTACATCTTATTAAACTGAAAAGCCACATTGCCAATACACACAAAACTATATGAAATGCTGCATTCGTAAGTCAAGTCGTATTTTGATAAACCATACATCATCTTATATTGTTCGAACCAACTCAAGCGGTAATGTTTCCATTGCCAGCTGAAAGTTCAGGAAAAGAAAATCGTTAGAGACTCAAACTTGCCTTTTCCAGCTAAAAATAAACAATCCTTCAAATTGAAGAATCACTAATGATGATAATTCAACTAACATTTAGAGAAAATGGACATGCACTTACCCAGAGTCTTGGAGTTTTGGGGTCAGACTTTTTATGCAATTTAGATAGCTCTGACTGAAAACTAATGACAATGGCAACTTTGAACTCTATTGAAAAGGGACTGCATGAAAATCAGTATGCCATATCCATGAGTTGTTACAAGTTGTTACAATCGGTATGCGTTATCATGAACTAGACACATACCCGGCGAAGATTGTCGGACATGTCAAAAGACGGGGAAGTATTACATAGATGGGCAGAGTAAAATTCCGGCATACATCTCCATCTGCTATCTGCTAAATAAAAAGATAATTAACAACTTGTTTCAGAGTGACATGCTCTTGTAGTAATCCAGCATCACTTGCCTGGGTTGTTTGAATCAGAGAGGTTTCAGTCACGATTTTCTCCCCCATAAGAACGGACTCAACCCGAAATAACTGAATCTCAATTGATTGAATTGGAATGGCAGATGCTTCAACAGTTAGCTCACCATTGATGGGACTAGACAAAGAACACTGGGTGCAGATTTTTCCTGTCACCCGAAATCCACCTATTCAACAATAAAATGAGAGTTATAACTTGTGAGATTTCAAGGCATGAAACAACTCCAGAAACTTTTTTGGTTTTCTAATGTTTTCTAGTCACATTGAGAGAACACGTGTATTCTTTGCAGGTAAATCAACACACCGGATTTTAATTCGGGAAGAAGAGGATGTCTTTGAGTGTCCTGGGTAATGTAAAAGATGACCATCTCTGGAGCAATTGGCCTTTGTAGAAGATCAGCTAAAATTTACCACAAAGAGAGCATACACCAGTAATTTATTAATTCAAAGATATGAGAAAAAAATAAAGAATATGAGCAAACGAAATTATACCTTTATCACTTTCAATAATGAACTCCGTAGTTGCTGATAATGATTTATGCAAGTATCCACGAGATATTTCTACAGTCACGAAATACTATAGAGGCTATCAATCACCAACCTTTTAAACTAAGTGAAAACTTAAAAAGACAAAAAATGAAGAGAAAAAAGTTTACAAAATGGTTAATGCAACTGTGTTCAGTGACAGTATAACTAGAAAGTTTTACACAGATAAATACACTGATAATAATAATAATAGCAACAATAATAATAATAATAATAGTAATAATTTCGTCATAACAATCAATTTCCTAAGAATATTTTACCTGGATACTAATATCTGCCCCATGGAAAGTCTCATAAAACTTTTCTAAATTCTCATTCTTCTGTCTAATATTCAATGAAAATGGTATCTGCCATAAAAATTGCAAACTTACAATGAACACAAGAAAATAGAATATATAAACCAAACATTAAACAGAAAAGTGTGTCAACTATAGTACCAAAGCTTTGCTCACAAAATTGGTATGTTACCAAAGCATATAGAAAAATAATTAGTAAAGAAAACCTGAGTTAAGAAACGAACAGAGATATAGCTAACATAAACAAATTTTGATATACTATTTTCAAACTGTGAGACTTATCCAGAGAATTCAGGTCCACTTAATAGCAGAAAATATGCACACACACTAAACTATGTACAAGTAAAACTTACCTATAGGAAGAGAATATGAAGAATAAATCAGCCAGTTTCTAAATAATGAAATAATTCCAAAAGGTATCAAATTTAATATCATACTTTGCATGCTAAATTACATATAGTAATACTTTATTGCTTAAACCATCTCCTTCAAATTTTAATTTGTCACTTTGACTAAGATGAATTTAGAAGAGAAAGGATGCAGTTGATGGATAAAATGTTATATATGACACAATAAGCTAATTAATATAATATGTGAAACAGCAAATAATAGATTTGGAGCTTTGATATTTATAGGCATGCAATAAAATTATTTAATCTCAAGAAATACCAGAACAACATTATAGTTAAGCAATCACATCTTATAAAACTGCCTTGAATAGACACTATTACATTCATTCACTACTGATATACTACCTCTGTTGTACCTGTACCGATCTTTCCAGAAGGCTTAACCTCAACGGTCCTTTTCCTGTTTAGAAGGCAATCATAAGAATCAAGTGCACTTGTCCTAATGTGTGAGGCAAATAATTTACAAACATAAAAAAAAAAGTAGTTTCAGTTTTTCCCTACAAATCCCCTTATAAGCCAAATTTGGCAATAGAGCACCCAGAATAAAGGTATGAAAAGTATTTTAATGAAGGTTTACCCACTACAGATATATTGACATGCACTGCAAGCAGATGACAAGAAGGTAGAACAGCTTAAGTGCAAGTTTGGATAATTTTTACAAAAAACACTTGTGAAAAAATAACCATTAAAAGAATCTTGCAAAAATTATGAGTTTTTAAAATAATTGCTTCACGCATAAGTCATAATTAGATGCAGTTCAAAAACTCTGTCATTTAACTTCTCCACAAACATCTATAAGCTCAGAAGGATTTTTTCCGTAAGGGAAAAATTGTAAACTTAAGAAGAATAATCAATAACTTGATTTTCTGTTATAACAGTGTTCTGTTAGTTAAATGTAATAAATTAGCTTTTAGGTTGTTAACATTGTTTAACCAATAATTTCCTTTCCCTAAAAATACCTTTCCTTTGTTAAAAAATATTCAGTTGTTTTCCTTTTCATATTTCATAATAACTTATTTCAATTGAAATGATCCTATAAGCGAGAATCCAACCAAAACTGAGCTTAAATCCAATAGAAACTAAAGATTGAGATCTTTCACAAAACACAAAGTCATCTATAAAACATGTAGTTATATAAAACCAATCTTCCTGAACTGTACCTAAGTTTTCCCTTAGTAAAATGGATGATTAGCAGTTAATTTTCCATGAATATATGTATTATACATCAATTATTTTGAAAAATTATTAATTATTCACTTACACAATTGGGATAGGCTTAATAACACCATAGAATGATTCAACAACCCCAGCTGATCCACCACGAACCTTCACAGGTAATAACAAGGGAGAAAATTCAATTCAATTGAGCAAAAGAAAAGTTAAAATTGAACATAAAATTAACCTATTTACAAAAGGGGATAATTTTGAGCATATACAGTTTAAGAGAATGATCGAGAATGGAACCTGCAAGTTGACGGATCCTTTGATCGTAATGCTAATCCCATAGTGGGAAATTGAAGACGACTTTGTTTTCACCAATATTTTGCCTTCCAAAGCTTCCTGAAAATTCAAATCACCAACAAATTGTATTATCATTCCATGTATGTATGTGCGTGTAGTATATAATATATATATATATATATATATATAGAGAGAGAGAGAGAGAGAGAGAGAGAGAGAGAGAGAGAGAGAGAGAGAGAGAGAGAGAGAGTGTTACGGAAGGACGATAGATACGATTTGGACGAGAGAGTTTGAGCTCAACGGACATTGCAACCGCCGCCGATAACTAACAGAGTCACTCACTCACCGGTGCACTGAGTTTTTATTTCTAAGGTTTTTTTTTTGGGGAAAAGAAGAAGTTCCTCAAATTCATTTCTTATTTAAAAATTTCTCAAAAAAAATGTTTAGTAGTAGTAGTACTAATTTTGGGGGTAAGGATATTCACATTCACATTAATAAAATAAGAGATGTATGTTAGGTATCTATAAAAAAAATTTATACACTAAATTTTTTTGTAATGATCTTAACTCTCCATTTCTTATAAGTAATATAAGCATGTTTGACTTGGAGAACTTAGCGACGCCTACCATACACCATCACGGTAGGTGGTCTATGGTACACAAAGGTGAAAATGGTGGTGCAAATTTCAAGATGTTGCAATAACAACGGTTGGATTAAGAAACCCACGTTGATCAAATGGTGGACCATTTATACAAAATTACTTCCCGCCCATCTCTCGCCCTCCCTCTTTCCCTTGCCACTATTCTGGTGCAGTGGTCGTCGGAGGTAAGTGATCGGATCGCAATTTTGCAATATAACCTTTTAAATATGTCAAAAATTTATATAGATCAATATGCTTGAATTGTTGAAAATATCTACAAGTATGTGATTTAATACAACGTACAAAATGTATTATAAAAAAAAATAATTAGTTAAATTTATTTAAATAAGTTTGTCTATTAGGCCTAAAAAGCTTTCTAGTGGCATGAAATTGAAACACGACAGTTTTATCTAAATATTCTTGGATAAAAGCCTTGACATTGAATATTTAAAAAATTATATGGTCATAGCCCTATCGGGTGGTCTACGGACCTGGATTCAGTGTAGTTAGGCAAATTGTGCAGTCATGCAATCATTAAAATAGCAGCCATTAGATTTAATTTGTAGGCTTAAATATATGATAAGCCCCTGCAAATATGGCCAAAATCCATTTAAGCGCCTGCAAATTTTTTTTTTTTTAAAATGACCCTTGCAAATATTAAGCGTTTACGGTTAAGCCCCTCGGTCAATTTTCTATCAAAAAAGGCATAAAAAATACTGATGTGGCCACGTGTCTTCATCCCATTGGACCATTGTGCCACGTTTCACTAAACCTAACATGCCACGTGTCACTAAACCCAATTTCTAACTCTAATTTCTAACTCTCCCTCTATCAGCGCCGCAACCCTCTCCCCCTAACCCTAAACTTCTCTTTCACCTCAGCGCCGCTCCTCAATCTCTCTGCCCACCGCCTTACTCCCTCGAGCTCTCTTCTCTTCAGCGCCGTTCACCCCCTCCTCTCCTCCTCACCAAACCAGAATTCGCTTCTCTTCTCCCACCAACCCGATCCTCTCTTCCTCTCACCACCGACAGTAACTCTAAACTTACTCTCTCTTCTCGCCGCCAATCCTAACCTCCTATTTTGACAACAGCGCCGATTCAACAAAAGGGAGGGGGAGAAACGCGAACGGGATGCAGAACGGAGTGAGAAGAGATTTAGGGAGAGAAAATGAAAGGGAGGGGGAGCGGGAATGGAGGGGTTAAGACGCGACGACGGTGGGGTTTCGGTGGTGTTGTGTTTGGTTGTCGAGTGGGGGTTGTTGGGTGAAGAGAGAGTGTCGGTGTAGAAACGGCGATGGGGTGATATGGGTTTTCACGGTGGGGGAAGAGAGACGGTGGTGAGAGAGAAAGGGGGTTACAGTTGAGAGAGAGAGAGAGAGAGAGAGCTGCGACGGACGATTTGTCACTGTGGTCGGTTGGTGGTTTTGCTGTGTTGGTGGAAGGTGGTGGCTAGCCGTTTGGGTGGTTTGGGGTAGTTTACGAAGAGGGGGAAGACGGTGGGGGGAGGAAAGGAGGATGGCGGCGAGGGGAGAGAGGGTGACGGAGATGTGGTGTGGAGGGCGTACGGCTTGGTGGTTTTGACGAGGGTGGTGAGGAGAGCTACGGTGGTGGTCACGGGGGAGGTTCGCCAGTGGTGGAGGTGAGGAGCAGTGGTGGCTGACGTGGCAGTGATGACATGGGGTGCTTACGTGGCACGTTAGTGACACGTGGCACAATGGTCCAATGGGATGAAGACACGTGGCCACGTCAGTATTTTTTTATGCCTTTTTTGATAGAAAATTAATCGAGGGGCTTAACCGCAAACGCTTAATATTTGCAAGGGTCATTTTAAAAAAAAAAATTGCAGGGGCTTAAATAGATTTTGGCCATATTTGCAGCGGCTTATCATATATTTAAGCCTAATTTTTATATATATTTAACCTTTAATTGTTTTGTCAAAAAATTTCAAAAACAATGCAAGTTAGAGAGAGATAAAGAGGAATGACTGCACCCAATCCAAATACGTAGTCTAGCCTATTTGTACCTCTAGGGTCAGAAAATGCATAAGTATGTGACTACACAGTCAAAGATAACTTGAAAAAAGCAGAACAATTATTCAAATTCAAAACAATATTTGGAAAGTTGTTCACACTGAACCAATATATTCATTACATTACATAACATGATAAATTAAGAAGCATCATATTTTCTTGGCAATGAACAATCCCCATATCTGTTCACCAGCTGCACCTCTCATCTGCTTGGCCTTCCATCTTTCAACAATTTCACAATAGTCATCCTAAAAGTAAAGATTCCACTACTGAATACTTTAATTTGTAATTAAAAGAAACAAAGTATCTACTTTAATTTATAAGTAACCAACCTCAGAGAAATCATCAATGAAATCAACCTTCTTGTTCTCAAGGGCATTTAACTCTCTTTCTAGAGTTCTCATAAACTGAAACACACAAAATTTGTAAGAACACCAGAATGACAGTAAAATGAAAAGATTTTAAGGATTATGCTTTGATAGTTTAAAACTTTTTTACACAGTCATCCAATCAAATTTTATCATATACTAGAAGTGTTTGTTGAATTATTTTAAGAAGTAATATCACAAAATGGTCCTAGAAGGCTATCTAATTGGATAACTGTAAATGAGAGTAGTTCATATTTCATAGTATTTGACAAACCAAATTAGTTTGATCCTCAGCAATAACATCATCAAATCCAGCATTCTCAAGCATCTGTCAATGATTTAGAATATGAGTAGCATGTCATTTAAAAAAGGAATATTTTGAAATAAATGACACTAAGGAATGCTGCCATACCTGATAATATTCTTTCATGTCATGAATATAATATCCTCTATTTTTTATATACTCAGCATATTCTGATGATAAACTTCCAACATTTTTGCAGTAATCAGTAAGTAGAAGTGTACCTCCAGGCTTCATCCACTTATAGAATAATCTGAATAATGTTGCTTTGTCCTGTATAAATTCATAAAAAATTCAAGGATTAAATGTCACAAATAAAAAGAAATAATCTTTCAAGCATATGAAACAAAAAAAATATAAATATAAAATTATTTGAGCTGCGACATTAGGTGATTGAGGTTATATCAGTCGCATTTGACCGTAATTCTCTGCAATATTACAGTGAATAATAAACCAAAAATGGTTCCTTACTTTGATGTGTAACAAGGTGTCACGAGTGTAGATTACATCAAATGACTTCTCGGGATATGTTTTCTTAGTGCAGTCTGCGCATTCTAATTCTACTGCGTATTTGAGACCAATGGCGCGTTCAATAGCTAGAGAAATCATATTTATAGAGAGGTCAATGCCAACAACTTCAACATCAAAATTTTCAGCCATGTAAAAATCACCTCCCCCAACACCACAACCAACATCAAGCACTTTTTGACCAGGCTTTAGTCCTAACTTTGCAACAATTTCTTTTGTTGTTTCTGCTCAAAAAAGCAATAAGCACTAGTAAGTTAAGAAATATCTGAAATTTGCTATGGAATATATGAATGATTGATTCAATACATGCAAATGGCTTCTTTGATATTATAGTTAGCACAATAGATATAGAATTTTAGGTTAAATATGTTTTTGGTCCCTATAAAATTTGAAAATTTTGGTTTTAGTCCCTATAAAAAATTCCACTCACTTTTAGTCTCACATTTTTCCTCGTCATTATAGAACATGAATTTTAAAAGCGTTTTTTTAGGCTTTTAATAGCGCTTCTAAGGGTTATTAAAAATCATGAGGGATTATCTAAAAGCATTGACGGGTGAAAATGTGAGGACTAAAAGTATTTAAGCGGCTAAAAACAAAAATTTTAAATTTTATGGGACCAAAAACATGTTTAACGCTAGAATTTTTTAGGAAATTTTTTTGTTTCCTTAATATCAAATGATAACATTCTTACCAAGTCCTCCTGTGCTAACAAAGCCTTGACCATAAACACTCTCATAAATTGAGATATCTTTATGATTATACTCAACACTATCTAAGAATCTTTGGAATCCTCTATCATCTTGTGATTTAACTTTTTGCCATATCCAGCAAATCTGCATGACAAAAGTTACTAGCATAATCATGATTTGTATGTCAAATGAGTAAGCTGAAAAAAATGATAAAAATTAATAGAAATAGAAAATAGAAAACCCTTTCTTATGACCTGATTTTGGTTCTTCTTTTTTCTAACATAAGCTCCAATGCATTTGCAACCAACAAGAGAAAGCTCATATGAATTCCCATTATCATCATTCATATGACACTCTTTAAATACCTACATTAAATTTGGCTTATGATTAAAACCAAGCTTTTCTAGGATTATAAGAATGAAGAAAATAAGGCTTATGAATAACAATTTGTTAAATTTGATGGGTTAAATATGTTTTTGGTCTTTATAAAATTTAAGAATTTGTTCTTAGTCTCTATAAAAAATTTCACTCACTTTGAGAGTGCACATTTTCCTCCATCAATGCTTTTAGTCCCTTATGACTTTTAATAGCACTTAGAAGCGCCATAAAAAGCCCAAAAATGTGCTATTAAAAATCACGAGGGGGAAATGTAGGGGCTAAAAGCTAGCGAAATTTTTTACAAGGACTAAAAACAAAGTTTTCAAATTTTATAGGGACCAAAATCATATTTACTGAATAACAAAGGTTCTTTAATTTAATTTGATGGTTCTATGTCCATAAATTACAAGTCATGACATTCCATAGCTTAACGTTGATGTAATCAATCAATTGTTTTCTTGTAGTGAGGAAATAATAATTAAACTAAGAAGAAACCTTAGTGTAAAATCTGGGTTCTCTGTAGTGAGTTGGATTGTATTTTCTCTTTGAATCTCCAGATTGGTGGAAGCAAGATTCTCTGAAGAATATATATCCATCAACTTTTAACCATTTCACCATCCTTTCAGCTAAATTCTCAACCTGAAATTAGTTAATGAAATAGCAAAAGCCTTAAAAAATAATAATGGCAAAGAAGGAAGCAATATTTCTCACAAATATTAATGAAACAAAATCTCTAATAATATTAGACACATAATTAATGGGCAAAAATGGAAATATATTTCAGGTTTAGTTTTTTTTATAGGCAATGTTAGGTTGTTAATCGTTAGAGGGGTGAGGAAATGTTAGTTTCCAGAGTTCAAACCCTAGACCTTCTTCTTATACTCTTTCGGTGTCTCTTACCTCGCCGATGGAGCTACCTACTTGGTATATATTTTAGGTTTATAGTTGATTTCAAACTCTTTGCATTAACCTCAACTACTTGGATAGAAACAGCATTGTCATTGATTGCAACAACATGTTACCTTCAACAAATTTAAACTTGACAAAAAAACGTTAAAAATTCTATGATAAGTAAACAAAAAAAAACACTCACCTCTTCATCTGAAAGATACATGAGCAACCAATTTGAGAATATCAAATCTACAGATCCTTCAGAAATATGCAAGTTTGGAGATGTGACATCAGCACACATGAACTTCACATTCTTGTGGTGTCCATTAATATTTTCATTCTAAAAAAAGATTAAATAAAATTCAGTTATATTACTTCCCAAATAAGTGGAAGTAGAACCATTTTTTTTAAATTTTGTTTATCAATTTGAAAATTATCAACCATTAGTATTCATTATGGTTAGAGATTACAGTTACCTTCTTTATTGCACTCTCAATGAAGTCCACAGCAAGCAACTGCCCAGCTTTCTGAGCCAATTCACCTGTAAATCTTCCAATGCCTGCTCCAAGCTCTAAAACTGATTTTCCTTCATATGTTGGTAATAGGGAAAGTACCTATTTGAATAAAAATAGACAAGTCTCATTGAATAAAAAAAGAAAACAAAATATGTGTTTATCATCATCATTATTATTATTATTATTATTATTATTATTATTATTATTATTATTATTATTATTATTATTATTATTATTATCATCATCATCATCATTATCTTGTAAATACTAGAAATACTAGATCATAATGATTAGAGAACATGTCATAATTTTTTCTCTTCCATTCCTTTGAGAAAGAGAAGAAAGGCCCCAAAAAGTACTAAACAAATTTTACAAAAAATAACTCCCATGTATGTGTTGCTTGTATGCAAGTAATACTTAATCATAATACCTTCATTCACCCATTTTTTTGACATACTAATATTATTATTACAAGTGTTAAAATCAGTGTTGTTGTGAGAACTGAATTTTACAATTTAGTATCAGTTTGGTCCTTCATATGAGATAAAACCGGAGACTTGATTGATATTAGGTTGTAAAAGTCATAGACCAAACAGACAAGAGAATTTGAAAAACTAAATTAAATCACTTTTGAAAATAAACTAATTAGGAATATTATATTAGATACTAAACTGAACTATTGGTATTCACTGTAATTTTTTTTTTTGAGAATTCTATCGTACTTGTTGGATTTTATTGGGTATGATATCCACTAGATAAAATTAATACAATATTTAAATTATTTTAAAATACCTAAGTATAAAAAATGACATGTTATTATTGAATGATCGGATGCTATATATGTATTGTACCAAACAAAGCATAGTGAGTATCAAAGTAAGTGTTCACTTTTTTTTAACTTTAGTAATTAGAATCTTTAGTTTTACTAGTTTGTATGTAAAAAAGAACTATGTCAAAAAAAATGTAAACAAAAGAATCTTTAGATTACTGCAGTGGATAAACTCGGTTTTGACCAGTACAAATTTTGATTCTAAACACGAGCGGAGATTAAGCTTTCGTTGAAAACGTTAGATATACTGTGGGTAGCTAGCTAACGATGGTCCGGAAAAAAAAAACTTAACTTGGAGAGAAAGTATGGTTAATCAAGTAGAATAAAAATTAGTTGTTTTTTTGATCAAAATAAAAATGAGGTGTTTTAGTTTTACTTGATTAGGAAATAGAAAAAGAAAGGTAATAAAGAGTAAGAAACGCACTTCGGGTCTTTCTTCCTTGTCGAGATGGGAGGCGTTGGAATCGAGCATCATTGACTCCACCGACAACTCTGCAGTGTGTTCTGTCCAGTAGCTCTTCTGAACTTCACGCTCATCACCACATTCTGATTCTGCATGCATTGCATTCCCCATCATCATTATTATTCAACATTCATACTATTCTTCTATTCCTGCAATAAAAAGAAGACACACCAAACAAAAACAACCATTGAGGATTCACCTTTTGTCATCGCTAGAGAAGCCATGATGATGGATGGATGGTGCAGAATGTAGAGAGGGAGAGAGATATGAGAAGTTATGCGATCTTCTGTTTGCCCTTCCATTTTCTTATAAAGCACTCACCAAATGTATGAAAAATCTTTGGTCAAAATAATAATAATAATAATTAGAAAAAATCAGAAATATAAATTTTAATTACCAATATTTATCACATTAACAAGTACAACACGCATTCACATGGTTTGTCCGAGCAGTAACTGAATTCGGATTCACATGGATTCAAATTTTAGTGTGGTAAAAATTTTGTTGGAAGGGGAGAACTACACGGGCCGGCAAAGTCGAGCACTCGTGGCCAGCCAGATTTCCCGACGTAGATTAGTAATCAATAAAACCGATTCAAATTACACATCAATGACACGATAAAAAAAAACATTAACACAACACGATTGCAATAATACCTAGTACAACTGACAAAGTTGAAGTTGTTAAATTATACATTTATCTGGTTATTTGAGTTCGAACATGGAATCTCGTGTTTATGTACATGATTTTATAGTTGGTGTTTGTCACTCTATTGATCTAAAAAAGTCTACACACGTCACATATATTGCTCCAGAACTAAATCAATATCAATATATCATGGACCCATAATTTTAAGTCTCAATAATTTAAAATGTGCTCCTAAAGTTTTAATTGCTAATTAAAATCAAGTCCATTTGGCTTTTCAATTGTGTGAAGAGTCAATTTTTTTACAAGACTCGAATCTAATATTTTAATTAACCAAAACCAAGCAACCTATTGGAAGTCATGATAGTCTTCGATTGGAACCAATGAGGTCTAGGCTCTCTTTGGTAAAAAAAGAGCGGACAACTGATAAACTGGTTGTTCTGTACTTTATCTTCTGCTTTGTATCTGACCTTGGATACCAAATCTGATCCGAGATAGTTGGTAGCGGTATTCTTGGTCAACCCGATCTTGAGCTCCGATACGATGTGGGGTGGTACCTGCAATGACACTCATACGCTCTAGTCAGCTAGTGAGTCAGTTGCAAGTTTGAGAAATGGGGAATGTGTACCTTTAATGCTAGCATTGAATGCTTATTTATAGGTTTCAGAGATCAATGGGAACCATTGAATATATGTCTTTGATCTCCGCCATTGATTAGTAGGTTTGCCTTTGGTATTGGGCCTTAGTGCAAAATGATGTAGTGGCCCAATCCATAACAGTTGCCCCCCAAGTCGGTTTGCCCTAGGACGAGCTCGACTTGATGCCTTGTCCGGGTTTGAGGTACCCTCTGAGACCGAACCGGTCTTGTCAGTCCGAAATACACGCCTAGCTTTTGAGGCTGGGCTTATACTACCGTCAGTGTTTTGTCCCCAGCCTCAGAGTACTTTGAGGTTCGGGCCGTGTACTCCTTTTTAGAAAACCGAGCTTAAGGTACTCTGCGCGAGCTCGCATTTGGATGCCTATTATACGCGGCGACCTTCCGAGGGTCAGAGAACGCGAAACCGAGTGACTCGAGGTATTCTATTTATGGCGACGCCTTGATTCCAGCGCTGACATCAATGTTGTTGATGGGGTGCGTCGTTCGATGGGGAGTGGCGTAATGGTGTCGCCTCGATTCACGCGCCCTGACTAGGTGCTATTGATTGGACACCTTGTCTAGGCCCAGGCCCAATTCGTAGCTGTTGGAACACTATAAATATGTGTGAATGACTCACTTATTTGCACTGGTTTTTGCAAATTGCTCTGGGTACCGACCTTAACATCGTTATTCTGGGTCTTAACTCCGATCTTTCCGTTCAACTTACTGTGGCGAGGGTCTCTGCCTTTCAGTTAATTGAGATCGTCAGAGCGCGCGAACAAGTTCAGCTTCGTCGAGCTTCTGGTTTCCAAGGTTAGTGTGCTTCCACTGTTTCTTTTTCTTTCTGCCTTATGTTTTAGCCGGTATTCCTGTTTGCACATTTTCGTAAATACAGAGTGGGGGTCGTCAGGTCGGGTTCCGACTTGGTTGTGGACCCACTGTTTAGTGCTTAAACTTGACTTGGCATGCCCCCATTTTTGCAGGTGCGATCTGGCTAGAACAAAACAAACCCGCCGGGTTATCGACATAAATCGTCCAAACGTAGCCAAACTGATGACTTCCGATCCGAGACTCGGAAGGTGCTTGCACCGATAACCTCAGATCGGCCGAGCCCGATGTTCACGAGGGATTTAATTCGGCTCCCAACAGCTTCCAAGCGGAAGAGCGCTTTCCCGAGATTTCTGACAATGAACAGGTGGAGGAAGGTCGCGCGAGCGAAGTCCGCTCCGATGACGTAGTGGTCATTGAGTCGGATGAGTCCGATGCTGATAGAGATGAGGGAGAGCAAGGGAGCACCAACTCTCGCTGGAGCTCTGATGATAGTGAGGCCGGAGTTGAGGTCGAAGTGGAAGGTTTTGCTGAAAGTCGAAACAACGAACGAGATCTTCCAGAAGGTCGAAACAAAAGGGAAGATCTTGCTGAAGGTGATTCCGACGAGTACCCCAGCACCGGGGTCGGTTTGGTCGATGTCCCCCTACTGTTGCCTTTAAGTACCCAACAGAATTATTCCTGGGTGTCGAAATCGTTGAGGGCGATCCGATCTGTGTATAAGGCCGGAGATGATATGAGCCACATTGTTAAAATAATCACCGGGAGGAGAGGAGATATATGGAGAGCGGAAGGCATGGGAGAAGGTCAGCATGTCGCCGTTTGGGCACCGACCCTCAAGTTCGTGATGTACGAGGTGACAGTTGTCACTATGAACCTTCGACCTCCATTCACCGCCTTTCAGCAAGAGGTTTTGGGAAGACTGAACCTCGCTCCTACCCAAATTCACCCCAATGCCCGGGCCTTCATGCGGGCTTTTGAGCTGATGTGCATTCATCTGGAGTGGCCGATCTCCGTTAATTTGTTCTTTTTCTTATTTGAAATAAATAGACGGCACGATGAGGGGTCTAAAGAGCAGTGGGAGCATGTGAGCCTCAGGGCCAGAAGGAACACCAAAATTTTCATGCTCTATTCTGACTCACTGAAGGGAAATTGGAAAGACAGATTCTTCTTTGTTGAACCCGTGAATGATGTGGCCGTGAAGTACGTCGGCAAATATAGCGATGATGGACAATCTCTAGAGTCCACTAAGTTTCCCATCGGGTGGTCTCTTTCTCACTTCAATCGACCCCCAAATTCCTACACGGTTAGCTTAAGCAGGCTAAGCGACGAAGACCAAGATCCTTGGCGATCCTGACGAACTTTGCTGATCTGATTCCTTGGAGAGATCCGAAGAAATTTGGTATCGATACAGCGAAGTTGGTCGAGGCGGGGTTGAGGTCAAAAGTTTTAGTGGCGCTTGGTAGGGTCGGATACTGATAAATATGCTTTCTGCTTTTATCCTATTTTTAAGATCGGTACCCATAATCTCAGCTTTTTGTTTTTCTTTGCAGATCAAATGGCTTGACAAGTTTGCCATTCTGAAGGCAGCTGCAGAAAGGAGGGCCGCCCTTCAGGAAGGAAGCTCCGATGCTCCCCCGATCCCTCAGGGAACCCCTAGGCGGGATGAGCCTATACAAGCCGTGCCAATCAATACCGTTACTGCTGTGAGTGCTGAAGATCAGACTGGCGACCTTCAGCATCGGAAACGTCAACCAAACTTGGCGCAGGTTGGTCACCCTTCAACTCATGCTTCCACCTCTCAAGCCCCGGAAAAAGGGTGCGATCAGACCAAGGCGGGTCTCCCAAGGTGTCAAAGAAAGGTCGTCATGAAAAAGATGGCTCAAAGAGACGCCGATCTTCTAATATCCCCATTGATGATGACTTTTGGAGGAAAAATCTTAAGCAGTGCCAGGTTGATCTGGTGGAAGCCGTAGCGAAACTTTTTAGGCATCCGGCCGACGTCTCTAAAATGCAAAGGGAGGAAGCAGAAGCCCGAGTCAAAGGTAATTATGGGAAACTGACGTCTCCTTCCCTAGATGCTTTTTGTCGCTTTACATTTATAACTTAGTTTTGCACTCTTTTCATTTCAGGGGCCCTGAAAGAGAGAGATGAAGAGCGAGCTCTGAAGGAAGAGGAAAGGAGGAAATACGAGTCGCTCTCTTCCACTCTGGCGACGGCTCAGAAGGACCTCTCCGATCTTCGAAAGGAGAAATGCGATCTTGAAAACGAGAAGGACCCTGCTTCCAACAAGGCTAAGGAGCTCAAGCTTTGGATTACCGAGCTTGAGACCAAAGAGAAGGAAGCTGCGGAGTTAGTTACGACTTTGAGGAATCGGATCTCCGATCTTGAGGCTGATATACAGAAAGCCCGAGAGGAGGGGACCGACCCCCAAAGTCAGGTTGCAGATCTCTAGGAGAAATTGAGGCAGGCTGAAGAGAAAGCTCGGAAGGCCCAGCTTGGAACTGCCGATATAGCGGGCATGGCTCTTGGGATGGCGGGGGAAGGCTTTAACAACGCTCTTCCCTAAGTTGTCGTGATTCACCATTCCCTGCCTCTCGATAAAGAGATGTTGAGCGTTGATCATTTCGTGGAGGGGGATGAGATCGTCAAGACCGACTCTGTTTCCAAGGAGCGTGTGATCATTTACTTTCGCCCATCCGACGCTTAGCCCATGACTAGGGGTAGATAGCTCCGGGGTTCCGGGTGGAACCGGTTTGACCAAGGTTTCGGGTTCCAGGCGGAACCAGCATTTCGCCTTGTAGTTTTTGAAAGTCTTTTTGAACTTGAGGACCCGGCCGTATCCGGGGTTGTCTGTAATCTTTTGCTTTATTTTAGCTGCTCGCATTTCCGGTTTTTATTTACCTCGGTTGCGTTTTATTTCTTGCACTTACGTTTTTCTATGCTCAAGTAACGTGTGTCACCTTCAGGGCAGTTTACCGGGACTCGGCCCAGATCAAACTCGCCCTTAAGGGTGATGGCAGCCTCAGCCATCGGGCCTGGGTGATGGCAGCCTCGGCCATCGATCTTGGCGATCGAAATCCCAAAGACCTTTGCGGCTACTTGAACAGTTTACCGGGACTCGGCCCAGATCGAACTCGTTCAAGGAGAGTCTGCGACGACCTCGGTCGGAGGTTGTATTGAACGCTGGGCATCGGGTTCCGGTTTTCTAAAAAGGAGCCTCGCGCGTAATCGTTAGACCGCTCTCAGAGGGGTTCCCTTCAACCTCGGAACGTCGGATTTTTCAAATTAGTGACCATAATGAAGAGTCATGAAGATCTTTTTAGATGCGAAATGTTCATACATCGGCATACATAATGCTTTTTAAAGCGTAAATTAACTGTAATACTGCTTCAGCTTGGTAGCGTTCCAAGTTCTTGGGATTGCTTTTCCTTCTAAAGTTTCCAATTGTAAAGCGCTGTTACCGGTTTTAGATACGACCCGGTAAGGTCCTTCCCAGTTCGGAGCGAGCTTTCCTTGAGCGGCATTCCTTAAGCCGACGTCGGCCCTTCGGAACACCAAGCCGTCGACTTCAAAATCCCTCGGGACAACTTTTGCGGGTTGCTATCCTCTGTTTGATCAATGCTTCTTTGAGAGAGGCTCGCCCTCGAATCTCGTCGACGAGGTCGAGGTTCTCCTTTAGAGCCTGGTCATTTTCTTCAGGCAATTTTGGGTGAAGAGTCCTCCAACTAAGCTCTCCGATTTCAACAGGAATTACAGCCTCGCTCCCGTATGAGAGTCGGAAAGGGGTCTCCCCCGTCGAACTCTGCAGGGTGGTTCTGTAGGCCCACAACACATAAGGTAGTTCCTCAACCCATTTTCTCTTGGCTTCATCAAGCCGTTTTCTCAATCCATTGAGGAGTACCTTGTTAGCGGCCTCTGCCTGTCTGTTAGTTTGGGGGTGCTCTACTGAGGTGAACTGGTGTTTAATCTGAAGATCGGACATGAGCTTCCTGAAGCCCTTGTCAGTGAACTGGGTTCCGTTATCAGTGATTATTACCTCGGGGATCCCGAATCTGGTCATAATATTTTTTTTGAAGAACTTAATGCAGTTCCTTGTGCTAATAATGGCTAAAGGCTCAGCTTCAATCCATTTTGTGGAGTAGTCCACAGCCACTATTAGGTACTTGACCTGGCCGGGGAAGTTGGGAATGGCCCTAAGAGATCTATCCCCCACCACGCGAAAGGCCATGGCGAGGTGAGACTAGTGAGCTCGGTAGGAGGTGCCACATAAACCTTCGCAAGGATTTGACTCTTCTTGCATTTTTTGACATAGTTTCGTGCATCAGTTTCCATGGTTGGCCAGAAGTATCCTGCCCTTAAGGCTTTCCGAGCTAGAGACCGATCTCCAAGGTCTTGTCCGCAGATCCCCTCGTGGATCTCGGCCAAGACATAATCTGCTTCCTCTTCTTCAACGCATTTTAATAATGGCGCAGAGAGGCTTCTTCTGTAGAGTGTTCCGTCGATTACGAAGAAAGACGAGCCCTTCCTCCTGATTAATTTGGCTTCACGGGAGTCCGGAGGCTCGTCCCCCGACTTGATGTACTCCATTATTGGTGAAATCCAACCTTTACTTTCCTCAACAACATTGATGGAAAAGGAGAGCTTCGGGTTGGGGAGGACGATGGGTTTGCTTAGCGTTTCCTGGATTATTGATCGGTGATTTCCCGGAACTTTGGTGCTGGCGAGCTTGGAAAGAACGTCCGCTTTGATGTTTTCCGCTTTGGGAACGTGCTTAACCTCTGCAAACAAGAAATAGGCAAGCAATTCCCGCACTCAAGTTAAATACTTCTGCAAGGTCGGATCTTTGGCTTCGTATTGCTTTCCAATTTGCGAGACTACCAACAATGAGTCGGTGTTCAAAGAGAGCCGAGTAACTCGGAGGTCTATGGCAAGTCGGAGTCCTGCTATGTGATAACTCATATTTATATTGGTTATTTATGCTCTTATCACTTAAATCAACAAAAGTTCTCAAGTAATATTTGTGCTTTATTAGGTAAATATTAGTTATTTAGAGGAAAGAAGGGTTAGGAGCTTGTTTGTTATCATTTGGCACATTTGGTGCCTTTTTGAGTATTTTAATGTCTCTGTTGAGTGCTGCAGCGGTAAGCCAGCGGTAGACGCTACAGCGCCTATATGACGGTGGGACATTGGAATATTTGTGTAACCACTTGCTGAAACGCTGAGTCATCATCCTTATCTCTTATCCTCAGCATGACATTTCAGCCCCCAAGTGGATGCTACAAGACACTTGGCGCCTCCTACATGTGTCCCATATGATAGTTGGTGATTTTAATCATCACACATTTTTGTAAAGTAGCTTTATGAATAATATCTAATGAGGATATTATCCATTAGGGATATATCTAATCCATCTTGTTCAATAAGTAAATTAATTCAAACAGAGAGAGAGTTTTAACATGGAGGAAACTATCTTGACATTGTAGCTTTCCTCCATTGTTATTCCACTCTTAAGCTTTTATTTTTAGTATAGTTTCTAGATTTCATTCAAGGTTTGCTCACGCCATAGCTTCATCCTTCGTATGTGACTTGGGATCATTGGAGTGTATCTTTTGCAACCATTATCCTCTTGTCTTCCTACGGTAATATGAACTTTTAGTTTGTATTATGTTGATGAAACTTGTTATGAGCTAATCATGTTGTAGTTGGATTGTTCTTAGTGTGTAATGAACTTTGAGTAGCTTTTATGTAATATTATGATGTTTGCGTTTTATTCCTTGTGTCATAATGCTTTCAACTTTGTTTTGGGAATGGCCAACTAAAACAAGGGGGCTTTGTGGGTACAGACATGGTTCACAAAGAGAACTCAAGGAATGATATGAATGAAAAACCTTTTAAAGACATTTAAAGGAAGTACTACTTAACTCTAGACATAGGGGAGTAATAGTTCATAAGGTACATGCTGTAAGATCTTAATATACAGGGGTAAAACTTATTTAGAGCCTAGACATAGGAGTCTTGTAACATAGCCCTGACGATAGTGACCGAAAGACACGTCACCATGCCGCTACAGCGTCTGTTGACATTGTAGCGCTACAGCGCTTAACGCTACAGCGCTTAACGCTACAGCGTCTAATATTATAGAACACTACTCTTGGGAATTTACATAACTACTGAGCTATCCAACTCACTCTTAAATACTTCCAATTCATTACTGTTTTCACATCTTTATTTATTCATTTGCAATTATGTTATTTACAATACTTGTTGACAACTTGTATTGTTACTTGTTTTTCTCACTAGCTAAATTACTAATTTAAATATAGAAGTAAACTCAACAATCTCCGTGGGAACGATCTTTACTTATCATTATATTACTTGTTGCGATTATGTATACTTGCACATCTACTTTTCGCACAACACTATGCATGCCTCGTATTCTGCCTGATTGTTTGAAGTTGGGAAACCAAAAGTGAGGGATACCTCGATTATAACGCCTGCCGGGCTTTCAAGCATTACCCCTGCACCACTCCCCTTTGGATTTGAGGATCCATCTACATGGAGCGTCAACAATTCGCCTTCAGGGTCGACTGGGGTCATTTCAGTGACAAAGTCGGCAAGTATCTAAGCTTTCATAGATGGCCTGGATTCGTATTTGATGTCGAACTCAAAGTTCTACAGCCCATTTAATCATTCGTCCTGCTAAGTCAGGTCGGTGTAAGGTTTTTCGGATCGGGTGATTCGTCCGCACCACGACCTGATGAGCGACGAAGTAAGGTCGGAGACGACCTGCCGAGATGAGTAGAGCAAAGGCATTTTTTTCTATTTTTTGGTATCTAACCTCTGATCCCTGTAAAGCTTTTCTCACAAAGTATACTAGACTCTGACCTGTCGCTGTTTCCCGAATGAGAGCGGCGCCAATTGCTTCTTCTGAGATTGCTAAGTACAGGTATAAGGTTTCCCCCGGGTTTGGCCGAGTCACGATTGGTGGTTCGGACAAAGCCTTTTTAAGCTGGGAGAGGGCCTCATCCCGCTCCGGGGTCCATTCAAACTTTGCTTCCTTCTTAAGCAGCTTAAATAACAGAAGCGATTTGAACGCAGCATTGGAAATGAAATGAGATAGCGCGGCGATCATCTCGTTAAGCTTCTGAAGCTCTTTCTTGGTAGACGGGGTGCGCATCTCTGTCACAACCCGGCATTTGTCCGGGTTGGCTTCAATGCCCCTTTCTGTGAGGTAGAAACCAAGGAATTTCCCAGCTCAGACTCCGAAAGTGCATTTTTTCGGGTTCAGTCTCATATTGTTTTTTCCGATTTCTGCGAAGATCTCTTCAAGGTCGACTATGTGGAGGCTCTCACCCTCGCTTTTTGCGATCATGTCGTCGAGGTAGACTTCTACGTTGCGCCCGATCTACTCTCGGAAAACCCTGTTCATCATTCTTTGATAGGTAGCTCCCGCGTTTTTCAAGCCAAATGGCATAACCCGGTAACAAATTACCGCGGTCAGTCATGAAGGCGGTCTTTTCTTGGTCGGGAGGGAACATCAGAATTTGGTTATATCCGGAATAGGCATCCATAAAAGATAGCAAACGAAAACCTGAAGCATTATCGATGAGACGATCAATGCTAGGAACGGGAAATGCGTCCTTTAGACAGGTCTTATTAAGATCGGTATAATCAACACACATTCGCCATTTTCCATTACTTTTCTTGACAAGTACAGGGTTGGAAAGCCAAGTTGTATACTTGACTTCCTTTACAAAATCGGCTTTAATTAAATCATCAACGACCTTAGCTGTGGCAGCTGATTTCCCCTTGCTTTGAGCTCTCTTGCACTGGGCAACCCACTTAGCCCCAGGGTTAACAACTAGCTGGTGACAGGCGACTTCCGTGGGAATCCCGGGCATGTCCTTCGCCGACCAGGCGAAGAGGTCGGCATGAGCCTTCAGACATAAGGCGGGCTTTGCTTTAACTTCCTCAGAGAGATCGGATCCGATCTTGATAGTTTGGGTTGGGTCATCTCCCAATTGGATTTGCACAAATTCACCATCAGGTTGAGGTCGCCTGATTTTCTTCTTCAGCTCTCGGGTAAGATCGTCATCACTCTCCTCTTCGGAGCTGTCAGGGTCGTACCTCGCATCAAGATCTGTGATATTGACCTTGGCAGCTCTGCTGTTTCTTCCCTTTTTGGAATCCTTCCGGGCTTTTGGTTCTTCGGGGGAACCCCCCTCCTCTGAGGCCTGCCTATCTGATTTCACGTGCAGATAGAAACATCTCTGGGGGGACTCTAGGTTGGCATCAAAGGTAATAACTTTGTTGCACAGAGAGTAGAATTTCATTTTCAGATGAACTGTTGAGGTTACAGCTCCAAGCCTTCCTAGAGTCGGTCTTGCGATAATACAGTTGTAGACCAAATGGCATGGCAAAACTAGGAATTTGGTCTTTACTGTCCTTTCCAATGGTTCTTCGTCGTAGGTGACCTTAAAGTCCAAATAGCCGAGTGGTTTGCTCCGGGACCCGTTGAAACCCGAAAGGTCATATCCCCTGTAAGGGGTGAAGTCCTCCTCAGAGATTTGCAGCTTTGTCACAAGGTCGATAAAAATGATATCTGCCGAGCTCCCCTGATCGACAAGGATTCTTCTTATCTCGTGATTGGCCATGACAGCCCTAATCAAAAGAGGTAAATGCTTGTTGGGCTTGCCATCTAGCAAGTCTTGATCGCCAAATGCCAAGAGAGATCGGTCTAGGGTCGAGGTTACCGCCGAGGTGGAAGCAGCACTCATGATCTCCTTCCACTTTCTCTTCATAGTCTTGCCTGAAGCTTTGACGGGGTATCCACTAGAGATGACCATCATTACCGGCCGACCATTAGACTTTCAAAAATCGCGCTCGTCTTCCGAGCTTTCCTCCCTTCTTGACGAGCCTTCCCCTTCTTTTTGGGGTCATCCTTTTCTTCTTTAACCTCTACTTCCTGCCGAGGTGCTTTGGCCATGTATTGACTCAATTTCCCTTTCTTGATCAGATTCTCAATGTCGTCTTTCAGAGCATTGCAGCGATTGGTGTCATGTCCTTTACTTCGGTGATACCGACAGTACTTGTTAGATCACTGTCCCGGTCTGTGTGGGAGTGGATCACGGAACTTGACTTCCTTAAATTCTGCATTCATGCATTCTACTAAGATTCTAGCTCTTGTTTCGCTAAGATCGGAATAATGCTAGTGACGGTTGCAAGACCTGGGCTTACTATCGTTCCGGGCCTACTTCTCATTCCGAGGCTTGGACATTCCAGGGTCGGCGTCTGATTTTCTCGCAACCGCTCCTTCTTCGTGGTCGATTTACTTCTGAGATCACTGGAAGAACTCGGAAAGCGACTCAGTTTGATTTACTCCGACATCGATTTGGAAAAGACTTCCTTCTCGAAGACCGGCTTCTATGAAGAAAAGTCGGAAAGAGTCATCGAGGTTCTGGACCTGAGCGGCTTCCTTATTGAACCTCTCAATATAGTCCCGGAGTGACTCATTCTCCCCTTGCCGAATTGCCTGCAAAACCTTTCGAGATTTTGGCTTCATTTTGGAGTGGGCGAAATGGGCAGAAAATAACTTGGCTAGCTAGTCCCAGGAGGATATTGAGTTCGGCTTAAGGGCTCTGAATCAGTCCAAAGCCAACTTCTCAAGAGTGAGGGGGAAAATCTGACATTTGATCTCGTTTGGGACGTTCCGATATTGCATCATCGTATCGAAGTAATCGAGATGGCAATCAGGATCACCAGTCCCATCACGCATCTTCAAACCTTCAGGGGGTTTCTCAAGGTGTTTTGGCACTGGAAATTAGTCAATCTTTGTCGTGAAGGGTCCTTTCCGTGCTGTCGATTTCTCCCTCGGAGGAGATCGTTGGTTATGGTGCCTAACAGGGGACCTTCGAGAGTGAGGGCGCCGACGTTCATGGCTCGGGGATCTTTCCCGGCTTATAGAACGTCGCCTCGGAGAAGAGGATGCCAAAGACGAGCTTCGGCGAGGGGAATCCTCAGGATAATAAGTATTGTCTTGTGTCTGGCTTGGGGGAGTTCCAGATCCTCGTCTTCCTTTCCGACGAGGTGGTGAACGGTGCTGGTGTCTCCTCCATGCCGGAGATCAGTGACGCCTTTGACTAGACGTCCTTTTGCTGGGAGGATGGTTTTGAGGAGAGGACCGATCCGGGATGTCGCGAGCTCGGGTCTCAGCAATTTCAGCCTCCAGCTGGGAGTACCGCTGACTCCTCTACTGATCAGCTTCGGCATGTTTTGTCAGCGGCTGGACGAGCTGTTGAACAGCGTCGACCGGCACCTGGATAGTTTGGGGAGGAGGTGGAAGTTGATTCCGGGTGGAGCTTATGGGAACCATTACTCTGGACGAGTTGTGGCCGTGGGAGGAGCTACGGGACAGAGTGACTGCTACTCCTTCGGGGGTTTCCTGCTGTTGATCGGGTCTCACTATAGCACTTGAGACGTTCCTCTGACGTAACACTGGAGCCATCGCTGACCAAGGAGATGGGGGAGGGACTAGAGGATAAGATGCTCCCATTGTGGTCGCCAATGTTCTGTACCTTATCTCCTGCCTTGTATCCGACCTTGGATACCAGATCCGATCCGAGATAGTTGGTAGCGGTTCTTGGTCAACCCGATCTTGAGCTCCGATCCGAGGTGGGGTGGTACCTGCAATGACACTCTGACGCTCTAGTCAGCTTGTGAGTTAGTGCAAGTTTGAGAATTGGGGAAATGGTACCTTTAATGCTAGCATTGAATGCTTATTTATAGGTTTTGGGGATCAATGGGAACCATTGGATATAGGTCTTTGATCTCCACCATTGATTAGTGGGTTTGCCTTTGGTATTGGGCCTTAGTGCAAAATGCTGTAGTGGCCCAATCCATAACACTGGCTTATAGCGGGTAAGCTAATAGTGGATAGCGGTTGGATAAGCTAGCGGATTCAATTTAAAGTACTTGGTAAAATTAGCGGTTGAACTAGCTTATAAATATAAAATGACATAAATTGACATTTAAAGTATGTGGAGGATCAATGTCTGTGGTGCGCTTCATCTTCGAAATCCAGTCTGCACCTCTTCATTTTTTGAACCAAAGCTAGAGCTTGTTGGACTAACCTTGGCTTGTTTCAGGTAATCAGTGATCATGCTTCGGTCCATGTGAATTTTTGTGCTGCGTTTTTTGCTATCTGTGCCGTGTTACAAGATAGGGAGTGGGAAGCATGGTGCATGAGTTTCTGGAGCTTGTGGCAAAGTCTCAATGACCGTATTTGGGAAAACAAGGTTGTGGATGCTACTTCTATTGTTTGGGCTTGGAACAGGTTGCTGCAAGAATGGAAGGACGCCCGTGTTACAAGTCTCCACCTTCCTTGTGCAGGTAGATCCTCCAGTGAAGTTCGTGAGGTTGATACATGTGTGGTCCAAACCAATGGTTGATTGGGTGAAATGTAATGTCGATGCATCCTTTTCCTTGGTATCTAATAAGGTGGGTGTTGGCATGTGCCTTCGAGACGGCCGTGGTAACTTCATCAAGGCAAAGTCTCTTTGTTTTTCTCCTGTCATGGGTGTTCTTCTAGGAGAGACTATGGGTTTACATTTGGCCATCAATTGGGTTCGCGAATTGGGCTTCAAGGCTGTCATCTTTGAGATGGATGCTAAGTTCATTGTTTACGCTTTTAATTCTAGGACTGTTGCTAGATCTGAATTTGGCTCTTTGATTTCTATTTGTAAGAGTCGATTTTTTTCGTTTTTTAATTTCAACTTTTATGTTGAGTTTGTTAGGAGGAATGCTAATAAGGGTTGCTCATACCTTAGCAGTGGTGACTTTGTTGTGAGTTAGTCCTTAAGAGTACTCTATTATTCCCTCATGTATTGCCGATTTAATCACCAATGAAATGCACTAAATGCTTTATGTCAAAAAAAGTTAACTATTTATATTAAGCTAAGTATGATACAACTTTTTTTATTGTATATGTGTGTATAGAACTAATTAAAGTAAAAACAAACAAATTGGTACAAAAAAACGAACAGTTAAATAAATAAATAACATGGTAAAAAATGTTCAAATAAATTCCATAGAAATTATTAATTAAAGTGTTTACGAAATTATAAAGTTTTTGTTGGTAGTCAAGAACTTTTCCAAGTAATTCAAGCACAAACTAAACTATAGTCCCAGAAGGGTAGCTCACGTGGTTGAGTGAAAGGGACATCGTTGGTGGAAAAACGTAGGCGTACGGGGTTCGAACCCCGCTCCCCCCTCCCCTCTAACAACTAACACACTAATTACTAACCACTTTGCCTATCTAAAAAAAAAAAAAACAAACTAAACTATAATTTTTTTTTTGAGATTAACTAAACTATAATTTTGTTAACCACATATGTGAATTCACATATAGTTTCTATTTATATTATAAAAGATTCTCAACAATAAAGACACATTGTCAATCTCTATCAGAATCCAAAGTGGAATCTCAAATTGTGGTTGAGGCTTGAGGAGGACAAAAGCACGTATTGCAGCATCACATGAATATATCACTCTCATATATATATATAGTGTTAATAATGGAACCTAGTGCATAAATAATTGAGAGGGGACGTCAAATGATGATTACCATTTTAGAAAAAGAAGGGGGAACAGTTTGTACCTAACAAAAAGAAGTGGGACACATTTAATTATGCAAAACCAGAACAAACCGTAGACACATTTAATAGGCCCATTTTCGACCATTTTGGGCTTGGGTTTAGACGGTTCGGTTTATGCGGGTTGCGGGTGGATTACAATGGATTTACACGGGTTGGGCACTGATTCTGAAAAAATGGTTTCCTTTGCAAAAACTTCTTATTCCTTACAAAATGGTTTTATACTTTCAGCTCTCTAGATAATAAAATACATACATAACTTGTTTTAAACTTTACAATTTGAAAAAACAGCACATTAAATTTAGAATATAAATCAATAACATTCACCCAAAAAAATAACCAGAAAATAAATCAGCCAATCTACCCATTCTATTTAAACATTCTTGAAGTAATTGGATATTAAACATCCCAATGTACCCATTTACTGCTAAATTAAATCTGAAACATTGCAAGACAACCAAAGTGGAACCAACTAAAGCTGAAACAATGACAATAGTTTCCAAATTTTAATGCACCCAAATCAGCATGAGTGACTAGCAGCAACTATAAAGTTAACATCACATACAAACCTTCCATAGTGTTACTTCACCATTAGCTACCAAGTTAACATCCATAACTACCAGTTAACATCACATGATTACCAAGATAAAATCAGAGGCAGCCAAAGCAAGCATCATCTACCTAAAGTAAGCTACACTTAATAGTTAACTAATTGTATTCCAAATTGTTTGGTTACAGTGCAAATGCACATACACCCATGCAAGGGGATAAACTTCTTAAAGAAGAAGCAAGAATCCAGTTTCATATCCAAGTGAATCTGCATAACAAATAGGACATCATTTCAATATTAGTAAAACTAAATCAGCAAACACAACAAAAAAGTGAGTAATCAAGAACAAAGTAATTAAGAACAAACCTTGGTAAGATTCAATCCAATAGCATATTGCACCACATATTACTTGACATTCCATCTAATCTTTATAATCTTAGTATCATGGGATACATTTAGATCAAATCTGAAACAAGTTTTATTTAAGTTATTATTAGTCCACAATCTAGACTAAACTAAAGCAGAACAATCTATTTATAAACCATATTTCTTACCACATCATTTGTAACAGCAAGTATGAAGAGACGGAATGACTTGAGAGAAGTTATATGTACAGCAAGTGCTACAACAAAGAACTCGGAATTAAAAATATAATAACACACTAAGCAAATATGTAGTGGAAAATGTTTTATTAAACATTCATATTTTGAACCCTCTTTTTCAAATAAGCTACTCCAACATCATTACTGGATGCATTAACTAGGAAACAAAAGATTAAGGAATGAAGTTTCAAGCAAACACAAAAATACCATACACAACTGTGTTGACACATAACTAAACAAAAGCAAAACAGATAACTAAACAAGCAAGTAACTAAGAAATCATGTTGACAAATTATAGTAAACTAGTAGACAGAAAATTAAAGGAAGTTTGAAACAAACTGAGCAAACAGAGTTTAAACTTTAAATAAATAGTAAACACTAAAATATATTTACCAAATAGTTGCCAACAACACTTGAATAAATTACAAGTAAGGTCCAAATCCAATCCTAAATACAGATGCTCTTTTGCAGAGTGTAAAGTCCAAACCTCAAGTAAACAAATCATAGAAGAACATAATGTTAGTAAAAACCCTAAAAAAATAGACATTAACCAGAAAAAAATTGTAAAAACCCTAAAAAAATAGTTACCTGATTTATGCTCAATCTATTTAAGTAGACTCAAGGTTGGATCGGTTTTTAGATGCTCCTTCTTCACAAACTGTTAGATCTGAGGCTCAACTCACAAAAAAATAGAAGAAACTAACGTTAGTCAAAAACTCTAAACATAAACAGATTTAGAAAAGAACTAAATAATGATTAACGAAAAAGAGAGAAGATTCACGAACAGTTCCTACAACAACAGATTTAGAAAAAAGAACTAAATAATGATTAACAAAAACAGATTTAAAGAAAAACGAAGTAAAGGTGAAGAGATTAAAGGAGAGAAGATTCACGAACAGTTCCTAAAGATTAACGAAAAACAGATTCACAAACAGTTCTACAGATTCACGAAAACAGTTCCTAAAGATTAACGAAAAACAAAGTACAAATTTGGATTTGTTTTCCTTACCTATGATACTTGTAAACAGTTCCTAATGAAATGGAAGAGAGAAGATTCACGAACGTTGTTGGTGGAGGAGAAACGAATAGAGCATCTTCATCGTTGCTGGCTTGCTGCTGGTGCTCTGCTACTAGCGCTTCTTTTCAGTTTCACAAGCGGCGGATGAATGGAATGCAATTTAGGGTTACTGAAATGTTAAAAATAGTATTTATAGTATTTATATGGGTGGGTTAATTACAGCATATTATATTACTATCAGTCACTTATAGGAACTGGGCGGTCGGTTACGGGTCTGGATGGGTTGGTGTTTTCACACCCAATCCCGACCAATAATAACCATAGTGGCCCATTTTGTTGACCCGTGAAACCGGATAACCACCCATACCCGTTCAACGGTTTCAGCTAGCTCGGGTGGAGCGGGTTTTCGGTCGGGTTGCCAAATCTGTCCACCCCTAAACAGAACAATGGCTTGTGTCCGGTGGCGGAGCTTGCCCAAAATATTGGGGGGTGCTGCAATTACTAACTAAAAAAAAACCATCACATTTTATTATACCCTTCATTATTTAATAATATATCTTTCATAACTCTACTAATTTATCTTTCCAAATATTATTAATGAATGTTAATTTGGTAAACTAACTCACAATTTCTTTACTAAAAAAGAAATTTTATTTTTTCTGGGGGTACCATGGTATCCTTCCGCTCCCATCATGCTCCGCTACTGATGTCGTTTTAGGGTAGAAGTATAGTAAAAAAAAAATTCTTTTTTTTCTGGGGGGTACGACGGCTCCCTCCCGTCCCTATGAAGCTCCGCCACTGCTTGTGTCTTATTTTTCATACTTCAAGGAGTACCAATCATTCTTCCATTTACCAAGTGGGTGTTGTAACACCTTTTTTTTTCACCCATCGTTTATTCGTAATTTATCAGATTTTTCGCGCCAAAAGAGTGTCGCATTTTTCAACGTAAAACAAAACCTCGTAGTTTTCTCAAAACATGCAGCGGAACTATTCAACATCGTTAAAAACATCAACAACCGACAAAGTGCAAAGTGCACCAATTACTAAAAGATTCAGCATCAACCGAAATTTAATTAAAAACAATAATCGACCCTTCCCCAAGTGCTACCTATCAGAGCAGACGACACAAGGCAAAAGGAAGACTACAATCTTCACTCGGGCTCACCTATAAAGTAACAACCACAAAAAGGGGTGAGATTCCATACAATATAAGAAGTGTATGAAAGACCACATACAAAGCTCAACACATCGATTAATCACAGCAAGCAACATCACTCTTAACAGTTAATAACAGCTAAGTATACATTAACACGTCACTTTCACAACAACACATCACTTTAACAACACATCACAATGGCCAAACAACTTCATTCAATCAGTCGTGCAATATGAATGCGATATGAGACTCAAGCAATGCACATGCATGTGGTACCAACCTACGTCACTGGCCAAAGGCCTAATTTTCGTCACTGGCACAAGGGCCTAAAATATCGTCGCTGGCCAAAGGCCTAATTTTCTCGTCGCTGGCACAAGGCCTAATGTTCATGGTATGCATGCGACTCAATGATTTATGCACAACAGTCAAACAAACACACATCAACGTCACTGGCCATAGGCCTAAATCACATCGAACAACGCTGGCCAACGGCCGTCACAACAAAACAGCTCAAAGGTGTGGGCCATTCGGCGGTACCCACGACAACACAAACAACACAACATCTTCAGCAATTAACAGCTCTCAACCACAACACTTTTCCAAAACATTTAGAGTTGGCGACTACTTTTTGAAAAAGACACCGGAGACGCCTCAAGGGCATCCCGGGGCACCAAAACAACTCCCGGGAACAATGTTAGAAAAATAGTTCAGAATGCCTTAAAATTAGAGTATCCAGTTAGGCACCTGGATAAGCTTTCCAAAACATTTTGAATCGTCTCAATCGGACCTCCGAGTCAAAAGTTATTTCGAAAACAGTTTAGGAGAAAACTAAGACATCCTGAAAATGGCGCCCAGCAACAGGGATCCAACCAAATTTTCGCAAAAGTGAACAATTCGCACAGGAGCAAGAATGGAATGACTCAATATGATTAGGCAAGGCATCCAGCAAAGGCATGGACCAAAACACCAAGAGAAACAGAATAGGGCTTGGCGCCCATGGGTAGGGATCCAAAGACAGCAACACAACACAGAATGGCAACACAGCACAAGTGCTGAATTCCTACAGCAGTGCGCCCACTCCGGCAAATTAATTAAAATAGCAAACGACATCGTATTTCAATAAAAGACTACTCATTGGAAAGCCCTCTGAGTGTAGTTTCTGCCTATGATTTTTATTTTTCAAAATAAGTATCCAGTTGGTACAGTTTTTCAAAACACTACACTAAGGTACCAAAATCGGACAGAACCCTCTACCCAGCTTGCAACCAAATTTTCTTTCTCATTTCTTAATGAAATTTCGTGAAACCAGTGCCTATTTCGTAGAGAATTAAGTCTACTTTCTAATGAAACAAGAATCGTTCAAAACGGAGTTCAATTGATAACACAAAGCCTATAAAAACCGAACCTACTCACAGTTTGATTCCAGAAATTTGACCCAACTTTGGAGACTCATAACTTGAGCTACACAACTCCAAATTGAACGAACCCAGTGCCAAAACGACCGGCTTTAAGTCTATTTTCAAAAACAAACAGCCACATAATTTTTGGATCGACCAAACAGTACCAGTTTCAGAGAAACCGAAACAGTGTCCAGAAAATGCACAAAAACCATAAACAAGTAGAACTCATCATGATCAATTCCCAAACAACAATTTCAACACCACCTACTTATGCATTTGCTCAAACACTTGACATGCAAAATCATAAATTCTCAACAACAAATCATCATATGGCAACAATTATTATTATGAGCATAACAACATGTCATTTAGGCATAGGGATGTGAGGAAATCAAGCATACATCAATTTACTCAACAAGGCACACAATCATAGGGCATGCGATTTTTCAAGACAACAATATGGTGATCAAGACACCCTAAAACCCCACATGTAGATCCCTCATAAACCCTTATATTGAATTAAATCCCACCCTTACCTTAGATTGGAGAAAACGAAACCTTAGATTAGGAGATGTGTGAAACCCTAGCTTTCCTTCTCTCTCTCCTTGGTTGTAGATCACGCCTCTCTCTCTCTCTCTTCTAGCTTGTGGATCACGCCTTCCCTCTCCTCTTCTCACTTCTCTAATCCTTATTTTTCTTTTTTCCTTCTAATGACAACAAAACCCTAACTAACCCTTTTATAAACTCACTTAACCTCATGGGCTTTTTCTTATCTTATGTAACCTAATCATGGGCCTCCACATAACACTTCTAATTTACTAATACTAACACTAATAATTAGGTCCACATATACTAATAAATAATTATTTCTATTATTTCTACCACATAAATCCTAAATAATTAATTAAATAAATTAATCAATTATTTTGGGCTGTTACAACTCTCCCCCACTTAAAAGAATTTCGTCCTCGAAATTTACCCGCCTAAGCTAACATTCTTCCACTAACAAACTACATACAAGTTCACACAACAGGAAGGTTAAAAATAAAACCAAAAACAAAAGAGAGTTCACACGGAAACACAATAAAGCACATAACACCAGTAGGAGCATCTCCCCCACTAGTTCTCTTACCATCGGCGGTTTTTTCGGTTTACTTTTACCTGCAGGAGCATCACTACAACACAAACAACACAAACAATGACTGCAACACAAACGATAGTTAGAATAAAAGACAACAGTTGGTCGTTAACCGACACAACGACTCAACGACTTGGCCGGACGGACCAACCATTGCTCTGATACCACTAATGTAACAACATTCCACCTTCAACAACATTCCAGAACATTTAACATTCAAAGCTCACATTGCGGTAACAACAACATTCCACTGATAATTGAAAATCAGAATTAAAATAACAATCCCATTCTGCATAACCTTCCAAACCCAGATTCAAGTCGCACTCGCCTCCATATCCACCGCCTCCGCGACTACCATCTTCGTAGCCTCCACCACCGTAGCCTACAGAGAATGAGAGAGGAAGTGAATGATAGAACGAATGAGGAACGATAGAATGAATGAGACACACTTATTTTCTGGGTTCTACGGAAACACATTATCTCCAATCTTTCTTCTTCTTGGATCTACAGAAACCTAAATCTTCTTCAACAACAACACAAACTCATTGGTTCTTCTTCAACAACAACAGAAACCCACAATCTATCTTCTTCTTGCCGATTCTTAATTATCCCCAACACACATATAATTATTAATATCTGATGCGGCAATGCTTATGTGGCTTCATTAAATGATGTGGGAAAGCTGAGTCAGCTGCCACATCAGGTTTTTTTTGTCAGAAGGCCAACTCAGCAAAAAAACTGAAAAATCTCTCTTTGGACTAAATGTTCTGAGTGTTTTAAAATTGGGGGACTAAATGTCTGAGTTTTAAAATAGAGAGACCAAATGTCCGAATAAGGAAACCAAAACTATAATTTTGCCTTTTTGACCATTTGAGCTAAAAGGGAAAGATTACATATTTTATAAGAAAATAAAAAGAAAGAATTATTTTATTCCAATTAAATTCGAAAGTTTAAATAATTTATTAATTTTGATACACCATACACGTATGTGGTTATAATTTCTATTTTTTCGATTTTTTTTTTATAAATCAGAACAATTCTTATTTATCTTTTTAGACTAGAATTCACTTTAAAGGCATTAAATAAATAAATTTATGTGATTTTTTTCATACAAAATGTATTTAAGTTTAATTTAAATAATGTAAATATAGATATCGTAAAAACTTAACCTAACACGAGCCCTGATCCTACAAAATCTTTATAAATACATGGCTGTGTTGACCACTTTGACAATACTATCAAGGGTTACCAGCACCGCCGTTTCCCCAAAATTGAAATGCTATATGTACTTCTCTATTCGCAGTATATTCGAATTTGCAGAGGGTATCGCTCATTTATATGTAAAATTTGTAAACAAATATTTGAATTATATAATTGATTATGAGGATGTGTTAGAAATCGGTACATCAATTGCTGCATCTTTTGTCATTTATTTCATCTTTTTTCTGTTTCGTTTCTCCTATTTAATCTATCTTGTTTTGTTACTGCTAGATCCATCAAGGAAGGGACACTACTCAATCTGTGTGGACCATCATTGCTGGCTTGATCAAAAGGAAATCGTCAATGTTGTCATATATTTCAATGCCTTCTCTTGTGTGCTTTGCTCAACTGTTAATTTTGATATAAATCTCCAACAACTGTATTTCTCTGATTAAATAAAGATAAGACAATGCAATGAAGTTAATTTTATAACCGTCAATGGCTTGATATTATTGGTTCTCCTTCATTTTGATTTGTTCTCTCTTGTGTTATTTGAGGAAGCGCTGGTTTGAAATTAGTCACTTATAATCTGTATCAATGATGTTTTGAAATGTTAAGTCGTTTTACATAAATCACATCTCACATGTAGCAAAAATTGTGAAAATTCGATCTGACGCGCCCCTGGATGCAAGTGCAAAAGGGTTGTATAAATTAATGCAAAGAATTACCCTTCTACTAGCCTAAATACAGTTTAGCTACACATAAGTTCGATTTGCCTATTTAATTAATTGATAGATAATGAAGGTTAACTATGGAAAAGGTAAAAAGTTATTGTTAATCCATATGCACGTATTTTCGCTTTTGTTTTAAGTTTACAACGACCATCAGAGGAATTTTTTTTGTTGTCAAAAAAATCAGAGGATTTTTTTTGGATTTGACTCCTCTAAGGCGTGAGTAGAGTAAATAATCTCTTATCTTCCATTGACAAGAAAATCAATAGGTAATATTAGATGCATATGAATAAAAGGAATCTTCATTGTTTTTCTCATTAAAGGTTGATATTAGTTAGGTTAGTCTATCCTCACTTTAGATGAGCCAAATTCATTTTTTCCCACCCTTTAGAGCCCATGGTTACAACCCTTGCGGAAAAAGCATTTTTAGCAAAAGAGTTGGAAGCTATATATGTCATCAAAGAGAAATACACATTCTGAATTAGTTAGAAGCTATGTCATACTAAGTTTGAAGTTTATGAGAGGGGTTAGTCCATGCTAATGTGGTAGCTTTTTTATTGGTTGAGAATCTTGAGATATTAAAAGAGGTTGGAGAAAAATGCATAGTCAAGTGATGTATATAAATCAAATTGTCTTGCTAGGGTTTCTAAGAAAAGGATGGGGAATGGGGAAGAAGGGTTATGTATAAACTAAAGGAGAATGAGTTTTAAAATTGATTTTTTCCATGGTACGCCTTCCAAAGTGGCATTTTAGAAGGTTTTCATGTAGGATAAGTGTTTTCACATAGGCGTAACCTTGAAGAACAATGGGCGCGGAGGCTGGGGGAATGCAATTGCAAGTGGAAATAGACATTAGTGAAAATAGGGAGGCTAAAATCGCTAAATTGTGATACTTGGAGGACTAAAAGAGACTTTTTTTTTATTCTTACAATGTCTATTAGACAATTGTTATGAAAGTCGTAATATTATTTATTTGCCTTGTAAACGGTTCACAAATAAGGAATATTATCGATCATTTATTTTTTCTTTACATTCATATTAGCAATAAGTCATATACCAACAAAAAAAAATTAGCAACAAGGTAATCAAATAGCTTCCACCCATACTTAGATAGGTTCATTATACTTTGTGCAACTTGTGGGACATTAATCAAGTATGATGTGGATAAATCTAGTCCACAAGAGTCATTAAAAAATATTTAGACAATGAAAGAGAGAAAAATAAAATCCAAAACAAGTATAATAAAGTATATACACATGGAGGCCATATGGCAGCTTCCACAATCTCCTTTTGCTTTATCTTCATCTCCAAACTATGTCAATTAAATGTGAAATATTATCTTTAGACAACTTGGATTTATCTTCAATATATTTTAAGAATTTGACGTACATAACATTTACATTTATAATCTTTTGGAAAGTTTAACGAATATTATTCTTTGCATACAATTCACAAATCAACAGATAATTGAACATTTCAAAGCGTAATCGCCCTCTTAAAGAAAGCAAACTATGCTGAATATAAAAATTCCGTGTGAAGAGTAAGGGGAGGGAAAGTAGTGAGAGGAAGAGGGGGATGGTGTGTGTCAGAAAAATGTGGAGGGAGAGGGTATTATGTGGAAAATAACTTTCCAAGATTTCAAGCGGGTACAAAAATGAAAAATGATGGTGCAAAAAGTGACTTTCATTTAGACTTGTTAAGCCTATCTAGCACCTCAGCTTAGACCACACTTGCTCACGTGAGTTTTTTTCACTTTTGAAGCCAAACCAAGTATATTTGTGTTTTTTGGAACTACAAGAGGAGGATGGTGTGTGTCAGCTTAAGCCTATACTTGTGTTTTTTGGAACTACAAGTATATTGGCTAAAGAAGAAAGGAGCTTGTTAAATAGACTACCCTAATTAATTTTAGCACCTCCCCCACCTAAACATGGTAAAATAATATTGCCAACAATGTATTATAGAAAAAGGGTAAAAAAATTACAAAAGGGTTAAAATTAGTATCATTTTAGCATGTTGCCTTTTACATGTTACTAAAAGTAAAACCCTTGGGCAACATGTACTTTATATTTGCTACATTTAGAGTCCTTTTGTTACACTTTTTAAATTTTTAAAGAATAATCATTTTTTTAATAAAACAATCTATATTAGACAGTTTTTATCCGTTTGTTAAAGTTTTTCAAAAAAAAAATGAGAATCTAAAAAAAATCTAAAAACCGACTAAAACATAAAGTTGTTTTGAGCAGCTTCACATAAAAAACATCTTTCACAGGAATGATTTTTTTTTTTAAAAAAGTGATTTTCATTATGTTACACAAACACAAAACAATTTATGTTTTTCCTCAAAAATCTCTAAAAACTAATCTAAATTATTTAACATCAAAATCACTTTTTTAATCGATAACAAACGGTCATAATGGTACTAAAACATATTAGCAACATTTTTCTTAATCTAGTAAGTAGAATTAATGGTAAAGAAAATATACTATTAGTCACTTCAGCTATAATCTTGAAAGTTAATCAAGTATGTTTCTCATTTGGTTTGGCAGGCCAATATTATTACACTAACTCGGTTACTATCATCACACCACTTCAAGGTGATCATAGGAATATTTCTACTGTATAATAATAGTGCTCTTTTTTTCTTTCACCATAAAAATAAATAATATATGCAAGATATTTTCTCCGAATATTCGAACCACATTGTGTTGGGTTTTTGAATATTGCCAATAAGTAGTGGTCACAAGATTCAAAAGGATTATTCTAGCCTAGGCTTTTTAAGACTATATAATGTGGAGACTCTATTTTACGGATTCAGATCCTCTCCAGTTACTGGACAGTTCTAATAGGAGAGAGATAGACTCCTAGAATAAAATAATATTATTTTATTTCAGGAGTCTATCTCTCTCCTACTGGAACTGTCCAGTAACTGGAGAGGAAGGATCTCAATCCCTATTTTACTGCTCAAAAATATTCTTTTTGGAATCCCCAAACAAAAAGAAGATCTACATGTAAATTAACCTCTCCTATGCATGCCTGCATTCCATTTATTGTAAAAGCTTATGAGGTCCTCATGAAAACAAAGGAGCAGTTAAAATGGACTAAAAAAGGAGTGGAAAAATGTTAGTATTTTTTTGTCCTTAATGCAAATGGTTAGAGGTGGAGGATGAGAAGGAGAAAAGTGAAATATATCGAGGTCAAATGTTTTTCCCGGTATCCACATAAAACTTACGCGTGTTTTCAGGGCCGGCACAAGGCCCGATCTACTAAAGCAAGGGTTTTGGACCTAAATTTTTTTAAATGAAAAAAGGGTCTCAATTTTGTTGTTTTGAGTGATATTAAGAGTAAATTTCATTAAATTATAAGGAACTTGTGTAGCTCAGCTAACTTGTGGTTAGTATAGCATCTTAATGTGCGTGGGTTTAATTATCTACAGAGACACTTTTATTTTGTTAACTGATTTATTTGTGAGTACATAATTTTGCGTAAATAAGAAAAGCCTAACAAAAAAAGACAACTTAAATTGTTGGTGGCCCAAATGTAGATTAATAAAATATCTTAAGTTATTTATTTTTACCCAATTTAAATTATTCTTTGAGCTAGCTATCTTTTTTTTTTTAAAAAGACAAGAGGCGGAAAAACTAAACTCTAATCCTAGTTATGCCTAAGGCATCAGCTAGGAGTGTGGCATGAATAGCCGTAGTGTTGGGGAGTCCGGGGGAGCACCGGGAGCAACAACGAGCTATCCAATGAACCGGACCACCAAGAGACTTGGACACCACATCTCCACCCAAAACCTTAAGGTGTTAGGTATATGGGTCCCCTCTCTTATATATCCTTCATACAGCTCATTCATAGCCGATGTAGGACTAACCACTCACACTTGAATTTCCAACATCTCCCCCCAAGTGTGAGTCACCCACATCACTATACTTGATCCAAACCAGGATCCACTCCCGCTCCCCCACCAAGTCGAACCATGGCTCTGATACCACTTGTTGGGGAGTTCGGGGGAGCATCAGGAGCAACAACGAGCTATCCAATGAACCGGACCACCAAGATACTTGGACACCACATCTCCACCTAAAACCTTAAGGTGTTAGGTATATGGGTCCCCTCTCTTATATATCCTTCATATAGCTCATTCATAGCCGATGTGGAACTAACCACTCACACTTGAATTTCCAACATCTCCCCCCAAGTGTGAGTCACCCACATCACTATACTTGATCCAAACCAGGATCCACTCCCGCCTTTCAACACCTTGTGTTGAAAACAACATAGAGAAATAAAATGAGCACAATCGGAACACGAGAATTTAACGTGGAAAACTCCAAACCAGAGAAAAACCACGAACCGTTGTCTAATGACAACCAGAGAATACCACTATGTGAAAATTGTTACAACACACAGACTTATCTAAAAAAACACCCCCATGGCCCCAGTACACCCACACCCTCCAAAGAAAATATTTAACTACTTCTCACAACACTCTAAAACAAGAGTATAAGTGAAAAAAAAACAAAGTCAAATACAACTTAAGGTATTTTTGATCGGTGCATCTTGTAATGAAGAACTTGAGCCCATTATATAACTTTGGTTTCCCTCTTCCTTCACAAAACTAAGCGATGTGGGACTTTTTCAAGATGCCAATTTCAATCAACTCCAACAATCTCCACCTTGATTGTAATTGATCAACGAGACATCTTCCGCTTTCATTGTCTTCACCGACAATCATAGTTCAAAAGAACTATCATACTCTACCATAGAGAGTATACTTCACTTGAAGCTAAACCACTTCAAGAATTTTATCCATGCCGAAAGTCATCGACATAACTTCTTCAAGATGCTCAATTCCTATCAACTCCAACAATCTCCACCTTGATTGTAACTGATACCCGAGACATCACTACAAAAAAACGCCTTATTAGCGACGGAACCAAAATCTGTCGCTAATGTTTAAGTAGTGAGGAATTTTAGCGAGGGAACCAAAATTCGTCGCTAATAATGACGATGACGCGCTTTTTTAACAAAAAATTTAAATTCCGTCCCTAAATTTAAAATCCGTCGCAAAAAATCCGTCGCTAATTCCTTGGAAATTGCACATTTTCAAATCCGTCGCTAAATTTCCGTCGCTAATTCCTTGGAAATTGCGCATTTTCAAATCCGTCGCTAAATTTAAAATCCGGCGCTAAATTTCCGTCGCTAATTCCTTGGAAATTGCGCATTTTCAAATCCGTTGCTAAATTTAAAATCCGTCGCTAATTTTCCGTCGCTAATTCCTTGGAAATTGCGCATTTTCAAATCCATCGCTAAATTTAAAATCTGTCGCTAATTCTAATTTTTTTTATTAAACTAAATCCTCCTCTTCTTCTCTCTTCTCTTCTTCTTTTCTTTTCTCACAATTCACTCTCTTTCTCCCTTACTTTCCTCTCTCTTTCTACCCAAACCCACCCTACACCACCACACCACCACCACCACATCATAACTCCTCTCATCCTCACACTTCTCTCTCTCTCTCTCTCTCTCTCTCTCTCTCTCTCTCTCTCTCTCTCTCTCTCTCTCTCTACACACAAACCCCCTTCCCATATTTCACCTCCACCACCACCACCACCACTACCACCACAAAATTAACTTCCACCCTCACTCTTCTCTCTAACCATACCCCCCCCCCTCTCTCTCTCTCTCTCTCTCTCTCTATATATATATATATATATACACACAAACTCCTTCCCATATTTCACCACCACCCCCACCACCGCCACCACTACCACCACAAAATTAACTTCCACCCTCACTCCTCTCTCTCTCTCTCTCTCTCTCCCTCTCTCTCTAACCGTCTCTCTCTCAACACCACCACCACCACCACCATATTTCACAATAATTTTATAATAATTTTATAACAATATTATAACAATATTATAATTTAATAATATTATAAGAATAATTTTATAATATACCGAATATTAATAATATTATAATATTATAATAATTATTATAACAATAATTTTATAATATACTTTAATGACGAAGGCGCGCTTTTTTTAACAAAAAAACACGGATTACGAGGTGATTAGCGACGGAATTTCCCTCGCTAAATTCCGTCGCTAACTTCCGCCGCTAACGATTAGCGAGGCCATTTTTAGCGAGGGATTTGTTCCGTCGCTAATTCCCTCGCTAAGGCACATTAGCGACGGAAAAATCCGTCGCCTATACTGTTTTTTTGTAGTGCATCTTCTACCTTCATTGTCTACACCGACAATCATAGTTCAAAAAAATTATCATACTCCACCATAAAAAGTATATTTCACTTGAAGCTAAACCACTTAAAGAATTTCTTCTTTCGGCACATGTCGAAAAAAAACCTGCAGAAAAATTATGGTGCAACTTCCATGTTTCACTTTTCTGGCAGTTTCATCTACCATCGACATTACTTTCCACAACACACCTTGCACAACTGTGAAACCAGTGCCCCGTGTGCAATTATGGACTCGCAATCTTTGGAGCCATTTGCCAGACCTGCTCCCCTGGAATTTGTTTTTCTTTACATGCCCAGAATTGTTGCCTTTCAACACCTTGTGCAACCCCAATTCCATCAACACATCCATGACTTGAATTTTCCACAAGCCAAAATTGATTCTTCCATCAAATTTCTCCATGTCAAACTTCACAGCACTTGAAAAATTTAACATTCCAGCTGTAAACACACTGGTGGTGATGTGTCGTGTGAGTGAGAAGAAGAGGAGAGAAGGTGGTGCGAAGATGGGGTGGTGGTGGTGGTGGTGTGAGTGAGAAGAAGATGAGAGAAGAAGAGTGAGGGAAAAGGAAGAGTGGCGTGGTGGTGGCGTGGTGTGGCGGTGGTGGCGTGGTGGCGTGGTGGTGGTGTGGTGGTGGTGTGAGTGAGAAGAAAAGTAAGAGAAGAGGAAGGGTGAAGAGGAGAGAAGAAGAGTGAGGGTGTTGTGAGTGAGAAAGAAGAGTGAGGGTGTAAACGGATTTAAGGGAAAAAAGTAAAAAAAATTGCGAGGGCATTAGCGACGGAACTGTCCGTCGCTAATTGCTGCACATTTACCAACCCCTGCACTGAGTCTCATCATCTGAAAACTGTCAAAAATTAGCGAGGGAATTAGTGAGGGACTGAAATTCCGTCGCTAAATACCTGCACTGAGTCCCATCATCTGAAAACTGTCAGAAATTAGCGAGGGACTGAAATTCTGTCGCTAATTTTCAAAATTTCCGTCGCTAATTTTCAAAATTCCGCCGCTAATTCTCAAAAAATACGACAGCCCCAATTTCCTCGCAAATTCCAAGTTTTGCGAGGGAACATTAGTCCCTCGCTAATTTCCGTCGCTAATGGACAAATTTTTTGTAGTGTTCTTTTCTGATGTGGAAGATCAGACAAATTGCAACCACAAAGCATAATAAGAAATTTATACCCCACCAAACCAAAAGCTCTGATACTAGTTGTTGGGGGAAAAACAACATAGAGAAATAAAATGAGCACAATCAGAGCACAAGAATTTAACGTGGAAAATTCCAAACCGGAGAAAAACCACGAACCATTGTCTAATGACAACCAGAGAATACTACTATATGAAAATTGTTACAACACACAGACTTCTCTAAAAAAACACCCCCATGGCCCCAGTAGAACCGCACCCTCCAAAGAAAATATTTAACTACATCTCACAACACTCTAAAACAAGAGTATAAGAGAAAAAAACAAAGTCAAATACAACTTAAGGTATTTTTGACTGGTGCATCTTGTAATGAAGAACTTGAGCCCATTATATAGCCTTAGTCTCCCTCTTCCTTCACAAAACTAAGCGATGTGGGACTTTTTCAAGATGCCAATTTCAATCAACTCGTAGGACACTGAGCCCAATTGTGGGAACCTTGTCCCACATAGAGGAACCATATTTAGTAAATCAATCAGCACAAGAGTTTTTTCCCTTAAATAATGAGAAAAGGATAGCTGCCAGTCCATATTCATCAAAGATCTAATGTGGTAAATAGGAGCATAAGGATGATAATGACCTAGAAAAATATTAGGCCTCCGTAGGTGTTGGGCCGGCCTTGCGTGTTTTACCTTTAGAAAAATATTAATATAATAATGCTATTGCACAAATATAATGTGTTTTTGTTTATATAGTATGTACACATTATTTTAAAAAATAGATAATATTAATTATTATTTTGTTTATTACATTCTTATTTTTACTCAGTTTAATTAATAAGAGGGACAATTATGAAGAGATAATAAATTGAAAAGCTAAATATGAAGAAAAAACTTAAAAATAATTTAATATTGATGGAAATATTGATTACATTTCTTAGATTTTTGTATCATTTTTACTCATTATCTTAATGAAAGAAACTTAAAAGATTGAATTCAATTATTTGTTTCATGGTTTAACTCATTGCAAATGACCATACCTTATTGCTAAAAATTGTGGTGGCCAAGTTGCTTCCTACGTACCCATCAACATGCTTTGTTTCATTGATTCAGCTTCTTTCATAATCTGTACACCTTCTTCTTTGTCTCTTGATTTCACAAATTAACTAACGCATGCTTCATTATCCGTCAAAGAAAAAATCAATTGAAAAATTGTCCACAATTGCCACTTAAAATCACTTTTGGGATACATTATCATTGTACTTGTAAAATAATGCTACCATATGGTCATGATCATGATTATTTGGTCTGTGTGGATGGATGTTTTTGATGTGGAAGTATATAGATTGTCTTTTGATGTATAGATATTTTTTTTGATGGATTTTGATGATTAGACATATGAGAGTTACTATTTGACAAAATAATGAAATTCCCAAGCTGATAAGGTTGGAAAAAGCAAAAATTTTCTGTTTAACTCTTTCAAAATTCCAAGCACCAAAATACAAGACTACCCTAATTATAGTTTGATCTTTGTATTGGAGACCCATACCACATAATGGATATGGCCTTCACTTACTCAGTTAGGCATCATAGTTGCAGGTGTACACCCCCATTGTTGCTTTTGTTATTCTGTCGCGCCATTGTTCGCTCTCGCCATTTCTTCATCAACTCTAGTCATTTTGAGGTCCACACAATCAAGAAAAAAGTGATTTTATCAATTCATATTGTTTTGATAAATTAGATCAAAATTGCTTTTGAGTAAATTACAAATATGAATCATGATAAATTTTAAAAAGTCACAACGATAAACATAGTAAAGAGCAATTATGGAAGATATAAATATGTCATGGTAGAATCAATTCTATGTCACCTTAGAAGTTGTAATTTCCTTCCAGCTTCATGTGGAATCAATTCTAGACAAAAGAATTGATTTTAGGTGAAAGAGTCTGACATCAATATAGCCTTATGCCTAGTGGAGAATAAGAAGAATTTTTTGGTTATACAATAATTTGGGTACTCTAGAAACCTTAATGGGTCAAAGTCAAACCCAATGAAGATCAAGATGGGTGTGGTAAAGGGGGATATTTTGGAAGGAGGATGTTGTTGTTATTTTTGTTTGTTGGTTCTTAGATGTTAGGCCAGACGATTGTTGAGCTACGAGCAACTCATGAGCTTTCATGAATAGTATCTAGGAGTTTTCATGAACTAGTGGGATGACCCGTGCGATGCACGGGGTCAAAACTTTAGGGACCGCATAATCAATATAATACTAAAATTAGCTTAATAGAAACGAAAGACAAATTCTAACAATTAAAAAGTGATTAGTAGATTCAAAAGGATAGAAACAAAAGAAAAAGTGAACTTAAGCCCTAACGGCAAAGCACATGTTGATTCTAGAAAAGTTGGTTATTACATAATGATTGGATTATCGGGAGTTAACCCATCTTCAAAAGCTTGAGTATAAGAAGAACTACTCTGAGGAGTTTCCTGGACATCTTCATCGTTGGGGTATTCAACCTGAATAGGTGGTGGTTGATGACACATTATCCTTGGACGAAGTCGTTCAGTTGACATTGGGCAATGTATGATAAAAACAGTACCCTTTGAACTTAAATAAGTAAGTTGAGCTTCTCTACTCCTAGGTGTGACATACAAACCATCAGCTCCAAGAACCTCCATAATAAGATGAGTATCTGTGTCCAGATAAGCAGTACCATGTTCATCCACAAAAACAAAGGCAGGATAGGATGTCACATGACCTGTTTCTACCCAAAGCTTAGAAGGAAAGCGTTGATGATAATCTGTATAAAAAGCCGTTGGAAGTTTAAGTAGTCTCTGCGAAAGAATCGGAAAAAAGTGTGAGTGAAAGAGTCTATCTAATAGGAAAAAACAAAAGAACATAAAAAGGAGGGTTATGGTTGTAAAAGAGTCTATCCGATAGATTTGTTTATAAGTTAATGATTAAAAGAAAAAACGAAGATATCAACAAATTAAAAGTAAGATAGTGAAATAAAAGAGGGAAAGAAATTAGGCTCAACTTTTTACTAACCGTATCTAGAGATATGACGGTTGAAAACACCTTTGGAGCCATGAGTTGGATACCAATCCTAAAAAAATATAACCAACAATTGTTGTCAATGTTAACCAAAAGTTAGAAGAGCAATTCAAGATAATACCAAAACTGAATTCACTGAAAACTAAATCAGTACAGCATCCCAATGTGGTGACAGTACCCCAATTAGTCCAAATTGCATACAACAAATTCAGCAAGCCAATGATGTCTATAATAAAGGGGAAAACAGGAACTAATACCATAGACCAAGTACAAAATGCTGTGGGTGATTCAGTGTGTTGTGTAGAGAAGTATAGGAATGGGATTGCCACATGTGTGGGTGATTCAGAACACGCAACAACCGAAGATGCAGTTGCTACACGGTGTGTTGTGCAGAGAAATATAGGAATGGCATTGCCACATGTGTGGGTGATTTAGAACACGCAACAACTGAAGATGCAGTTGCTACACAGAGGAACGTATGGTAGTTCCTTTTACGGGTATATCATATCATTTCCAAGTTTGTGGTTTTGATTTCTCACAAAATTTACAAATTTCATTTTCAGATGACCACAACAACAAACCATACTCAGATGTTATTATTTCCGAATACACTAATACAGGATATAAACGATATAAAGTTAACACTATTGTAGATCCTTCCCCTGATAAAACGATACTTCAATAGACCAAGCAGAGAAATGACAGATTGAAGGATTTATGGTAGGAGAAGCAACCAAATACAAAAATTAGGGAAACAGAAGCAAGTAGAGAAGGAATTACGTTAAATTAGGGAAGAACAACTTAGAGAAGCAATTAGGTTAAATTAGCGGACAGCAAGCGAAGCAACAGAGAGGAGATCTAGGTTTTTTTTTTGAAACAAATTGAAAGAACAATCAATTGTTGATGGAGAAAAACTCACTAACCGGAAGAAGAATCGATTGAAGTGGAGGCGTGGAGGACCGATGGCGAAGTAGAAGCGGCGAGTGGAGCCAAGTAGAGAACAAATCGCGTGGAGTGTGGCCGAAGAGTACAAAAGCTGCGAATCGCATATAACGTGTTGTGACTTTTCTTTGGCTCAGGCTGAGAGTGTGGCCGAAGAGTATAAAAGATGCAAAGAAACATGTGATGTAAAGTAAACTTGGTAATCCATGGTTGATTAGATCCAAGTCATGAGAGATGTATAAGATTAAAACTAAAGCTAAACATAACATATAAGATGTATATATGCATATTTAGATGAAGTTTTTCAAATCAAGCTCCATGTACCTTGGTTTATGAGAGTATAACAACCAACAAACTTATATAAAAAATGATATATAAAAGTCAATGAGAAAATTACATAGTAGTGTCGGTGGAAAACTTCTTTCTAGACGACCTTTGAAGTTGTGTTTGTCGAATTCCCTTCATGATCAAGTGATAATCCAACTACACACAAACATAAGGTGGTTCATCAAATCCAAGTCCTTATAGGAACAATCGAAGGACAAACAAAAGAGGGAAATATGATCCTAATCACTTTATTTAGTGGACACTATATGAAGATGCTGTAATATTAGGTGCAAAATTGCCATCAATCTAAAACTAAAAATATAAGATGTATATATGCATATCTTGATAAAGTTTTTAAAATGAAACTAACTGATGATCCAACTACATACAAACATAAGGTGATTCACTACATCCAAGTCCTTATACTATAAAGTGGATATACTTAGTTCATTGAATTGGCATATATAATTGAATGAGAAAATTACCTAGGAGAGTCCCTGGAAAACTTCTTTGTAAACAATATTTGAAGTTGTATTTGTCGAATTCCCTTCATGATCAGTTATCAATATTTTTAAACCCTTTTTTGAAGTAACTCTTGAAACGGCTACATATAGTTGACCATGTGAGATAACCGGTTGGGGTAAAAAAACACCAACATTTTTTAAAGATTGTCCTTGGCTCTTATTGATAGTCATTGCAAAGGAAATAGCTAAAGGGAATTGTCTTCTTTGAAATTTAAAAGGAATGCGAGGATCAGATGGAGTCAATGATAGTCTTGGGATAAAAATCCTTGAACCAGCATTGGTTCTAGATAAAACAGTTGCCTCAACCACAAATTTACCCATCTTTGTTAAAATAAGCCGAGTTCCATTACATAATCCAGAAGAGTGATCAATATTTCTCAACAACATAACTGGAACACCCACTTTCAATTTAAGTTTATGAGCTGGAAGACCAGAGGCAACAATTGTATTTAAAAATTCAGGTGTGTGAATGTCGTCCATGACATCCACATTATAATTATTGCTGCACGGTACAGTGTATCTAAACTAAGATATGTCTGTTCATCACCTGGAACTAAAGATAGCATGTGGTCATTGATTATGTCCACAACTTCATTTCTAGGAGCCAAGATCGCTCTATCTTGGAAAAATGAACGATCATGCATTTTATGAAGAAATGATGGATATGTCGCATTAACAATTGCCTGAATTGGTTGAACTGAATCTTTAATAAGCAACTCATCCGGTATTTGAATAAAAATATCTGAATCATTGACTTCACCAATTGTGCCATCCCCAATTTTTAGGACCCATTCAGAAAATTCTGTTGCTTCAGCAATATCATCATTTGAGGTACCATGCAACAATCTCATATTCTTCGTTAATGTCAAAATCTCGCAATGATTCCATAGATAAGAAGAATTGATTGTGACATGTACAACCTGCTGCCTTGTTCCCTTGGGGATAACAGGTAGTATTTGGCGAAAATCTCCACCCAAAACGACAACCTTACCTCCAAAAAGAACACCTAAACTTTCAGCGTCAGGAGGTCTCAGAATATCTTGTAGGGTTCGATCTAGAGCCTCAAAACAGTTTTTGTTGGTCATTGGTGCCTCATCCCATATAATCAATGAACACCTACGAATCAATTCTGCTAAGTCACTCCCCTGTTTTATGTTGCAAGTCGAACACTCATCTGGGTCAAGTGGTATTGCAAATCGAGAGTGAGCTGTCCTACCTCCAGGAATTAAAAGAGAAGCAATACCACTTGAGGCAACTGCCAAAACAATTTTCCCCTGTGACCTTAAACCAGTTGTCAATCCTCTCCAAATATAAGTCTTCCCAGCTCCACCATACCCACATAAAAAAAAAGAAACCAGCCTTTTTTTCGTTAACACGTGACATAATTTTGTCATAAATATTTTTTTGCTCATCTGTCATTGATGCAACCAATTGCTGATTCTCAACTTCTAGCTTATTTCTATCATAATTCATTTCATCAAATATGAGCCTATTTTGACTTGTTGCAAGGAAGTCTTCATCAGGTTGAGGCAAAGTAGGAAAATCTGAAAGACTCATATTATTGCTTTGCAACAACTTATGAATCTCAACCAAAGTAAAGGTCTTTAATTCATCAGTAGACAATTGCAATTCTGAAATAAGGAGCGAATGAAAATATTGTTACTCTAATAATGTAAAAACTGGGGAAAACATGTTAGGAAAGATCGAGAACAAAACCTGGAAAGCGAAGAATCGATCGTTGCCTATGCAAAATATCATCACCTAAATAGAACCATGTAGCATCCCATACAACTTCAGGTCTTGAAATTTGGTGAGACACCAATAGTGTGACAAACAACTTGCGTAAAAAGTGGTCTGTACCCCAATGACTTGCCTCTTTAATACCATCAATATATTCTTTGTCAACTTCTAATAAACCCAATGCATAGCAAGCATCTTTAAAATTTGGGTGAACAAAGCCTTCAACCTTTCTTATGTGTTCAAAACTTTGAGCTCCCTTAACATGATTGAGCAATCTTCTTAAATAATAAAGCTCCCCAGTTCCAGGAGGGACATAATGAAGTCTCCCAATGGTATATCCAGATTTACGTGGAAACCATTCCCTTTTTTCATCATTCCAAACAAACTTTGTTGGAAATTCAGCATAAGTTAGTTCTCTTCCATGTGAATATTTTCTGTTTGCATCCATCCATGCTAAAAATTTGGAACTTCCAATAGTTGGCTTAGAAAGAACAGATTCAATAGGCCGGTTGTCTCTGTAAATAAGCAATTGTTCACCTGGTAGATGAAATTGTAGCCTTTCGACCGAGGGTTCTCTATAATGGATGTCAAAAGAAAAAATTCTCCACGCAGCTTCAGATGAGGCCAAATATCTACAGTCATAATACAACTTTATTTCATCAACAATACCATTATTAGAGTTGGAATTATTAGCACCGTAGAAAGTTGTTGTAACTCTATCATGGCCTTTGTTAACATACTTGAAGAGATACTTGATTGATCTAGATTGGTTACAATATTCAACATTTATATGAGCATTGTACTTGAGGAGCAATGTCTTGTTGTAGGGCACAACAAATCTATTATCCAAAAAGGACTCACCTTTTTGAACAAAAATTCCATTGTTTCTTCTTCTATAAACAGGATAACCATCTGAATCAATGATAGTAGTATCACTAAATTTCTTTGGGAAATATTTGGTGCACTTTTTGTTTTACATGCAAGTAGATTTTGGATTTTGAAGTCCACAAGGCCCATGAAGCATCGATGTAGAAACAATTTCAAATAGCTGTGGATTAGATTCTTTGTTAGGAATTTCAGCACATATAACCTTGTCGATGTCATCAATAGTCTTGTACTTAGAAGATGAATGAAGAAACACCAAGATATGAGCATGGGGGAGACCACGTTTTTGAAATTCAATTGTGTAAACAACTGTAAAATAATCAATAGATTAATGTACATTTAAAGCATAACAAAAATTATTGAAAATGTAAAACAATGAATAGGTTAATGTAAATTTAAAGCATCAAAATTTCTATTGAAAAATAGGCAAGATATAGGAAAATGATACCTGCGACAACACGACCAAAAACATCTCCCTTTTTTATATCTTTCATCAATTGATCAAGCTTAATTTTGAAAACTCGACATACCACATCAGCGCGATCTTGAGACTTAAAATTGTACTTTGAAAAATACCTTGACAATTCTGGCCATTTATGGTTGCATGTGAATGTTATGAATAATTCAGGGTAGCCGGCCCAATTACAAATTGTCATGGCATCTTGATAATTTTGAATCATATAACGGGGTCCTCCTACAAAAGTAGATGGCAAAATAATTCGTTTACCAGTTGTTGATGTGTTTCTTTCACCTTTTAGAAGAGATTCTTCAAAACCCTTGCAAACATCAGCTCTTAGTTCTACCTGGTTGTTTCTAACCCACCTTAATCTAGAAGATTCAATCATGGTATACCCATCCACTAAAAATTGTTGGAATAAACGGCCAGAAAATAAAAGTGTACCTCTATCAACCTCTCTATGTTGAATTCTATATGTCAGCCAATCTCGAATAGTTAGATGACCTCGTTTAATTTTTGCTGTCGTGTTGTCAGTTCGGAATTCAATACCCACTGAAAAACCAGTTTCCCCATAAGGAAACAATAAAGGATAGTGCAAGGGCAAATATGCGGCGCTTAAAATGGGAATCCGCTGCAGCAATCCTGAATGAGAACTGACAATGACATCCCTATCAAATCCAGCGGGATCGAAATCACCAACAATTAAAGCGGCAACTTCCGAAGCTGTTGGTAAGTTGTATTGCCTAGCATCTCGATTTCTTTTGCCCAAAATGCGAAGTTTAATTGTTGGTGTGGGATGTTGAGATAGCATATGCCTTGCCATTCTGCATGTCTTCACAAAGGGATTACATAAATCAAGACATTCTTTAATGTCCGTGACAATTTGAGTTTTCAAGTTTAGATCATCATCCTCCATCCTACAATAAATAAGAAATAGATAAATTGGTGAGTAAGAACATACAAGCATGTCTATGAGAAGAGAATAAGGTAGTGCAAGGATACCTAACAACTGACATTCGGTTGGACACTTCATTTTCAGTATCATGTATATAAAGCTGGGAGAATTTTGGTTCTTTATCTAGAAGGGGGAGTAAGCTACCAATTTGGTGATAGTTTTCTCCATTTAAGACAAAGACTGGAGGCCCACTACCATTATTTATGTTTTTATCAATTTTTCCTCCCATAGAAGTAAAAGTAAACATACTATTGAAGGATCGAATGTTTGCCAAAAAAACTTGCCCCTCCTATCACGTTTATGAAATAGATCATATAATACTTGAGGAGGAGGTTCATAGAGAGGCAAAGTTATTCTCCCTTGCCTACAGCACAAAGAAAATCTTGGGAAACGGGCTTTAAATGTCTTTTGGACTCTTTCCTCGAACCACATTAATGCACCACAAAATTGGCATATGTATTTTGCCTCTCCAATGTCCCAGTAGGAAACTTCATCGACTACGTATCAAAATAAAATAGAGTAAGCATTACGATTGAAAATTGCATTATACATTAATTTTATGAGACAATGTTGCTTAATACCAGTTGGTGATGGAGGTGAAGAAGAATCTGGTGGCAATATTGAATGAGAGTTCCTGAAATTATTAGCCACCTGAGCAAGTAATGTCTCTTGTGAAGTGGTGGGATTAGGGTAAGGAAAATTAGGATGGGAAATTCCTATAAAAGACGCGAAAATATGTTTTAGTAAGTTTAAATGAGAGATTCAAATTACTAAGAACAACCTAAAACTTATACAGTTAAAGAGTATGGTTATTAATGAAGACACCATAAGAGGGAAATAATAGTTAACTACACACAAGAAAAATGAGAATGAGAGAGAGAGTTGGTGAATACTAGTTAGTGATGGAACTGAAGAAGAAATTGGGGGGAATATTGAATGACAATTTCTGAGTGTAGCTGCATCTTGAAGAAGTGTAGCCTGAGAAGGTTGATTATCTTGTTGTCTTGAAACTTGTGAAGTGGTGGGATTAACAGAACGAAAATTAACATGTGATATCCCTATAAAGCATAGGAAAATATGTATAAGCAAGTTTAAATACCACAAAAACACACGAACACAATAATAGTAAATTCAGAAAATACAGTCCAAGAATTAGATGCTTCTTTAAACTTCTAAAGCCAACTCACAACACATGTTCATGCATTCTAAAGTCTAAATATTAATTGCAAAGAAGAATGACTTGGTAATGAAATGGCATTTGAGAGTTAAGGTTACCAAGGTTAAGATTGGGAGCATCAAGTGTAGGAGAAATCTGTTGCTCAAAAACTTTTGGTCTAAGAACAAATCTACCTAGGCCAATTCTTTGTGAGGAAGGTCTCACAAAAGTTGCATGCAGAGGCATATCCATAACTTATGAAAAAAATGATTAGTAATTTTGATACAATATATTAACATCAATTAAAAAAACTGTAAAAAAAACACATAGGAACACCTAGATAAGTAAAGGCCATATTAGGCTTTTGGTTGAAAGAACATAGGCAAACCGAGTTGAAAATCGTTTCATTTATAGATGACGTGCATGCAGCAACAATGGTTGTGTAATTAGAACCCTGGAATCTATAACTTCCTTTTGACGCAAGGGTGGTGTAAAGAAGATATGCTCACAACATAGGTTGATGCATTCTAAAGTATAAATGGTAACTGCTTTTAGCCAAAACAATACATCGTCTTGTCATTTCCTTCAAATATATACATTTGAGGTATTCCAGTATAAATGCACCATAAATAGAGTTTTATAAAAGAAGAATTATTTGGTAATGAAATGGCATTTGAGAATTAAAGTTACCAAGGTTAAGATTGGGAGCATCAAATGGAGGGCTATGTTGTTGAGTAACATTCAGTGGCCTAAGAATGAATTTCTCTGGTCTTAAAGGCGCCAAAGAAGGCCTTATAAAAGAGGGAGCTAAGACTGAATCTGTAGGACAGATTATAAGAGCAGAGAAGTTAATAAAAAAAATCATTAGTAATTTTCATATAATATATTAAAATCAGTTACAAAAATCTGTAAAAAAAACACACCAGTTTGGTTTAGAAGTGGAGGGCTATCTTGTTGAGCAACATTCATTGGCCTAAGAATGAATTTCCCTGGTCTTAAAGGCGCCAAAGAAGGCCTTATAGAAGATGGAGCTGAGACTGAATCTGTAAGACAGATTATAACAACAAAGAAGTTAGTTAGAAAAAGGAAATTCAGTAAAAAACAAAGGCTTCTTCAGATTAAACTAATATGAAAGGAAAGTTAAAAAGATACTTACAATTCACACTATTAGAAATAATAGGGGACCAGATTCAGTGGGTCTTTTGTTTTGAGTCTTTCATTTCACAAATTATAGAAGAGTGCTTAAAAAAGAATATGGAAAAGTAGTAAGAGAGTATAATATCCATGGAAACATGTTAAGTTAGTTGAATGTAAAGAGATGAGAAAAGAGAGAAAAGAACCCTACCTAAAAGAGAACAGATGAAGACATGTAGTAAGAGATGTAAGAAAGAGAAATGAGAAACATGTTAATGAGAAATGACAATATTGATATGGAGTGGGGCTGATGTGAATGATGAAGGAAAAAAGATTTTGCAATAAAATTCATAGAACATTGGATGACGACATCAAATGAAAAGTCATATGATGCTTGCATCATGTAATTTGATGTGACATAAAAATCAGAAGGCTTGCATCATGTAATCTGATGTGATATAAAAATCAGGAGGCATGTATTTTTTTTTCATGTTGGCATCATAGAAGAATACTGAAGATGTGTGCAAGTTTGGTTGGGATTATGAGTTGAAAATCTATTTTGGTATCTCCACTATACTTCTTGGTGGTGGGAATACGTGTAGAACATTCTTTTTGTTAAACACATGTGAGAGAGATAAGAGGGGAAAATTACAAACACTTACTATTTCATAACTTCAAATCAAATGACATTACATGAAGACCCTTGGAGGTAAAGCCCAAGGTAGAACAGAATAAAGAAACAGACACTAATTAAATACATGTATTCCACCATTAACCATAAAGTGGAGGAAAACACAGCAAGTACATAATAATGACAGTGAGAAAACGACTGAAGAAGAAATCCATTTACTTACAGCAGTAAACAAAGACCTGATACAACAGACAAAGAGCTTTCTAAGTACTTTTATTTAGTCCACCTTTAACTATAAAAAAGGGGACAGACACCTAGGTAATACATAATGAGAGGAACAGCAGAACTGCAGAAGGTGGTGGAATCATTCAGTTGGTTGCCTCTGTCTTGATGGCTTTCATCTTAGGGTCTTTGGTAGTTGAAGTTTCTGGAGAATCCATGGAGGCTGTAGTTCTGTTGGTACCACATGGAAGAGAGGAAGGCTGAGCGATATCAGTTTGGACAGCATTGGACACAGAAGGAGAGTTGTCAGCACCATCAAGGGGAATAGCATCAACTTTACTGGATGGGTTAGTAGACACTTCTAAGGAAGTAGCTTCAGTTAAATCGTTAGCATGGTCAAGGCAATCATTGGAATGAAGGCCCTCCTCAAGATTGAAACTCTACAAATAAATACCAACAAATATAAGACCCAGGGAAAAAAGATAAAATGCAAGACAATACATTGTTTGGTAAATAAAAAATGAGGACAACCAACCTGGATTGAATGCAATTCTATGAACTGCTCGATGATAACAGGATCAGCAGTCAACCTCCTAACAGCATATTTATGCCAGCCTTGATTAATGTTTGAATCCCTAATTTCAATTTTCAATAGCAGTTTTTTATCATAAAAAGAGCGGAACTCAATAGGAATTCTGGTGGTATTAACAGGCTCAGTAGAAGGACCAATTAAATCTTGTGCTGAGATGCCTAAGAAATTATTAGCCACACGATCGAAAACCAGAAAACTGGTGGCAGCAGTTCCATCAATAACAGTGAGCTCAATTTTGTACCTAATCATAGAAAAATAGAGGGAATTTTAAAAAAGAAAACAATGGTGCATGGAGAGCACATAACAAATTTGAAATCGAATTTTGTTTCGTAAATATGGCAACAATACCTGGGAACTGCAGTAACATTCTTGCTGCACTCATTGCAGAAGAATTTAGCACCAATCTGAACAACCTTGCGATAGCACTTCTGGCATGAATTGTAAAACCACCCATGTGCAGAGTCAATATCAATCACTTGGGCAAGTACAGCAGCAGAACCCACCTGATTTTGTTTAATCATAGACATAAGAATGACATCCACACAAATTGAGTGTAAACAAATTCAACAGCAAAGGAAGAACTCTTACAGTAGTAGCTCCCAACACTATTGACTCTCTGTCATATGATGTAAGTTGTCCAATTTTAGGACCAATTGTGCGGAGTTTTGATTGTATTATAGTCAGTACATGGGGATTTAGCTTAGTATTAGAAATTTGTAGTAGGAAGTCCTTTTGTAAGCCATTCCTGCATTGTTGGAGTTATTTTGTACTTGAAGACCCCCAATTTGTGTGTTATCATTCGGCGAACCAGACACTTGCCCGGAGATGCAGCACAATTGGGAAGACTCAAGTTTCTGTTCAATATCGCGTCGCGACCAGGAGGGTTCGCGTCGCGATGGAAGCCTGATGCAGGAGCAACCTACAATTCTGTTCAATTTCGCGTCGCGACGGGCTCGTGTCGCGACGCGATGGCTTGCTGAAGTTAGGGTTTTAATTCAGTTTTTGCGTTTTTTCAAAGGGAGCTTGGTCATTGGAGCGCAGCGAGACGTTTTGGAGCAGAGGAAAGTCAGATTTTGGGAGCTTTTCACCACTTGGGAACGAGGGTTGAAGGTTCCTATGTCTATCTTTACTTGTATTGCTTCATTTACTCTAGTTATGTCTCTATTCACCATGTGTAACTAATTTTCTAAGATTAGGGAGAGATGATTCTCCCCGAACCTATGTTATGGATACTTTGTTATGGTCAATATAATTAGTTGTTTGAATTATCATAAGTCTATGCCTCTGATCGTAATGCTTTATAGTTACATATGATAATTATAATGATTTAGGTTATGTGATCGCATAGGGATATGGGTTGCATGTTGGATATGGGGTATTAGATCATGTACTTGTGATCACCATAGGAATATGGGGTTGGATGCATGAATTCTTTATTTCTTAAGTTTATTGCTTTACCGGTTGGCATGATTCACCTAAGAAATTAGGATAACTCAATTGGGTAAAAGGGGTTCTGAGGCAAGGAATTGTCTTTAACCTACTATAGTGAATTGAATCTGGTAGTTCAAACAATTAATCTGTAATTAGCTGAAGGTTCATAAAATAGGTGAAGGGAGAGGATTCGATCCCTAATCGCTTTTTCTCATCAATTCAACAATAGTTTTTACTTTCGCGTTACACAATCACAAATCAACCAATTTTCACAACCTAGAATTAATTAACTTTCCTATTGTTACAACACGCAATCCATGTGAAATCGACCGGTACTTACCGTAATTTTACTACTTGCAACGTTTTCAGTGCACTTGCTGAATTCTTAACAAACACCTCAGATATAGTTTTGTAGGAGGTTTGCATGAAATCAGTATAGGGAGTTACAACAGGAGGGCTAGCAAGTTGGCTAATGGATTGTGTCAAAGACAAATCAGAAGTTTCCATTCTAAGTTAAAGTTAAAAATGTGTTAGGTGAAACAAAGACAAATGTAGCAATAAATTAAACCAACCAAGTCAAAATTAATAGGAAACTTACTTGGATTTGTACTCCATAATATCTGGAAGGTCAGCATTGATGAAAATTTTGGTTCCATAGTAAGCATTGGAAATTCCCATTATCCCTGTTTCAACAAACAGTCAAGAAAGAAAGAACAATTGTATAACCAACTTAGAATTTAGTAGAAGAAAATAGAAAGTATAAAATGGACCTTGATATTTTTTTAGCTTGCAAAGTTGAAGAACCATGATTGGAACTGATGAGGAAGAGGTATCATTGATATTAGCAACAACCTGCTCAGCAAAGTCACCCCACAGGGTACAGTGAATCCTATTGAACCAGTAGATGGAGGTTGAAAAAATGAACCAGCTAAAAAATAAATTAATGTAGCATAAGAGCTAAAATGGAAGAGTAGAGAAAGAAACTAACTCTAAATCCTCAAGGACCAAATTAATCAGTTTATAAAAGCTATTCTGTGTCCGTTGTTGTTTTAATTCACTCTTCTCAACAACATGGCCTATAACATCTGATGAAAATAAGAGATTAGTAAAGAGCAAAAAAATTAACAGAAAGGTTTTGAAAAAAATATTATGTGGTCCAAGCTTTAGATGGACTCTGAAAAGGTACAAACCAATAATCATATCATCTTTTGGTGAAGCCAAGATATTAGCAAAAGGAGTAAATACAAAATGGTTCAGAGGTATGGTGCTGGCCTGCAAAGTACAACAGCTTGTGATAGGCATAAAAGCAACCTTGTACTTGTTGTTTGTTGTTTGAAATTTTGTGTCATTAAGACCAACACTGAGCTTATCAAGTCAATAGCAGTTACCCTCCTTCAACACAGCTTGGAAGTCATGAAGGAGAGAATTCTTGACAGTACAATGGATCCTATCAAGCTGAGACAGGGAAAAAATTTCAAACTAATAATGCACATAAGGATAAAACCAGACCATGGGAAAAAATATAGACAACTTGCCTTCTCATCCAACAAAATCATTTCAATACTGTGTAGGTTGAATAAAAGAAGAGAAAGCCAGCCACCTGTAGAAGACTAACCTGATTTAAGACAAGTCACTGACTTCTATCATGTGGTTAAGCAAATGCTCCATGCAGATTAGTTAGATCTGTGAGTGCAGATTTGGTCAATTTCCTGGCACTGTTGTGATGAAAATGCTACAGTACTTGAGATATGCAAAGGTAGATGACATGAAGGTTTGATGGCATACATTGCTATGGGAGAGAAACTAAAAATATGTCAGTTTATCAAAGAGTGCAAAAGAAACAAAAGTGTAAGTTGAATAAAAGAAGAGAAACTCAGCCACGTGTATAAGGGGAGAAAAACCCCACTGTTTATCAAAGACTGTAAAAGAAACTTGATTTTGGAAACCAGCATGTATCTTATATTATCTTATTGGGGAGATAAACCCCATAGATTTCCTGGCACTAAAACAGGAGGATGAGGGAACTAACTGTATAACATTTGTTATATCAATATAATTATAACTTTATAGCCTTATTTATTATATTGACAGACCTTATTCTATTAACTGGAACGTTTAATGTTGTCTATATACATTGACCCTGACATTGTTAATTCAATTGGAAAACAGGCATGAATTTCTTATGACATTGTTAATTAATAGGAATTTCTTATGCAGCTGTAGCTGTATTGAAAGGTATCTATTTCCTTCTGCAATGACAATAGCAAACCTAGCATGTTACTTGACATTGACTCTGAGGTGGCTAATTCAATTGGAAAACAGGTGTTCAACAGTATGTAATGAAACAAAATCTTGGCAAATTTTTTCCTTCTGCAATGACAATAGGAAGGCTGGCATGTTACTGTTCCATGAAACCAAGCAGAAGATGATATCATTGCATTACACCTGACCTGACATTGCACTACAGCTGACTTGAGAGAAGCAAATAAGGTTCCTTTTTTTAAGTCAAACTGAAAATAAGTGGAAATTATACCCATTTTTATATATGCCAATTTTTAAAAGAATTTGATTTTATAACAGTTATTAGAGAATGTATGTTATACCCAGAATGTAATAGGTTGTTGTGGTTGCTAATTTTCAAAACCTGCTAATTTCCAGCTACACATGATATTAGAATACAGCTAATTGTTTTGGTGAGCAACTCAGATTAGCAATGGAAATAAGGAAACACAACAGAAACAAAACATTATATCTAATGGAAGAAAGAAAGGAGATAATCGTTTTGACAAACTTAATGCACAGACACCACATTAGACATAGGCACTACTCAATTAGACGAAAGAAACAACTTAATTTGATTCATACTACTTAATTAGGTAAAACAAACTGCTTAAAGAACACAACCAATAGAAGCAGCAAACAACAGCAGCCTAAACAAAAGACTTAATTACATCCATACTACTTAATTAGACTCTAAAGACCACAACCAACAGCAGCAACAAACAACAGCACTCTAACAATCTATTCATATACGCCCATTGAACTCAAAGAGAATGATTGTTGGCTCTGTAGATCTAACACCAAGGCTAATATAAGTACCCTCAAACAACAACTTGGTACGGCGAAAAATAGTCCAACCAGAATACAAACCACAGAGAGAGACATCATCTTGATCATTCTTTGCCTCACATGTCCAGGCATAACCATGGGAATCAATCAACTTGACTTGATGAACACCACCTGGCATAATCATATGTAAGAAATCAGCAGGAATGGACTGCATACAATAATGCAAGAAAGTCGGCAAAATAGGAAGGAAAAACTATCTGAACAACAGAAAATGAGACTAAAATCATGAAAAGAAAAAAACACACCAGTTTCCCAGTGTTAGCATCATCTGCAGTCAAATGCTTGGCCAATGTATGGTAAACTGTTGGGACCTTAGAGATGGTACTAAGGTACTTGTCTCCAGCATCAATGGTTGCATGTGGAACTGGATCTTGAGCAAGCTTAAAAACATGGGGGGGGGAGTAGGATACCTAATCTCTTTACCAAACCGATCCTTAACTTTGATAAAAAACTTGTCTGGCCTAATGTAAACCAACCTAACTATCCCTGGACCATTTTGAAGATAGCGAGAACCCATTTCATTCCAACCACTGGAAAAATATACGCGGGCATTAACCTTCTTAACTATCACTTGATTCTCATTCCCAACTGGATCACACAAGTTGACCAAAAAGGAAACATCATTTCCATGTTGTTTGGTAAACAGTTTAGGCAGTTGAATGGATAACTATGGAACACAAACATTGAACAATAATAAGAGAACATACAAATGATAAATAGGATACAATGAAATGGGGAAAAAAACTGAAGGCAAGTGTGAAACACAAGTTGAAACTCACATTTTCAACCAAAAACTATAAGTAATATCTGTCAAACTTGACAACCATAGCATAGGTGCTGTCATCTTTTGGATCAACACGAGTAAGAGGCATCTAGAAAAGGAAATTCTGATGACAAACCAACTATGAGAAATCAATAAGTTGACTCTATATATTCCTAACAATATATTCGTAACAATGTAAGTCTTAGACATGGAAAACACCTTATCTCAAAAGAATGTGATTTCAAAGCAGTGATGAGAGAAAATGCAGTCTTAAAAAGGTCTGCTCATTAAAACCATACAAGGAAACCATGCAAGAATCATTTTAGGGAAACTTTAACACACTAAGTGAAAAAATAGAGATAAAATTGTTTAAAAGAATCCATAGTTAGGGGAGCCCCATATAAAGAATAGGTTCACATGCAAAGCAAGGAAACATAGCAAAAAGGCAAGAGAGAGGTAGTTCAAAGAAGAAACAACATATTATAAAACAGAACTGAACCATGCAACAAAGTTTAGAAAAAAAAAACAAAGATCTAAACCATGCAAGAAAGTTTTGAAAAAAAAAAACAAAGATGGCAGCAAGGAGATATGCCAACATTAGTTGAGCAAAAGGTAAAAGATAGGGAATGGCATTACCTTGTTATGCAAAAGGTGAAGAGTAGGAAGCCAAAGAGTAACCTGAAGTTCAAAGAAGAAACAACACATTACAAAACAGACCTGCACCATGCAACAAAGTTTACAAAAAAAACAAGGCTTAATTACAGTTTTGGTCCCCCTATTATGACCAACTCACGATTTTGGTCCCCAAAGTTTTAATTTGACGATTTTGATCCCCCTATTTTTCCAATTTGTAAAATCAAGGTCCCCCTTCTTAATTTGGTCAAAATTAAAACTGTATTTTGACTTTTATCCTATGTGGCAGTCCACGTGGCACTGTTCCTCTTCAACCCCTCCCCCCATGTGGACTGCCACGTAGGATAAAAGTCAAAATACAGTTTTAATTTTGACCAAATTAAGAAGGGGGACCTTGATTTTACAAATTAGGAAAATAGGGGGATCAAAATCGTCAAATTAAAACTTTGGGGACCAAAATCGTGAGTTGGTCATAATAGGGGGACCAAAACTGTAATTAAGCCAAAAAACAAAGATCTCAACTACCTTGTTATACAAAAGGTGAAGACCAGGAAGCCAAAGAGTAACCTGAAGTTCAAAGAAGAAACAACACATTACAAAACAGACCTGAACCATGCAACAAAGTTTAGAAAGAAAAAAACAAAGATCTGAACCATGTAAGAAAGTTTAGAAAAAAAACAAAGATGAAATACATTCCAAATCAAACTCAGTGTAAAAAAAGGCTATGTTTGAATACCTGAAAGAGATGGGAGCATATTGTTACTAATTGGTTAAATATATATATATATATATATATATAGAGAGAGAGAGAGAGAGAGAGAGAGAGAGAGAAGTAATAGAGGGACAATCTTGGAAGGCACTGTTCTCCAGTAGGTAGTAAGGTGTCAGTTTTTCTGGTTCCTTATCTTTGGCACTCTCACTTTTCTGGCTTACCAAAACGATCACATGTGAAGACACCAAGGTGTCAGTTTTTTAGCAAAAGCAATAACAAATATGCTGACCTCTCTTAAGTCATGTCAACCAAAGATTTGATCAGAACTAATCAATTACAGTTTCAACAATCTTGCATGTTTCTGCTCTGACCAGAATTAATCAATTACAGTTTTCAACAATCTTGCATTTTTCTGCTCTTCTCTATTCCACTATCCATTGCCAATATTATTATCACAGCAACAATTTAATTTAAAACACAACTGTCAATTGCAAATATTATTATGACAAACATGATTGTTCATTTTTAAAGGCCCAAGTCCACACTGAGACATAGGAAGAAGACCCATCTTCAAAACAGAAATTTTTAAAGAAATCTGTAACAAACATGAGAATTCATTTTGTATTTTGTATTCACAACCATGAATTCAGTGTCCAGTACTTGTTACATCTTCATTTGTGCGCCTTTGCATTCACATGTTGGAGATGAACATTTTTAATACTCTAACAGGGTACCCTGCACCAGGCAGCAGGTTTATTCTTTGATAGCAAATCATGAAAAACTTAAACTAACATGAGATTCAGCCAATTTTGGATCAACATGGAAAGTTTTATTCGCATACACATATTTTGGGGTTTTGCCTCACCAATTCATTACTTAGCCAACAAAACATTTAAGAAAACACAAGATCAAGTATGCTAAAGAAACACCATGGGTAGTTTTCTTTGTAAGATGCCAAAGAAATATATTGCATAGATAGAAATAGTACATTACAGAAAACGTTAATGATGGGAAGAAAGCATCTGAACAAACTTAGATAAAGTACTCCAAAGAAGGACCTGGGGCAGTACCCTAAGAGACCTAGATGTACAACAAAACAAAGAGACCTAAAAGACCTAGATACAGAGCAAAACACTAATACCCAAACTGTTGGGAAACAGAAACATAATTTGACCCAGGCAACTGGAATAAAATAGATATCCCCTAGTCTTTAACAACCTTAACAAAAAGATATTTTCTATTCTTCCTAGCCACACCTAGCTTGAGAGAGGTCCCTGGAAGGAGTCCATTCAAGCCACGAAAGGCAGCCCACCCATCAGAAACACAACAGCAATTAGGCCTTGAACTATTCCATTGAAACTTGCAGTTCCATTTCCTTCCACGAGAATTAACCAAAGTGATGGAGGTAGTAGTAGGAGAGAAGGCGAACTCGCAAAAACCAATGTGAAGGAACTGAAAAGAGAATTAATGAAAAAAAATCAGTAAACCAATAAACAAATACAAAAACAGTTACTGCAGAAACCAAATTATAAAAGGTAAATGCCTAAGAAAATTCATTCATACATACAAGAAATGGAGTGTTGGTTTCCTCAAGAGAGAGATCTTTCACCAAAGTATGGTAAAAATGGACAGTATCAATAAACGTCCTCCTCCTCATCAACAATACTCATTGGGAGAGGAGGTTCTCCAAGGCCAAACTTCTTAGGGGGAAATGGATAGGAAACTTGCTTCCACATCCTGTCCTTTACAAGGATCTCAAAGGTGACACCCTGCACAAATTTTAGGGTAATCCAGCCACCACTAAACAAATTATAAACCTCCCCAATGCGAGCAGAACCATGATCTAAGTACACCCTGCTTGGGCGATGCTTGATGGAGACGACAAAAACATTCCCCAAGGGATCCAAGAGGTGAACAATGGTTGGCATCTCATTATAGAAGTCTGCCAAAAAAAGAACTGGCAGTCGCTGCATACTCTGAGAAATGTGTGGAACACAATCAGGAATATAAAACAGATAAAAATCTACTATTTAAATGGAGAGAAAGAGGAACTTACAAAGCCAGGAACAAATTCGAATTCATAAGTGCGGTATTTGATAAGGCACTCTGCAAAATATGGGTCACTACTAAGAGCATCGAGGGGACCGAGCTAACCAAAGGAAGAGCACAACAATCAAGATAAAAGAATAAATTAGGGAAATTACAGTAAAACAGGGCCCAGAACAAAAACAGAAAGCTTACTATATTACATGAAACAAACAAAAGACCAAGTAGGCACTAAAACTCAATAAAAATGTAACTTAGTTCTGGACATATGGCCCAAGAAATATGGTTGGATAATGTGAATAAGAGAAGAAAGAGAAGCAATGGGATTACTGTGTTTTCTTCACCCACAATGTCAAGCGAATCCATCTACACAAGGTAAAAACAACAGCATGAAATAAGACACTAACATTACTAATTTCTAAATAAGTTAATGAGATAGCATGTATTAGTAGGTTTTCAGTCATAAAACAATTAAAACAACAGGGAATCAAAACCATGGGGAAATATGGCCCAAGAAATATGTTTGGATAATGTGAATAAGAAAAGAAAGAGAAGCAATGGGATTACCCTGTTTTCTTCACCCACAGTATCAAGCGAATCCATCTACACAAGGTAAAAACGACAGTATGAAATAAGAAACTAACGTTACTAATTCCTAAATAAGTTACTGAGATAGCATGAATTAGTAGGTTTTCAGCTATCAAACAATTAAAATAACAGGGAATCAAAACCACCAAATCAGATTAATCAAGCCACTACCAATAATAGGGAATCATAAAGAATCAATATATGTGGAAAAAGGAGGATGGTTTTAGAAAAATAATAAGACACAAAGTTAAATAGGTCAACAAAAAAATCACAATCATAATCCCCTTAATGGTGGCTGACTGAAATAGCATAAACCAACACTTGAAAATAAGAGATTAGTAACAACATGCCCTATAACAGCTTATGAAAATAAGGAATTAGTGAAGGGCTAAAAAAGTTAACCGAATGATCTAAGAAAATTAGATGATGAGTTTGAATGAAGATGCTCTATTTTAGCATCCAAAGCTGCAACAAGATTTGAAAATAAAATCAGACAGATAAAGCCAATTTCTATTTCTCAATAACATGCTAATAGCAACACAATATATTGGAAAATTCAAGTAACCGAAACCACCAAATCAGAGTAATCAAACCACCACTAAAATAGGGAATTAAAGGATAAGAAAACTACATGAAGCATTCGAGTAAAGCAAGTAACAGAAACATAATGGACAAATGGAAAAAAGAAAGAACAGAACTACCTTGTGGAACAAAGAGAGAAGAAACCACAGCAAATGACTAAGAAATGCCTGAAACGAAAAACAAAGCTAATAATTAGAAAGAATCCATCCAGGAAACGTAAAAATGACAGCATGAATCCAACTAACACAGAATAAAAAAACCACTTATGTGCATGTAATACAGAAGGGGATTATATAAGGTATATTTCTCAGCATTCACCTTTATGCATCTCTTCTATTTCTAATAAGCATTATAGTCATGAGAAGCGACCATAGAAGTTGGAACCATTCAGAAAGAAGATTAAGGTTGTTGATTTCTTCTTGTCCCCAACTAAAGAATGTAATGGAACAGAAAACATTTTCTTAATCACCCAAAAACTTGAAGATTACATTACATAAGGTGACTCAATGACAGCGTTGATTCATGTAATTTCAGCAACTACTAAAAAGATTTAAAATGAATCCACAATATATTGCATTCTATTTGATAACCTTGACAAAGCTTGATTTCAAATATGCTGTATATTCATTCATGATAACATAATTCATTTGAAGTACAATGGCCAAAAAATATGAGGAATCAAAACCAGGGAATCAAACAGTAGCATGAATTAGTAGGTTTTCGGCTATCAAACAATATCAAACAATTAAAATAACAGGGAATCAAAACCACCAAATCAGAGTAATCAAGCCACGACCAAAAATAGGGAATCATAAAGAATCAATATATGTGGAAAAAGGAGGATGGTTTTAGAAAAAGAATAAGACACAAAGTTAAAGAGGCCAACAAAAAAAATCACAATCATAATCCCCTTAATGGTGGCCGACTGAAATAGCATAAACCAACACTTGAAAATAAGAGATTAGTAACAACATGCCCTATAACAGCTTATGAAAATAAGGAATTAGTGAAGGACTAAAAAATTAACAGAATGATCTAAGAAAATTAGATGATGAGTTTGAATGAAGATGCTCTATTTTAGCATCCAGAGCTGCAGCAAGATCTGAAAATAAAATCAGACAGATAAAGCCAATTTCTATTTCTCAATAACATGCTAATAGCAACACAATATATTGGAAAATTCAAGTTACCGAAACCACCAAATCAGAGTAATCAAACCACCGCTAAAATAGGGAATCAAAGGATAAGAAAACTACATGAAGCATTAGAGTAAAGCAAGTAACAGAAACATAATGGACAAAGGGAAAAAAGAAAGAACAGAATTACCTTGTGGAACAGAGAGAGAAGAAACCACAGCAAATGACTAAGAAATGCCTGAAACGAAAACAAAGCTAATAATTAGAAAGAATCCATCTAGGAAACGTAAAAATGACAGCATGTATCCAACTAACACAGAATAAAAAAAACCACTTATGTGCATGTAATACAGAAGGGGATTATATAAGGTATATTTCTCAGCATTCACCTTTATGCATCTCTTCTATTTCTAATAAGCATTATAGTCATGAGAAGCGATCATAGAAGTTGGAACCATTCAGAAAGAAGATTAAGGTTGTTGATTTCTTCTTGTCCCCAACTAAAGAATGTAATGGAACAGAAAACATTTCTTAATCACCCAAAAACTTGAAGATTACATTACATAAGGTGACTCAATGACAGCATTGATTCATGTAATTTCAGCAACTACTAAAAAGATTTAAAATGAATCCACAATATAATGCATTCTATTTGATAACCTTGACAAAGCTTGATTTCAAATATGCTGTATATGTTGTATATTCATTCATGATAACATAATTCATTTGAAGTACAATGGCCAAAAAATATGAGGAAGCTGCTATTGGAATTGTCATTGGGACTCCCCATTCATGTGTTGGAGTAGGGCAACAGCATACACTAAATTAGAATAATCAAGGGATCGCTAAAAATAGGGAATCAAAGGATCAGGAAAACTGTAGAAACTGAAGAAACAGGGAGAATAGAATTACCTTGTGGAAGAGAAACTGAAGAGACCACAGAAAATGAGAAAGAAAAGCCTGAAAGGAAAACAAAGCAAATAATTACAAATTGAGAAGAACCAAAAAAACATAAAGAGAAAGGAAAGGAAGCCGAGAGAGTAACCCTAAGAAAGTTAAAAGTTGGTGCGAACAAATGTGGACAAATATTGCGGTTTATATAAAAGGAATGGTTAGAGCTGAAACCAAATAACAATGGGCCTAATGGGAAGCGTGAAAACATGATTAGAAGCACTTTGTATGCAGAAGCTTAGCTTGATGAAGTGTTGGAAGCATTGGGAAGTGGAGAAGAAGAGAATGAGTTCTACAGACCAACACAAACTCAGCCACGTGGGGGAAAACAAAAGCAAGCACGGAGGAAACACAGAAACAGCGAAGAAAACCGAGCAAAGGGAACCCAATAACAAAGTACACGTGTCTACACAAACCTGAAATCCAATCTTTTGCGCCATTTTCACTCCTCCTCTGACGAGAAGCAATCTGCTTGCTTGATGAACCAACCACGTGTACGACGGGAACTGATTTCCCCATCTTCACCTCCTTAACGATGATCTCTGCTGATGCAATACCCGATTCTTCGCTGAAACAACCACACCACCTTTGATTTCTTCCACTTCTTGATTCGACGGTTCGACGATTCCTCACCTCGAAGCTTCCTTGAGACGATTGCTGAACTCGAAGCTGACATGGCAACGACGAACCGCTGGATTCCACCTGCACCACATGGCGGCGCTCAACTGACTGGAGAATTGGAGGGAAACAGGGGGCGCTGGCGGGAACGATGACATGGAGAACAAACCGGATGTTTATTCTTTGATAGTTTTACACTTGATGTAATGTTTTGACTTTTTAAAGAAAAAAAGTCGGACAATTGTTGACTACCTAGGGAGTGTCTCAACGCTTTCAATTAAAGACTAATTTTTGCTCGTGCTTAGGATCAAATTGCGTACTAAGCCAACACCGAGCTTGTCCACTGCGAGAATCAAACTCGAGAGCACTGAGACGACCCCTATGTCCTACGGTAGATTAAGCCACTAAGACAACGGTATCGGTATGACTATTGAAACATTTATCCAATATGAGTGAAATATTACACCGTTTAAAAAAAGTGTCATATACATTTTAACCAGAAAAGTGTCATATACAATAAGCTCAGGCCAAACAGCATTTAAAATTGTAAATGCAAAGAGCAAGTAAGAGCTTGTGACAACTAGCGCGGACTAGATCAACTAGCTACAATAATCTGATTTTTAAGCTGAATTTATGGAACAAGTTAAATAAATTACACTAAAGCTTATCAAAGTTAAATGAAAGTTGGCTTCTTTTAATGTAATAAAAAGCAACTTTTTTCAATAAAAATTAATTGGGATCAGAGGCTGCTTAATATTGTGTCAAAAGTAATGAAAGGCTGCAGATTTTCTGGGTATCAGATCGACTTCCACTAATTCGATCCTCTCGATAATCACTCCTTTGATATACAGATAAAGAGACCATATAATAAAATAACTATACATATAAAATGCAATTTTAAGATAAAAATTGTTTACGTATACCTTTTCAATTTTGACTTGTACAACGTATTTTCACAACTTAACTTACTTTGAATTGCACATGTATCTATTTAGTCATCTTTATTTAGAGTCGGTTTGGATTGACTTATTTAGACTTGTCTATTGGCATAAGTAGTTCTGAGGTTGTTTGGGAGAGCTTATGAAGACTGTTTATGACATGTTAATAATCTGTTTTCAGCTATATTACGAGTTATAAACTCTCTATTTGAATAGAATATGAATTTCATTTAAAATGAATTGTGAAGTAAAAACTTATAATATGAATAGGTGATCACTATATATAGTGCACCTTCTAGTGAAAGTAAATACAAAATTCCAACTAACTAACTAATTGTGAAAAGTTGTTACAACTAAAAGCTAATTTTAACTAACTTCTAAACCAACTTTCTAATACTCCCCCTCAAGTTGGAAGAGAGATGTCAAGATCTCCCAACTTGGAGATGAGGTGCTAAATTCAAATACACAAACCACGTGAATATCAACTCCATCGAGCAATCATCGTAGACACACTGGGAAACTTAGGAGAATGAAATCTCACTCTACAATGCCAAATAATAGGGCTACTTTGTTGACGGCAACTGAGTACTTGCAAGAAACCACACATCGATGAAAGAACATAAGGTAGTCTTGAATTCTGTGGAAAGAAGAAAGAGTTAAGAATAGTAGGAGCAAATCCTAAAATGTTCCCATGGTGGTGCCGATGATGGACAAAACACGACCAAATGTTGAACGAGATCTTTAATTTTGCAAAAACGAACAACAATTCTGACAAAAAATTAGATTGTTCGATTCATGAGTTGAAAAAGATTTCATTTGCTGGTTCATTCGTTCTTCCATAGCTACACACCTCAAGGAATAAACTTCAATGAACTTCTTGAACACATGCAAGAAGGGATAATTAATAAAGCGAAACATGGCTTCTTTCGGAAAAAAAATTGTTGTATCATTAGTTCTTCCCCAGCTACACGGCTGGACCAAGAAGAAACAAGAGACAAAAACATAGCTAAATTAAGAGTTATAAACTCTCTATTTGAATAGAATATATGAATTTCATTTAAAATGAATTGTGAAGTAAAAACTTAATACAATATGAATAGGTGACCACTATATATAGTGCACCTTCTAGTGAAAGTAAATACAAAATTTCAACTAACTAACTAATTGTGAAAAGTTGTTACAACTAAAAGCTAATTTTAACTAACTTTCTAATAAGCCAATTTCTATAAGCTCCCTGGGATAGCTTATGAAAACATCTTATGGCTTTTCAAAAAATAGTTTAACAATATTTTGTCCTTCATTATATAAACAACTTATGTATAAGTATATATAACATAAGTACTTATGTCAAAAGCGCTTAAGCTGTTTATCCACACGAGTCCTTAATTGCAAATACACAAAAATTATGCAGTTGCAGACATAAAGTTTGAAACTCGCACTCTCATGCTAATGTGATGATCATTGCATATCAACTGGACCCCATATAATGGCTTTCGTTGGCCTCTATTGATAGTATTTTATATATGGACAGTGCTTGTTGGGTTTTAAGTAAGGGTTGGGATGCTTCATGGCTGCGGCTACTTTGTGTTTAAAGTTGGTTATTATGCTATGTATCTCTGTGTCCCTCAGATTCAAAGTCATATGTAACTTGCACTTTGTTGTTATATATTATTGTTTTACTTAACTTAATTTTTCCGATTCGAAGAGATTTATCGACTTGAATGAGATTTCTGAAAGAATAGCCTAAATTGACGGATCACGATACTCTGCAGTTTCAATCAACAGTAGGGTTTTGAATTTCGTCTCTTTTGGCCTAAATCTACATAAGAGAGAGAATCTAGCTAGAGAGAAATTTTACATACAAAAAGGACAAAAAAAGTAAAGCTCAATGCACTCAAGGTAAAGCTCGAATTATTCTCAGTTGACCGTGTCACAAGTCAATGGAGAGTACCAAGGCAAGACACGCTCCGAAAAAGTATTTAACACTTGTCGAAGAGTTGATGACCAAATTTGCAGCAGTTGAGGTCGTTCATGTTCCCCGAGAACAAAACACTCGAGTCGACATCTTGTCAAAGTTGGTGAGTACTCCCAATTCAAGAAATACTAGGTCACTAAATCAAGAGATGTTGTTGTAATTTATTGCATCCTCAGTCGATAGGGAATCGAGCCAATGTCTTCTTTGGCCAAGTTCCACTATGGTTTATCTTAACTCATAACTGATCTTGAGATTTGGTTTTTACCCATCTCCAACCTGCCTAAATTAGCGGTGGTATCACGAGATTTTTTATATCTATATATGAGCCACCTGTCTACCTCCTCGTGTTCAAGCGAACAAACGAAAAATTTCTCTATGGTCACCGTAAGATCCCGAACCCTACATGGGTATAGAGGTAGTACAACACTAAATTACCTAATATGGGACAAACACCCTAGAGTTGAAGGGATGATCAAAGATGATACTTCCCACAATCTCAGAAGACACCCATTCATAAGTGGGACTACATTCATCGGAAGAAATAAACCCCCAAGAATGGGAGAAGCTCTTAAGAAAGAATAAATAACAACTATCATTTCAGAACTCATACTATTAAAATCTTAATAGGTAGAAGAGAAGTCATAAACTTTGGAGCTTAAGAATGGCAAAAATGGGGAAACCATTGCATAGGGAATACAAAACAGGAAGATCTTTTACTCCATAACTCAGACAATTGAAGGAAGAAGATGAAAAATTGATAGGGGGATGAAACCTCTAGTTATAGATTTTAAAAAAGTAACCTAAATGAACGGTGGGAAGAGAGCATCCTAGTAGGGGCTATGGGGATGAGGCACAAATTTCAAAAAAAAACCAATCCATCACGATTGGTCGGTTGAGTAGTAGATAACCCTAATCGTCACACCATCTTAGAGATCTTAAATATATCTTTTCAAGAAACGGCGCAATCTTGAGAAACATAAATTTGAAAAACGTGCCAATTAGGCACCCAAAAGCACGACTTGGCATGTGCCACTTCGCGTAAGAGAATCAACAATTGGTAAAATGATAACGTCGCAACCTCAAAGCAACACATCGGCTAAGGTAGAGACCCACACTTGAGTCCTAGCAAAAAAATGATAATTTGCACTAAAGTCTCCTACAAGTCACTACCTTACTTATACAAGCCATCGACTTTGAGGTAATTGTTCCGAACTAGACCGAAGCTCATATTCGAATAGCGCTTCATTGATATGCCCACAAATAAGCTTTTAACTCACAACTGCAAGATCAATCCAACAATGATCCACATTTCACATTAGGTACCCCGCATTCGATTACAAAGTCAAACGATTTTCCTGCCAAAACCACTTCCCCGCCGATTGTCCCTTCAACTAAGGTATGCATAATTTACCAATTATGCCACCATGATCCACCGTGCGCTCCTCCCTCAATGTTTCATTCTGGCTGCTCTCTAGATCTACCTCGTATGAAAACCAAATAAAAGTTACATGTTAACGTTGCTTTCACATAACAATGCAATAATACCCTACCAATTGATTTTTTCTAAAGCGTGTGAAGTTTTCTTCTTAGGGTTCACTCAGGGAATGAATGACTAAAGCAAAATTGGCGAGCTAAGGGATATCGAAGGAGTGCACCAAATGAGTGCAAGAAGGAGGTCCCGGGTTTAACTTCCAGAAACTAACATTTTCCCACCCCCACTAACATTGCTTATCAAAAAAAATGACTAAAGTAAATTGTTTTTTTTTTGAGATAGACTAAAGTAAATTGTTACTTGCGCATTGTTTGGCTAATTTCTTTGAAATAATTATTGATGATACTTCAAAGGAATCAATTTATTTTTCATGCACGTGCTTTTGTTTCTTTCATCTAGAATTGGGAGGCACTATTTTAATATCTATCTTAAATTGATTATTATTTGATTTTATTAACATTTTGCACCGCATGCTTTACAATGTTTACTTGCCTATATGAATCAAACTTGATATAAGTAAATTGCAGAATTGTTTACATATGCTGCGCCATCTTACTACTCATTTGAAGATTTTAAACACATTGATGTGATTTTTATATTAAGTAGAAATCATCATCTTACAAATTATATAAAAGTTGACTTATTTTTTTAAAGTGGCCTAGAGGCGAAACTTTCACAAATCATGAGTTCAAACCCGCGGCGCATCATATGTCCCTGCAACCTTTACCAGCACTTACAACAAATTCGACATATATTTTTTTAGTCTACAGACAAATGATAAGCATCACCTGTCAACTCACACATGTAAAATAGAGATCTTGATCGGGTTGGAATCAAATAACCACGAAAATTAAGAGAATAATTTTTATTTCAAATTTTTCTCTGAAATTGATCAGATTTTCCTTTCCCGTGACAGAATTAAGGAAGAACTGATAAATGCGTAAAAAAATTGAAAATAAAAATATTGATCAATTTAATATATTATAAATAAATATGCACTTGACGACATTTGCTTAAGATTGAACAGCAATGGAGAGGTATCTTGACCTCATCACCAGTGCAATATATATTCAGCATATATATATATATATATATATATATATATATATATATAGTTGTGGCTTCGGGGAGGTGCACAATTAATTGGGACAAAGACAATAATGCACTGACAATTGCACAAAAAAAGGGTGACATGTTATGGATCCATGCATTATTTGCCTGAACGTACCCATATTGCTAGCTATTTGCATCTGAGTCATCACCTCCATGAAAGAACCTTCCATTTCTCCTATGCATGGTAGGGACTAGGTAGTACAAATTTATGCCATTCAATTCAAACATGTCATGCTAAGTAAGGAACCAACTCAGCACTATCTATATTCTATCTCTGTATGATAGCAAGCTTAATCAGTGTTTTTGACAAACATAATCTACTTTTGTTGTATAGTCTATGTACGGTCACGATTAGCTTCAACCTAGTCTAGTGTCGAGCTCTCTTGGAAACCCGTCGCTGAACTAATGTCGATCTCTGCCGACGGTAGGATAGGGCCCGAGCTCTCATAGGTAGTTCGGTCTCAAAGGAACAGAAAGAACATAGCACAGTAAGCTTGGTCCCTTGGACGGTCTCTGAGGTACCCCGGGTAGCTCATCCTCGGAACCGGACTCACACCTGGGTTCGAGGTCAGAACTAAACCCTAGTTCCTCCCAACGTGCCAAACAAGTAACGTCGCCATTATGACTGAAGATCTCGCACGATCTCATTAACTAATCTTGCAATAACTTCCGCCTAAAAGAAGCGGAGACCTCCAGAAGCTAGGGTTCGCCTTTGGGCCTCCATGTCTCCTGAACGGTACTTCTATAAATAGGGGTTCTCACCCAACAAGTTTGACAAGCCTATCAGAAACTAAACTCTGTTATTGCTCTCCTATTAGCTTAAGCCCTAATACTGACTTAGGCATCAGAGTGTCTTTGCAAGGACATCTTCCGGCGTGGAAACACGAAGCCTTCAACCATTGTGCGCGGAGGAGAGCCACTGTTATGCAGATTTCAGCATCAACAGAAAACATTACCTGAATGTCATATCTAATAGCGCTTTCCTGACAAAAAGTGCTCTTGGAGTGTCACTTCCAGATAATGCTTTCTCAAAACGCGTCATAGGGAGTCATGTGTGAGTTATTGGTTCATCTCATAAATTTTCCGAATTAAGCGTTATCTGTAGGGTGGTTTCATAAGACGACGCGCTTATCGAACATATTTTTACAAGTTATCATAATCAATTTGTATGTTATTGGAAATAGAAATTCGGCGTCGTGCTATCGGCCTATTTAGTAGTTTTAAAAACTCAAATTAACTTGAAGATATGAAAATTTACAAAAGACAATGTTTTTAAACCTCTGCACTTCCATGGTTAGATGCATCGATTAATTAGACTCCTCTTTGAAACTCATAAAATAATTTATTCGATTTCTTTTTTCTTTCCAAAATTTTACCCTTTTTGTCCCATAATAAGCGTTGTCTTAGATACTTTCACATATATTAAGAAAAAGCTTTAAGTAAATAAAAGAGTGTCAGAATCTTGCAAAAATATACTTATTAGCCACGATGAAAACCATGGCAAACAAATGTTGGCATGATTTTAAAAAAGCATCACTAAAGTTTAACGCTGCGAAAGGAGGAACTGTGGTAAAAGTAACAAAGTATGATGATTATCAATATTAGTCACCGTTGTCAAACTTTAGATTTAGCTGAGGATCGGCTAAGAGTTTGAGTTCTTGATTCCTCTTTCTTCAAACGATTACACTGATGAAGGAACTTTATTCCTCAGTTATGGGTTTCCTAACTACTCCAAAGAGTATTAGGCCTAGGTGAGAGGGACGTATAAGATTATCTAAGGTTGTGCATAAAAGAATAAAAAGCAAGTAAAGAAAGTAAAACACTTGAAAAAAATATAGTTTGATTGAAACACTAGCCTACAGCTAACCACCGTTGGATCGACTAAGATCAACGTCAATTAACGCTTATGTGCCCTAAAAACTAGGAGCAACGCTCCACAATGCCCACTAGCACGGAGAGTGGGGTAAAATATCTCCGCTCCTATTTCCACGGTGTTTCTCCATGCATGTTTTCTTCAACCACTTCAACGTTCCAATTGTCCGCGTGATTTCACATACTTGCTCCCAGAGCAGGCTCATTTGCCTCGATCAAGATATCCTCAGCTACATAATACATTGTGCCCTCAGTTGAGTTTCTTCTTAGTCGATCTGCCTAGCAAGCAACACTATTTTCTTGCTATTTTAGCCTATGACTCAGCTTTAAGTGCATCATTCAGGCTTTTCTCCAAGTCTCATTGAGAACAACTGCTTTTTGCCTTCCTCGACAAACATCCCTCCACTGTAGATTGACTCCCCTTAGAGTGGATGACTTCCTTCTGAAGAAAACCCATAGATTTAGCCTCTTGAGTAACACATATCCCTACTTTCCTGACCATACTTAGCTGAGGCTACCAACACTTCTCACGTGGTTGCTCTTGTTGAAAATGATAGGAAAGAGTAGAAAGAATAGGGTAACATATATAGGCCATGCAGCAACCTACCCCCTTTTTGCTTCATATTTGAGCAACTCGACCCATGTGAACTTGGTTGGACCCTTGCCTCGGCTAGGTCTTCCCTCGATCAACCCCTCAACAGTTTTTGGGTGTTAACAGTCACATTTTTATTCGTGGCTAAACACTAGTTTTTTCGAAGTATGTTAATGACTTGATAGTGATCGATATACTCACTATAATTTGAGAGTAAAATTAGAAAAGAATATTACTTTTTTTTATAAATGTGATAGAATACTATTTTGTCGACTTTTTTTCTTCCGTGTTCTTTCTTTAGATTTCACTTTACTACAACTGACTTATCTATCAAAACCAATGAGATTAGGTTACAACAAATCTGCCCTTATTCCCATTATAAAGGAACACACCAACCCTCTTGACATTACCTTGTACAAGTATCATACCAACTAGAATTAGTATAAAATTGGCTGTAAAGCATTAACTAAATATTGGGGTACGTAGAGGTAACAAGAACCCCTCTTAGGCTTCTCTATAATGGAGAAGTTTACAACTTACAAAGGTTCAATTTTCAAAAATAAGTAAAGGCAATAACTAGAAGATAAATATGAAAGGGAAAGATGTGTGACAAAAAGGCAAATATGAGTAAAAAAGAATATAGATAAAGAAAGGAGTAAGGAGAAAAGATTTTGATAAAAGGAGAAGAAACGTTGGATTATAAATGTTGTCCCCTAAATGTTGTCCCCTAATATTCCAAAGCTGTCCATATCAAATCAAATACCTATCTATAGTAACGAAGGAGGGGCCCTTCATGCACTATGTTGATGTAATTTTCTAAGCATAAGTTATGGAAGCTTAACAATTTTATGATATTCAAATTAAGCTTTCAAATCCACTTGAGACTTGAGAAGAATTAATTGATTAGAAAGTCTCTATGAATTAAAAGTATGACAACTTGATATGGCACTGAAAACCATTGGAAGAAAACTGAGATTAGTTTCAATTGACCAAAAATTAAATTAGAAATCATCAAATTAAAAATATCTCTCAAAAAGAAAAACAAATCATTCCTCTTTATGCCGTGTTTTATGTATAAAAAAAATTCCCCTTCTATTTAAAAGCAAGTATCACTAGTTTTTGTTTTTTATATCAATATGTGGTTTATAGGAGGGGTGTTTTTTTTTACCCCCCCTAACCTCATACCCTCCTTTAACGCTAAATCCCCAAAATACCATTAAATTTTTATTTTTTTTTTGCGAATTCCCGAAAAAACACATATTTTCGAAAGGCAGAAATATGGGTTTTCCAACAGACTACATCCTCAGGAATGCCGTCGACTCCGTCGACTGACAAAAGACGATCATAGGCATCCTGGACATGCGTAGCTGCTGTCATCCTGGACTCGAAGGGAAGTCGAACAACATCCTCAGCAGCTGCAGGTGAAGGCGGAGCCGGAGTCAGGCGGGGAATGGACACCCGGAAGTACCATGGTAGGTACTCTTCATCACAAGCACCCTGGACGGGTGTCCGTCGACCGCTATCCCTGAAAGCCCGCGCTGGGGACTGATAGAACATCAGCTGCTGTACTATAATTACTTATTTATTTTATTATTTTAGTGTGGATATATGAGTATTTCCCCACCATCGTGGTGCGGAAAGACTTCGGTGCCAGTGAACTTCCACGTTGCAGCAGGTGGGCGAACAAGAAGTGTGATAGTATCAAGCTTCCGGAGTTTCGGCAGCTGCTGGATGACTTGCAGAGGGAGCAGGTCATATGGAGCCCCTGGGACGACCACAGACAGTACCTCCGGTTTCACAACATTTCATTATTCAGAGGTTGGCTGCTGTGTGGGGGATGTGGCGGTGCCTTATATGCCAGACAGGGTCCGTTGGCAGTTTGGATATGTGCAGCAGATTCCTGATCCACCTATTTCGGGCCCACGTCCATCTCCGGAGGTCATATAAAAGTAATTAAAAAGAAATAAAAATAATTAATTAATTAGTCACCTGCAGCAGAGAAGCGTATCCGCCAATCTGCGACATCTCCCAGTAACAAGCATCATTCAGCTGCTCGTAGAGAATAGCTAGAGCAGCTGGACCCCAAGCCCACTGGCCACACATGGCAAAGTCCGAAATAAGAGTCACCCACTTGACAGGTACATATGTGTGACTCTTGTCGGCAAAAATGGTGCTGCCCAACAAGTGTAGCAGATAGCACCGTGGCGCCTGATCAAGATGGCCGTGCTCCATGTTCTGTGTGTATGCGGCCATCAAGAAAGAAAATCGGAATGCCGGTCCCCTGTTGAACTGACACTCTACCCAGCAGGCTGTATGTGGTCAACGCCCAGCAGGTCAACTCCAGCCTGAATAGCATCGGCAGTGTCAAAATGTGGTCGATGCGCCAACGGTGTGCCGGTGAGCGGCAAGTGGAGCAACGCGGACACGTCGTCCAACGTCACTGTCATCTCCCCCCACGGCATGTGGAATGAGCTGGTCTCAGAATGCCACCTCTCCACAAAAGCTGATATGAGCTCGTTGGTTGATGTTGCCGAGAGGTGTGATGTCCAGCACTCCAGCTCAAACAGATGGGCCTGCTGCAACCATCCTGCTATATGTGGGTGGTGTTGCTAAGGTCTCATTTTCAGTATCTTCCCCCCCATGAGAAGCAACTTTAATCTTACCCCGGTCCTGTAAAAAAATAAAAGTAATTAATTGTTAAAAAATAAACAAGTTATTAAAAGTATTACCTGTCCCGTCTATAGTAGTCTTTGGCCACAGTGGACATGCAACCGGTGTAACAAAACCTGCTCAGCAGCCTCATCATCATGCTAAGCAACCCCAGCCTCAACCTGGTCATCTACATGCATGGCGTCTGGCTCAGCCTCCTCCTGCTGCTCTCGCTCTTGAACACGTCTCTGTCAGACGCGTGTCCGACCTGTCTAGCTAGTCCTCAATCGGAACCTACTCCTACTGCCAGAAGGACTCTGCTCATCTCCTCCTGCTCCTGAATGCTCGTCTCGTTCTATGTTTCCTGTTCTGGTTGCCACTGAAAAAGCAAAAAAAAAATTAATTAAAAGGGAATTCCAAAAAAAATCAAAAACATTCCGGAAATACCATTTTTAAGGTATTTCCGGAATGTTAAATTTTAGGGATTTCCGGATATATCTCAAAAAGAGGTATTTCCGGAAGCCAAAATGGCTTCCGGAAATACCTCTTTTTGAGATATATCCGGAAATCCCTAAAATTTAACTTTCCGGAAATACCTTAAAAAATGGTATTTCTGGAATGTTTTTTGGAAAAATACGTTCCGAAAATACGTCTATTTCCGGAAAGATTAGGGAAAAAACTCACTTTTTCTGTAAATATGATGGAATGATGAATGATGAATGATTTCGTTTTTTAACAATTTTTTAGGGGTATTTTGATCCATTTGGTCAATTTGGGGAGTATGGGGTTCAAGGGGGGTACAAAAAAAACACCCTTATAGGAGTGATAATTCTCATCTTAAGTATCACTAGTATCAACCAACATGATGTGACACAAGTGGTAGATACTTGGGTCCCTTAACCATTTTGTTCTTGGGTTCGATCCCTGGCCGGTGCGTATGGAAAAACATTTGTTGGGAGAGGTCAACCCCTTAAATGGATCTCAGATAGCTCGAAGGATTAGTTTCCACAGTCGCCGTGGAGAATACATTGATTTACCAAAAAAGTATCACTAGTATCACTGTCCACCAGGGTTTTTGCTACACCCAAAACTTTGAGGTGGGATCCTAGCCCAGTTACCACTCGGACCAATCCTTGTTGTAAATACTATCAATGAGTTTGTGTGTTCGAATCTTGTCGTCGCCCCACGTGTTATTAGCTTGCCAATCTTCTCACCCCCATACTATTTTTAACCTAAATTTCCATTGTTTTTTTTTTCATTTATTTTCTTTTTAAATAATAAATTGTTGAATGATGTGGAATAAGAGGACATTACAATTATAATATAAAACTTAGCAAGATAATCATTTTGTAAATTAGCTACAATAATGATTTTACATTTTTACTAAAAAAGGACAATGCATTCAAAAAGAAAACAAATACAAAGATAGAAAGAAAGAAAGAAAAACAAATTCTAGGGTTCCCTCCTATTCAATTCTTGTGACACTTTTTCTACTAATTCCATTTTCCATTCCTTTGAACCTTCTTTTATGATGCTCTACACGTGAAACCTTCTTTTGCTACCACAGGTGAAATCTTCTCTATCATCCATCATTTCATTCATTTATAACCCCATTAAGATGTAGTACACAAGAGTTATGGGCAAAGCAATCAACATTCCAAAAATGACACTGCATTTTCAACAAAAGAAATTTCATTGGTTAGTATTAAAAGAGAAAGAGATTGAATGAAAAGAAAAAGGTTAAAAAAGTAAAAAATGTAGGGTGGAAAATGAAAATTCTTATTGAATAGATTACTCACCCTGTGCTGAGAATATCAGGATGTACATTATATTCCTTAGCAAAGACAAATGGGACAATTCCTTGGGGTAGTGCTGCCTGTATTTTTTTAGTAATAAGATACCAAATTGGACAAGCAAACAAACATGTCAAATGTGGTTTCAAATGTTTGTTGTACTATTTATTTAAAGACACATGACATAAATTAATCCTCAAAATTAATATTTATTAAGATCTTCTATTTTTTTTATGAGTTGCAATAGCCAATTAATGTTATTTCAATAGAATTTTAAACATTCCTTTAGATACCATGTGAGACTATTTCATTAAGTTGTACATTAAATTTCAACCAATTCGAGTTCGAGTTAAAGTCCAAACCGGTACTCTAGAAAACCTAAAAACTATAGTGTATGTGTTTGGTTACGCATTTCGAGCTTGAAACTCGTGTCTTCTCTTGGTTTCAACACGATTTTGTAGAAGCTCTAAATCCAAACTTTTGCGTCACCATGAAAAACCATTGTAATTTTGCCACACTAGCCGCAAAACCAAACACGCTAATATTTGATCTCTAAGAAATGAAAAATATTCATTTGGTCTACAAAGATCTCAAATGTCATTTGAACTAGTCATTTTTAACATAATTTTTGAGATATTATAGGCTCGTTGACTACTAATTTGACTAGCATATTGAAATTTTCTTAGAATCAAATTAAAACTTTTGATTTTTAAATAAATAAATAAATATGTCAGTTATTTATTGTTATGTACCAATATGTGGCTTTACTTGCTAATTTAATAATAATAATGAAAAATGTTTTTTTATAATTTAAATAGCAATAAAGTAGTTTATCTTGGCAGAGCTAGGTACACCACATACAAATACAAATAATATTATTATATATAAGTGAAAGTGAATAATTAAAGTAGAGGAATTTTTTGAAGGTTATGCAAAGAATATATAATAGCTTTTGTGACTGAAAAGGGAACAGAAGAGAGAGAGAGAGAAACCTGAACAATAGCAACATGTAAGAGAACACCTTTAAGTCCAACAGCAATAGAAGCAGCTGCCATAACAGCTGGACCTGTAAGGAATCTAACAGCCATAGCAAAAGTTGCTATTGAATTTCCACATGCTATTATCCTTGGTTGCAATGCCATGAACAAACCTGTCATATATTTTTACACATTAAAAAAGCATAACAAAAGCATATCAAGAAAGCATGCCTATATGATATCATCACTATCCTCAACATACTACACTATTGTTTGTCAGTCATACACACACACACTTTGTGATAGACCTTTCATCATCATCACTACCACCACTATCCACACTTCTTCACTAACTTGGCAAAAAGTTATCATAAACTTGAAAAAGAGTGACAAAAGTTTCATAAAGTAACCAACACATTATCATAACATTTTACTATTTGTTTTCCTCGCTTTTTCTATCGTGTTTCCTAGCGAGGTATCAATTAACTTCCTCACTTGTGTACTAGTTACGTTTACTGTCACATATAATATAAAATGCTATGAGTAGTTGAGATTATATCAACCAGCATGAAATCTCAACTATTCATAATATTTTATACTATATCATCACATAGTCAATATGAGTGGTACAATAATGAGAGACTTTTTGATCTCTCACCTCACTATAGAAACCCCTTTTTTTTAGAATTAGATTAAATGCACTCGGATTATATCAATTAACTTCCTCACTTGTGTACTAGTTAGTTGAGAGTCATTCGATTAAGATCTCGAACGGCCCCTAACTCATTGACTGCATGCGGTATTGATTGCACACAAATCGGATCCTTTTTCTATAGTTCTCAAACAAAGCATTTACTAATAATAATAGCAATAATAATCAAAATAAACATGGAGCATTTACTAGTAATAATAGCAATAATAATCAAAATAAACATGGAATCACAAAATATTTTCTGCTTATATCTTTTACTTTGTCAAAGCACAACTTAAATATATCATGAGTATTTTTCTTTTTTAAAAAATTTTCTAAGTAAAAGTTTTTTGCAAGATGATACTAACAAGGAGAAGAGTGAACTGACCAAGACTGAACATGGCCATGCCAAGGCCAGCATCTGACAATATGGAAATAGACTTAGCAATTATAGCAGGCATCTCGATGTTCCATCTGCAAGGAACAACAACAAAACAGACAACCATAATCAATCAAAATGGAAACAACAACAATTGATTTTAATATTGTACACATGAAATGAAATGCGAAAGATGTGCATACTTGAATGAAACTAGTGACCAAGTGAGACCAATTAAACTAGAGTAAGTGTTGGGATTTCTGATAAGTTTTCTCCAAACCATAATCAATATAAGCCTTGTCATCACACTTGCTGGTGGCATAGTTTTTGGCTTTCCATCTCCAACTTTTTCACCTTCATGTTGATTCATTTCTCTTTCCATTCCTCTATTTCCAAAACTAAATTCATCTTTCTCCATATACTCCTCTTGATTATCTCTATGTCCCTCCACTAATCATCAAACATAAAATCAACATCAGAAGCCGGTCATGAAAAACTGTATATTTGCTGAGACTAAACTCGATCAAACGGATTGAGTTTGTGTGAGGTCAAAAAAACCCATGCAATCGTGCAGTCAACAACTCAGAGTCGTTCGATTAAGATCAGAACGGTTTAGATTTCAATTCAAAATTTAATATTAAGTAAAAATCAAAAAATTGTTCTTAAAAACTGAACTGTCGGATCTTGATCAGACGACCTCTAGGTCACTAACTGCATGTAACTTTAACTGCACCTAAATAAAACATATATTTTACAAAGACTACACATATATTTAAGCAAAGAAAAAAAGTACTACCTTTTCCTGGAGATACATTGACCTTAACTTCTTTCTGATCATGAGCACCAAATTCATGAGCACCAAAAACATCAGAAACAGGAGAAGCACTTGAACTCCAAACAAACATATGAAGGTCTCTATTACCATCTTCTGGTTTCTGTTGACTTTGACTTTGACCATTAACCTTCTTAGAATTGGCATTAACAGTAGCATTAGAAGCAAGAGTTTTATTTCCACTAGTAGGAGAAAACATTCCAGGATTTGGTGCAGGATAATGACCAGTTCCACCACCATGATGAAACTTAGTCTTATTATTATTAGCACCAAAAGAACCATCTTCTTCATAATTAGAAGGTCTAGGAGTTGGTCCTCTAGAAGTAGCTGAAAGACCATAAACATCGGAAGCACCAAAATTTGAATTCCTTCCACCAGCTCCTCCACCGGAAGCCATCATTGAATAAAAATCTGTGTGATTAAAACTAGAACCTCTAGGTGTAGGATTTCTAGAAGATTGCAAAGAATAAATCTCAGCATTAGTAAGATTTGAAGGTCTAGGAGTAGTTGAAGAAAGACCTTGAGATCTTCTAGAATAAATATCTGATCTAGAAGCATTAGATTTTCTAACAGTAACATGAAGTTTCCCATCATCTTTAATCTCAGTTTCAGTTTCCAAAACATGTCTACCATCTAATGACATGACATCAGAATCAACATGAATAGAAACAATAGAACCAGCGGTGTCAGGAAATTGTTCAGAAATCAACATCCTAGCACCTCTAAACTCAAACATAAATAACATCAAAGTATACCAAATAATACATTGAAGTACAACAATTTGAACCATTAAAGTCCCTGAAAACTCACCATACATACCTTTAAGTAGAGGGATTCCCATAACTAAAGTGTTTGGTAAAGTAGAGAGAGAAAATAGTGTTATAGTCCATTCTAAACTACCCCTTTTGCTTATATTGCTCCAAATAGCAAGACCAACTAAAACTATGATTTTTTGAAGTGTATCAGCTGCTAAGAATCTAAGACTCATTTTATAAGGATTGTTAGAAGCTATGAAATGGAATGAAAGAAGTGGAACTGCAAATAGTGCTACAAAACGGTTTATACCAGAACATTGATCAGGTGAAAAGATTTTCCACCATTTCACTGAACCATAAGCTAATATCATAGCTACATAAAGTGGTACCATTGCAGTCATAACATGGTAGAAATCTATTAAAGTGATCATTTTTTTTTCTGGGTTGTTTCTAAAACTCTTAAAGATGAGAACTTTGAGAAGAAGAAGCAAAAGGGTATGAGAGAAAAGTGAAGGGAAGTGAAGTTGATGTTGTTATAGAAGAGCTAGTGGTTGTGATGATGAAAAGATATATAGGGATACGGAGAGAGCATGTGTTTTTGGGTTTTGGTGTTTGTGTGTGTATTTGCAGAATAATACAGCAAAATATTTTTTTTTTTTATTTTTTCAGCTTTGAGAGAACCAAAACTAGTAAATTTGAACTTGCAATCTCCAAAGCACATGCCACAGATAGAATAGGAGTGATTTCGTGGATTCCAGTGTGAGAGATATTAACTTAGTTGGAGAGAATTTTGGCTATGAATAATAATTAAATAAAAGTAAAATAAATTAAATAATAAAAAACTATATTTATGGCGGTTCAACTCGAGCCAATTGGCGGCTCAAAGCAGTTGAACTGTGGTTCAATCCGGTCACCCCCAGTACATAGCGGTTCAATTGGCCTGGAGATCAAATGAGATTGAACCAATCGTTGAATTGTCTGATTCTCGGTCGAACCAGTTGAATTGTCCGGCTCGATCCGGTTTTTAGACCACCGCTCATCGATTTATCAGTTAAATTGAGCATATGATATAGTATACAATGTTATGGATAATTGAGATTTCCACTAGTACAAAAAAGGCCTTTTGAATCGGTTATTTGGCACATTTGGAGTCGGTTATTTGCCGATTCGAATACTGCCGATTCTAAATGTAGGGACATTTTGAATCGGTTAAATAACCGATTCAAAATATGACATTTTAAATCGGTTATTTAAACAACCGATTCGAAAACTGCTGATTCTAAATGTAGGGACATTTTGAATCAGTTAAATAACCGATTCAAAATACTACATTTAAAATCGGTTCTTTAGATAACCGATTCAAAATGTCCATTTTTTTTAAAAAAAAATTATAAAAACAACCCACCAATTGTTACTATTGTTCTCTAGAAATTCAACAACAACACCCATTACTAGATACAAAAACAACCCAAAATTGATTTCCATAAAGCAGCAACTCATAATAATTCAATAATTCATAAATTTACTTCTATTGAACTTAAAAGTGCTAGAAGCACAAAATTACAACAATTCATTAAACTTAAAAGTTATACAAGGCATCAAGGCAAAACAAAATTACAACAATTCATTAAACTTAAAAGTACCATAAAATTCTTCTCTTAAAGCATCTTCCTTCAGCTGTGTTTGCTTGTTTGTGCGCTCCTGCACTATAGCTGCCTTCTCTAGAGCAGCTTTTACTTCTTTAACAGCAATGTCATACTTCCGCTTCCACTCATCAGCCTCCTCTTGAGCAGATTGAGATTGCTCCCTTGCTGCAGCCTCCCTCGTAGTATTCAAACAATCTAAAAAATGCTAGTGTTATTATTTGTACATACACCTAGTTAAGCTGATACCTAATAGAACCTAAGTCAGAAAGAGTTTCAAACTATTACTAAGGAATTCCAATCAATTAAGCTCATGAGAAACAATTCCAATCTCAAAACCCATTTTCAACTCTAATAGGATTTCACTCTCAATCACATGATGTAGCATTCTTTGAATGCAGCAAGTTTTGTCTGCTACCAAAGAATGAACAAGCACACACATGCATAAAGGCTAATACTTAATTATGCAGCAAGTTCTTCTCTATTGGAATTGTATTCCTTCTTTTACCAAGGAAGCTATGCAGCTTTAAAAAAAAGTTAAATAAAGAAAAGACTAGCTACTCAGCTTAGCTCCAAGAATGGATGGAGCTTCACCCCTTGCCTGTTTCAGATAGGAAACGTATTCACCAAAGTGCATTGTAAATAAGGTGCTTTGGTATTTGGTCAGCTGTATGCGTTTCCTGAGTGACTCAGTGATCGAACCATTGTAGCCTGCTTTACGTATCAAAGAATCAATGGCCTCAATTGTAGACCAACCTGAAACCCAAACAAACATAGATAAGCAAGTAATTTTACTCCCTAGTTGTCTCTTTTGTTCGTAACGACTAACAAAAGACACATTTGTGAGGTTAATAAATTATAACCATATAGTATGTCAGCAAGAAGCTCAGGACACATGTAATAAGGAGTTCCAACAACCTATACAAGAAGATATAAGAAGAGTGAAAATAGAAACATGTATAGTAGAATAAATATAGTAGAATGTAGTAAAGTGAAAACATAGAAGTGAAAACATAGATGCTTAGTAAAGTTGGTCTTACTATATAGAAGAATATTAGAATTTTCTTCCAGAACGTGGCATGTTGTCTCAAAAATTACTTGACAGCCAAGATCCCCCAAACCCAAGATCCGCTCTCCATCAGCTACAACAACGACTTGAATGTTCTTATCAGGCCAATTCCTAAGTACTTAAAGAATCCTCTCTCTTTAAAACCTGCCCATGAGAAAATGGAACAATTACTTTGAGACCAATAACAGACAGACAGTATATCCAAATTCAACTATAAGTACACTGACAAATGATTTTTTGAGGATAAATGAGCAATTGAACTGAAACTTACTTCTGCAAAAAAACAAATAAGAATACTAAGGAAGTATGCTCCAAGTAGAAATAGAGAGGACTAACAAAAAATATTGTTATTAATAACATATGCATTCAATCACAACTGGGTTGATTTTGATTGTATTCATAGAAACACTTATATTTTTATCACTTAATGTATAAAAGGCTTCTAAATGGTATATTAACATGTAATCTTCACATTAGGAGCAAACAAACTAGCTAAATTGAGAGAGAGAGAGAGAGAGAGAGAGAGAGAGAGATGGCATATGAACACACTGTTGCAGCAGGATGTTATAAGCCTAAGTATGCATTTATCTTGTCCTGCTTCCAACTTGAAAGCTTCGTCATCAGGTGAACTAGCATCCAAGTATTCATTCACATCCCAATTAAGGTAACTCACTGTGATGAAATAGAAGGGCAAAACTTGATTATTTACTTTAAAAACAAAATATGATAAATCAATGCATGAATCAAAGGCTACTTTGAACAGAATATTTTCGCTATAACAATTTGTATAACCGGGGTAGTGTTTACTTTCAGCAACTACCTGGACTTTAAAATCTTTTGCAGCCATTGGAATGACCTCGGACTCAAAATCATTTGCATTAGGATAACAGCTCCTAAAAAAGTATTACCAAAGAAAATGAAAATCACTTCATATTTATGAGATGGACTTTGAAGTGTTTCAATATAATCCTATTCATAAAAAGAAAGTCAGCTTAGCTTACCAAACATGTCGAATTCATTAGGAAACAGCTTTCTCTCAATCATGAGCTATGATTCCAGTTCCTTGACCTTCAAAAATGAAAACATACAAAGTTGAGAGATTCAAAAAAAGGCTAGTTTTGATCATCCAAGAGGATTACAACAATCATAGCATACAAAGTGCTGTGAGATTGAAAATAGCAGGAAATAACAAACTAGTTTGTTAGTCTACCTACTGTACAAAATAGATTGAGGTGAAGGTTTTTTCAACAAGAGATTGAAGTGAAAATTTAAAAATGGAAAAGTAGAACTAAAAATAGTTGATTGGTGCTCACCTCCTCTGTTGCCTCGACACACCACTGTTCTAATTCAGCCAAACCTGTCTTCACATACTCCCCATTGCTGAACGAACAACACTCACGACGCAACAGAAGACTGCAAGTAATAATCAGATTAAGTCCATAAAAAACTCGACATTCTGCAATGTTACTTGCAATGCAAAGTGGGGGGATAGAGATTACCTGTTGAATAGTTGAACATTGATGAATGAGAATATTTGAGTGAACACTTTACGTACCAAGAAAGGAGGCACCTGGTAAACCTTAATAACCAAAAAAGAATTCACATCATAAGAATTCTAGAATACAAGTATTACTAATGAATACAAATCCTGAGTTTCTTGTTATTGTTCTTCAGCCACTGAATGTCTGTGACATTTGGTCGCAGTTGTTTAACTGTTAGCATTGAAGAAAGACTAGCAGTGTAGCTTGAGTTTATAATCAATACTAGAAAGAACCATGAGGCCATCACCACTCTAGTTAAGCTGCTGTGCATTTTTTCCCCTGCAAGAGAAAAGCATAGAATTCACTTGACTGTTTTCAATTAATTAGGAGCTTTCTTTAACACCAAAATTGCAAATGAGTCTGAGATTGAAACAATGATACTCACTATGAGCAAAGAAGAGTGAAGAGAAGGTAAACCAAAGAGCTGTGCTGAGCTGGATCTTCCAATTTCCTTGAAACTCAGGATTGGGTTCTCTCTCAAGCCACCAAACTACTAACATTGTGTAAATCAAAATTAAAGCTATAACCATCCACAATTGCCAGGTAAAGGGCTTCATAAACATCCATGCTGATTCTTCAGGATTAGCTTGAACTATCATTGACAATCCTGATTCTGCATATGGTACGGTAAAATCCACATACTGCAATCTTTCCTCTATTATGGTCATGTCTCCAACAACAGCATCATAAGTCTTTCATCATTATTTAACCACGCGTGAAATAAAAAAAGTCTCAATCAATAAAATGAAAACAAAATGATAGTCAAAATTTAAGTCTTCAACTGAGAGGGATAATAATCAAATAGGAAGCAATAAATACTACTTAATATTAGACCAAAATAAAAACATTTTTTACCTGTATACACAATCCCAGTAAAGGGGGTATCTCCTTTTTCAGGTTGTCTCGTATCATCCCATATATTTTTTCAAGGAAGGCAGTAAGCTGTTGCTTAAACAGAAGTGCCGCAAATTAAATCTATGACTATGTAAGTAAAAATAAAACCCTAGAAATTAGAAAATAGAAAAAGGGGTACCTGAAGAAATGGGAACTGTTGATAGCGAGCTAGGAACGCTGACGGCGAGTTAGTAACGGCGACGGCGACGGCGATGACGAGATACAGAGGAACAACGAGCTGAACAGCATGAGGCGGAGAGGAACAGATCGAGTGCGACGGAGTGAGAGAGTGAACAGAGTGTGTGGGAGTGAGGGAGTGAGAGAGTGAACAGAGTGCTGGTGGGGGAGAGGAAGGGAGTGAGTGCGACGAAGTGAGGGAGTGAGAGAGCGAACGGAGTACGTGGGAGTGAGGGAGTGAGGAACTGAAATTTTAGGTTTCAGTGGAGCGCGAATGAGAGAGATGAGGGAGTGTGAAAATTTTGGGATTTTGAGTGAAAAACACACTTTAAGAATCGGTTGTTTAAGAAACCGATTCCAAATTAACAGTTTCAGAATCGGTTGTTTACACAACCGATTCCAAATGTCTAAATATGCACATTTAGAATCGGTTGTTTAAACAACCGATTCTAAATGAATCAAAACATCTCCCAAACATCAATTTATTTACAAAATTGCCACCGCGCCTACATTTTGAATCGGTTATCCAAATAACCGATTCAAATTAGTGCTTTTTAAAGCACATTTTGCAGTAGTGTTCATACTAGTTAATATAATCTCAACCACTTATTGTGTTTTACATTATATCATACGACCAATTTGATGGATTTAGTTAATCCCTCACATTAAAAGACGCAAAGTCATATTTCTTTTTGTAGCTTTTATTTTTTATTTTTCTTTTGCATTTTGTTGTTTTGCTTTTTGTTTTGATCTGTGTTTGGATTTGAGGTTTTGGGAAAGGGATGGGGTATTTTGATGAGTTGGGAAAATTGGGTGTGTGGCACTTTCCCTCTCTCCACCTTCTATGGGACCTATATTTGTCTCAAAAAGCATAGGAAAAGTATTTTGGGTTGAGGTGGGGATGCCCCCTTAAGTACTTGTTTTGGAGAGTGCTTTTGAGTTTTGTAAAAGAGTGTCTTTTTCTCTCTGGATCCACGGTTTCTTTATGAAGGAAAAAAGTAACTAAATTAGTTATATATTGTTGTTGATTAATTAGTTGATATTGAAAATTGAATGGCACCAAATTTTCAAGTAAATAAGTAAGTTAGTTTATATTGCAAGTAAACAACTAAATTAGTTTATATTTCAAGTAAATAAGTAAACCACTAGTCCAAATATTATATGGAGATTTTTTAGATTTTAGAGAGGGCATAATCATTTCTATGAGCAAAAGCAAGTTAAGAAGATTCGATATTTATTGTAAACGTTTTTGAGTGAAAAAATAGGATGGAATAAAATTGAGTTTAGGTGAATAGTTATGTGCATGGAATAAGCTCAGCATACATAAACCCTGAAACTATATACCAAAAGTGATTTCAACGATAATTAAGTTTAGCCACCCTCACTAAAAAGTGATTTCAACGATTATCATCGCTACAATAAGTCAACCTCAAGAGATGAGACTATATACCAATATAGTTTGAAAAACAACATAAAGTTTTTGCTCTACTATCTCTAAAAATGCCTCCACAAGAATCAAGATTATCTTTTTTATGCAAAATTAAAATTATCTAAAATCATAAATATTTGATTGCATGTCATAATTAAAAGAAAATCAGAAGATTAAATCCATAATAAGAGAAACTTGAGTGAAAACTATAAATAGAACAGATTATGGGGGTATCCATTACTAAGTAAAGAGAAACATAAAAGGGTTTTTAAATTACATGTTTTGAGAATCGTTGTTAAATTCGGATAGAACCAGCTAGTTCAACCGAAAACTTGCCATTTCGTCAGTTGGTTCACCCCCCATTTGAACTACAATCTGATTGAACCTCCCAAAATTAAATTGAACCACTAATCGGATCAATTTTAAATAACTTTTTCATTTATTTTTTCCCCAAATTTAATATTTATTTATTTTAAATTGAATGAACCGGGACATTATTTGGAGGTTTCATCAGTTCAATCTTCTATTTGATTTTGAAAACATTAGTCTCAAGAGAAGTGCTAATAGAGTAAAATGACTATAAATCATGAGTTCTACATAGCCAAGTATGTACTATCACTTTCCTGACAAATAAGAGTAATGGTATTATTGGAAAAAAATAATAAATGTTACATTGGGATTCTAAAGTGACAAATAATTTGAGACGAACAAGAGTAGCAAAGAGGACACTTAAATTGAAACAGAGGGAGTAATATGCTGTAATTATGCACCAATACCCTATCGATATCACATTACTTAGCTTGATATGTTGTGTGATAGTGAAAAATAGTGAGTACTTATCAGTATTTTTTAACAATTTAATTTGAATAATTTAAATTCTTGATTCAACTTTCTTTCTCTATCAATGGGAGAATCTTGTTTGTTAAATGTAATGTCTTGTATAGGACTTTGTTGATATAAAAGATTGTTGGAGTTTTACTCGGCTAACACCATTCTTCAGCTTCTTAAGGATAAAGAGCTTCCAATATATATCCATCATTTTTCCTCTCTTTGGAATAGTGATAATGATAGAATTTCTCATGTATAGGAAATTTTGTAGTTGGTTTTTTATAAGCTGAGTAAAGGGAAAGGATTGTCTGACTTTTTTTCAAGAAAGTTAGGGCATCTTTTTGCCTACAACTATAATTTTCATTTCTTCTCATCTTTTCCCCCCACCAATTCACGATCTTCAATATATTTTTGCCTGTGATTTTCAATATAACTATGGAGGGATGTTGTAGGGGCGTGTGTACCCTATAATACTTGTTGTAATTGTTTTTTCTAGCTCTTTTTAGGCCTCTCACTAATAACCAAATTAAGCTAGCTTTATATGTTTATTAACAATTTTTTTAAAATATATTGGGTTTAGAATGTTAACAAATGAAATGCATTGAATAGTCGATGAAAGTTGGTCCCATTGGCGGAGCATAGAGGAAATTGCTGTGGGGACCAAAATTATCAAATAGTAGTAATATACTTGACAGTGAAATACAAACAAAATAAGTAAATATGAAATAAAAATATTATTATAAACATAAATAATTTGTTAGTAAAATAATTTTGATTTGACAAAATTAAAATATTTTTATTTTTGAAAGGTTAAAATCATTTTTTAGAAAATTATTAAACATTTATACCGTTTTTAAAAAGATAATAGAGATTATTACTTTAAAAAGATATAATAAAGGGAGAAGGCAGATGTGGAAAATTATTAGAGAATATTACTTTGAACTCGTGACCCGTATTAGAGAATCATTTTTTAGAAAATTATTAAAAAGATAATAGTTTTTAAAAAGATAATAGAGATTATTACTTTGAACTCGTGACCCGTATTGAGATATGCCTTGTAATTCTATTGCCTGTAATAATAATAGGTGTGAATAGTAACCTAGTCGAAATGGGCCAGTCGAATGGGCTAGTCGAAATTATGGGCCTGGGCCTGTTTCATTGTATATAAATATAGACGTCAGTAGCATGTAATTCTGTATCCTATCTTTATGAAATTCAGTGCAACTTTTACCTAATTTTATATTGCCCTACTTATTCCTCTTGTCCTTTAGCGCCGCCACTTCCTTTCTTGTCCCTTTCACGTATTTATCCCCAACAAACTGGTATCAAGAGCTTGTTAGATCCTTACAAAATCTATCAAGATTCATGGCAGCGCGAGACAACTCTGGTGGAGGTATTCTGGGGAACCTCCCAATCTTCGACGGAAAGGATTATGAACATTGGTGTGCGCAGATGAAGGTGCTGTTTCGATATCAAGATGTACTTGATGTCGTGAATGATGGTGTTCCACCCTTGGCAGCAAACGCCACTGAAGCGGTGAGGAACAACCACCATTCGCTGAGGAAGAAAGATGGAAAAGGGTTGTTTTTGATTCACCAATGCGTTGATTCCAACATCCTGAACCTGATCATCGACTGTGATTCAGCAAAGGCAGCTTGGGACATCCTAAAGAACTCGTATGGAGGAGCAGATAGGCTGAAGAAGATACGTCTACAGTCGCTCAGGAAGCAGTACGAGGGCTTGAAGATGACAGATGGAGAATCGATTGGAGATTTCATTACGAGGTTAGTAGCATTAACTAATCAAATGAAAGGTAATGGTGAAACTGTGACTGAAGTAAAGAAAGTCGAAAAGGTGCTCAGATCCTTAACCCTGGAATTCGACTACGTTGTTACTGCTATCGAAGAATCCAAGGACCTAGATACATTGAAGTTAGATGAACTTCAGGGTTCCTTAGAGGCTCATGAATTGAGAATAAGGCAGAGAAGTTCAGAGAAAGAAACTGAACAAGCCTTGCTTTCATACTCCTCTAAGAGAAATTGGAAGGCAGGCAACCAGGAGAAGGGTAGAGAAAAGGGATCAAGCAGTAAGAAGAAAGAACAAGGATCTTTCGACAAGAAGAAGGGAGACCTGTCGAAAGTTCAGTGTTATAACTGTCAGCAATTTGGGCATTATAGGAACAAGTGTAAAAACAAGAAAGTTCCTAGGGATAAAGATGCAGAAGCCAAGTTTGCTAATGATGATGACTCAGACTCTGACTCAGAGGAGTTAATGTTGATGGCTGTCGAAGATGAGATTCGACTCGATGAAGGACTTGCTGAAAGTAGCGAGCAAAATAGTGGGAACACTTGTATAAGTGGATTCACTTGTGATGCTCAAAATACTTGTGCAATGTGTGTGTGGCAGGGCAGTGGAAACACTGGTAATGCCTCCAACATTGCCAGCAATGATGATGACGAATTGTCATTCATGACAGCTACTGACCCAGAATTACTGTTGTTGAAGGCTGATACAAATTCGACTGAAGAGAAGTCTGTCGAATGGTATCTCGACACAGGATGTTCAAATCACATGTGTTGTCACAAGGAGTGGTTTGTCGAACTGGAGCAGATAAGCAAGAAGATAAGGTTTGCAGATAACAGTAAAGTTACTGCTGAAGGAGTAGGTACCATAAAATTCCTGTCGAAAGATGGTAAGTGGTGCTACATCCAAGGGGTATTTTATGTACCAGATATGAGGAGCAATCTGCTAAGTATTGGGCAGATGATTGAGAAAAACTTCACCGTCGAAATGTGTGATAACAGTCTCAGCTTGTTTGATTCGACCAAGAAGTTGATCCTGAAGGTGTTAATGCAGAGTAACAGAACCTTCAAGATCAAACTGCAAGTAGTCGAAGAACATTGTCTCCAGACCACTGTCGAAGAGGAGCACTGGAAGTGGCACAGAAGATTTGGCCACCTCAACTTCAAGAGCTTGAGTCAACTACATGAAAAGAAGATGGTCCATGGGTTGCCTGCAGTAAAAGTACCTGTCGAAGTTTGCGAGAATTGTTGCAAGTCGAAGCAACCAAGAAACTCGTTTAAATCAGAAGTACCTAGCAGAGCAGAGAAGAAGCTAGAGGTGATATTTTCTGATGTCTGTGTTCCTTTCGAAGTATGTTCTTAGGAGGGAATAAGTACTTTGTCACCTTCATTGACGAATACACTAGAATGTCCTGGGTGTATTTGATCAAAAGGAAGAGTGAAGTACTAGAAATATTCAAGAAGTTTAAGGTAATGATTGAAAAGCAGAGTGAATGTGCAATCAAAATCCTTAGAAGCGATGGAGGTGGTGAGTACAATTCTCATGGATTTGTCGAATTCTGTGAGAAAGAAGGAATTGTGCATGAAGTCACTGCACCTTACACGCCTCAGCATAATGGTACCGCTGAGAGGAAAAACAGGACCATCCTCAACATGGTAAGAAGTATGTTGAAGGAGAAGCAACTACCTCATAGTTTATGGGGAGAACTTGTAGCCACAGCAGTATACATTCTGAACAAATGTCCCACAAAGAGATTGACTGGGAAGACACCTGAAGAAGCTTGGCTAGGAAGAAAGCCAAGTGTCAAACATCTCAGAATAATTGGCTCAGTATGCTATAGACATGTCCCTGAGCAACTAAGAAGCAAGCTGGATGATAGAGCACAACAAATGATCCTTGTTGGCTATCATTCGACAGGAGCATACAAACTATATGATCCTGTGCAGAAGAAAATAGTGAAAAGCAGAGATGTCGTAGTAGATGAGTCGAAACATTGGAACTGGGAAGAAGGCTGTGAGAAACCTACAATGATGGACTTCGACGAAGTCTCTGATCGAGATAATCAGAATGAAGAGGTCGAAACTGAAGAGCCAGAAGAACCCATTGTTGTCGAACCTTTAAGAAGGTCGCAAAGGGAAAGGCAGATATCAGTAAGACTAGAAGGATTCGACACTTACCCAGATTCTGCTATTACAGCAGAGGGAGACCTGACACACTTTGCACTAATGGCAGAAGCAGAACCAGTGAGCCTGGAGCAAGCCCGTAGTCACAAGCAGTGGAAGGAAGCAATGGTTGACGAGTTGAAGTCAATCGAGAAGAATGATACTTGGAAGCTAGTCGAACTTCCAAAAGAAAAGAAAGCTATAGGGGTGAAGTGGGTCTTCAAGACCAAGGTCAATCCAAATGGAGAAGTGGCCAAGTACAAGGCCAGGCTAGTAGCCAAAGGGTTCCTGCAGAAACCCGGTTTGGATTTCAATGAGGTCTTTGCCCCAGTAGCCAGAATCGAAACCATAAGATTGGTAGTAGCATTGGCAAGTCATAGAGGCTGGCCCCTACATCAACTAGATGTAAAGTCAGCATTTCTGAATGGACCTCTGGAGGAGGAAGTCTATGTTTGTCAACCACCTGGTTTTGAGTCGAAGGGTAAAGAAGACAAAGTCTATAAGCTGGAGAAGGCCCTGTATGGGCTCAAGCAAGCTCCAAGAGCGTGGAACAAGAGAATTGATGGATTTCTCTTGGCTCAGAAGTTCATTAGATGCACTAATGAACATGGAGTATATGTGAAGAAGAATGGAACTTCGACTCAGTTGTTGTTGTGCCTGTACGTAGATGATCTACTTGTAACTGGCAGCAATGAAGTCGAAGTCGAAGCCTTCAAGAAAGTGATGATGTCAGAATTTGAAATGAGTGATCGGGGACATCTATCATATTTCTTGGGGATGGAGTTTACCAAGACGAGTAAGGGTATACTCCTGCACCAATCGAAGTATGCAGCTGATATCCTGAAGAGATTCGACATGAGCAACTGCAAGGAAGTTTCGACACCATCAGACACTAGCAGCAAGTTGTCGAAAGACGACGAAGGGATTGAAGTAGATGCCACCTTGTTTAAACAGATCGTGGGCTCCCTAAGGTACTTGTGCAACACTCGACCTGACATTATGTTTAGTGTCGGAATGATCAGCAGATTCATGGAGAAGCCGAAAAGCTCTCATATGGTAGCTGCAAAAAGAGTACTAAGGTATGTAAAGGGAACACAAAGTTATGGTATTCTGTTCCCTAGCAAGAGTGTGTCGAAGAATGGTAATGAAGTGTTTGGCTACACTGACTCCGACTGGAGTGATCGTAAAAGCACAAGTGGGTATGTCTTTATGTATGGATCGACACCCATCTCTTGGTGCTCGAAGAAGCAAAGTATAGTTGCACTGTCTTCCTGTGAAGCAGAGTATGTAGCTGCTTCCTTTGCAGCATGTCAAGCATCATGGCTGAGCATGCTACTGGTCGAAATTGGAGTGCACAGGGTCGAAGTAATGAAGTTGTTGATCGACAACAAGTCTGCGATAGATCTCGCCAAGAATCCTGTTGCACATGGTAGGTCGAAGCACATAGAAACCAGATATCACTTCCTGCGTGATCAAGTCAACAATGAGAAGCTGAATCTGGAATATTGCTGTTCGGAGCTTCAGATAGCTGATGCAATGACCAAGCCATTGCAAAAGGGAAGATTCGAAGAACTAAGAAGAATGCTTGGGATGATGTCACTCAGCAATGCGAATTAGGAGGGAATATTGAGATATGCCTTGTAATTCTATTGCTTGTAATAATAATAGGTGTGAATAGTAACCTAGTCGAAATGGGCCAGTCGAATGGGCTAGTCGAAATTATGGGCCTGGGCCTGTTTCATTGTATATAAATATAGACGTCAGTAGCATGTAATTCTGTATCCTATCTTTATGAAATTCAGTGCAACTTTTACCTAATTTTATATTGCCCTACTTATTCCTCTTGTCCTTTAGCGCCGCCACTTCCTTTCTTGTCCCTTTCACGTATTTATCCCCAACAACCCGATAGTAACAATGCAGCTCATACCCTATAAGGATGTTGTGAGTTTGAATTCTGATGTCGATATGAGAACCTCGTTGCTGGGTACGTAATATGCCCTTTAAGCGATATCTAAATCTTGAGATTTTCTCTGACCTTAGTGAGTCTTGAGAGCTCGTCTCACTTAAACTTTGTTTCATTAAAAAAAGAATGCATTTTTTTATAGGCAATGTTAGTGGGGGTGGAGGAAATGTTAGTTTCCGGGGGTTGAACCCGGGACCTCCTTCTTGCACTCTTTTTGGTGCACTCATTCGGTATCCCTAAGCTCGCCAACTGAGCTACGTACTTGGGATAAAAAGAATTCATTTGGTTTATCGATCGAAAAATGTTATTAAAATTTAGTAAAAAATAATTCTAGGTTTGATCATATAAATTAATTGTTTTATAATTTTATTCGTATTAAATGGCGTGATTTAATGAGATGAAATCAATCCATACACATAGAACCATTTTGGGAAAAAGTTAGGTGAATTTAGATAAGAGACTGAAACACACTAAAGATAAATCCACAAGGGAGTTCCAAATATTGGAGGACATAGAGAAGAGAGGACAAATGAATGGGGTGAAGATGGTGAAAAGCATCACGTGCAAGTAAATTGTCGTTTTCCCAAACATATCTAATATAGGCATGACACTTCCAAGAGCTTCGGGTTCATTGTTAGGTGGGATTATTGGTTACTCCACAATTCCATGTTTCTTTAAGATAAACTAAAAAACTGAAAATGCAAACAAACTTCGTGTTACCAACAAGATTGTTAACCGGTTCGCTCGGTTAGTAAGAAGTTGACTCATATTCTGTAAGGGTGTGGGCTCAACTCCTACTATCGATAAGATGATCTCTTTGACGAGTAATCTATAAGTATCTATGTTAGCGTTCAAAGAGCGTGGAGCCTGCCCTGACTCTGGTGAGTCCTTGAAGCCCAACTCACCTAAAAAAATTTGTAAACAAAAAATTGATAAGCAAAAATCAACAAGATTGAATTTAGTAGGTTGGACTAGTCTCTCTCATAATGTGACAAACTAAAGTTAACATTTAGTATTTGACAATAGAAAAGTACAAAAAAAAAGGAACAAACTTCTTGCAATTAGACAACAAATACCAATATTTTCCCGTTCATGCATTTTGCTGATAGGAGACAGATTCAGAATAGTTTACTTGAATCTATAAAGCTGTGAAGTGAGCCATATTTATTCACAGTAGTAATTTTATAACATAGTACCGTACACAAACATCGCTTGCTTTGCTGCTATGAGTTAGCGTGGTATGTTAAACAAATGGTACATAGGAAGCATAAACATCTGCAAATTAAAACTGCAGAAACTGAAACGAGCCAGTAATTGATTGTTAGCATTAACACTTTCTGATACAAAAGATGCAGCTAACGTATCAGTGTGTGAGCATATGTTTTTATGTTTTGTTCATTCTTTTTGGAAAATAGAATATATACTCCATTCTTTTGGAGTATATACTAATACCAATAGGATACCCGTGCATACGCACGGGTGCTGTCGTGTTTTTTTTATGAATAAACTTAGACAATATTTAAATAGTATGAACATTACCCCGTGAAAATAAAGACAAATTTAAAATAGATAAAAATGAGTTTCAAATAAAAAATAGATAAATATTAAAATTTAAAAATGTAAAAATATCATTTAAAAACAATATGTGTATTTATCCTGTGTTTTTTATATATTAGTGTAATGTTTTTTTATATATCAGTGTTATTATCCTGTGTTCGTTTTATATATCAGTACAGCTATATCGTGTTTTTATATATATCAATGCAGTTATTGTCAAAAAAAAATATATCATTGCAGTTATCCCCAATTTTTTTATATATCAGTGCAGTTATCTCGTGTATTTTATGTATTAGTGCGGTTACCTCATAGTTTCAATTGATTATTTGAGTTGATTAGTAGATTATAGTAGATAGTAAAAGATAGATAGTATCATTTACAAATTTAAAGTATCAAATAAAAAATAGATAAATATTAAAATCTAAAAATGTAAAAGTATCATTTAAAAACAATCTATGCATTTATCTCGTGTTTTTTATATATCAGTGCAGTGTTTTTTTATATATCAGTGTTGTTATCCCGTGTTTTTTTATATATCAGTGCAGCTATCCCATGTTTTTATATATATCATTGCAGTTATTGTCAAAAAAAATATTATTGCAGTTATCCCCGTATTTTTTTGTATATCAGTGCAGTTATCTCGTGTATTTTATGTATCAGTGCAGTTACCTCATAGTTTCAATTGATTATTTGAGTTGATTAGTAGATTATAGTAGATAGTAAAAGATAGATAGTAGATTATCAATAAAAAATATTTATTCCGTGTTTTTTATATATCATTGACAAATTTAAAGTAGATAAAAATAGATAAAAAGGAGTTTCAAATAGAAAATAGATAAATATTAAAATCTAAAAATGTAAAAGTATCATTTAAAAACAATCTGTGCATTTATCCCGTGTTTTTTATATATCAGTGCAGTGTTTCTTTATATATCAGTGTTTTTATTCCGTGTTTTTTTATATATCAGTGCAGCTATCCCGTGTTTTTATATATATCATTGCAGTTATTGTCAAAAAAATATATATTATTGCAGTTATCCCCGTATTTTTTTATATATCGGTGCAGTTATCCCGTGTATTTTATGAAGAAAGAGAGTGTAAGATAAAAGTGAAAATGAGGAAAGAGAGTGTGTAACACCCCAATATTTTTAGCTTGTAGAAAAACCAAAGTGTGCCACTTGGCATACATCAGAGTAACTTCCTGTTATTGAATATTGAACACAACTAAAAACTTTCGATAAATAATTATCAACTGGTTCCATGAACCTCATTAAACTTAACCAAGTACTTAAGTCTCATGACTTAAAACTTATACAATTCTGGTGTTCAATACCCAAAACATAGGTAGCAGAAACGATTTACAACTGTTAGCAAGTAATAGTTATACAATCGGTAATACAAAGACAACAAAAGGGATAAGGCATAAACTTAAAACTGCTTTCTCTGATACCTCCGTGAGTCACCTCGACTAACTGTGCTTCTTGGCCTTTGCTTTCCCCTGTTTCTCTGTAAAAACCACAATAATAAAGGGTGAGATAAACATTATCTCAATGAGTCCTATCGAGACCCCTTACTAACTCTAGCGGTTCATTATGCATCATTTTAATCGTAGTCCGAATCTGGATAACTACGTGCAATATTTTATTCGTAGCCCAAGTTTGGATAGCTACATGTAACATTTGTAACCCAAGTCTGGATAGCTACGTGTCACATTTCATACTAACACAACACCTCGAGCCACCTTATTCGGTTTCTTTATCGGCTTTTGGTGAAGCCAATCCACTCTCACTGGTGGGCAAACAAAGAAGGGGCCTAGGTTATGGGAATCATGACTTCCCTCCCCTAGTGTGCTATCACAGAGGTCGTCACCTCAATTAATTTAATTATTAAGCGGTTACCAAAACCGTATTGGAACATCAAGTCCGTTTCATTAAGTTCATATATAAGTGGTTACCAAAACCTTAGTGGAACTCCAAGTCCATTTCATTAACATATGTTATAAATTCTCACTCGCGAACACTACTCGGTATCATCATTTATCACAATTCAAAGAATTCATATAACATCGTTCATACCAACGCATTTTCCACGAATTACGGTTTATTCATCAATATATATAGTTTAAGGAAGGGATTAGAATAGGTTTGGAATCAATTAGGAAGGGTTTGGACACATTTTAAAATTTGGGAAAGAAAAATCAGCACGGGTCGTGCTGACTTATCAGCATTTAAAATCTGTGACAGAAAGATCAGCACGGGTCGTGCTGACTTATCGGCATTTCTAAAAATCCTGTTTTCGTGTGAAATTCCCATTCTGATCGATTCCGAAACCTATTCCGATCGATACCCAACTTAACCTGCATTGTTTCAGTATCAAACAACAACATTTCCAGTCCAACACACATCATCAAACAACATTCATTTATCATTAATCAATCATCACATTCGAATATCAAAATGCATAAGTTCGTAAATACGGTTTTCGACTCGATTCTTTTTGAAACAAAACGCAAAGCACATTAATTCAGACACATGCAAACTCAGTATCGAAAAACATCCCTAAGCGAGTATAGAACTCACCGAAGTGAAGAATCCTCAAACAATCGATATTTCACACGACGGCACCGACAAAGTAAGACTCGAACGATCCCCGTACTCGAACTCTCGCTTCAATTCGAACTATTCCGGGACAACATCTGGGGGCAGTTTTGGAGTGCGCATAACTTAGTCAGTTCTTAACCAAAACTATCCAAACCAGTACATAATGTGTTGGGAATTTTGTTTAGTTTTTGAGGGTTAAGGTTTCAAACGGATGCAACCAGTATTGAGAGAGTTATGGCTGAAACAAGGGGACTGGGTCAAAACTGTGACTGATTTAGAAACGAAACTTGTGGACACGATATCTCCCTCCATACCTAATGAAATCAGATGATTCTTGTGTCTATGTTGAATCATTTTGTGTCTAGTTTCTGAATAAGCAAAAATCACGTTCAGCTGAGTTGTGTACAGAGAGATATAAGGTAAACACTGAAGATGGTTCAAACGGGTTTCTTGCAGATATTCTGTTGAACTTGTATCTTCAACCTCAACCATTAACAACCACGATTTTGAGCTCCAAAAAGAATTCCAAACACTTCTAGTTACTGGAACTCTCTTCTAACTAGTACAATCAACAAGGTAAACTTAGCTTTACCTACCATCTAGTCCCAAATAGACATGCAAGACTCCAAGGCTCCATAAAACTTCACTGTCTTTTTCATTTGAGCTTGAAGATGCATCAATGGTGAAATGGGAAAGAGGTGAATGTAGATGATGATTCTAGTATCAATGGAAAGAGAATGAAGTGCTGAATCCAATTATGCAAAGAAAGGAGACATGCACCATGGATTGAAGAATTTCCCTCCTATTCTTCTCCCTTTCTCTCTACGGTTTCTCTTTCTCTCTCAACTCTCCTTCTCTCAATTTTTCTGAAAACTGAATGTGTTGGAGTGGGGGGTGTTCAGCTGAAGGTAATTCATTTATTCAGGTGAAATGACCATAATACCCCTAGCTTACCAATTATCTCTTAAACTCTACTTAATTCAATTCTAATTCCATAACTAATCAATAATTTATACAATAATCACATATTGCATAAAGTTGTGTTTTGTGAAAGATGGTTTAGTTGAAACTCATTAATGGGTGGAAAAGACAGAAATGCCCTTATCCTAGTATTTTCGCTTAAAATCCCAATTAGCTCGCCAATCGATCAACAATTCAAGTACTAATATATTTTAGCACACAAGTACAACATAATTCACTTAATCAATTATGCTAATTAATTATCTTGACCTCTGGCTAATTTCAATAAATGAAATTAGCTAAATTGGGGATGTTACAGAGTGTAAGAAGAAAGAGAGAAAAAAAGGAAGAAAGAAAGTGTAAGAAGAAAAAGAAAGAGTGGGTAATGACATTTTTACCCTTAAATTAAATTTGTATCTTATTAATAAAAGATCCAAATTGGTATTTTCATAGGAGGTTTGTTTGTATAAATAGATATTAGACTACAATGTCTCACATTTCTCGAGAATTAAAGGCCAATGATGTTTTATAAACACTCACTCATATCTTTGATTCACCGAAGTGCCTTTTAATTAGGACAAAATTGTGAAGACGAAACCTTAGAAGACTATGTCGGGACTCCAAATCGGAATACTAGTTTGTGTAAAGATTGGGATTCACGATGACAACTACAACACAACCTTGTACCAAAAAAATACATGGACATCGTCATTGGGTCCAAGGTATCATTGGGCCTACCAGCCTCGAGGGATTCACGATGGCAACTACAACACACAGTTACACACAATGATCAACTTCGATCATTATTTTGAGATTAGACCGCTCATATTACAATGATGGTCATCAAAAGCTCCTAACATGTCCTTTTTTAGTTTAACGGCTAACTCTAGTTTCGGAGAGACTAAACATCTACTACTAGTTTAGAAGAGATGTACTAAGCATGTGCTACTAGTTGTACCCCCGCCAAATATTATATGCACCTAATTAGCCCAATTAAATTGGCCCTTATTACAAGATTAAACTCTTGAAAAGAAAAACAAATATTTCATGCCCCCAAAATGGTCTCTTCAACAACTTGAAGAAACTAGATCAACATTGAGCTTGATTCTTTTGAAATGGGCTTGAGTTTGAGAAGATGGTTAACCTTGTTGTCTCGTGCTTGTTTAGCCTTCTTATACTTGAACATTGTCATTGGGCTTGAATGTAGATCCAAACATAGCATCAGTATTTGTCTTCATACTCGCATATTCAAAAATACTTCTTTCTAGACCCATACATGCATGTATAATGACAATCGTACACTACAAAAGACGGTTAAATTGTGATGGTTTTAAAATCGATTTGCGGCTGAGGGGGGTCAAAACCGCCAAAGTTGCAGGTACTCTTTTTGCGGGATTTTGTACTAAATGCTAGTATCAAACGTATTTGTGGTGATTTTATTACAAGGGTTTTTAACCCCCACGAGTAATGGAAGCTTTATTAAGATGGTCAAAACCCTCCTGAGATATGAAATAAATTCATGGGAATTACTTTGCGAAGGTTTATAACCACCACAATGAGTTGGATTGTTTTAGTGGGGGTTTAAACCTCCTCTAACCGTTATGTAGAGTCTTAATATTCCCTTGGTGAAATGAGAAAGTTTTTTTTACCTTATCGCATTATCACATTTTTATTACTAGCACTTGCATCATACATCTAATTACAAAACATTAATCAAATTTAATTAAAACATTGAAAATAACATTAAAAATATTAAAAATAACCACAAGAAGATATGCACTGTTTGAAACCATGACAAAATTTTATAAATGAACATTTGGTTAGATGTGACTAGCTCAAGCTTTCACGATCATGGGTATTTGAACATGAGAGTTTAAAGGGACGCTGTTGTGCCGAACATTCATTTAATCAGTTAGGAAGGCAATAAGGAGAGCACAAGGGAAAATGCCAGTAAGTGTGTGTGTGTGTGTGTGTGTGTGTGTGTGTGTGTGTGTGTGTGTGTGTGTGTGTGTGTGTGTGTGTGTGTGTGTGTGTGTGTGTGTGTGTGTGTGTGTGTGTGTGTGTGTGTGTGTGTGTGTGTGTGTGTGTGTGTGGATAGAGAGAGAGAGAGAGAGAGAGAGAGAGAGAGATAGAGATTGGGGTAATTATTGGGGTGTGAAATTATTCTCTCTCTTTTGAATTTTCTTTCCCTTTCACACTTAAATAAAGTTATCCTTTGCGCATTACCATTTCACCCCATGCCATCATGAGAGTAATCACTCTCTTGCCCTAACAACACTGATGTCCCTCTCCCCCTCCTAAAACCCAAAACCCCCCACTCTAGAGTTATTGAAGATGTTTCCACCGTAGAGGATTTCACTGCTTCACCACCTGTATAGAGAGCTCTTACACCACATAGAAATCTAACTATCAAAGCATTAGGAATCACATAGAAAATGAACACACATAAAAATATTTCACTGTTTATCATAGTCATCTTAAAAGTCACACTATCAGGATTTCTGATTGGTTGATGGTGTAAAAAACTTTTACAATGACGGTGCACACCAATTAATTTTTTCTTTTTTATGATTATATTAAATTAGTTGGAACTATAAACATAGATAAATTTATGGTTTATCAATGTTTTTTGTCTAAATTACTTCTGAGGTCCTTTAAGTTATTTTAAAAGTTCACATTCTTCCTTTAAGTTTTTTTTCACAGTTAGATCCTTTATGTTTCAAATTTGCGATACAAAAACCCATTTTTAAGTTTTCCACTCATCTCTATTAACGAAGGATGACCTGGTTGTTAACTGTTTATGTGGCACATTAGCTGGCTTGTATGCGTGGGAAATTTTAATGTTTCAATATCAATTAGGTTATTTATGTATATGTTTCGATTTTTGTTAGGTCTTTTTTACTTTCTCGGCATCTTCCCCAAATTAGACCCTAATATTTCATCATCTTCCCCAAACCTCAACTCAGAATAGCCATAATTTTTTTCTTCCCCAACAGTGGGTTTTTAAAAGCACCAAAATTGCACATGCCACAATCTTTTTGCGGGAGTTTTTATCAAATGCTAGTATCATATGTATTTGCGCCGTGTTTATTGCTAACCCCCACGAGTAATGGAGGTTTTATTAAGACAGTTAAAACCTCTTGAGATAAGAAATATTTTGCGGGAGTTACTTTTGCGAAGGTTTATAACCGCCGCAATGAGTTGGATTTTTTAGTAGCCGGGGTTTAAACCTCCTCTAACCGTTATATATGTAGAGTCTTAATATTCCCTTTGCGAAATGAGAAAGTTTTTTTTTACCTTACCTCAATATCACATTTTTATTACTAGCACTTATGCATCATACATCTTACACAACATTTATCAAAACAATGATGATTTCACTAAAAAACCTTACAAGCAGATATGCCTATTGGAACTACAACAGAATTTTGGAAATGCATGTTTAGTTAGAAGTAACAAGCTCAAGCTTTCACGATCACAAGTACTTGGACGTGAGAATTTAAAGGGATGCCACTGTGCCAAAAACTCATTTAATCTGTTAAGAAGGAGAGAGCGAGAGAGAGAGAGAGCATTGGAAAATGTTGATTTTGTTAGGCAAGACACATAGTCGGAGAGAGAGAGAGAGAGAGAGAGAGAGAGAGAGAGAGAGAGAGAGAGAGAGAGAGAGAGAGAGAGAGAGAGAGAGAGAGAGAGAGAGAGAGAGAGAGAGAGAGAGAGAGAGAGAGAGAGAGAGAGAGAGAGAGAGAGAGAGAGAGAGAGAGAGAGAGAGAGAGAGAGAGAGAGAGAGAGAGAGAGAGAGAGAGAGAGAGAGAGAGAGAGAGAGAGAGAGAGAGAGAGAGAGAGAGAGAGAGAGAGAGAGAGAGAGAGAGAGAGAGAGAGAGAGAGAGAGAGAGAGAGAGAGAGAGAGAGAGAGATTCGGGTAATTATTGGAGTGTGAAATTATTCTCTTCTGGATATCCTCCCTTCCACACAGAAATAAAGTTATCATCCGCGCATTACCATTTGATATCGTGCAATCAAGAGAGTAATCACTCTCTTGCCCTAATAACAGTGATGTCCCTCTCTCCCCTTCTAAAGCCCCAAAAACTCCATTCCAGAGTTATTGAAGAAGCTTCCACTATAGAAGATCTCACTGCTGATCACCACCTATTCAGAGAGATCACGTAGAAATGTAACTATGAAAACATTGTCAATCGATCAGAAATTGGCATGTCAGAAAAATATTCTACTTTTATCTTAGCCTTCTTAAAAGTCACACATATCATGATTTTTGATTGATTGATGATATGAAAAACCTTTACGTTGATGGACCACACCAATTAATTAAACTTCTTTTTTATGGTTATATTAATTTAACTGGAACTATAAACATAGATGAAATTATGGTTTATCAATCTTTTTTTGGTTAAATTAGTTCTGAGGTCCTTTAAGTTATTTTAAAATTTCTTATTCTTCCTTTAATTTTTTTCCCACTTAGGTCTTTTATGTTTTAAATTTGTGACACAAAAGCTCTTTTTTAAATTTTTCATCCATATCTGTTAACGGAAAATGACTGATCGTTAACTGTTTACGTGACACAGTTAACGGTCTTGTATATTTTTTTTATAAATCGGGTATCCTCTGCGCGCAACTGCAGAGACTAATTTCCCGAGCCGGGTAGGACCACAATGGGCTGCAAAGTTCTCCCTCAAGAGATTTAACACTGTTACATGCCCATAACGGTCTTGTATGTGTGACAAATATTAATGTTTCAATTTCAATTAGATTTTTCATTTATATCTTTCGGTTTCAATTAGGTATTTTTTACTTTCTCACCGTCTTCCCCAAAAATCAATTCCTAACTTTTCCTCATCTTCCCCAACCTCAACCAATAAACCCAGAATTTCAATTAGAACATTAGAAGTCATTTAGCCATCTTCTTTACTTTCCACTTTTATTTTTCCTTTATATATGTATCGATCTCAGAATTGAAATGCAAATTTTATAAAATAAAATAATTAAAATGCTTCTAGTTCTACCCTTCTCCTAGAAATGATGAACACAAAGCAAGCATGCGTTGAAGTCAATGATGGAGGCCATTAGGAACAACAGAGAATGAAAAAAAATAATTAAAGTAAAACACTGATTGGCATGTCAGTCATACAAATTCAAAACACCAAATTCCATGCTTAGATGAATGAAATGAAGGAACAGGTTTTTGTGTTTCCTAAGAGATTAAATGGCATGCACGCACGCATTTCTTTTTTTTATTTCATTTCTTTTCTTTAATCGATAAACTTTCTTGTCTTATTGTTTCCAAAATTTCGTGCCCTTTAATATTTTAATTTGGTGAACAAAGAATGAGTGGTTAACATACAATTTTGAACATGGGATGAAGCAACTGTTAGGACATTCCAATGTACTCTGATAATCTGAACAATATTGTGAAGTTTGATAGTATTATATGATTTTCATATTCATGAAATGAGGCATGAAACCCCATCATGCTTTGGACTATGTGAATTATATACTAGACAATACAGGTATGTCTTCATAGTTTATTATTATTCTGGGTGCTTATAGAGTGAGAGAGCAAATCAAATCTATCACCGGTGAACCATTACTTATGACCGTACGTAGGATGTAGTATAAAAATTCATCAGTGGTCGAGATTTAATACTGGTTGATTCAATCTTAAACACTCATGGCATTTTACACAAGATCCTACGGTCAATTTTAGTTATTCACTAGTGTGAGATTTAATTTGCTCCCTCACCCTAGAAGAACCATATTATTTCGGTCTATTTATTAGAAAAAAAACAGTTTTAAATTCATTGAATAACTAATGTATTTGCAATTTTAGTTTCAGATACACAATTTTTAATATAGATCAAATACATGAGTTAATCAATAAACTTAAAACTGCAATTTTTTCTTATAAATAGAACCAGAGAGAGTATTACTCTCCTCGTCTCACAATGACAGTAATATTTGTTTATTTCACGCAAAATAACAAAAAGTTATAAATGAGAGAAAGAGAATAGTAATTTTAACAAATGGAAGAAATTTTAAAATAGCAATTTTTTTGGGACAATTTTTTTTAAAATATGACTGTTATTGTGAGAAGAGAGGGAAATACTTTCTTGTACTCTCCCTCTAGTTTTTGGATCTGAATTCAATGAGGTTAGTAAACTCTGCAAATGAAGGACTTGGATCCTCTACTGCCCTCTGCATGGTGCAGCAAGCAAGAGAACCATTATATTTACAGAGAGTTATCTAAATCTAACGGTTCTCCTGCCTACTACACTGTGCAGGCAGCAAAAGATCCAAACTGGCAAATGAGAATATTGAAAGTTATTTGATCAAAGTTAGAGGGTTTTGATTAAAACTTGGTAAATCAAGGTGAAGCATTAATCAAACTTTAGATCTTTGATGTGGTGGAATGGGCAATTTGATTGTGTAGATATAAGGGAGACCAACTTTTGGAGGAAGAAAAAGCAACTAAGATAACTACTACACATAAAGTTCGATCCTTTCATACTAGCAAAGATCTAAAATTGTATTAAGATAGAGACAAGGTAAAAAGCATATTTGTGTGGATTCACAAAGGGTTTCAAACACAATATCCAATGTTTGATTTTACTTTTTTTTTTTAATTGAAAGGTAAAGCACTTTTTCGACCAAAAAAAAAGGTAAAACACTCTTATTCAACACAAATTTATGCACATTACAAGAATACCATTAGTACTTGTGATAGGAGACCCGGGCTAATATATTTGTAGCTTTAAAACAAATTTTTAAATGAGATCTTTTAAAATAAAAGATAATAACACAAAAAACAAATATCTGGCAAAAATATATAAAAAGTAACTTAATGACACATATGTGTTTGTAAAATATCTGATATAAAAAATAATTATAATTTTTAAAATTATAAAATAATAAAATAAAGTTGTTTTTTAACTATCTATCTTTGGACTTTTAAATTATATCCTTGAAATTAAAGAAAATAAAAGCAAAATATGGCCTTGCTTTAGTTTGAAACAAAGGCCTCCAAGCTCAAGCCTATTTTTTACCAGTTGTGCTAATGTGTAATATTTTTATTTTTGGTATTATATTGAATAACAAGAATAGAGAAAGGAAAAGTGAAAAATATTTATTGATTGTGGAGAATGAATTGATTACAAAAGTGAAGCTGGAGGCTTATATAGTCATAAAAAGATTACTTTAATCTTAACCTAGATCTAACAAACTCTAACAAACTAACCCTAAAATCTAGATAAGATAAAATATCTTATTTTCAATTATTCTAATAATATCTAATAGTCCCCCACATGCTAGAAGGTATTCACAACACTTCTAGCATGACATGAACAATACAAGATACATCAAAACAAAAGAAAATTACAATGAGAGATATCGGAAATAAATCAGCAAAATCAAAGTTATAAGGAAAAATGTTATAACCAATCGATGGAAGCGTCAATGCTATAACCACTCAGAGGAAGCGACAATGCTATAACCACTCGGAGGAAGCGACAATGCTATAATCATTCGAAGGAAGCGACAATGTTGTAACCAGTCGGGGGAAACGACAATGCTATAACCACTCGGTGGAAGCAAGAGGAAAAATGAATCAAGATTCTGAGAGAAAGAGCAAATCGCAAAGAGAAGAGAGAAATCAACCTAATTACGATTCTGAGAAAAGGAACCCAATTCAGGTCCAGAGGAGAATCGAAGCAACAATTCAAAGCAACGATTCGAAGGAGAATCAAAATTAGGGAAAGATCGCAGATCAAAATCAAGATTGCAAGGTAGAAGGTTGAAACCAGAAATGATTATGGCGTTTCTGAAGAGGGAGAGAAAAAATGCGATTTTCAGAGAAGAGAAAAATCAGAGTAATGGAAACTGGAAAAGTGACTGCAGCGGTAAAAAAAGGAAATAAACTGAAAACTGAAAAGGTGGTGCTACCGGCGGCATATGCCGCCGGCAGCAGTGGTGAAGCACAAAGACGAAGTCGGAAGATTAGAACCCGCTCTGATACCATGTTGAATAACAAGAATACAGAAAGGAAAAGTGAAAAATCTTTATTGATTGTGGAGAATGGATTGATTACAAAAGTGAAGCTAGAGGCTTATATAGCCATAAAAAGATTACTTTGATCTTAACCTAGATCTAACAAACTCTAACAAACTAACCCTAAAATCTAGATAAGATAAAATAAAATATCTTATTTTCAATTATTATAATAATATTTAATATATTATGCTAATGTGTAATATTTAGTAACAATATAACTCTTTTTATAATTCTACAAGGAATTAATTAGACCCTATGGCAGAAAACCAGTTCTATCTTTGTCAATCCATTTTTGTCTTGGACTCCTTTAGGCCTTCACTTTGAGTTCATGGGTCTTACATGTGCACGTGCCGAAGCATGTAGGCCAATACTTCTTACAAACCCATCGTTACTCACCGCACACCCCCAAAACCTACAGAATGACCAAAATACCATTAATGAAAGAAAAAAACTTTTCAGCGCATCCCATTTTTTTGGGGATTCAACGGGTACGGTATCATTATGTCGTGACATATATCTTGGCACACACCCCCCATTGCATGATTTTTAACAGGTACGGAACTATAATACTATACCGGTTCGGTATCATAGTGTCGTACCTGATTCCTTCACGCTAACCAACTCTATGGGACAATTCCTTCCACCATTGGCAACTGCACTATTTCTGCCTTATTAAATTTGATGCATGTTTATAATTATAGGAAAACTAATAAGAGTCAAAATACAAAACAACTATTCAAGTGGAAATTTGATACATGTTACAACTGGGATTACCAGATCAGTTTCCCTTGAACACGTCATATAGTGATCACATCTCACTCTCTAAATAATTCAAAAACAAGCCAATCAAATTTAATATCTCAGCCAACTTTCAAATTCTAGATTATTCTGCATCTTTCAATATTGTTTATTGTTGCAACTTGCTTTCTAAGATTTGATTCTAACAAATTATAGGATGATGGATGTCTAACAATTACGATACTTTAGTACTGTACCATTTCGGTACTAAGGTACCGAACTAAGCCAAAAACGCAGCGTGGGTGGGTTTGGGAGCGTGTTCTACGTAAGGGTAATTTTTAGAATATTTGAGGTTTGGGGTGTGTAGTGAGTAGGAGGGGGGGTGGAAGAAGTATAGGCCAAGCATGTGTCCAAATAGAATGAAGACATTATTCGGCCCAGTGCACCTCATTCATCCCTGCATTGAAGTTGGTGGTTATTATTTTCACCGCTATTTTTTTAAGGCACCCCCTATGTGTAAATTCATTTTTTCCTTCTAAAATATCTTTTGTAAGTATATTTCTAGACTGCATCAATATCTATCTAGAAACTAACTTCAAGAACATATGTATTTTTTAAGTTTATTTTTGAACAATTAAACGTTTCGGGAATATACTTCTTGATTATATGACAAGTTAATATTTGAAACCCAGTCTCGAACTTAACTTCGACAATTTAAAAATAATTAAAAATAAAGAAATAGCGGCTCAAGAGTCGGTCCAATAATCTTTTTTAGTAGGTGGGTCTTAAAACAAATTTTAGTTGACGCATATTTTTATGGTTAGGTCTTATACGAGACCTTTGTACTTTATAAAAACTAATGACAAAACATAAGGTAGATCTAGGGTTGGACCGACCCCACTCAAGAGGCTGTGGGTGAGTGAGTCAATGCAAGGGGAAAGGAGAGGAAGGGAAGAAAGAAGTAGGGCTGGACAAAAAATTTAACCCGTCCGAAAAATCGAAAATCCGAGCCAAAAACGGCAAGAACGGGTGGGTTGGTGTGACTGTCGGGCCTATAAATGACAAAAACGGTTTAAATTGGGTAAAAATGGGCGGTTTCGGTCCCAAAATTTTTAATCCAGCTAGATCCGAAACCGACCGAATTACACATTAGTACGTTACTTGAGTCAATCACAGTGTTGTCACAACTCAACTTTTCAATGTGTCTGTCACATTATTCTAGTTTTTTCTTACTATGCTTTCTACTTTTTCCCCGTGCCACGGTACTTCTTGTCTTTTTAGTTAATTTTTTATTGATAAAATAATATGAAATACTTTTGTGTCATGTTCTTCTTCTCCTTGTTCAAGCTTCAACTTCCAGTAAAGTAAAATTACAGAGGACAGTGCGATGCTTTGTTTCCTCGCCTGTTTCCCTTTTTCCTTCATTTTTTGGTCTTTTTAATGTAGTTATGTTCCAAAAAACTAGATAGAAGCCATTTTGAACCACCCCGTTAAACCCGCCCGTGTAATCCATTAAACCCGTCAAACCGAAACCGTTTTGTCCGAATCTTTTGCTGGTCGGAAATGGACCTGTTGTTACACTTCTTGGTTTGTGCCGGATTGACCATTTTCAACCCGAATCCGCTAAAACCGACCGTTTGTCCACCCCTAGGAAGAAGGGTGGAGAAGAGGATTCCAGAAATTAATTCCCTTAAAGGCCAATTAAAACATTAGGAAAAGCAAAAGGGGTTGCATTAAAAAAATGAGGGTGCAAATAATAACCCCCTAGATGTTGTAACTACGTGTCCAAAAAGAATGAAGAGGGTAATTGGCCCAGCACACCATATACATCCCTGCATTGAAGTTAATGCATATTTTGTATGAATAAATTGGTTTAGCTATCTTTTTGTATCATAATACTATTTTTTAAAATCTTTTTGTATCATAATACTACTCACATGCACATTGGACAATCTACAAATAATAGTGCACTAATGCCATGGAATTATGCAAACATTATTCTTTACATTATCTTACAAAGTACACCTCAGATTTCACATAGGATATCTAGAAAAATCTGTTCAGCAACATGTGAAGGAAAAAAAACAAACAAGAGAATAAATTTCTAAATCATGAATAAAGAACATTCTCAACTGCACTAAATGCATTACAAACTGGATACAAACTAGAATAGACATAAGTTCAGGTAATTGAAGGCATAAATCAGCTTATATGAATAAAGTTGCTTATAAAAAGAAAGCCAAAATATAAGATCATAAACCCTTTGAACCAGGAAGATCAATCCAGTGCAATTCAATTTCGACTTCACCACATTCCACATTTCGCAATCTAAGGATCATATCTTGGATAACTTTGCCATTGCTATAATAGATACAGCTCTCATCTGCAAGACAGTTGTGCTTGCTTGGTTGTATTCTTTTGATTACGGTACCATTTGAAAGGCCGGTTACGTTCGTCCTCAGCGCTTCTATAAAGTGCGACATGTCGAAATCTGCATCGCCCATTTTGTCGTCTTTGCTGAAAGTGTCATGGTCATACACAGTCTGCAATTTGAAAGAATCATCAATCAATGAGAAGTTCAATACAATGAACAAAAATTGATATACCAGAACATCTCATATACAAGAAGCAAAATGCTAAACAAAAGTCAAATTGTCAAAACACATTTGATGAAAAGGAAAGCATTTATTATATTGAAAGTGCAAATTATATAATACTTATTTTTTCAATTGAAAGCATTTCATAGATTGTATCACATTCTCCTTAACCAGTTTTCCTTTTAGGAGTGTGAAGCATTGACACAGACACAGACACAAACACCAGATATGAAACTAACATTGACATGTAATCACCAAAAATAATTTGAGAAAATAGAAGTGATTGAATGTAATCACATGTGTTGGTGTCGTGCCTGTGTCCAATACCGACATGTGTTGGATGTCGGACACGTCTTCAATCTGAAGTATTTGTGCTACATAAAAGAGTCGTTATCAAGACTCTAAACACAATTAAAGCAGAATAAGATAACATTATTTAACCTTGATGCAGTGAAACTTGCCAAATATTATATTTCAGTAGCAATTTTAAGTGGGAAGATTAGATTAAAATATGGTATCCAAGAGCAAATGCATGGCATGGACAGTATAACTACATCCAAAGTAATGTAAGAAAGGGTTTCAATAGTTTGCATGAGGTCATGAGTTCAAAAATCATCATCGCGATTGTACACTAAAATCATCAATTGGTCACCAACAAAGCCAGTGGATACTGCAGACCAACAACACGGTATAAAAAAAACAAAGCAATTAGTGAAATGGTATATTTGGTTATTCACTTATATACAGCACAAAATTGTTGACAACTTGACATGTATGTGTGTGCCATGCAGATAACTTTCTTGAGAATGATGATTTTTTCCAGAAATCAAGTTTTCTTAAAAACATTATAGAAGCAAGGAAAACAAGACCAGTTTTTAACATATCCCAGAAACCAATTAAAAAAAAACTATGAATTAAACTGAATGCTATATAAACTACTAGAAAATAGAGACATGAACTAACGAATTCATTCACTTACCAGTGAAACAGGGTGATTAGGATCAATAACAGAAAGAGTAAGGTCTTCATTCCACTCAGGATTAACATCCTTTTTAATCACACGAGTCTTAAGTTTCTGAAAATTAAAACAACAACAAAACAAAAACAGTTATAATTGTGCATAATAAACCAAAACAAGAACTACTATCTACTATGATAGATACTGCATTTAAAATCATTCAATCATTAGTATCCAGTATAGCTTCCCAACTTAAATTTAAATTTAACATCAATTAAAACATACACAAAAAGAAGAACCAACAAAAAAGTATGTTTCTATTCACTTTCTTCATGAAAGGGGGTGGTTGATTCAATAGCAAGAAAATTGAGTAGAATTTCTCAATTTAAAAATAAAAGAGATAAAAGGGGTGCTTAATTCAACAACAAGCAAGATGGGTTTACAAAGATAAAGAAAAAGATTGAATTTTTAAGATGATGAAAAAATGGGTAGAGAGAGAAATTAGAAATTGAAGAAGAGACCTGATTATACATCTTAATGACAACATAAGGATCGCTGCTACGAACATCACGAACAGCAAGGTTGACACCACGTTTCACACGAACCCTCAAAAGGCCTAGAAGGTTCTCCATTAGAGACTTTGGTGCTGAATCTGATTCCTCCATTTCTGGTCTTTCCCCTTTTATATTATTAATCAATGATAATTTGAATTGAACTAAATATTTCTATTATTTTAATTATTTAGTTAATCGTTAAATAATATTTCCTAGATTCTGAGTCAATGGAGAAAAAGGAAATGAAGGGGAACGTGGTTGTTGTAGTGGGGCCCCCCCGGCAAGTGGTTGTTTGTTGTTTTCTGAAATGGGGAATCGCTGCGAGGTTGACACCACGTTTAATAAAAAGAAGAACACAAAAAATGAAACAAAGCAATGTGTGTGTTTTGTTTTGTTTTGTCTGTGGCCCGTTGTTTTTGTTTACCACTAGTAGGACGGTTGGATGAGAACGTCAACCAACGTATCCGTCCCTACTTCAAATTCTAGTATTTTCTTTTGGACATTTCTATCCCTGTTTTCCTTTTTTAATTCAGCCATTTCCTCTTGTAAAAAGACTAAAATATCCCTAACTTTAGCACTATTTCGTACCACCCCACCCTAACTATTTTAAACTCTCTGCTACCACCTTATCTCTGCATGCAAATTCTCTAAGTTATTCGACACTTTTAGTAGGAGAGAGAGACACATATACGAAAAGTAATGTTATTTAGCCAAAATGTTTTAACCAAAAATAGCCAAAAACCAAGTTACAACATCAATTAACCAAGTTTTATACGCCATTAACCAACCTGTTTTTTCACAGTTTTTAGTCAATGGCTTAGAAAACTGTGAAAAAACAGGTTTGTTAATAGCTTATAAAACTTGGTTAATTGGTGTTGTAACTTGGTTTTTTGCTATTTTTGGCCGGAACATTTTGGCTAAATAACATTACTCATATATGAAATAAAACACTATTATTTTATTGTATGTGTATAACTCATTCCGTTGACTATCACCTTTAGTTTCGTTTATGTTCAAGCACGAGCCTTCTAAAACTACGATCCTCGAATGGATGGAAGACTGAAGACGATCTTAGTTGTTGGAACTCTTGAGGGTTGGTTACCTGCGGGGACTTTAATGGTAAAGTCGGCTATAGAGATATATGAGAAAGATTGCAGAAATCGAAGTATAACGGTTAATGGGGACCTAACTAGTGACGACGTATCCTACATTATATCATTTGAAGTCACTAGGCTTACGACCTAGACTTTGGTTTGGGCTCATATTACTATTCGACCCTTGGAGGTAACCCAAAATAGCCGACACCCCACATTCCATGCCCACCTTCTTCTTGTCTTTTCATCTACCTGCAACTCAATTGTGAAAGCCATTCCTTTTTATTGTGTTTGTTGACATGTTTACATTGTTCAGAAACTCAATAGCAGATATTTTCGTACTTAGTTGCAGGCGTAATGTTGATGCTTTAAGACTCTCCAATAACTAACTATCAAGTGAATTTATTCTAACTTGAAGCTAGGATTTGTAGTTTTTGCCTCAAAAACATTATTTTTACACTCAAATCTATCGTTCAACTCATTTGAACATGAATGCATTCAAACACGAATTGCTTTACATTCAGTTTACTTTTAATTAAAATTATTTCACAAAATCAATTCTCTCCACTAAGAACCAAACACACACTAAGATGAGGGTGAGGGTGAGCGCCTGCAAAAGAGTGAAAGAGGGGGGAGACTAGATAAAGGGGTGAGGGTGTAAAAGTGAAGTCGAGGTAGGAAATAGTTTCAGGAATAGGGGTATTGTTGTCTTTTTAGGTAAGAATTCACGGAAGGGGAAAAATTAAAAGGAGGGGTGGAAATATTAACTGCCTTTACTTTTTTAAACCCAAATATTAAAATGCATGCAATTTAAACTTTTTAGGCTTTGACTTTTCCCACACCCCCAAACCCTGCGAAATGACCAATATACTATTAATGAGGCGCGCTCTGGTTTTTTTTTTTGAAATTTTTAACGATTCAGTTGGGGTCAACCGAATATATTCGGCTAGGCACACCCGAATGGGTATGTTTTTGAGACACACTCCTCTTTTATCTCTTTTACACTATTCGGTTGACCTCAACCGAAATATTTCGGGTGGCATCAACCGAATGACCAAAAGGTTGAAATTCGTAGTTTATTATTGTTGATGAAATTGAAATTAACGACAGCTTGAATATTGGATGTTTGTTGGCGGTGTAATAAAACAAATTAAAACCATGGTTCTTCTCTGACACTTCATATCATATGCTTGCACTGAATCACTTCTCAGAGCTATAGAATCCAAAGCCATTCCATTATGATGAACAATGAGTAAATTTGACTTGGCAAGCTGAGGACCACGTGGTGGGACCAAAGGCATCTTATTACACCGCCAACAAACATCCAATATTCAAGCTCTCATTAATTTCAATTTCATCAACAATCATAAACTACGAATTTCAACCTTTTGGTCATTCGGTTGATGCCTCCCGAAATATTTCGGTTGAGGTCAACCGAATAGTGTAAAAGAAGTAAAAGAGGGGTGTGTCTCAAAAAAATACCCGTTCGGGTGTGCCTAGCCGAATATATTCGGTTGACTCCAACCGAATCATACGTAAACACGTCCTCTACTTAAGGATATTTTTGAAATATTTTGAGTTAGGGGGTCTGTGGTGAGTAGGAGGTGATGTAGGAAAAGCATGGCCCAACTTTTTTTTGTTGAGAGCATGCAATATCAAGCTGACAAGTTCATTTGTCAAATTTGGTCAAAAAAAAAAGTTGACAAGTTCAGGTTTTCTTTTCCGTGTTATTTGAAAATTCAACCAACATAAAGCCGTATTGAATTTTGACCAGAAAAAATAATTGTACTGAACGATTGACATTTAACTAAAAGTTATGGAGAAAAAGACATTTAACTAAAATTCGGTGTATAATCATAGAGCTAAAATATAAATACTGTTTATTTATTGGATTTTGTCTTAGGTAAAATGCCTAACTAAGTATGTGTATTACGAGTTTAGATCCCCACTATTTTATGATTGGTACACGTAAAATCATCGTAGTGGAGTTCCATTAAACTGGATAAACCAGCGAGTATCCACACCCACAATAAATAAGATCAATCTAATGTCTATAAAGATGGTCCACCATAAGCCACCTTAGGTGGTCCATTCTAAAACCACCTACAATAGTAATTCAATCATGTAAAAATTTACATTCAATATTTACGTACATTTCAATTTCAAACTCCATATTCAACTCCAACACGTCCTTTTATGTATTAAATTGATTAAACCCAGTGTTTCAAATATCAGAGGCACAGCAGATATTGCCTTATTTTAAATACAGCTCAAAAATTTCTTTGATCTTTACAACCAGAGAAGCTGCAACAGATAAAGAACATTTTTCTAAAGAATCAATTATCAGTAAAATTTTGCCTTATAACTATCACCACCATGTTGCAGTATCATTCTAAATAGCCAGATATGTTCACTGAGAAACCCAAATGAATTTTCCTCCAACAACTGAAGGTAAACCCAGAGAGCATAGTAATAGTAGCAAAAAAATATAGCCCGAGTTTGGACTAAGAAATAGCCCAATTTAGGCTTTAATCCTGGAAGGCTCTCCCACGACGCTCTCCATTCTTGTGTACCACTCGCCAATACGCGTGTGCTCCACCATATCCTTGCCAGACCTCAAATGTCGTATAGGCCTTAAAACCCCAAAGACAGCAAGATCAGCAAAGTTAGGCTTAGATCCTCCTGAAAAACACAAGTAATCATTATGTCATATCCAAAGAATGAAAAATGATTATTTATTATAACAGCACCAACAAAATTGAAGTAAACTGAAGCAAACGCCTGGATTTTTTTTTACAATGGCACCCATGAAGCAGATGTTGTAAGCTTTGGAGTTGGCTTGGTGAGTGATCCAAGAGTTTCTCACATGGGAGCTGCTAAGAGAATTCTTAGATATTTGAGAGAAGCACGAGATCGTGGCTTGTTGTTTCCAAGAGGCAGAAGACAATAAAGTGGGAGAATCAAAGTCTACTCAGATTCAGATTGGTATGGTGATACCTTAGAGAGGAAGAGTACTTTAGGGTACTATTCAAATTCTTTGATGCACCAATCTCTTGGTGTTCAAAGAAACAGGGTGTAGTGGCTTTGCCATCAAGCAAGACAGAGTACATAGCTGCAGCTCAAGCAGCATGTCAAATTCTATGGTTGGAGTCATTGCTTGAGGAATTGAGGATTGAATATAGGAAACCCGTGCAGCTGTTGGTGGACAATAAATCTTCTATAAGCTTGGCAAAGAACCGAACTGAGCATGAGAGAAGCAAGCATATAGAGACAAGTTACATCTCAAAGATCATGTGAACAAAGAGAAGTTGGACGTAGTGTTGTATTGCTCTATAATGTTGCAAGTAGCTGATGTGTTTACGAGGCCTTTGGATTCAGAAAGGTTCAAGGAACTTAGGGAGATGTTAGGAGTTGTGTCCTTAGAAATTGAATTAAAGGAAAGTGTTAGAATGATGTAATTTAATTGTTACGAAATTCTAGTAGTGTAAAAACAGTGAGCTTTGTTACAACTAACTATTGTGAACTAATGTGTATAAAAGGTGTTGCATAGTGCTGCAACACTATAGAACAAAATAATACAATCATTTAAAAAAAAACTCTATCGTCCTCGATTCTCTCAATTCTAGAAAAGTGTATGTGTGTGAATACCCATGCCCCAATGATAGATTCAACTAGTTCAAAGGGGAAATTGTATTGAATATCATGAATCAAAGGGTACAATTTCTCTGTTTGTCGGTTAGAGCGAACTGTTGAGTAACAAATTGATAACTGTCATGAATGAAATCTGTTACAGCTACTTGCTATTTATATTACAATGTTAGGTAGCTGAAATGACTAAAGTACCCCTCCCCCTATCTATTCTTTATTCCTTCTATAGTATACCTTTTTCACATAAGGTCTACTACTACCAATACTACTATCAATACCCCCCCTAGGGCTTTCACCTTGTCCTCAAGGTGAAGGTCTGGAAATGCTTGCAGAAGTTTTTCTGTCAGTTCCAGGAATTCTCATCAGTTGGCAGCTCTTTCCACTTCACCAGGACCTCTGCTCCCCTTTCTTGTTGTACCTTAGCTGTAGAAGCTCTTCCACAACTGGTTGCAACACACCATCTTCTGTCAAGGCAGCTGGAATAGGCTGTGGTTGGTAGTTAGCAGGAACAGTTTTTTTCAATTTGCTGATATGAAACACAGGGTGAATTCTACACCCTTCAGGCAGTGAAACTCTGTAGGCAACTGCCCCAACCTTCTCTGACACTTGGTATGGGCCATAATATCTAGGGCTTAGTTTCTCATTCCTTCTAGCAGCCAATGATTTCCAACGATAGGGACACGCCTTCAAATATACCCAATCACCCACCTCTAGGGTCACATCTCTTCTATGCTTATCTGTTTGTCTTTTCATTCTGTGCTGAGCCACTGTGAGATTATTGTGTAGCTGCTCCAGTAATGTATCCCTCTCCTCATACAATTGGTTAACAGCCTCCACATTCGGTGGGATTGCAGGCCCTTTGATGATAGGATTAGGTTCCCTACCATACAATGCTTTGTAAGGAGTCATTCCAATTGAAGCATTGTAGTTGGTGTTGAACCATAATTCTGCCCAAGGCAGCCATCTTGGCCAAGACTTTGGATAGTCACCAACAAAACACCGTAAATAGATCTCTAGGCATCTATTTGTCACTTCTGTTTGTTCATCTGTTTGAGGATGGAAAGCAGTACTATACTTCAGTTTTGTTCCAGCTTGTTTGAACAATTCTCTCCAAACCTGGCTGAGGAAAATCTTGTCTCTGTCAGAGACAATGGATGCTGGGAAGCCATGTAGTCTGACTATGCCTGCAATAAAGCTGTGAGCTACCTCCACGGTTGTATAAGGGTGCCCCAAGGGAATGAAATGAGCTGATTTGGTGAGCCTGTCCACCACTACTAACACTGTGTCCAGCTTGCCAACTCGAGGAAGACCTCCAATAAAATCCATGCTTATTTCCGACCACACTGACTCTGGTATTGGTAATGGTTGCATCAGTCCAGCAGGTGCCAAGGTTTGTACCTTGCTTTGTTGGCATTGTTGCCACTTCATGATGAATTGTTTTATGTCATTCTTCATCCCTTGCCAATAAAAAACTCCACTAATTCTTTTGTACGTACGAAAGAAACCAGAGTGTCCTCCTTGTAATGAAGCATGGAACTCATGTAGAATAGTAGGGATCTTAGTGAATGTCTTTGGCAGCACCAAACTGTTCCCCTTGTAGAGAAACCCATGTTTGACAGAAAACTGTGTTGTCCCTGCTGCCTGTAATACTACTTTCTGCAGTACGGCCTGTAAAACAGGGCAGCTCTGTATTTCCACCTCCCAATCATTCCATTCAGACATTGTAACCTGAGAAATAGCTGCAAACATCATCTGTCTAGACAAGGCATCAGCCACCTTGTTAGAACTACCTGTTTTGTATTGTATTTCAAAGTCAAATCCCAATAATTTGGAGGTCCATTTGACTTGTTCTCCACCCAATAAACTCTGATCAGTCAGGAATTGGAGGCTTTGCTGGTCGGTTCTTACAATGAAGTGTTGGCCCATGAGGTAGTGTCTCCATTTTTGAATAGCTAATACCATTGCCATCAACTCTCTTTCGTATGCAGACTTTTGTTGGGCTCTTAAAGATAATTTCTGACTGAAATAGGCCACTGGTTTTTCTTCCTGCATTAGAACAGCACCCACCCCTTGGCTGGAAGCATCTGTTTCAATCACAAATGGTTTTGAAAAATCAGGCATGTTCAGTACTGGCAGTGAGATCATACTCTGTTTCAACTAGTTGAATGCCCTCTCTGCATCCTCATTCCAACTGAACCTTTCCAGTTTCAACAACTCAGTTAATGGCTTGGCAATCACCCCATACTCTTTTACAAATCTTCTGTAATACCCTGTGAGGCCTAGGAATCCCCTTAGGGCTTTGAAATCCTTAGGAATTGGCCAATCAACCATGGCATTGATTTTGTCTGGATCTGCAGAGACACCTGCAGCAGTCACTACATGTCCCAAGTACTCTACCTTGTCAACCGCAAAGTCACATTTCTTCTTATTTACCACCAAACTATGCTGACTTAATGTAATAAAAATAATTCTCAAATGTTCAGCATGTTCTTCTATTCCTTGGCTGTAAATCAGTATATCGTCAAAGAATACTAAGGCAAACTTCCTTAGAAAAGGTTTGAGTACTTCATTCATTAATGCTTGAAAGGTAGATGGTGCATTGGTTAAGCCAAAGGGCATCACCAAATACTCATAGTGGCCCTCATGAGTCCTAAAAGCTGTCTTTGGGACATCCTCAGCCTTCATTCTTATCTGGTGATACCCAGATTTTAAGTCCAGCTTGGTAAACACCTTAGAGCCCTTGAGTTCATCCAACAGTTCATCAATTAGAGGCATAGGGAATTTGTTGGGTATTGTAAGCTTATTTAGGGCCCTGTAATCAACACAGAATCTCCAACTTCCATCCTTTTTTTTCACAAGAATAATAGGACTAGAGTACGGGCTTGTACTCGGCCTAATAATTCCAGTTGTAAGCATATCTGCCACTAGTTTTTCAATTTCATTTTTTTGATAGTGTGGATACCTATATGGTCTCAGATTAGGTATATTGGATCCTTCTTTCAGCACTATAGCATGGTCTATTGGCCTACTAGGGGGTAACAGTCCAGTTGAATGAAAAATGTGCTCAAATTCATTTAAAACTGCTTGTATTACCTCTGGCAGAACAGGTTGTTCTACCTCTGCCCATTCCATGTTTTTGCATTCTACTATGAATACCTCTTCTGGATTCTGCATCTCCATTATCAGTTGCTTTGCACTTACTTCTCTCCTTGAGAGTGATGGATCCCCTTTGAGGCATACTGTTTCTCCTTCAATCTTAACCTTCAATGTCATGTCTTTGAAGTTGGCCTTAATGTCTCCTAGCTTGTCCAGCCAGTCAATGCCAAGCACCACATCTTCTCCATCCAAAGGAAACACATAGCATTCCACTGTGATAGATAACCCTTGTATCTTAATTTGCAAGTCTCTGCAAATTCCTTGGATCATGATCTTTTCACCATTGCCAATCTTTACCCAGCAGGGTTGTGTCTTTTCCACCACTAGATTTTGTTCTTTCACCAATTTGGTGGATACAAAATTGTGTGTGGCACCACAGTCCAGCAACACCAGTATCTCTAGCAATTTTAAAAGACCTTTCAGCATGAATGAACATTTAGATGTTAAGCCTGCCATGCTATACAAGTGGAGGCTTTTCATGGCAGCTTCCCATACTATCTCTTCCTCCTCTTCCTCTTCCTTCCCTGGTTCCTCTGTCATCTCTTCTACATACAGCAGTTTGAGAACTTTGTTCTTGCATATATGGCCCGGTGTATATTTCTCCTCACACGTGAAACATTGCCCTTTCTTCCTTCTTTCTTCAATTTCTTTGCTATTCACTGTCTTTGTGGTCGCAGCTAGTATATTCTTGACGGGTTCAGCACTCTTACCAGTGTCTGTACTGGCCTTATACATGTTCTTTCCCCACCCTGAACTTCGTCCACCATACCTGTTAGCAGCAGCGAGTTTTTCTTCCGCGAGGAGCGCTACTTCCATCATGTCTGCAAGATTCCTCGGACGTTGCAGTCGTACCTCAGCCCTGATATCGTCCCTCAGACCGTTGGAGAACATACCAGCGAATAAATCTTGATCTTGCACCTTGATGTGGCTCGCAATCAATTCAAACTTCTTGCGATATTCACGCACCGTGCTTTCTTGCTTCATATTCATCAACATCTCGAAGGCGTTAGTGATCACCGTTGGTTGAAAACGACGAAGAATCGCCTTCTTCAACCCGTTCCAGGTCTGTACTTCGCTATTAGCCTCCCACCACTGCATCCACGATAGCGCTTCGCCTTCTATCGCCATTAGCGCCGCGTCCAGTTTCTCGTTTTCTTCGATTTTCGTACCTTGAAAAATCGTTCAACCTTTGTCAACCAACCAGTCGCATCGTCGCCGTTGAAGACCGGCAAATCCACCTTGCGAAGCCGTTTTTCACCGTAGCCGTGGTTCCCCGCGCTATTCGGTTTTTCTCTCGTTTTCGGGTCACCGGGTCCCGATGGACCCGAATTCTTTGTGCGTAACTCGGCCATTATCGCGGCCATTTGCGCCATCGTTTCTTGATGGCGCCGTTCGCTGCACGTCTTCTCTTCTTGAAAACATCGTTCCAATTCCTCAATTCTCGGATCCATCGTCGCTGAAGTCGTCTTCTTCTTCGGCATTCACGTTCCCTGGAATCGAATGCTTTGATACCAGTTGATAGATTCAACTAGTTCAAAGGGGAAATTGTATTGAATATCATGAATCAAAGGGTACAATTTCTCTGTTTGTCAGTTAGAGAGAACTGTTGAGTAACAAATTGATAACTGTCATGAATGAAATCTGTTACAGCTACTTGCTATTTATATTACAATGTTAGGTAGCTGAAATGACTAAAGTACCCCTCCCCCTATCTATTCTTTATTCCTTCTATAGTATACCTTTTTCACATAAGGTCTACTACTATCAATACTACTATCACCCAACAAATACAACAGTGGAGTACATACCAAGGAAATCCCGGCCATTCAGAGCATCTACCCATGTTTCTGCTGCCTCGTAAAGAGCAGCACGTTCATCAGTAATGTTATATTTCTTCTTTAGTTTCTTGGATACAAAATACATAGCTGCGGCTCCAGCATACTTCACCGAAAATTTTTCCATAAAGCTGAAATTGCCTGAAAAATAAAAGTGAAATACCTTCCACGTTTGAAGCAATTGAGCATGGCCAAAGAAAAAAGTTTAAATAATAAAAATCAAATGAAAATTAAAGATTTGCATGTGGAAAACATGGGTTAAAAGCAGACAAAACATAGTCTCCATTTGAGAATTGAGATTACATGACCTTTAAAGTTTCTTCACAAAGAATACGAAGATAAATAAATAATTCAATATACCATAGAAATGTATTGTAATGTGTGTTATTACCACACACATAGTCTCTATTTATAATGATGCAATAGGTTCAAATGAGTATCTCTTAATAATGATTCTATACAATCAGCGTCTAGTTAATCATATTTATTACGTGATATTCTAACAGACTGCAACAATTTTACTAAATTATTTGTATTAAACATTGGAGAATTGACCATTGTCATATATGCATAGTAGAGTATACCAACTTCAGAGTGATGCACTTAGTATTTATTCAGGGACAAAATTGGGAAGAGACTAATGCTGCATTGAAAAAATAAAGTGACACAAATTAAATTTTTTTCTTTAGCAAAAACGACTATTGATCCGAAATGGAGAGAGTAATATGCAGACATGCGCATATATCTTTTTCGGCAGTGGTAATTTTGCCCACAAAATTGTACTTATATACATATTGAGCAAAGGACAGAACAGATAGGAACGGGTTAAGTCTCTCTTTGAAAAAAAAAAGGAAACATCTGATCTATGAACTGTATTACAAGTCAAAACATGAGAGCAGCCAACTGTGGACATTGTTCAACATTAATGCTTATCAGACAACTTCAGATAACAAAAACTTCAAGAAAGAAGCATAAAAACACCAAATTCTCAACTAAATAATAATAATAATAATAATAATACCTAATTGTAGCAAAGGCCGGTAACTTACCATTACTCGTGATATAGTCAAAGGACTCAAGCGCTTCAGAGGTATTTCGATATATGTTTGGTGACAGAACATGTACCAAATGGTTATCAACCCACCTACATCATAAGAGAAAAAATAATTAGCCTATATTAGGTAAACATGCCAAGCAACAACATGATTTAATCATTTCCCTAATTTTTTGCTGTCTGAGTATTCTATAACAAGTTCAATTTACACAGGTTGCCAGTATCACGGCATCTTGCAATCCAAGCCAAGTGTTGATTTGTCTGGGAATACAGATTATTAAACACTGGGTGCTAAATTTTGTATCTAATTGAAAAAGTAGTGCTCCCCACACACAAGCATAGTTATCAATCTCGGATAGCAATGCATAGCACCAACCACAAAAAATGCTATTTTAAATTATTTTCATGTGTGTGCGTGTGTGTGTGTGTGTGTGTGTGTTTAAATGCTTAGAATTTATAAAATAATCATAATTCATGAAATATTTGTAATTAACAATAAGGAGTCATAGGACTCGAGCAAAACAATGGGGTGCACTTTACCCTCTTACATTTATTAATTATTAGAGCCGTGCTTGATTGAAAAATAAAGTATGACTGTGAGAAAGAAAACCATACTGCCGCCATTTGGCCTCTTCATCATCAGAGGTTGTATCTGCTTTTTTCTTCGACAGGATCTTCTCTCCCAGCTTGTCTATTATAGCTGCCAAGAATAAAAAATAATGTTAGTCAAACGTCAAAATAGGGCTCATTTAGTGGGCATAAGTTCATTCATAACACAATACAAACAAAATTTCAAGGGAAAATGTCAAAAACCTGACGAGTCATTCAGCTGCTCGCCATCTACCATTAATATTGGCACTTTCTGATACTCAGACCATTTGATTTCTTTCTTGCTAAGTGGGTTGACCTCCACAACTTTGTATGGTATATCATAGTAGTCCAAAAAGGCTGGCAAAGCAAGTAAAATTCTCAGTAACAGAAACTAGAAAATGCTACAAAACCCCAATGAAAAAACTATATCAATAAAATGAAAGATACTGTTAGGAACCAGAAAACTGTTGATATGAAAAGAAAGAACAATTTTATTGAGAAAATAGGAAAGAAATCTCTCCTTCAAGGGTTTCCCCTTCACAACAAAGCCACGGCTCTCTATTCATTGTATTTTTTTTTAAAATCTGAATTTGTCCTCCTCTGTCCCACTCACCTCCTATTTATGCATGATATTCCTCTAACTATCCAAAAAACTAATAACTGCCCCAACTAACAAACTAACTAATTAACTCCCAAGGTTATACTGTTACTAACTGGCTAACCGCCCTTATCCTACATCCTAACAATACACCCCCTCCTCAAAACAATCTGTCTTTAAGTCTACTAAAATTCTTTATTCTTCTTGTGCCATGATTCTTGAAAGCAAAATTCTCCTTCAGGATCCCATTGTTGGGAGCTTGAGGCCCCAACTTCAACTGCAACTAGCTTCATATTCCATTGTTCTGCACTTTCCTGTAGTAGTAGCCAACCCACAGTTGTTGCCAATAAAGAACAATCTTTGACTCACAAGCAGAACGCTACAACTGAGTCATTTCCAGTTTCTACAACTGCACTCTGTTTTCTGCTTCTTTCTTGTTTTTCTAGCATTGCCTCCATTGGCCAACCTGATTTTAGCTTCGTTTCCTGCCTTTCTTACTAATTAACTGCCCCAACAAACTAACTAACTAATTAACTCCCAAGGCTATACTGCTACTAACTGGCTAACCGCCCTTATCCTACATCCTAACAATACACCCCTCCTCAAAACAATCTGTCTTGAAGTCTACTAAAATTCTTCTTGTGCCATGATTCTTGAAAGCAAAATTCTCCTTCTGGATCCCATTGTTGAGAGCTTGAGGCCCCAACTTCAACTGCAACTAGCTTCATATTCCATTGTTCTCCACTTTCCTGTAGTAGTAGCCAACCCACAGTTGTTGCCAATAAAGAGCAATCTTTGATTCACAACCAGAACGCTACAACTGAGTCATTTTTCCAGTTTCTACAACTGCACTCTGTTTTCTGCTTCTTTCTTGTTTTTCTAGCATTGTCTCCATTGGCCAACCTGATTTTAGCTTTGTTTCCTGCCTTTCTTACACCCATCCCAGAAGACTGGTCCCACCACACATCTTTCTTGTACTCCTTCAGAATATTCTCTAGAGAAGGTTGTGCCTCCAACTTGTTCAACTCATCTAGAACATGTATGTTGGTCTCTCTCTCTCTATTGCCGATTCGTCAATGTTATTGTCACCGTCTCGCTCTCCAAATCTTCTTATCAGATCAATGGAAAAAGATTCTCATGCTGAGAAAATAGGAAAGAGTGTGAGATAAATCTCTCCTCCAAGGGTTTCCCCTTCACAACAGAGTCGCTGCTCTATTCACGGTTTTTTTACAAATCTGAATATGTCCTCCTCTATTTCATTCACCTCCTATTTATACATGATATTCCCTTCACAATAGAGTCGCTGCTCTATTCACAGTTTTTTTATACAAATCTGAATATGTCTTCCTCTATTTCATTTGTTAGAGTAGGAGACACGATATTGGTCACGCAGTTCGGCCAATTGTTGCCTACGTCTGCGACTACAGAGCAGCTATAGTTCTGTCTTATTAATTGTATTTTGCATATTGAGTACAAGCACTAATGAGATTAAATAGGCTACTCTATATGAAAACCTAACGGGCCTGGTAAATAGCCTGAATACATATATATAAATAAATCTACTATTTACAACATATCTCAACACTCCCCCTCAAGCTGGAGCGTATAGATTGTAGGCATCCAGCTTGTCACATATGTAAGTTATCCTTGGTCCTCGAAGAGCTTTTGTGAAGATGTCTGCCAATTGATCATTAGAACCAACAAATGAAGTACCAATGTCACCGGACACCATCTTCTCACGAACAAAATGACAATCAATTTCAATGTGTTTGGTTCACTCATGAAAGACAGGATTGGACGCAATATGTAGGGCTGCTTGATTATCACATATAAGACTCATAGTGCCTATTTTACAAAAGCGCAACTCTTGGAGTAGATGTTTCACCCATGTGAGCTCCTGAGTGGTAAGTGCCATAGCTCGATATTCAGCCTCAGCGCTGGATCTGGCAACAACATTTTGCTTTTTACTTTTCCATGAAATTAGATTTCCACCAATAAGAACACAATACCCAGATGTGGACCTTCTATCAAAGGAATAACCAGCCCAATCAGCATCTGTGTAAGCGACAACATTTGAATCACCTCTATCCGTGTAAACAAGACCTTTTCCAGGAGCTCCTTTGATGTACCTCAGGATTCTAACCACGGCATCCCAATGACTGTCACAAGGGGAATTTAGGAATTGACTCACCACACTAACAGCGTATGAAATATCTGGCCTCGTCATGGTCAAGTAACTCAACTTCCCAACTAGCCTCCTATACCTTCTTGGATCTGAAAAGGACTCCCCCTGAACCGTAGGATCTTGACATTAGGATCCATAGGAGAGTCAATTGGCTTGCAATCAAGCATGTCGGTTTCTTCTAAGATATCCAAAGCATACTTTCTGAGAGATAGCAATCCCTGCCTTAGAATGAGCTACTTCAATGCCAAGAAAGTATCGTAACTTCCCAAGATCTTTGACCTGAAAGTGGTGGACTAGATGTTGTTTAAGTCCTGCAATCCCATCATGATCATCACCTGTAATGACAATATCATCGACATAGGCAACCAGATAAATACATTTGTGAGAGGATAACTTATAAAAGACAAAGTGATCAGCTTCACTCCGAATCATGCCATAGTCTTGAACGACACTGCTGAATCTCCCAAACCATGCTCGAGGGGATTGTTTAAGACCATACAAGGCTTTGTGAAGTCGACAGACATACCCACGACACTCCCCCTGAGCAACGAAATCAGGTGGTTGCTCTAGATAAACTTCTTCTTCTAGATCTCCGTGGAGAAATGCATTCTTGATGTCTAGTTGATACAATGGCCAATGTCGCATTGCAGCCATAGAAAGGAATAGACGAACAGAAGCCATTTTAGCCACCAGTGAGAAAGTATCACTGTAATCAAGACCAAAAACCTGAGTATAGCCCTTAGCCACGAGGCGGGCTTTCAGACGATCAATACCTCCGTCTGGACCAACTTTGACAGTATGTGCCCAACGACACCCGACAATAGACTTACCAGGAGGAGGTGGCACAAGAGTCTGTGTCTGGTTAGATTCTAAGGCTGTCATCTCATCAATCATAGCCTGTCGCCAACCTGAATGAGAAAGAGCTTCCTGCGTGGACTTAGGAATGGTGATGGAAGAAATAGCAGACACAAATGTATAATGCGAAGGTGATAAGCGGTGATAATTGAGGAAATTATCAATAAGATGAGGGTTAGTGATAAGCGGTGATAACCAAGGTAGTCAAAGACGCGAGTTAACTCGCTGAAGCGTACGAATCTACGACTTTCAGAGGCTTCTGCGAGTTCATCCATGATGAAAATCGTCTTTGGGCGAACTCGGTAGAGACGTCGTGCTAGTACGTGAAACCGGAGAAAGCCGCGTGCATGAAACGTGTAAAATTTCGGGTCTACGACGACGGTGTCGCATCGCAGTTTGGCTTTGCGGCTGTAGCGGGAGGATTTGCGGCGCATCACTGTTAGGAAGAGGAAAGGTTCAATTTGGTGACCTAGGTTGAAGATAAAAGTTAAATTACGAAATAGCCCTTAAAATTAAAATGTTGGGGCTTTTTTAAGGTACTTTAGGGATTATTATAAGTAACTAAAAATTAGGGGTTTTTTATCTGTGGTTAAAAACGTGGTTACAGTTTTACTTTCAAGAGATACTCCACTTACTGCTACATTAACCTTCTTCCTGCGCCACTCCATCTTCTTTCCTCTGTTTTTTCGTGAAGCCTACACTGATATGCAGTGGTTTTCCTCTCTCTGCTACGCACTGTTGCCCTGTTTACGTATGTTTCTTCTATTCATCTCCAACCTTAGTTTGTCTCTCTGCTAGTGCACCCCTGTCCCCGATTGCCCATGTCGACCATCCCCACTCCTTCGATCTGGTGCTCACGTTTCTGGCTCTGCTTTTCCATTGCTGTCTCTGTTGCTCTGTTTTGAGCACTGCTGCTGCTCTGCGTTTCTGACCCCTAAGTTATCGCCTTTCTTCTTCCAACTGCTTCTTCTATTACGTTTTGCGTATTTCTTGTTCCATTTACATATTCTTGTTCTATTTCGCTTCTGTGTGCCATTTTATAGAGTGAGTGAGCTCTCTGTTTCACAAGTTACGTTCTGGTACTTTTAATTATGTATGATTTTCTTTTTAGGATCTTGAATTGAAGCCTACTTATTGTGTTTTATATGTGTAGATATGAATTTTTATGCACATATATATAATTTTGTAAAATATGTAGACTCTTACGAATCGTGTTACGATTCTACGAGTTACGATTCTTAGATTCCTTCCCGAGTTTAGGTAGAATCTCGAATTTAACTACCTTGGTGATAACTGAGGAAATTATAAGTAGGAGACACGATATTGGTCATGCAGTTCGGCCAATTTAAATAATTATCACCGTTGAGTTTCTCCGTTGTTATAGAGGGATTACCGGAGAAAACATAAGACACAAGATTCTTACCCTAAGATCCAAAAGCTGAACTCATCTTTGAAAATCAAGAGAGTAAAAAAAAAATGACAGAAACAGACCTAGAACAGGTCAGGAACAGTACCAAAACGAGCAAACGAGCAAACGAGCAAACAGTGTAAAAAAAAAAAACCTTTCAACAGTACCAAAACGAGCAAGAACCACCAGAAAACGAGACCCACTTCTCAAAAACTATCAGAACAGAGAGATCGGAAGATTCCGAGCAGAACTGGACCAGCGGCGCGTCGAACGGAGCGGTGGAAGGCAGCGCGTAGACTGCACGCGCCGGTGAGGCTGTCTTGACTGTTGGCGCGCGTGAGAGCGCGTGACAGAGGCTACGGCGGCGAAGTTTCGGTGGTTGGCCGATTTGATTGAGGCGGTTCTGATGGTGGGAGTCTCGTACCACCTAGGGCTGCCTAACGTGGACTTTAGGACAGGACAGCTAGGGTTTTCTCTCAAAAACTTTTTTTTTTGGACTGACGGGATGGCTAGGGTTTTTGAGAATTTTGATGACCTACTGACTGTAGGCTCTGATACCATGTTAGAGTAGCAGACACGATATTGGTCACGCAGTTCGGCCAATTGTTGCCTACGTCTGCGACTACAGAGCAGTTGTAGTTCCGTCTTATTAATTGTATTTTGTATATTGAGTACAAGCACTAATGAGATTAAATAGGCTACTCTATATGAAAACCTAACGGGCCTCTAAATAGCCCGAATACATATATATAAATAAATGGCTTAATTACAGTTTTGGTCCCCCTAGTTTCACCAACTCACGATTTTGGTCCCCAAAGTTTTAATTTCACGAATTTGATCCCCTTATTTTCCCAATTTGTAAAATCATAGTCCCCCTCTTAATTTGGTCAAACCTACTGGTGAGTTGTCCTCTCTTAGATGATGTGGCAAGCCACATTGGAATGCCACATGGTAATTTTAATTTTAAAATATTATTTTTATTACTGTTGCACACCACCACACAGCCAGCACCTCCGTCAGCCACCAACGGCCACCCCACAACCACCTCCCTCCCTTCCCTCGGCCACAACCCCAAAACCTGACCAACAGGACCACCTCACAATCCCCATCATCACCACCCCCTCCCTCCGTGGACCACCATAAATGACCCAACAAAATCACAAAACAACCACACCCTCTCTCTCTCTCCTTTCTCTCTCACCGTGACCCCGTCTATCTCCCTCTTTCACAACCGTAACCCTCTTCTCTCGTACCACCTCCCTCACCACTACCTCCTTACGCCTCCCCAGAACCGTCACCACCCACCACCTACCCACAGCCACAACCCCACAACGACCTAGCACCGTAAACCGTACAACCACCCCTCTCCCTCTACAAACCACCCCCACGACCGTCTCCACCACCCCGCCTCCGACCGTCGCACGCCGTTCTCTCTCTCTTCGCATCTCCTCCCCCCCTCGTTTTCCCTCTCGCCGTCTTCGCATCTCCCCCCTCGTTTTCCCTTCCTTATCTCTCTCCAACGAAGAACGAAAATGGGCAAACAAAGAAGAAGAAAGAAGAAGAAAGAAAGAAGGAAGAAGGAGGAAGAAGAAGGAAGAAGGAGGAAGAAGAAGGAAGAAGGAAAAGCAGAAGAAAGAAAGAAGGAAGAACGAAGTAGAAGAAATGGGCGAACAAAGAAGAAGGAAGCAGAAGAAATGGGCGAACAAAAATTGTTTTTTTTAATTTAATCCACTTTGGCATGCCAGCTGGCTGCCACGTAGATTAAGTGGCAGACAGGTCAGAATCAATTTTGACCAAAATAGTGAGGGACTATGATTTTACAAATTAATAAATAAGGGGATCAAATTCGTGAAATTAAAACTTGGGGACCAAAATCGTGAGTTGGTGAAACTAGGGGGACCAAAACTGTAATTAAGCCTAAATAAATATACTATTTACAACATATCTCAACATCATTCACCTCCTATTTATACATGATATTCCTCTAACTATCCAACTAACTAATAACCACCCCAACTAACTAACTCCCAATGTTATAAGTGTTGTCAATCGTGGATTGCGGAAAATAGCGGTTTGCTCAAATTCCGCTATGATATAGTGCTATAGCGCCACTAAAGCCGCTATTTGACAGTACTTATAGGCATATCGCGGATTGCGGACAATATCGGTTTGTTCAAACTCCACTACGTTATAGCGGCATACGCCGCCATAACCGCTATTTGACAACACTTACTAACTGCCCTTATCCTACATCCTAAAAGATGTATAGAAGAATAATTACCAACATCACAGCTCACACAATTATACATAAGACAAATCATTTGAGGGAATAAAACCAGATTCAAAAGCTTAAAATGACCACCAATTATTATATTTAAAGACTCAATCGCTTCCATTAAAAATATCCAGATAAAATAAGTTTCCAATGGAACTGGCCCTATACTCCGTTTTTTATAAAAGATACTGGGTGTAGTACTTATCCATTGTTACATTACACTATTCAATAACATGTTACCAAATAATTGTATTTCAAAATTCACTATTGGATAAGTTACTATTATAAAGATCATATCAGTAAAATTTTAGATTGATCTAATATAATTTAGCATGTCATTGAGATGCATATTTAAATGTTATGAGAATTGACATGATCAACTTTTGGTTATACAAAAACTGCATCCTTTTTTAAGTTATTAATGGTGCATAGTGTTCAGATATTACACATAATTTGATCTCTATTATTGTATCACACACACTGCAAGTGTTGTCAAACAGTAGCGGAATTTGAACAAATCGCTACTGTACGCAATCCGCGATATGCCTATCGGTATTGTCAAATAGCGACTATATTGGCACTATAGCATAGTGGAATTTGAGCAAATCTATTTTAGATTTTCTGCAGTCCACAATTGACAACACTACTAAGTACTCACTTTCATGTTTAGCTTAATTAACATCCTTTTTTTATTCAGTATGCTTTCTTATTCAGGAGAAAAAACACTTTTATCACTTCCCAGTTCCTACTCTATATAAAATTGTGCGCTCCTGATTTGACCAAATGATCAGAACTAAATAACTAATTCCAAATCAACGACCTAATGAAAAAGAATTGCAAAGCGCAATTATCGATCTCAATTTCGAATCTGAACGCAATGAAAAGCGATTAGAGTGTTACCTTTAACTTTGTTGCAGAAAGGGCAAGCCTCATACTGGTAAAGAACGACGTCGTTGGGAAGAGCGTGTGACGGAGGAGGTTCCTTTGCGAGGGCTTCCTCAGAGACGGAGACGGAGGCGATCAGAGCTCCGGCGACTCCGAAAGTTGTTCCGGCGGTGAGGATGGAAGAAAACCAGCGCCGGCGACTGTGACCGGCGCCGGAGGCGGTATTGTAAAGAGCGGCTTGGAGAAAACGATTGGGGACGGCGACTGAGGCGGTGGAACCACCGCGAGCTGAGGTGATTGACCTGAAGAGGAAAACGGAGGAAGCCCTTCTCATAGTGTGTGAGATTTAAAACCACGCAGATCTATGCGATTGGTTTGATCGTTAAAATTTAGAAGGGTTTATGCTGTTACGTTACGTTGGTGTGAGGGTTTTAGGTGTACTTTCTAGATGGAGAATTGAGATGATCGGTAATGGCTCACGTGCACGAAAATCGTCTTCATATTTTCTTGGCTTAAATACAGTTTTGGTCCCCCTATTTTGACCAATCCACGATTTTGGTCCCTAAAGTTTTAATTTCACGATTTTGGTCCCCCTATTTTCCCAATTTGTAAAATCAATGGTCCCCCACTAATCTGGTCAAAATTGATTTTGACCTTTGACTCACTTAACCTACGTGGCAGTCCACGTAGGCATGGCTATTACGTAATCATCTTCTTCCTCCTTCTTTCTTCTTCTCTCCTGAACCCCTTCTTTCATCTTCTTCCTCTTCTCTCCTGAACCCCTTCCTTCTTCTTCTCTCCTGAACCCCTTCAATGGCGTGAACCCTAAAAAAGGAGCAACCTTCGTCTCCGTGAATCGAACGTTCGTCTCCCCTGAATCGTACCTTCTTTCTTCAACCAGGTTCGCGATTGAGAGCTTCAAATCGCCCACAATCTCTTCTTCGTCTCCCTTCACGATCTGAACCCCATGTCTGAGTATTCTATTTCGTCGCAAGGGTCATTGAGAAGAAGACCCATTCAATGCTTCTGTGGAAAGGAAGCTCCATTGGTGACTGGTTGGACAAAACAAAACCCTGGGCGTAGGTTTTATGGATGTGGATTATATGAGGTATGATTTCTGCCATTACACTGTTATTTGTCTTTGATCTCTATTTTAATCTCCTACTGCATAATTTTCAGAATTTTGGTGCAAAACAATGTCAATTCTTTCACTGGTATGATGAAGCTATGTCTCCTAGAGCTAAGGAGCTAATTTGGTCCTTGAAGAACACAGTTGTTGACTTGAATAGCAAAGTTGCTCAATTGAAGACAAAGGTTACTGAGTTCAAGGAAGCAAAAAAGACTCAACAAGAAATGAAGGAAAAGAACAACATGTTATGGGGTTTTTTGGCAATTTCTTGGATCATTATTTTCATCCTTGTTGCATTAGTTTTCAATGTTAGGGTTGTGGTTTAGGGGTTATTAGTTCAGGGTATGTTTGTAATGGTTTAGGGGTTAATAGTTTAGGGTATGTTTGTAATGAATGGCTTTATGCCATCTATTGTTATGTTTATCAGTTTATGTAATGACTAATGTAATGACTATGTAATGACCAATGACTATGTAATGACTATTGTTATGTTATAGCTTCAGTGCAGTTTATTACCATCTTCTACACAAAGATTATTCATCCAAAGTAATTGTTGATAATATGGATGCTAAAGTAATTGTTGCATAGTGCTGACCCAAATTGCTAAAAACAGATTGCATAACATAATACAGATTTCAGCAGCATTTCATTTCATGTAGGTAAACCTGGAAATTACAAAATTAATAGCAGTAGCACATAATGCATTTCATCATCAGCATATTTCAGTAGCACATAATGGCAGACAGCAGCATTTCATTTCAGCTGCATTATAGGCAGTAGCAGTAGCACATAACCTGATTGTTGATAATATGGATGCTAAAGTAATTGTTGCAGCTTAATTGTTGCATAGTGCTAAAGTATAGGCAGTAGGATTATAGGCAGTAGCATTATAGGCAGTAGCAGTAGCATTATAGGCAGTAGGCAGTAGCAGTAGCAGTAGCATTATAGTGCTGACCCAAATTGCTAAAAACAGATTGCATAACCTGGTAATTTCATTCCAGTTCATTTCAGTAGCAGTAGCATTATTTACATAAACATTGTTAAAAACAGATTGCAGCATTATAGGCAGTAGCATTATTTCAGTAGCAGTAGCATTATAGTGCTGACCCAAATTGCTAAAAACAGATTGCTGCATTATAGGCAGTAGCAGTAGCACATAACCTGGTAATTTCATTCCAGTTCATTTCAGTTCAGTAGCATAAAACAATCAGGTGGATAATTTCAGTTGTAACAGATAAGCTGCATATAGGCAGTAGCATTATAGGCAGTATCATTATAGGCAGTAGCAGTAGCATTATAGGCAGTAGACAGTAGCAGTAGCAGTAGCATTATAGTGCTGACCCAAATTGCTAAAAACAGATTGCATAACCTGGTAATTTCATTCCAGTTCATTTCAGTAGCAGTAGCATTATTTACATAAACATTGTTAAAAACAGATTGCAGCATTATAGGCAGTAGCAGTATTTCAGTAGCAATAGCATTATAGTGCTGACCCAAATTGCTAAAAACAGATTGCATAACCTGGTAATTTCATTCCAGTTCATTTCAGTAGCAGTAGCTGCATTATAGGCAGTAGCAGTAGCACATAAACAGATTGCTGCATTTCAGTTCAGTAGCATAAAACAATCAGGTGGATAATTTCAGTTGTAACAGATAAGCTGCATATAGGCAGTAGCATTTCATTAACAAAAGCCCAACAAGGCCATATTTACATAAACATTGTTTTGATTTCCTGGGATAACTACATATATAACAGCTTCACAATCTGCTTTACAAAATATGTGCCATACTAATCTGCTTTACATAAACATAAGCTGTACTAACAGCTGTACTAACAGCTTCACAAAAAACTAACAGCTTCACAATCTGCTTTACAAAATATGTGGCATACTAATCGTGGGATAACTACATATAACAGCTACACTAATCCCTTTACAAAATATGTGCCTAAAGGCATATGCCATACTAACAGCTTCACAAAAAGGCATATGCCATATACTTGCTAACACTAATAAGCTTGTCACACTTGTGGAGCTTGTGCCTCTTGTGGTTGAGAAGGTTGTGACACTTGTGGAGCTTGTGACCCTTGTGGTTGAGAAGATTGTGACCCATCTACATCAGCTGACTTCTTCTTTCTTTTGTTATTTCCACCTTTGGGTATCTCTCTATCAGCAGCAGTCTTACCCTTGCATGTCCTGACATTGTGGCCTAATTTTCCACATTTCTTACACTTCACAGTTTGCAGTAGCCTAGGGATCTTGTTGGCAAGCCTTGGCTCATCATTAGCCTTGTTTCTTTTCTTCTTTGGCCTCCCTGGTGCTCTCCTCATAGCAGGTGGTAATATTGGATCAGTTCCAGTCTCTGGCCATAACTTTGGTCCATTTGATGGCTTGACAATGTAGGAGTACGTGCTCATAAATGTTGATTTCCTTAGGTTTAAAAAACAAGAAAACAGAAATAATATATACATCAGCAACAGCCATGCAGAATTTATATATACAGAATTAAACAACATCATTTAATATATACATGACTAACAGCTCATAAATGTAGGAGTAACAGCCATGCTAATTACCTATAATAATGGGAGACATACTCCTCGGGATTCTTCTCATTGTGCCAGATACAAGCAATTGCATGTGGGCATGGAATTCCTGACAAGTCCCACTTACGACATGAACATGTTTTGTCCTTTAAATTGACTGTGTATTGGTCAACATCATTTGATACCGAGAATAATGCAAAATCATCATCAGCATGCCATTGAGGAATCCACCCATCAGCTTCTCTCTTCAGTCTTTCAATAATAATTTGTATTTTAGGACAAATAAGTCCATTGTATCTATTCATAAATGTTCTTTGAGTTACTATCCTCTCAGTTATGTAGTTCTTTATTCCTTCAAGCAAAGTGATGATTGGCTTCTCTCTGTGGTCCAGAATTGCCTTGTTGAAGGCCTCACACATGTTGTTGACTTGTAAGTCACATTGTGTGTGTGTTTTGTAGTGGGACCTAGTCCAAGTAGAAGGTGGAAGTTGCATCATATCCTTCCAAGCATCTTCATTCATATTCTTCATTTTATTCATTGCCCTCTGCCAATCAGGGAGTGTGGTAGTCCTAGCAGCCCACCAAAGGACTTCTTTCATTTCTGATCCAGGATATTTCTTCCTCCAATTACCATAAAGATGCTTCACACATAATCTGTGCTCAACATTGTCACACTGGCTTAGAATAGCAGGAACTAGTCCCTGAACATGAGCAAGAAATGAACAATATTTAGATAGATATAAATGAAATATTCCCTTTGTTGATCTGAGATTACCATAAACTAGCTTAGAATACCATAAACTGTCACTGAATTTACTGAATTAGAATACCATAAACTGAATTTACTGAATTAGAATACCATAAACTGTCACTGAATTTACTGAATTAGAATACCATAAACTGTCACTGAATTTACCATAAACTGGCTTAGAATACCATATCTGAGATAGATATAAATGAACAATATTTAGATAGATATAAATGAACTAGTCCCTAGCAGGAACTGGCTTAGAATACCATAAACTGTCACTGAATTTACTTACTTTTTGCTGATCTGAGATAAATGAATATTCCCTTTGTTGCAAGTCACACAAGTCATTTACCAAGAGATCGAGAAACCACTGCCATGAATCCTTTGTCTCAGCTTCTACCACTGCATATGCTATGGGCAGCATCATATTATTTCCATCTTTACCAACTGCAGCCATTAGTTGTCCACCATGTTCCCCCTTCAAGAAGCAAGCATCAAGTCCAATTAAAGGTCTGCATGTGTATGCAAATGCTGCCTTACAACCTTCGAGGCATACATATATCCTTTCAAAAACGGGACCATTTGGACTTTCAGTACACTTGATAATTACTGTGCTATTAGGATTTGACTTCCTTAACTCCTCTGCGTAGCTTCTAAGATGGTTGTATTGTTCAGCACCAGCACCTTGGATCATCTCTATTGCTCTTCTCTTAGCCCTATATGCTTGAGCATGAGACAATTTAACACCCCACCTTTGAACAGATTCTGCAGCCAAACCCTTAGCCTTCATTTCAGGTGTATGCCTTAAAGTGTCCACAAATTTTTTGGCAAGCCACTCAGTCTTTGCTTGTCTGTTTCTTGGTGTCCTATGACAACTATGCTCATCACTAAAGCTGACAATTTGCCAATAATTATTGTCACTCCTCTTACTAATCCTCAAATGGAATGGACATTCTTTAACACACTTAACCACCATTCTTTTCTTATCATTTTTTTAAAAAAAAACATTCTTCCTAAAACACAGAGCATACTCCTTAACAGCCTCCTTAACAATCTGCTTGCTATTGAATTTTAGTCCCACTTCCAATTTAACAGGCTCTCCCATATTAGGCATCTTGAAATGTGGAAATTTAGGAGGTTGGTCCCCATCATCTTCACTATTTGGAGGTGTCTCTAGTTGCTCAGAATCATAATCTTCCTCACCATAAAATTCAGTACAAACTTCAACAGAATTGGTCTTCTTCCTTGAACCTCCATCAGACTTCACCATGTTCCTAACTTCACTAATAGTTTCAGGAGGGAACACAGCTGTCCAATCCCATTGCTCATCATAATCACTATCACTAAAATTGCCATCCACTGCCTCTTCATCACCTTCACTATCACTGTTTACATAATCACTTAGGTCCCCTTCACTATCATCCAAATCTTCCACTTCATTAGCAACATACTCTTCATCTTCCTCACTATCTAAGTCACTGACCTCATCACAATCTACTACATTTTCACCTTCCCCATCAGCCACTTCCCCATCAGCCACAATAGGGTTGTCAATGAGATGATCCACATAAAGTTCAACTACCTCATATCCCTTGGCATCTTCAATCATTTCCAATACATCTTTGTCAGATTGTAGTGGCTTCAAACCACCACGTGCTATTGCTAACTTAGGGTGCTTATACCAAAGGCATTGGAAGCTTATATAACCCAAACTTTTGACCAATTTTGCAATCTCCATATAGGACATGTGGTCCACATCCCAATCCCAATTCATCTTAATCATTTCCCCATTGACATAGACCTTTGTGGGGTAATAGACAAACATACCCCTGTGGTGGATTTTGAATCTAAGGCTTTTGTCATTTACAGGGCTGTTTCAGAAGAAAAACTGTTAAAATACACTACAAGACATTGTTAAACATACAAATAAGGGACCACAAAGATAACAGCTCACAATATAACAAACATAAACCGAAAAACAGGGACCACATGCTATTGATTGGTTCACAAACAGAGTACAGACACAATATAATACTAAAAATTAGTACCATCTACAAATCAACATAAAAAACGATTGAAGAGAACACAGGATAAAGAATGAAGTACAAACATACTGTTCCACATACTTTTGAGCCTCACTCTTCCTTGAAGTAGTATAACTCCCTCCATTTGCCTCCTTCGAACTCTGTTTTGCAGCCATTTACTTCCTTCGAAGCAGCGTAAGTTTAGGGTTCAAATAGGGTACGATTTGATCAGAGTTTGGGCTCGATTACAGTCGTCTAGGGTTCGCGAGTTCGGGATGACACCATTCAAGCTTTCATGGTGCCAAAGCCAAACGAAAGCGAAGGAATCGTGGGTTCTGAGAGTGAAAGTCAGTTCTAAAAGTGAGAGTGAAAGTGAGTTTTGCGTGAGAGTGTGAGTTTTGCGTGAGAGTGAAAGTGAAAGTGGTGAGATGAGAGTGATTACGAATTCAGAGAGAAATGAAACCCTAAAATAAACATATTCAAAATAAACTTAAATCCACGTGGTAATGCCAGGTAGGATAGGCTATGACAGGTCAAAATCAATTTTGACCAGATTAGTGGGGGACCATTGATTTTACAAATTGGGAAAATAGGGGGACCAAAATCGTGAAATTAAAACTTTAGGGACCAAAATCGTGGATTGGTCAAAATAGGGGGACCAAAACTGTATTTAAGCCTATTTTCTTTTCATTTAGGAGGCTTTATTTCAATTTTATTAATTTATTAATTAATTTCATTTTTCATAGTCAATCATTTTAGTAAATTAACGCTAGTTTTTTACCCGTGGATGCGCACGAGTGATACTGTATGGTCGGTGTATTGCTATGAAGTCATAATAGTAATTTAGAAGATAATCATAAGTTGTGAACAATGTCCAAAATTTATGATTTGAAATTCAAAGTGGAAAAAAATAGGTATTATGTCATATAATATACAAATGAAAATTATATTGAGTCGAAAAAATTAAAGAAGACTGACAATCAGAATTACATTGATCCATAATAATGTATTTGGACATTAGAGGTAAAATATGCATCCCCGTTGGCACTCATGTTGGCAGTTCCGTTGGCACTCCTGCTCTCGTTGCCACTCCCGTTGGCATTTTACTCGTTGGCCCGTTGGCGCTCTCGTTACCTCTCCAGTTGACGCTCTCGTTGTCACTCATGTTGGCAGTCTCGTTGGCACTCCCGCACTCCTTGCCACTCCCGTTGGCGCTCTCGTTGTCGCTCTCGTTGTCGCTCTCGTTGGCACTCGCGTTGGCATTTTACTCCTTTTTAGTGATTATAAAATAATTGAATAATCTAAATTTTTTTTATTTAGATTATTCAATTATTGAGTATAATATCAATTTAATAATTTAGTTTTTTTGGAAATTTTAGTCTTTGAACATTTTGTTAAAGGTATATGTTTTTCTGACAATTAATAGTGGTTAAATTGATTAATTTTAGTAGTTTGAGTAAATTATAAAAATGAATAAATTTTTAAAAAAAAATAGCTGTGTTGGAAAAAGTTTAAAAAAAAGTCGGTGCTTCTGTCATTGGCATTTTACTCATTTTTAGTAATTATAAAATATTTATTTGGTAATTTTTTGTAATAACAAAAAAATTATTTTTTTAGTAAAAAACTGACAAAAAAATGAATTTTTTGAAAAATAAATGAAAAAAAAATTCAGAAAAAAAGGGAAAATTTTTATTTAAAATTTTCTCTTTTTTTTTTATTTAAATTTTTTTTGGAGCAGCGCTTTTTGACCAAAGCTTTTGCGGCTTTTGTGTTTTTTATTTTTTTTATGGCTATGATTGGTTTGGCAGCTTTACAGTATTTTTTTTCTAGACTTTTGCTTTACATTTTGTGAGTCCGACTTTTCTCTTAGTTGCAGCGCGCGTCAGTCTGAGTTTTGGCAGATTTAAATTTTGTCTTTTTGTGCGAAATGTCTAAAATGTCCAAAAAGTTAGACACGTGGCGACCTAGTAGAATGTCTAAAAATGTCATTTTACTGGCATATGTTTTTATTAGATAGAAAATAGATTCTCTTTTGGCTTAAATATGTTTTGCCGCAAATATAGCATTTTTCCAAATAAGTCCTTGAAAAAAATATTAAATAAGTCCCTACATGACAATTTTTTTTTCAAATATGCTCTTTTGTTAACCATCTGCTGATGTGAATAACAGATACACATTGGCTTTCGTATTTAACTTATGGCAAATTCTTATGTACCCCATGGAAAAAGTTGGGTGCACCACCCCGACGACTTGTTTTACTTATAAATTGCTATGTGACACTATTTTACAACTCATTTTTTGTTTTCTTATTTTCATTTATGGGTCTCGGTTTTTAAAAATTATAGTATTACCCTAATTATAGTTTGAATTAGAATTCTCTTTTTTTATTCCATAATTTCTGATTTTTGCTCATTATTGTTTGTGCAATTACTATTTTCTTCCCACATCATTCTTAACTTCACTCGGCAGACTTGTTCTTCTCATTGTTGGCAACCACACCTTAAAAAATTACTTTGTATTAGTCTCAAAACTGCGTTGTTGACACATGGATGCGGTACCCAACTTTATTTCATGGGTACTTTAGTTGTCACCTTAACTTATTTGTCTAATTATCTGATGTGGAAGACACGTAGGATCTAAGATGGATCTGCAATTAGGGGTTCAATTCATTTACCATTTCTTTCAAAGTTAGAAACACTTTGAAACCCAGAGAAGAGAAGCTTGAGAAAGCTTAGGGTTTCTGTGAAATTGTGCGAAGCTTGACGAAGGAAGACAAAGACGAAGACGAAGATGAAGAAGGAACGCCCTTGACAAAGAAAGAAGAAGGCGAAGCGGTGGTGAACGAAGTGTGAAGGCGATGGTGAAGGAAGAGGGAAGCGAAGACGAAGGCACTCACAGAGGTGAAGGTAAACCTAAACCCTTTCATTTTTGCGATTCGTTTACTTTCGTTTATGATTCTTCATAAATCCTCTCATTTTGTGTTTCGTTTCTGGGGTTGTTGCTCTGTTTAGAGTTTTTATAGTTTAGGGTTTTGGGTTCGTATTTTTATATATGTTAACTTATATTGCTTTCTTACAAAATATTGGGGACCATCTTCTTGGTCATTGGGTTAAGGGGACCACGTTGCTGGTCAGTGGGTAATGGAGACCATTTGCATGTAACTACTGGGAATTGATTGGAATCTCATGTAGGCATGCAATTTTTGAAATGTCATATAGGAGATTCATTCCTGAGGATTATGTCCATGACTATTACAGTAAGGATATGTATTTGGCATGCTACGACAATTGCATTAGCTCTATAAATGATCAAGATATGTGGCCAACTGTTGAATGTGAAGAAATGGTGCCACCTCAATATAAGAGCGGGTCTGGGAAGCCTAAGAAGCTGAGAAGGAGAGAAGTTGATGAGGACCCAAAGGCAACTAGATTCAAAAGGCAGAACACACACTATAGGTGCGCCAAGTGTGATAAACCTGGACACCATTCTAGGGATGCAAGAGTGACACTATACACCCAGTGTGATAACATATTTTTGTATGTATCTTAGATTTTTGTTAAAGTAATTTTCAGTGAATTAAAAGTTTTAATTTTTTTGGGTATGTTTATGATATATAGGATACCAAAGAAGCAACCCACTGTTGAGACAAATGTTGGTGATTCTGTTGAACCAACAGTTGTTGCAAATGTTGAGGCAAATGTTGGTGATTCTGTTGAACCAACTGTTGCTGCAAATGTGGATGGAAATATCGTTGCAACTGTTGTTGTAAGTGTAGATACAAATGTTGCGGATGTTGCAACGGCTAAAAGGATATGAAAGTATTGATTCTGTTGTTGTTTTAGATGTTGATTCTGTAATTGATTATGTTATAAATTGTTTTTTATATGATTTAAGGGAAGGGAAAGGGGCGACAGCTTAATTGGCCCAAGCTAAAGGTGAGAAAGGGACTACCACAAGCACAAGCACAAGTTCCTGCACAAGTTGGTGATTCTCTTGATGCATCTGCATCTGCACAACTTGGTGATTATATTGTTGTGCGAGCACTTGTACCAATTGCTACACAAGTTGCTGAAGCTGTTCCTCAAACTTGCCAAGTTCCTGAAGTTGTTCCTCAAGCTGCACAAGAAGGCTATCAAGGTGATTTCACTGCTGGAGATGAAGGTGATCTGACCCAAGATGATGTTACAACATCTCCAGTTGTAAAAAAGAAGCTGGAAAATGCAGTGGAAGTCATTAAAAAGATGGAAATGAGGGTTAAGGATGTGGCAGCATGTGTAGGGCTTTATAATGTTAGGATGTTTTGCAAGTCTGATCATGTATTTTGCACTTTGATTATGACACTCTATTTATGGCAATTTGTTTAGCCATTTTAGTTATGAAGTCCAATGTTTTACGGTTTAAACTTATTTTAATGGTATTTTGGAATGTTCAAACGTGTCTTAAATTATGAAGTTGGAACTTCTGTTTAGCAATTATGAAGTCTCATTAATGTTTGAAACTTGTTCAATTTATGAAGTATAATGTATTATGCAATTTTAGAATTGAAATTTGTGTTGTTCTTAATGAATGAATGAATGTTAAGCAATATTTACAGCCGCTGTCACATTTGGTCAAATCTAAATGGTCTCTGATTAGTAACACATTGCACATAACTTTCATAACAAATTTTTTCAACACAGAATGTTTCAACAACATAATCTCATTCAAACTTCATAATGTCATTCAAACTACATCTTGAAACTAAAAACACTACATGAACAATGCAACAACACTAAACAACAACTCTAAACGTTACATCAAATGATCTTTAATAGCATGAACAACAAATAAAACCAGATTAAGTATCAACACAAAAACAAGCTCTGCACCATAGCCCTTTCTTTGCCAAGTTTTAGTTGTAGCTTTTCAATCTTTTTAGTCCCTGCTACCAGGAGCTTATCAGCATAAAGACATCCATTGCAAGGAGCAGTTTGTGTTGGTGGTGCAGCCACTATGTCTGAAAAATTGTGTGCCACTGTAGCACCTCTTGGAACAAAATTACTTTCATTCAACTCATCACCCCACCTAAAAAGCTTACAGGTTTGTTCTCTGTTCTGCAAAAAATCAATAACAACCATTTGAGGAAGAATGTAACAACAAATAACATACATAGTACGTTTTGGAAAGAAAGAAATAGCTTACAAGCCATTTTGCACATTTCCGGTATCTCCTATTAGGATTTTCAGATGTGTTGGAGTTGTGCATTCTCATTTTTCCACCCTCTTCCTTTAAGAGTAAAACTATTGGAGCATGGGAGTTTTATTTCCTAGATACTTTTCATACATGTTAATAAAGTTTTAAAATCTTATAATAAACATAAGAATAAATATTTCCTACTTATATATTTGTAGTAATTATCAAAAAAGTAATATTCACTTTTGGATAGTCAAAATTGATTTTGGAGATATAAAATTGCAAAAGCAATTTTTAGATGTTCTCCAGCATAATTAATTTTGCATATCAAATTTATTTTAATTTGCTCAGATCTAAGAACGGGTAGTCTAAAGAATTGACCCAACCAAAATTTAGGAACGAGTTAGGGTTAGCTATAACCCGTCCCTTACTCACTGTTTACCCTAATTTTTTACTACATTACATTGGTAATAAGACTTTTATAAATAAAATATTTAGTTTAAAATCCATGTTAGTTTAAGTAGAAACGTGGTTGTAAAGTAATATCGTAAAAGTCGTGTTTTGAGTTTGAATACATAATAAAATACTAAAAAAATTCAGTTTATAACTTCTAACTTTTAGTCATACTTGAGTGACCACCTTATAATTTTGTTTCAATTGTCCTTCGGGCCAACCCTATATTGTCCAAATTGACTCGGTCTTACTCTGACCCTAAGAACATCGAGTTTTTGTTTGGGTCTAATGACGAGTTGTGGTCTAAAAAATAACCCTATAAAAATTTAGGTGTTAGCATAATTACATTTTTAGTGCAATTCTGAGTGTGACACCTGTCCAATTTTATGGATAAAATTAGGTGTTAGCATAATTACATTTTTAGTGCAATTCTGAGTGTGACACCTGTCCAATTTTATGGGTAAATAGGTAAAATTGTCACTAAAAAACAAAAATGGGTAATAAAATTAGGTGTTAGCATAATTACATTTTTAGTGCAATTCTGAGTGTGACACCTGTCCAATTTTATGGGCAAATAGGTAAAACTGTCACTAAAAAACAAAAATGGGTAAGTTTTTGCAGCTTTTTAAATTTTGGCCTCACAGCTTTTTGTCCGCCTTTTGCAGGAAATGGCAACTTTTTGTCTGCTTTTTATTTTTTTTGACTTTTCAACTCTCTTTTCATTGTCTCTCTCCTGTATCTCTCAGACTTTCTTTTCTCAAAAAGTAAAGCATTTAAATAGTGATATTGTACTAGACACACACTCACCATATATATAAATATTAAACTAAATGTCATGTTAGTGCATTTTTTTTACAACTATGTTAGCGCCTATACCTTCAACATTTGAATAATTTTGAATAATCGGAGAGGCAATGGTAGTCGCAGCGGGAGCGGCAACGAGAAAGACAATGGGAGTGGCAGCGGGAGCGACAACTAGAGAGGCAACGGAGAGCAGCAACGGAGAGCGGCAACAGGGAGCGGTAACGGGGGGTGGCAACGGGAGCTGCAACTAGGATGCATATTTTATATTAAATCTCATTTTGACCTTTTTTTTTAACTTTCTGCAACACAATATTTTAAATAAGTTGAAATATAGTCTTATCATCGAGTTTTTCTTTTTTCTTTTATAATATTTTACAATTTTCAACAAATTTATAATTTCATAGCAATTTTTTCTGAATTTTATTTCATTATTAGGATTAAAAAAAATACTTATTACCAAAAAAAATATTAGAAGAAGACACTGACTTTTTTTAACCTTTTGCAATATAGGTTTTCTTAAGCAAATTGAAATATAGCATTTTTATTGAGTTTTTTATTTTTTTTTATTAAATTTTACAATTTTAAAAATATTTATCTATTCATAACAAATTATAACAGGACGGGTAAAATACTAGTTTACCTAAAAATAAAAGAACATGTAAAAAGGAATTGATGGCGCATCCCTTGTCAAAAATCCTGTTATGTGATTGTGTTCCATTTTTTTCCGATAAAGATAAACCTCTCAGGGTTTAGGTAGCGAGAGCAGCATTTGGAAGAAGCAAAGCACAAAGCTCAAAAGAAAAAAAAAAAACCATCAATGTCAGTTTCAAAGCTCGCACTGTACGGAATCGGAACCGCACTGTTCCGCATCCCTCGAGCTCGACCTGTAACCGTAACTACTCCTTCTCCATTTCTCTTCTTCAAACCCATCCCACTACCCTTCACGCCACTTCACCGCCGCGCTTACTCTTCCTCCGCCGCCGTCGAAGAAGAAACCGTATCCGCCGTCGACCAAAACCACCATCCCTGGCCCGAATGGATATCCTTCGTTGATCGCTTGACTACCAAAGGCTATATCTCTAAACCTTCTTCTTCTTCTTCTTCTGGTGATGGTGTTTACGTCAACATTAACCTCTTGAAGGATGCTTGTCTCAGCTTCGCTCGTGATCGCTACGACCTTTATAAGTTCGTTTTCTTCTCTTTCCTTTTCTCTTTTTTTTCATTTGATTTTAATTTTAATTACCTGATTCTATTTCCACTTCGAATTAATTGACCACCGCGCTCGCCAATTCATCAGAACTTTAGGTTATTTGCATTGTTTGCTGAAAGGAAATGATCATTATTACATGTTAAGGATTAGCATTGATTTAACTCGTTTTGCTTGTTGTGTTGTGTGTTGTTTCAACAAGCTTTCTATTGATTAAAAAAGAAAATCGAGTTTCATTGATGAATGAATTGCGTCTTCTATAGAAGTTGTCATGGAGTTGCAACTAACTGTGCATATAGAAAAACAGAAAACTGTCACTGTCACTAACTACTAAATAATTATACAATAAGGTCTGCATTTGATACTGTGTCTGCTATATCTTGGTAGACTGTTTGGTACTCAACTAAGATGTGTTGTTTAATGCAGATTGCTTCCATCGGAAGATATTCAAGCAGTTGTGGAGGGAGGATGTCCTAATCTTCTCCGTAAAGCGGTTAATTCGGCTAAAAGGCTGAGAGCTCAACTGCAGTTAGATGAAGGGGATGTACGTTTGTTGTTGTTTTTTTTTTGCTTTTGGAAGTATTTATGTTTCAAATTTGTTGGTTGTACTTGCACTTGCAAGTAATATTCAGCAAGATAAATGCTGGAAGTACACTTGTTGAGATGCACGAGCACTCTTTACTATTGGGTAAAATACCGAAACCCCTTGCTGACCCTACTAATGGAGAGTGGATTTAGGTTGTTTAGTGTGGTTATCATGAAATTTTATCTGAAAGGTTCAACTGGAAATTGGAGGGAAAATTGTATTGAATTCAATGGGAAATTCGGTTACAATCTATCATCTGGTTGTATTCCAGAATCTGTTCTGTTACAAGTTTAACTGTCTAAAAACTACCCAACTCATACACTGTTCTGTTTATTTATATTACAATGCAGTTACTGAAATGACTAAACTGCCCCTCCTAATTAGTATTTACATCTCTATTCCTTCTATAGTAGACCTTCTTAACATAAGGTCTACTATCAATACCCCCCCATAGGGCTTTCACCTTGTCCTCAAGGTGAATATCTGGAAATGCTTGTAGGAGTTTCTCCACCATCTCCCATGAATTCTCACAGTCTGGTAGATCTTTCCAGTGCACCAATACTTCAGCATCTCCCCTGGAATTGTATCTCAGTTGCAGAAGTTCTTCAATCTCTGGTTGCAGTTCCCCTTCCTCTGTCAGTACAGCAGGGACCGGTTGAGCTTGGTAATTCCCTGGAATTGCCTTCTTCAATTTACTGATGTGGAAAACTGGATGTATTTTACACTGTGCAGGCAGCTCCAGTCTGTAAGCAACCTGTCCTATTCTCTCTATGACTTGGTAAGGGCCATAGAATCTAGGACTAAGTTTTTCGTTCCTTCTAGCTGCTAGGGTCTTCCACCTATACGGGCAGGCTTTTAGATACACCCAGTCACCAATGTTGAAGGCTATGTCTCTCCTATGTAAATCAGCTTGTTTCTTCATTCTGTTCTGTGCTACTGTCAGATTGTCTTTGAGCTGGTCAAGCACTGTATCACGTTCTGAATATAGCTGATTGACTTCTTCAACATTTGAGGGGATGGCAGGGCCTTTTAGAATTGGATTTGGATCCCTTCCATACAAGGCTTTGTATGGGGACATGCCAATCGAGATGTTGAAGTTTGTATTGAACCATAACTCAGCCCAAGCAAGCCATTTTGTCCAAGATTTTGGATGATCCCCCACAAAGCACCTTAGATACACCTCCAAACACCTATTAGTCACTTCGGTTTGTCCATCCGTTTGTGGATGAAAAGCTGTACTGTAGTGGAGTTTTGTTCCTGCTTGTTTGAAAAGTGCTTTCCAAAAATGGCTTAGAAATACACGGTCCCTATCAGATACAATCACTTCTGGGAAGCCATGGAGTTTGATCACACCCGATATAAACACTGCTGCTACTTCAGTGGCACTGTAAGGGTGTCCCAATGGCAAGAAATGGGCATATTTCGTAAGTCTATCCACCACTACCAAGATAGTGTCATGCTTCTTTACTCTAGGTAGTCCACCAATGAAATCCATTGAAATTTCATTCCATACTTTGTTAGGGATTGGAAGAGGTTGTAGTAAACCTGCTGGTGCTAGTGTTTCTGTTTTGCTTTGCTGGCACTGCTGACATTTCATGATAAATTGTTTAATGTCCTGTTTTATACCCTGCCAATAAAAAACCCCTGAAATTCTCTTATATGTTCTGACCAAACCCGAATGGCCACCCTGCAGTGAAGAGTGAAACTCAGCCAATATAACTGGTATTTTGGAAAAAAATTTGGGTAGAACCAGACTATTTCCTTTGTACAGGAGCCCCTTTTTCACTGAATACTTTGTGTTGTCAGCAACCTTGAGCACTACCTGCTGCAATAGTGCTTGCAATACTGGGCAGTTTCTGATCTCCTCTTCCCAGGCCTCCCATTCAGTCAAGCTAACTTGAGATATTGCTGCAAATAACATCTGTCTGGACAGGGCATCAGCTACTCTGTTCGCTGCTCCTGGTTTATATTGCACAGTGAAGTCAAATCCCAGAAGTTTTGAAGTCCATTTCACCTGTTCACCACCCAAATAATTCTGCTCAGTGATGAATTGCAAGCTTTGCTGATCTGTTCTCACTGTGAAATGGTTTCCCAACAAGTAGTGCCTCCATTTTTGGATGGCCAACACCATAGCCATTAATTCCCTTTCATAAGCTGACTTCTGTTGTGCTCTGGTTGACAGCTTCTGACTGAAGAAAGCAATCGGTTTCTCCTCCTGCATCAAAACTGCTCCAACCCCTTTGCTTGAGGCATCTGTCTCAATCACAAAATGCTTACTAAAATCAGGCATTTCCAACACAGGTAGGGTTGTCAGGGTCTGTTTTAGTTGCTGAAATGCAACTTCAGCCTCCTTATTCCATGTAAACTTGTCTTCTTTCAACAAATCAGTTAATGGCCTAGCAATGATGCCATACCCTTTAACAAATCTTCGATAATAACCAGTCAGTCCTAGGAATCCTCTCAAACCTTTTTGATCCTTAGGAGTAGGCCAAGTAATCATAGCTTCCACTTTCTTCGGATCAGCAGAAACTCCTTGAGCAGAAACCACATGCCCCAAGTATTCAACACTATCCACAGCAAATTCACACTTCTTTTTGTTTACAATCAGGTTGTTCTGGTGTAGTGCAGTAAACACAGTTCTTAATTGTTCAGCATGCTCACTCATGCTTCTACTATAGATCAATATATCGTCAAAGAAAACTAGTGCAATTTTCCTCAAAAATGGTCTTAATACTTCATTCATTAGTGCTTGGAAGGTGGATGGTGCGTTGGTCAATCCAAAAGGCATCACCACATATTCATAGTGGCCATCATGTGTTCTAAAGGCCGTTTTTGGGATGTCTTCAGTTTTCATTCGTATTTGGTGATAGCCTGATTTAAGATCCAGCTTAGTAAACACTATTGCACCGGCTAGCTCATCTAACAATTCATCAATAAGGGGAATAGGAAATTTATTGGGCACAGTCAACTTGTTCAAAGCCCTATAGTCCACGCAAAATCTCCAACTTCCATCTTTCTTTTTCACAAGTATTATTGGACTAGAGTAAGGGCTTGTACTTGGCCTTATAATTCTAGTTTTCAACATATCAGCCACCAATTGTTCAATTGCATTCTTTTGATAATGTGGGTACCTATAAGGTCTTAGATTAGGGATATTTGCACCTTCCTTAAGTACTATAGCATGGTCTGTGGGTCTGCTAGGGGGTAACTCACCATTTTCATGAAATAAGAACTCAAATTCATCAATTACAGCTTGTATTACCTCTGGTGGAGCATGATGATTTCCTTCTGTCATTGCCAGGCTTCTGCACTCTATCAAGAACATCTCCTCTGGTTCAATTAGTTCTGTTTTCAATTGTTTTCCCTCCTTGATAGGTGAGGGTCCCCCTTCAAACACCTAGTCTCTTTTCCACTCTTCACTTTCAAGGTCATGTCCTTGAAGTTTGCTTTGATGTCTCCCAGTTCCTTCAACCATTCTATGCCCAAAACAATATCTTCTCCCTCCAAAGGAAAAACATAACAATCCACCTTGACAGCTAGTCCCTGCAACCTGAGTTCCAGTCCTCTGCAAACTCCTCTAATCATAATTCTCTCACCATTGCCAATCTTGACCCAACATGGAGTAATATCTTCCACCTTCAAGCATTGTGCTTGCACCAGCTTGTTTGACACAAAATTGTGAGAGGCACCACAGTCAAGCAAGACCAGAATCTCAATTATGCCAAGCATTGCCCTCAACATGAAGGAACAATTGGAAGAGAACCCAGCCATGCTATGTAGATGCAGGCTCTTCAATGTGGCCTCCCAAACTATCTCTTCATCCTCCTCCTCTGCTCTATCTCCTTGTGTTTCTTCCATTTCCTCCACATACAGAACCTTCAAAATTTTGTTCTTGCACACATGCCCCGGTGTGTACTTCTCATCACATGTAAAGCACAGTCCCTTCCTTCGCTTCTCTTCAATCTCTTTGCTTCCTACTGTCTTTGTGTTCACAGGCGCATTGTTCTTGCTTCCCTCGGCTGCCTTGGCACCCCCTCCCGTGTCTGGGTAATTCTTGTTGTTCCAACTACTGTTCTTGAAGCTATTGGGGCCCCGACCACCATATCGACCCACCGCTCCTATCTTTTCTTCAGCAAGCAACGCAATATCCATCATTTCCGCAAGGTCCTTTGGCCGTTGGAGACGAACTTCAGCCCTGATATCTTCTCTCAATCCATTTGAGAACATTCCTGCGAAGAGAGATTGATCCTGGATCTTGATATGGCTTGCCACTGTCTCAAACTTCTTACGATATTCTCTCACCGAACCATCTTGTTTCATATTCATCAAGAGTTCGAACGCGTTGGTCACCACCGTCGGTTGAAACCGGCGGAGTACGGCGTCCTTCAAACCACTCCAAGTGAGCACTTCGTTGTTCGCCTCCCACCACTGCATCCACGCGAGCGCTTCTCCTTCCATAGCCATCAACGCCGCGTCTAACTTCTCGCTCTCGTCGATCTTGCGCACTTTGAAGAAACGTTCGATCTTGGTGAGCCAACCGGTGGCGTCGTCGCCGTTGAACACCGGTAAGTCCACCTTACGGAGCCTTCGCTCGCAATCGCCCTGATTTCCCGTCGCCGTTGACCCGAATCCTTCTTTTGCAACCCTGCGATCATCGCCTCCATTCTTGCGAGCGTTTCTTGGAGTCGTCGTTCACTACGGGTCTCAGCATCTTGAAGTCTTCGTTCCAGCAATTCTTCAATTCGTGGATCCATCGATGAAGTAGTGGTCTTCTTCTTCGGCATGAATCTTCCCAAAATCGATTGCTTTGATACCAATTGAAAGGTTCAACTGGAAATTGGAGGGAAAATTGTATTGAATTCAATGGGAAATTCGGTTACAATCTATCATCTGGTTGTATTCCAGAATCTGTTCTGTTACAAGTTTAACTGTCTAAAAACTACCCAACTCATACACTGTTCTGTTTATTTATATTACAATGCAGTTACTGAAATGACTAAACTGCCCCTCCTAATTAGTATTTACATCTCTATTCCTTCTATAGTAGACCTTCTTAACATAAGGTCTACTATCATTATCTAAATAATAAATAGTGTGTTGAAAAGGGAGTGTTAAAGAATTAACAAAGTAAGATGTTCAATGTTGTCATTATAGTCTATGGGATTTCATTTTTTTTATACATATTTGAGTTTGAGGAGATGAGATGACACACAAGTTTGCTTCTATTCAGGTTTGCAGTTCTTGCAATTTGCGAGAATCATGTGATAGAGCTTATGTGATTCTAAAGGATTTTGAAGCTGATGCTCGAACTGTGGATATAGTGCGGATACTTTTGTACTACGCAATAGATCCACTTGTTCTTTCTGGGGGAGAGAAACCACCGGGTCGAGAAGTTGTTGAGTCATCTGCAAAAAAACTTCTATCTCATTTGATTGAATTGAGCGAGTCGTCCCCCGCTCCTGTTCCTGTTCCTGCTCATTCAAAGCCTGCTGCACAGGATGCGGTGGCAAAAGTCCGACCTCTAAGTTCTAGAACTAAAGGATTTTCTAAAGATGTTGAGATGAAGAAAGGTGACTGGATGTGTCCAAAGTGAGTTAAGTTAGCTCTTGCAGATATATTCATAAATTGTGTAACAATTTTTGCTGCTTCAATTTTTTTGTGCATTTTCACATAGAATTTGAAAAGCATGGTATGCAGAATAAAGTTTCTCCATTCGTCAGCCATTTTACTTTAAAAATTAAGCAAGTGGTCTTTCATCTACCACTGGCAACTTTTACTAATAGCAACTTCATATTATAGACATAACATTCTCCTAAAATGTGCGGTGAAAATTATTACTTCTTGTTCCTGTTCAATAAATTTTATTTTCTGTGATATTTTTAGCGTTGGTATTCATTCAGCAAGTGTATTTGGCCGGTAAATGAGTTGATGCATGTTATATATCTTTTTGTAAAAATTACATTTGCTTCTTCCTTGTCAGTTGTCACGAGCACCACTGATTAAACCTTCCACCATTATTCTTGCGTTAGTAGAAGTGTTCTATGTCTCTCGACTTCTAGAATTAGATCTTGGGTATTGAATGATTCACACCTAAGAGTTAGTTCTTTTTTGCCCCCAAAATTTCTGCAGATGCAATTTTATGAACTTTTCTAGGAACATGCAATGCCGAAATTGCAAGGAAGTTAAGCCGAAGGGTATTGCCCTTCCTGCTGTTGAAATGAAGCAAGGAGATTGGACGTGTACTGAGTAAGTCCTCGATTTTATTACTAGCTTTTTCTCTCCAGGTATAGTAAATTCCTATGTGTGATTGTCTGCCTCCTTTCAAAAGTCTGATAATGCCAACTAATGACAATATAATTATATGAAGTGCCTCTTGGCCTCTTCTATGAATTTTTGTGCACAAGCTTTTGTTGTTTCCATATGCATTTCTTTCTGCATGTCAAACTGACTTGTATCTTAATGACAAACATCTTTTAAGATTTTTCTTCATTTTGTTTTTCTGTTAACGTCCCTACTTATTTTGTCATCAAATACTTGTGTTCAGTCATCCAGTTTTTGGTGTCGTTGGTTACTGAATTGCTGACTGTTATTTGGTTTTGCTACAGATGTGATTTTATGAATTTTTCCAGAAACATAAGGTGTCTTAAATGCCAAACAGAGGGACCCAAGAGGGAGAATACAAATAAGGTTCAAATGAAAGCAGGAGATTGGACATGCCCACAGTAAGCCTCCGATTTCCTCTGACAAGAAAACTCCCATTGACCATTTTGGTTTTTGTTTAAAAGTACTGCTCAGCTGTCTATCTGTTTTAGGTCTTGCATTCTTTTGCCAGTGTTTATGTTCTGTTGGACAGCTGCATTTGGCACTACTGACCAATTTTAAAACTCTTTGACTGTGATAATGATGGGATTCCTTAAAGCTTTAGAACTCCTATGCCAGCAAACACATCCATATATGATAATCGACAGAAATACATCCAATGATCTAATCTCATGTAAATATTGAACTATAGAAAAATGCTAGCAATTTAGTCTTGAACACAATCTTCATGATTGGTTCATTTTTTAAAAAGTCAATTTAATTGCCTCCGAAACTAATAATTTTTTAAAAAATGTGTCGACTCTTTAGGGGGCCAATCATGAGTAGTGAGTTCAAAGAATGTATCAAAAACTTAAAACATGCATGTTGCTAACCTTCCTCTTCTACTATATTGTAGACTTGATTGTATGTCTAAGCTCTATATATTGGACCGGAATTCTATGCAGTTAAGAGAATCCTACATTCACACACTTAGCTTCTCTCCCCTTTGGGTTTGCTTCTCTCACACCTCCAATCCTTGATTTACCTTGTTAAAAAATGAAAGAAAAATGGGAGAAGAGAGGTAGAGAGAAGTGAATCCAGAGAATCTGCGTCCCTGCATATCCTCTATGTTTCCTGTAGCCTAATTTATTTTGTGCATTTTATTTCCAGATAAATTTTAGTCTTTTGGGGGTTGTTTGGCCAGATTTAAGATGATTGTAATTTTCTAGTTCCTTTTAGGCAACCACTCTTTCCCTTTATTTTTACTGCATTTCAAGGGAACTATTAATATTGTATTTGTTACGGTACTGTCAAAGTGCGTTTTGCGATTTCCAGGGAATATAATTTACACACTTTTCTCACTTTCAATCCGATGTAAAGGGCGGGAGCTTTATATTTTCATGGGATAAAACTCAACCTACTTATAAGTTCTCACTGTTTCCTCACTTCACCGCACTTCAAAACAAGGGTGTTGTTTGCATTCCTCTTCTACTATATCTTAGAGACTTCGTATGTTTATGCTTTGCATTTTACTGCCATCTTTTGGTATAGGTATGAAAATTTGACCTTTGGGGGTTGTGGGGGCCATATTTATTACAGTATAACTAATTAGCTCATGCCCTTGAGTAACCCATTTTTCCTTTATTTTTACTGCGTTTCAAGTAAGCTATTATCATAGTAAATGTTATGGTACTAGCTGCTAATATTGAGACTGTTACCATTATGTTATTAGAATAATTTATTGATCCTTTGTGACTCTTTAATTCGTCTCTTGCTAAATTTGTTACCCACAGTTCTTCTTGACAAACATCTTTGAGTTTTAGCTCATGGACCTACAGCTTGGTTATGTGCAAGAGCAAGAGCAAAATTTATATTACATTATGATGATTAATATCCAAGCGTTGCAGTGGATGGACTTTATGATGAAACTTGAAATTAAGTAAATTTTTATGATGAAACTTTATGATGAAACTTTATGATGAAACTTGAAATTATGATGAAACTTTATAGTAAATTTTTACTTGAAATTTTATGATGAAACTTGAAATTAAGTAAATTTTTATGATGAAACTTTATGATGAAACTTGAAATTATGATGAAACTTTATGATGAAACTTTATAGTAAATTTTTACTTTATGAGCAAAATTTTTCTTGGACTTTATGATGAATTTTCTTGTGTGTAGGTGCGGGTTCATGAACTTTGCTAGTAACATTAAGTGTTTACAGTGTCCTGAGCCAAGGCCCAAGAAAAGTCCCGGGGAATGGAATTGTCCTAAGTAAGTCATATAAACTTCTTGTTTCCAATGCTTTTTTGCGTATATATCTGATATCTTCCATTAAGCAAGGTCTATTTAATCAAAATGTTGACATTGGCTCTTACAAGTCTTTTTTCTTTTGATGATTTTTTCTATGTAGGTGCGAGTTCATGAATTTTGCTAGTAAAGTCGAGTGTTTCCGTTGTGAAGAGCCAAATCCAAATGCCAAGAAATATCCTGGAGATTGGAGTTGTCCAAAGTGAGTCCATTACTTTTCTCTCCCCCCCCCCCCCCCCCAATCTCATTTCAATTGAAAGGTTTCTTATTTAAGTTCATGTATTGATTCCTGTAGATGTGATTTCTACAATTATGCGAGAAATAAGACTTGCCTGAAGTGCAATACTAAACAGTCTAAAGAACAATCAACCAGTGAGTATGATGAGCATGATTGGTTGCTGACACGGAAATCAGACGGTAGGAGATGAAATTTCACACCAATGAGACACTCCTCCACCTTTTTTTCCCAATCATGTGGAGAAAACTTGATTGCTAAGATACTGATCGGTTGCTGTTTTATTCGGGAGCAACAACTTTTAGTTTTCTTGAGTTTGATTTTTCAATCTTAACATCTTCACCCACATACTGACGATACAAATTCTTCTTCTCACTCTTTGACTACACATGTCTCTCCCTTGTAAATCTTCTTGTATAATAATCGAGTTTTCAGCTTGAAAGGGCAAGAACCTAGTGAAAAGCATGTACAGGATGACCCCACACAGAACCATATGTCTGCCTTGGCAGTCGTACCATTTCTTCACAATCACATATGGAGACATGCACACTACTAGAGTTGCGCACAGGGTGCGCAACAACTGGTCCTGCCTCAGGTGCTCTGAGAACGCGTGAGTTTAATCCAAAGTAGGAGAACTTGTGGTTGTCGTCTTCGTCAAGTAGGAGACTCTATAACTTGAGGTTGTAGTAGTAAATGTCGCACATGTGGCAGAAATCGACCATCAATTAGACAAAACGGTTAGACTTCATCCGCCATAATTTGACACCCTTGGACTGCACTATGACATCGATATAACAAACCAAAAGTAGCATCCTGTTTACTACACCATTTTAGTCCATGGAGCAACCCAATTAATACTACCCCTAATTAAAGCTCAACAACCACAATATACCAATTGCTACATAAACACACTACAAAACACTCAACACCCGTCATTCCATCAAGAAGGAAGAAGTATACTACTAAAAGAAAATTAATCACCTCACTTTAGATTCCCTGCTTCAACCATTTTTGTACGAGAGAAATATGGGGAAATAAGATGAGAGAAAGTGTCGTAGAAGAAGTGAGGTATATTAAAAGATATAGTTCAATACTTCACCTGCCTTCATCTGAATAAAATCTCAACATCTACCTACCATATAGCACATGAATCAATTGGATTTAAAACATCAGAATTAGAATGGCCCCCACAAGACACATATAGTTAAGTGATCTACTTTAAAGAACTCCAAATTAAAATGTACCCGCACCATATTCGTACTCAATATTTGTTAGGTAATGTCTTAAACCATTTGTCCGATATATAGATATATATTTGTATTTTGTAAAAAAACAACAAAAATTAAGTTTTTCTTTTACTTTTTAATGACATCGAGACTGTCTCTATTACCGTCATATTCTTTCTCTATTTCTGCGATATAAATAATTTTTTTTTTGTAATTTTCATTGCATAAATATTTAATTCATATCGGAACTTTCCTATATTTATTTTCTGCATGCGGCATGGCATGCCCATGTATTTTAGTATTTTTTTCAAAAAAAAAAATCCATGTCCCGTACCCATACCTATAACCAGTATTGGTACCGTACCCGTATCCATTATATAACCTTATTAACCTAAGTAGAACCCAAAATCATAAATTTAGAGTCGTTAAACACCAAAAATGAGTTTTCTAAAAGCAACCGTGTGACTTTTGGTCAGCTGGACTTTCAAACTGAATTTTGAAACGTTAAAATCTAAAACAAACACACTCTAAACCAAGCTAATTATAGACTTAATAGCACTGAAATAACTCCCTGCATTCACTTAAATTACATAATCATGTGATCATTGATCTCAATAACAATCTCACAAACACCAAATACAACAAATTTCTTAAAAAGAAAACGAGACAAAGTAATTTAAAAAAGGAAAATAAGTAATATTGAAAAAAAAAACTTCATTAATACTTCAAGTAGTACATAAATAAACTAATAAAAAAACTACTACATTGGTATTATAAATATAAAAGGACTACAAAGAAAGTTAACTAAAGCATCAAACAAAATAGTACTACTACTACAACAGTGAAAGTAATAATAATTAATCTCAAAGTCCGTGAGGACAAAAAGTGACCAAATAGTTAGCCTTAGAACAAGTAGCAATACTAGTAGGGTCATCATAAGCATAAGAATAAGCCCTAGGACAAGCAACTTTAAAGATTCTCGAATAAACCGTGGGCTTACAAGCTTGTGGGCTTCCAAAACTTCCCGTACAACAAAACCTAGGTGAATTAAAAGCAGAACAAGCACTTTTACAACCCACCACGCGCTTCTTATCACGTGATCTCACTTGCAACCCAACAGGACACATAGCATTCAGATCTTTAACACAACCAGCAAATCCACATTTCCCAGTTCCTTTAAAAGTAGTTACAGTTAACGGAACGTTATAACCGTCAACTAAACTAACGTCGTAGAAATCTTGATCGTTACCAAGTGTTATTTCGAAGAGTGTAGCTGGTGGTTGTCCACCTAGACCGTTACAAGTTAGGGATCCGCCGCAATCTCCGGTGGTGCAGTGGCCGTGACCGGCGGTGTTGAAGTAACAACCGTGACGTGGCCAGATTCGGCCTGACCATAGTGGTGGGAGTAGGAGTGTTTGGGCTTTGTTGGGCTGAAGTGTGAAACCTCCTTGGGCTATTATGGGCTTTCCTGCACTGGGCTGGATCCCGGGCCATACTGTGTGAGAGCACTTGTTGTAGAGTGTTATTGTTGTTGCTGATATTTCTGTTTACATTTTAAGATTTAAAATAATTAAATTTTTGAAATAAAATGTGTGTGAGAGAAAGAGAGTGTGAGTGAGGGAAGTGAAAGTTACCTGAAATGTGAGAGATGAGGAAGATAGTGAAGATGAGTTTCAGCATTTTGGTCATTGACATGAAGAACTGCTGAGTGCTGCTTCTGTGTTTGGAACTTTGTGCTGTTGTTAACACTCTTCGCTGTTTAGTGGTAACAGGGAACGATGTCGTTTTATAGATAGAAAAGGGAGTGGGCAAAAAAATTAAAAAATACTCTATCCGGTCCCTATTATAAAAAAAATTTTGGAGTTAATTTTGGTCCCAAATATAATAAATTATTTCAGGTTTTAGTGTATATTTATTGCTTAAATACCAATTTTACCCTCATTGAATGTTGTGAGAGTAATGCACATAAATATGACTTGAGTAGACTTATTTCATATGTGGAGTTGAGTGAAGTATATTTTGGAGACTTTACTTAAAAAAACAATAATTAAATGCATTTTTTTGACGTGACAAGAATTAAATATGCATTGGTGGTGATTTTTGTATTTTCTTCTTATATTATTAATAGGACCAAAAGGAGTATCAAATTGATATATTAGAAGTGAAAATGTGGCATTCGTCAAAAAAAAATACAAGTGAAAATGTGGGGGTAAAATTAGCCCTAATATTAATATGACTAGAAAATCTGTAAAAATTATTTTAAAATGACTAATTTGACACATATTTGAGGATCGTTGAAAACTAAATTAGTACAATTTTATTCTTTGGGAACTAAATTGGTATCCGCATTTTTGGTTAGAGACTAATTTAGACATTCACTTATTAAAACAAAAAATTATTTAGAAAAATAGATAAATAACATAGTTTTAATATGTGGTTAAGTATGCACCAAAAAATGTGGTTAAGTATCTGGTGGTTTAATCTACTCTAGGACATAGGGATCGACCCGTGCTCTCGGATTTGATTTTCGTAGTGGACAAACTCAGTGTTTGCAGAGATTAGTTTTGCGTTGAAAGCTTTGAGACACTCCGTACGTAAGAACCAAAAAACTATGTAGTTAAGTATGTTCGATGGATAGATAATGAATTCAATAGGTGTCGAAACTCACTAAACTGGATGTAATTAATCATAAATTTGAACGTGATTAAGTGCGATTTCTTGATATTCAAATTTACATGTAATTGGAATACTTAAATATCGTGGATCACGTTCAAATTGGTAGTTAAATCATATCCAGTGAATGGTTAACAAGTGTTGCACATCCATTAACTATCCATCGTATTTTAAACATAATAATTAAACATGTATTTGAATTTTTTTAACTAGTTATTTGATTGTTAAATTTTAGTGTCGATTTTTGTGTCAAAATATCGTAATTCTATTTTATTATTACACACTCATAATATTATTTTTGGTTTTATCTTTCTTCGTATTTTTTTTATCATTTTATCTCAGTCTTTTAGATTTCTATCTGACATGTCTAATTAAAATAAAATAAAATGAGAGAATCATCTTTCAAAAGCAAACAAAAGGCAAGAAGGTGAATGAATTTGGTTGAAAGGGTCTAAAGATCAAAGATGCACTAGTACACTTTGATAAGGACCTGGTCTAAAGAGGACACTTTGATTCATTCGGTTACAACGGCTATATAAAGAGTAGGTATGGTAGTGGAAGTCACATAGTGAATTAACACATGTTTATGTGACAATGTCAAGTCGCTAGCTTATAGTAGAAAGCTTACGGTGCAAAAGTTTTTTGTAAGACTCAATTTAGCAAAAAGTAGTGGATAGCAGATGAACTTATAGCAGATAAACAAGCAGATGAACTTATAGCAGATAAGGTAACTAATAGAGGATAAGCTAGCTGATGACGAATGAACTATTTGATGAAATTAGCGATCGAATTAACCAATAAAAAAGAAATTAGTTAACCCCCTCTTATTTGTGTACCAATACAATCATTCAGTGTTATAATTTCCACTTGGTAGATTTTGTCCTTAAAAAAGTATAAAATAACATATACAGACATATTTAATTAACGGTTATATTTATTAAATTAATATAAAATATGTTTAATATGTTAAGAAAATAAACTTTTTAATATATTTTAATAGGGTGAGTCTAACATGGATCTCTAAAAAATGGTCCAAAGATGAACCTTTACCATATTTAGTAAAAAATAAATTTTATAATAATTAAAAATGAAAAATAAAAGTAATAATTTATTAAAATTAACTAAAAATAGGAGGGTCACCTTTGGATCGGTCCATATTAGATAACTCCATAGTCTAATTTATATATTGATTTGAAAGTCTAATTTAAAATACAACTAAAATAAAAAAAACTCCATAGTCTAATTTATATATTGATTTGAAAGTCTAATTTAAAATAAAAAAAAATATAATGTATGATAAAAATGGTTCTGGACTGGGCCAAGAGGCTCATTCAGCAATTGGACATAGATTGGCCCAATCACTATTGATCCACATCCACAATATGCAAGCCCATTTATGACTCTCATACTTGGATGGCTCAGATCAACTCTATCAATCCGACGGCTCACAATGGGCACGATTCCCTATAAATACTGGCTCACATTGCCATAAAGAGGTAGATTCTCATTCCTAGCTAAATCACTCATCTATTCTCAATACTGACTTGAGCGTCGAAGTGGCTTTGCAGGTACCTCTCCTGGGCTCGCATCGAACCTCCGTCCAGGCAGCAGGTGATCTACCAACTGCAGTCGACCCAGCACTGCAAGGTACAGAATATTGGCGACCTTTGTGGGAGATATCTATCTTTCACATCATCTCTACTCTTTTGAACTTCCTCCTGCTTTCCCATGGCACCCAGAGGTAGACCCCGGATTCGAAGCATTGCTGTGTCCGCACCCCAGTCAGAGGGTACTCCTGAGGGCAACGTCGCCAGCCATCCCAACGAGGGTCCCATCCAGATCCCGTAGACAAACTCCCCTCCGGAGCATGCCCAACCTCCGAACGTGAATCAACTCCTGATCTCCTGTGCAATCGCACTCAAACCATGCTGCAGCAGGAAGCACGCCTAAGGCAAATTGAAAGGCGTGTGGCTTCCATGCCTGAGCAGCCTCCGCCCTGCTGGGGAACCCCTCCTCAAACAACCGTGGTTTCAAGACACCATCGGTCGTCCCCTCAAAGGCATCACGTCCATCGTTCCCCCAAGACGAAGGCACGTGGACCGCTCTCCTCCTCGGCGACACAAGCGTAGAGGGGCAGACTCACCCCCAAAGACTCCTCCATCCCCACCAGATGGTACTTATTGGCTTGACGACTCCCACTCTAGGAACTTTTCACGTGCCTCCTCTAATTCCCGTGAAAGGTCAAGGAACCGGGCTAGAGCCCACAAGAGACGCCATCGGGGGTCACCATTGAGGAGATCCCCCGACCAACGCAGGTATCAAGATTTGGACTACGAGAACGTCTCCCCTCGCAACTCAAGGAGGTTCTCCGATGAATGACCTTTCACTCGGAAGGTGGATGAGTGCCCAATACCAAGGGCCTTGGAGAAATGCCAGCGCATAAGATGTATGATGGGACTGGAGACCCAGACCGCCATCTGGCACACTTCTCCCTGATGATGCGATATAGAGGCGCCAGGGAGCCTGTTCACTGTAAAATATTTCCCCTCACTCTTGAAAACTCCACATTAGAGTGGTTTCAAGAGCTAAAGCCAAACTCCATCTCCTCATGGAGTCAGCTGGCAAGAATGTTCACAGCTCGTTTCACTGCCTCCCGGCAGAAGCCCAAGTCAGAAGAGGTGCTGAGGGCCGTCAGACAGCGTGACGACGAGACACTAAGAGAATACATAGAGCATTTCAATAAGGAGGCTTCATGTGTGCGAAATTTGGAAGACAAACAAATGTTATTTTGGATGAAAAGCGGCCTAAGAAAGGGAAGTCTTTTCCAAATTGACGTAGGGATCAACAAACCCAGGAACTTGGGTGAATTCCTTCAAAGGTCACAAAAGTACATGGACTATGAAGAGGACGATATGGCTTACCGTGAGGTAGCTAAGGTTGGCGACGACAGGAGGGACGCTCGAGAAAACCGGCAGCGAAAAGAAGCAGGAGGCGGGCATCGTGAGGCGCGACCCCACAGGTTCGCCGAACATACCCCCCTCAACGCGTCTCGGGCCAAGATCTTAGCTGAATGCGCTAACACTGAGTTTAAGAACGTCAAGAGACTAGAGCCTCTGGTACTACGGGAAGGCCAGAATCCCTCGAAAAAATGGTGCCACTATCACCGAAGCGGAGGCCATGACACCAATGGTTACCGAGCTTTCAAAAACGATATTGAGGAAATGATTTAGAAAGGGAAACTTCTGCAATATGTAAAGAAGGAAGGAGAACCAAGTAGCTCACGCAAAAGACACTGATCCCCTACGAGAAGGTCCAGGTCCCCTAGGAAGGGTAAGGCCCCAACCGGTGAGGTAGCCAAAGCGGCAAAAGATGACGACAGTGAATCTACCGAAAAGGGAGACACCCGAAAGTCCAAAGGAAGGCCAGTGGCCGTGGTGATTCACGAAAGCAACCCCCTTGATGGCTGGGGATCGAATAAGTTAATGAAGAGGAAATGGAAGGAAATCCTAAGCGTTGCATCAACCTCAACCCCAGGGAGGGACCATCTAGGCCACCCTAATCCTTCGATGACAAGGATTTGCTTGATGGAAAACCAAATAAACACGTCCCGCTGCTCATCACTGCTAATATGGCCAATATTGAAGTAAGAAGAATCCTGGTCGACCAGGGTAGCTTAGTGGAGATCATTTTTGAAGAGTTACTGCAAGTTTTGAACATCTCCGCCGACGACCTAACTCCCTACCGAGGGGGGACCTGACCGGATTCAACGGATCAAAAACCAAACCACTGGGCCACTTGGAGTTGATGGTCACCTATGGAGACCCTGATGGAGAACAACTTTTATTCAGAACTGTCAAAACAGCTTTCCTGGTTCTCCCATGTAAGTCCGTCTACCAGTGCATTATCGGGAGGCTCACATTGGGCAGGCTGGAGGCAGTAAACTCAACGGTTCACCTAAAGATGAAATTCTATAGTTTTCAAAACAAGATTGTGACGCTTCAGGCGGACTTAGGCGCAGCGCGCCGGTGCTTCTACATGAGCATTAAGGATGAAAAAGAAACCACAGAAGTAAGAGACCAGACAAGGGATCTGGGAAGGAAGCTGAGGTAAATTTGGCAGACTTAGATGCCAGGTATAATCCAGACAGTGAGGAAGAGGAGGAGGATTCTACCCTCACTAAGGAGCTCAAGAAGCGTATGAAGAGGCCTGAGCCAGATGGCGAGTTCATCTCCATCCAACAGGGAGAAGATCCCGCCAGGACTGTCAAGATAGGCTCCGACCTCTCTGAGGTGGTCAAGGAGAAACTCACCATCTGCCGGAGGGAGAATGCTGATCTGTTTGCCTAGTCTGCAGCTGATATGCCAGGGATACCACCCGAGGTAGCTTGCCACCATCTTGCTGTTAATCCCAACACTAAGTGGGTTACCCAGAAGAGGAGAGTCCAGAAGGGAGAGAAAGCTAAAGCTGCCACTAGGGCTGTGAAAGACCTCATAGAGGCGAACTTTGTAAAAGAAATTAAGTATACCACATGGTTGTCCAATGTAGTCCTTGTTAAGAAATCTAATGGAAAATGGAGGATGTGCGTTGATTATACTAATCTTAACAAGGCATGTCCAAAAGACGCCTTCCCCATCCCTAGGGTAGATAAATTAGTCGATAGCGCCTCAGGCTTTCGTTTATTATCTTTCATGGACGCGTACTCAGGGTATAACCAAATCCCAATGTTCCTGTCTGATCAAGAGAAAACGGCGTTCATGATAGAGCAAGGAAATTATTGCTATCGCGTAATGCCCTTTGGACTCAAAAACGCCGGGGCAACTTACCAAAGAATGATGAACAAGGTCTTTAAAAATCAACTTGGTCGGGTAATCGAAGTGTATCTTGATGACATAATAGTTAAAAGTAAAAATGATCCAGACCATCTCAAAGATGTGCAGAAGTATTTTCGGAAATCCGAAAGAACAATATGAGATTGAACCCGGAGAAGTGCACCTTCGGAGTTCGAGCAGGGAAATTCCTTGGTTTCTATCTCACTGAGAGAGGTATTGAGGCTGTAGCGACCGAAAAATTCGGGTGAGGATTCTTCGAAGGTTCAAAAATGAAGCCGCCACCAATGTTTATTTACAAGGGCAAACATTAAAAAATCCCTTTGAGTTTGGATAAGGGTCATTGAGACCAGATTTGGATTCGGGAGTCGGTTATGCGTGGGGAAGGTACTAGCACCCCACGGCATCATTCCTAAGGAAGGTTACCCGTTAATTAGTTGTATAAAAGAATGTTAATTTGGAAAATATTTATTTTACCATTTTTATTGTGAATTGAAAGAAATTAAAAGAAAGAAAAGACCTGGCATTTTTTGAACTAAGAAATTATTTAGAAAAAAAAAAGGTTCTTTATTAGTGCATTTGAAAGAGGTGGGCCCGCCCTCTGCTCCTACTTATCTCCGGGTAGAGAATCAAAGACTACGTAGTTCTTGGGTAGAAAAAATTTGGTTTTTTTGTGTTTTTTAATTTAGGGATTTTAGGACTTGTGATCCGTACGGTTCATTTATCCTAAAACGATGACTAACCCGGCCGTACGGCCGACTTAATCCCCTGTTTTTAAAAATAAGATTTTTGATTTTTTGGAAGAAAACGATTTGTGTAGGGAGTGATTTTATTTGAATGGGTATTTTAGGACTCTTGAGCCGTACGGCCCATTTGTCCTAAAAGGATGACTAACCCGGCCGTACGGCTGACTTAATCCCCTATTTTGAAAATAAGATTTTTATTTTTGGAGGAAAATGATTATTTTGTTTTTCTGTTTTGAATATAAACGAAAAGTTAACAAAGAAGAAAAAATGAAAAGTGCAACTAGTGAAAAATAATTATCAATAATATTTAAAAATAAACTAATTAAAAGAAAAATAAAATAAAAAATGGAGGGGGGGGGGGAGAGAGAGAGAGAGAGAGAGAGCTTCGCTGAGAGAGAGAGAGAATGTGTTCAGTGTTCTTGTTGAATCACTGTGGTGTGTTTTTCACTGTGGAGAGAGCCTCCTTTTATAGGTGAAGGGTAAGGTAAAGAGTGGACAAGTTGACTAGCTGGGCAAACAGCTTGTTGGGCTGAAGGTTGATGCTATTGACACCCCCCCTTTTATTATTTTCGTTTTTTCTATTAATTTTAATTTTTTACAACTTTATTTTATATTTTGGTGATTATAAATGAAAGCAAAAATGATTTTTTTTGTAAAATAGTTAAAAACTTATTTTTTTTAAATATAAAAGGTTATTTTTGACTAAAAGACAAATCTAAAAAATAACAAGTTGGGCCAAAGCCCGATCGAAAAAATATAACATAGGCCCAATAAAGTGAATTACTACGCACATGCCCAATAAAACGAGATAGCATCCGAACAAGCTCAAAAGCTAACTCACGGTAATAGGACCTGCAAACTGGTAAAAATAACGACGATTGTAGTAAAAAGAGCAGACAAAATTGGGGTATAACAGAGGACAACCTTGACAAATGCAGGGCTGTGACCGAGATGACTTCACCAACTACAAAGAAAGAAATTCAAAAGCTCACCGGGATTATAGCAGCGCTGTCCCGCTTCATTTCGAAAGCAGCCCACAAGTCCCTACCTTTGTTCAAACTCCTAGAGAAGGAAACAAAGTTTGACTGGACCGTCGAGCAAGAGCAGGCGCTGGCTCTTTTAAAAGAGACCCTCTCTGAACCACCCATCTTAACACGTCCAGAGGAGGGAGAAACCTTGTATCTGTACCTCGCTGTGGCAGATGAAGCGTTAAGTGCAGTACTCATCAGAGAAACTAACAATGGCCAAAGGCCGGTATACTTCGTAAGTAAGGCATTACAGGGACCTGAGCTGAGGTACCAAAAGGTTGAAAAGGTTGCTTTGGCAGTAGTAATTGCAGCTAGGCGCCTCAGACCGTATTTTTTTGCACATCAAGTGATAGTTCAAACCAACCAACCAATCAGGCAAATTCTCCATCGCCCCGACCTGGCTGGGAGAATGATCAAATGGGCAGTCGAGCTCTCAGAGTTTGGGATCAAGTACGAGACAAGACCAACCATGAAGGCTCAGATATTGGCCGACTTCGTAGCCGAAATGACGACGACACCACCAGGAGATAGAGTGGAAACGACATGGACCCTCCACGTGGATGGGTCCTCAAACAACAAAGGAAGTGGAGCCGGTCTGATACTTGAAAACTTGGAAGGACTAATGGTGGAAGTATCCCTGACGTTTTCATTCTCCACATCCAACAATCAAGCAGAATACGAGGCTTGCATAGCCGGTCTACAGTTGGCTAAAGACTTTGGTGCTACACAGATCGAGCTCCACACAGATTCACTATTGGTTGTCTCCCAGATCAACGCGGCATTTTGCGCTTATGACCCGGTACTACAGAAGTACCTCGCTAAAGTACGCGAGCTCCTAGGATTGTTTAATAAGGCGGAGGTGAAGCACGTGCCCAGGGGAGGCAACACCAGAGCTGATATACTCTCCAAATTGGCTAGCACCAGAGCACCAGGGAACCATCGGAGCGTCATCCAGGAAACTTTATCCAGTCCAAGCGTCCTCTTAAGCAACGGATCGCCTACCTCCATCCTCACCGTCGAAGCAAGCCAAAATTGGATAACCCCAATTCAACGGTATATCCTCGAGGGGTAGGAGCCCACTGATGCAAAAGAATCGGCTTCCATAAGAAGGCGGGCAGCATCATACTCGTGTGGATACCTGTGTTGCAGGTTATCTAATATTGCAGAATTAGTTTTGATGATGAAAAAGACAAAGCCAAGTTGATGGCCAAAGGAATGAGAGTGTCAAAGCAAAGCTGATAAAAAGTATCATATATTCAAAAGTCACAATCCAAGACAATCAAGCCCAAGAATTGAAGTTTCAAGATATAAGGGTAGTCCTTATAAATAAGGGTAGTCCTTAGGGTCTTGGGTGAGTCTTAGGATAAATGTAAGCTCTTACAAAGGTCAGCTCATCTCGCAAAGTCTCTCGTCCCAAAGCTTTCTCAAAATGCATGCATGCATACGTAAACATAAAAAGGTTTTTGAGAAACTATAAAATCGATTCACACTATTTTTATTAAATATCAAAATCGATTTTTAACTCAATATGAAAGCATACAATCGATTCATATTATTTTTACTAAAGTATATAAATCGATTCATAAACTATTTTTTCAAAGCATAGAAACAATTCATATTGTTTTTATTAAAAGCAAAGAAATCGATTTCCAACTATTTTCCTAAAGATAAGAATCGATTCCTATAATGTTTCAAAGGTAAAGAATCGATTCCTAGTATTTCTCTAAAGCTCAAAATCGATTTCCTAAATCAATGGTTAAGCACATAATCGATTCCTTGCTTCCTTATTTAAATAAGAATCGATTTCAACCTTCTTCTTTAATCTATATAATCGATTCCTAGCTTGCCTGTAAGCCAATAATCGATTGCCATCCATTTTACAAACAAATCAGAATCGATTCCTAGATCAGATCAAGCAAATGAATCGATTCCTAGATCCTTTCCAATTAACAAAGAATCGATTCCTTTAAACTTTTTCAACGTGAGATCTAGTTTTTTCATAGCCTATAAATAGAGGCCTCATAGCCTCCATTTCTAACCAACCCATTCTCACGATCTATCATTTCTGAAAAACTCTTATATTTTATTTATGTTCTTCTCGTACCACTGGTCCGTCAAGAGCTGATCCTACGTTAAGAGTTAGTTGGGGTTGTGTCCTTCAAGTTGTAATATCTGCCTACACTAAGAGGTATTTCTGTATTTACATTACTGTTATATTGTTGTTATAATTTGTACTAGAGAGTGGGGTATCTCTCTAGGGGTAGCTGCATGTACTAGGAAGTGGGGTATCTTTCTAGGGCAGTTGTTGTAACAAGGGTGGGGTATCTCTTGTTATTGTTATATTAGATTTGAGGGCTCTCCATAGGTGGGGTATCCTAGGAGGAGAGTGCCTGAGTATGTAAAGGTTTTCCAAGGCACCTGTAAGCCTTGTTGATTTGGTTAGTGGAAAATCTCACAAGGGTGTGAGGACTGGACGTAGGTCACTAGGAGGTGACCGAACCAGGATAAATCTCTGCGTGCTTTACTGCTTTCCTGCTTTACTGTTATACTGCTTTACTGCTTTATATTCTATTTCCTTCGCTTCCACTTAACCTGCGCGAAAATTGATCTAAGTCATTGAAAAGGGGAAAAACGTTTTCGAAAGATCTGAAAAGTTTTAAATCTCAATTCACCCCCCCTCTTGAGACTGAAGCCACTTGGTAACAAGTGGTATCAGAGCTAGACTCTTGTATAAAGAGCTTAGCCGCTTCAAGAGAAATGGCTTCAGGTTGGTATACGCAAGAGGGTGCATCTCTTTTCCGTCCTCCGGGATTCAACGGAGAAGACTATGCATATTGGAAAGAAAGAATGAGAATTTTTATTGAAGGGGTAGACTTAGATGTTTGGGATGCTGTGGAAAAAGGACCTTTCGTCCCCACACACATAGTAGATGGTATTCTTAGAATAAAAAGTAGAAATGAATGGTCTGATGATGAGAAAAGAAAAGTGCAACTTAATTTACGCGCTAAAAATATTATTACTTCTGCTTTGAGTGCTGATGAATTTTTTCGAGTTTCAAACTGTAAATCTGCCCAAGAAATGTGGGATAATCTTCAAGTTACTCATGAGGGTACAAGTGAAGTGAAAAGGGCAAGAATAAATACTCTTACCAGAGAGTACGAATTGTTTAGAATGAATACAGGTGAAACAATATCAGAGATGCAGAAAAGGTTCACTCACATAGTGAACAAATTGGGTTCATTAGGAAAATCATTTCCTCCCGAAGACTTGATCAACAAAGTGCTAAGATGCCTAAACCGAGAATGGCAACCAAAGGTAACTGCTATAACTGAATCAAGAAACCTAACTACCATGTCTCTTGCCACTCTGTTTGGGAAACTACTAGAGCACGAGTTAGAACTCACTCGTCTAGCAGAGAATGAAGGAAAAGTCAAGAAAAAGAAAAACCTAGCTTTTAAAGTTTCAAGTTCAAGTTCATCCGACGACAGTGATGACTCGCAAAGTGAAAGTGATGAAGAGGATGAGAATATAGACCTAATGGTAAGAGAATTCAAAAGGTTCATAAGGAGGTCTCTAGAAAAGAATTCTCCAACCAAAGAAGTCTCATGCAAACAAAACTACTTAAGTCCTTTAACATGCTACGAATGTGGGAAACCCGGACACATAAAATTGGAATGCCCAAAATTACAAAGAAAACGACCAAGAGATGAGAGAAAGGGATCCAAAGGAAAAAGGAGTAGAAAAGCCTACACAGCATGGGAAAACAGGAACTCATCAGATAGCTCAGAAAGTGAAAAAGATCAAGTTGCTCTCATGGCCGACCACGACAGCGAAAGTGAAACTGAGGTATATTCTAACTCTGAATCTTTACAAGATGCCTATGATGAATTATATGAAGCATTTACTGAATTACATGATAAATCATTAAAATTAGCTAAAGCGTTAGACAGATCCAAGAAAGCCATCACTCATCTGGAAAAAGACATCACTTCTTTAAACAAAGAAATAGTAGAACTTAGAAAAGAAAATGATAGTCTTGCATGCTTTAAAGAAAACCATACATGTGATAAATGTGTTGAAAGCAAAAAGAAAGTTCATGAACTAGAGTTGACTATTGAAAAACTATCTAGAATCAAAACCATAGAAAAGCATGGTCATTACAAATCTAATTTTTCCACTAGACCATACATTAAATGTTATTATTGTGGTAAACCTGGACATACAGCTTCTGTTTGCAGGGCAAGAGGTAAACAAAATATGAAAAAGGTGTGGGTTCCCAAAGGAACCATACCAAACACTAACCCACAAGGACCCAAAGAGATTTGGGTACCTAGAACCTTGTTTTAGATCATTGCAGGTACGCTGCAAGGTATGGGGACAAGTGGATACCTTGACAGCAAAGACTCAAAGCACATGACCGGAAACGCAATAAAGTTATCAACTCTCACCTCGGAGAAAAATCTGTCATGTGACTTGTGATGAATAGAGGGAGAATCACTGGTAAAGGTTAGAAAAGTTTTATTCACCTCTAAACTGAAAATGTGCTTAAATCATAGTTTACTTAGTCAAACATGTGACTTGTGAAACAATTTGATCTCTAAACCGCATTTCATGCATCTCTAAGGGAACATTTTTTCAAGGCATGAAAACAAATAAAGTATTCTGATCATCCCTCTAAAACTGAGCATGTAGAATTATCACATCACCTTCTTAGAGGTTATGGTTAGAAAGGCGATAGTGTGATTGAGTTAGTTGAATCGTCAAAATCAGCTAGTTGATATTTTCACAAATCCATTGCAAAAGAAAACCTGGTTCTTTATTTACTCAAATGAATTTTTCAATAAAATATTCTTCAAGTGATCTTTTAAAATATTTAAGAGAATTTGTGACTTACGAATTTCTGCGTGCTCAAAAAGCGTTTTATAAAGCAGCTGAAATGCTACCTTTTCCCGAAATCCATTTTCTCCTGTCACAATAAATTGCTGGCTTTGGCATTAAAATTCAGAATACATACTCACAATCGTTGCTCAACTAAAATAATTTTTCTCCCATATTCTGGCTGCCATCACCAACTTTCAAACTAAGCAGCATGAAATGTATAAAGCTTAAAACAACTGCTTCACAGATTTTTGAGACTCATAACCAGCTTTTACCTATGTTTGATAAAATATTCTCTTCATGGTCTCAAATATGTGTTTCTTCAAGTTTTGATGATCACTTACAAATCAGCAATGGCTCTTTTACCTTGTCAAATAGCTGTGACATTCGATTCGCAAACTTTATCATATATTGACCCTCTTTGATCATGACAAAAAAGGGGGAGAGAAATATAGGGTTGCATATGAGCATATAGAACTTGCATATGAGCACATAGAACTTGCATCTAGTCAACAAGTCAGGGGGAGCATCATGATAGGGGGAGCGTCTTATATATATTATCTGTTTGAACTAACCTCCCACCTTGAGATGAGTTAATGTTTTGTCATCATCAAAAAGGGGGAGAATGTGGATACCTGTGTTGCAGGTTATCTAATATTGCAGGATTAGTTTTGATGATGAAAAAGACAAAGCCAAGTTGATGGCCAAAGGAATGAGAGTGTCAAAGCAAAGCTGATAAAAAGTATCATATATTCAAAAGTCACAATCCAAGACAATCAAGCCCAAGAATTGAAGTTTCAAGATATAAGGGTAGTCCTTATAAATAAGGGTAGTCCTTAGGGTCTTGGGTGAGTCTTAGGATAAATGTAAGCTCTTACAAAGGTCAGCTCATCTCGCAAAGTCTCTCGTCCCAAAGCTTTCTCAAAATGCATGCATGCATACGTAAACATAAAAAGGTTTTTGAGAAACTATAAAATCGATTCACACTATTTTTATTAAATATCAAAATCGATTTTTAACTCAATATGAAAGCATACAATCGATTCATATTATTTTTACTAAAGTATATAAATCGATTCATAAACTATTTTTTCAAAGCATAGAAACAATTCATATTGTTTTTATTAAAAGCAAAGAAATCGATTTCCAACTATTTTCCTAAAGATAAGAATCGATTCCTATAATGTTTCAAAGGTAAAGAATCGATTCCTAGTATTTCTCTAAAGCTCAAAATCGATTTCCTAAATCAATGGTTAAGCACATAATCGATTCCTTGCTTCCTTATTTAAATAAGAATCGATTTCAACCTTCTTCTTTAATCTATATAATCGATTCCTAGCTTGCCTGTAAGCCAATAATCGATTGCCATCCATTTTACAAACAAATCAGAATCGATTCCTAGATCAGATCAAGCAAATGAATCGATTCCTAGATCCTTTCCAATTAACAAAGAATCGATTCCTTTAAACTTTTTCAACGTGAGATCTAGTTTTTTCATAGCCTATAAATAGAGGCCTCATAGCCTCCATTTCTAACCAACCCATTCTCACGATCTATCATTTCTGAAAAACTCTTATATTTTATTTATGTTCTTCTCGTACCACTGGTCCGTCAAGAGCTGATCCTACGTTAAGAGTTAGTTGGGGTTGTGTCCTTCAAGTTGTAATATCTGCCTACACTAAGAGGTATTTCTGTATTTACATTACTGTTATATTGTTGTTATAATTTGTACTAGAGAGTGGGGTATTTCTCTAGGGGTAGCTGCATGTACTAGGAAGTGGGGTATCTTTCTAGGGCAGTTGTTGTAACAAGGGTGGGGTATCTCTTGTTATTGTTATATTAGATTTGAGGGCTCTCCATAGGTGGGGTATCCTAGGAGGAGAGTGCCTGAGTATGTAAAGGTTTTCCAAGGCACCTGTAAGCCTTGTTGATTTGGTTAGTGGAAAATCTCACAAGGGTGTGAGGACTGGACGTAGGTCACTAGGAGGTGACCGAACCAGGATAAATCTCTGCGTGCTTTACTGCTTTCCTGCTTTACTGTTATACTGCTTTACTGCTTTATATTCTATTTCCTTCGCTTCCACTTAACCTGCGCGAAAATTGATCTAAGTCATTGAAAAGGGGAAAAACGTTTTCGAAAGATCTGAAAAGTTTTAAATCTCAATTCACCCCCCCTCTTGAGACTGAAGCCACTTGGTAACAACTCGGTCATTGAAGGGAGACTTTTTCGTAGAGGCTTCTCTATGCCTCTATTAAAATGTGTAGAGGGACCAGAAGCGGACTACGTGCTTGCAAAAATCCACTAGGGAATCTGTGGGCAGCACCTAGGAGGACGAGCCCTGGCAGCAAAAGAACTCAGGGCAGGTTATTACTGGCCCACCATGAATGAAGATTTACAAAATTACGTAAAAAAATGTGACAAGTGCCAAAGATACGCCGATGTGCATGTCGCCCCTTCATCCGATCTGACATACCTAAGCTCTCCCTGGCCTTTCACGTGGTGGGGGATTGACCTTTTAGGTCCCCTTCCTCCAGGCCCAGGGCAGGTGAAGTACTTAATCATCGCTGTCGATTACTTTACCAAATGGATCGAAGCTGAGCCCTTGACCACTATCACGGCAAAAAATTGTATGAAGTTCTTTAAGAAAAATATCATGACCAGATTCAGCATACCGGAGGTAGTCATCACCGACAACGGCACACAGTTTACAGACAAAGGTTTTGGGCAACTGATGGCCGACTTGGGCATCAAACACCGCTTCACGTCGGTGGAACACCCTCAGACTAACGGACAAGCAGAGGCATCCAACAGAGTAATTTTGAGAGGATTACGGAGGAGACTTGACGAAGCAAAGGGCTGTTGGTCGGAAGAACTACCCTATGTCTTGTGGGCTTACAGAACTACCCCACACTCATCAATTAGAGAGTCACCTTTCCGGATGGCATACGGAACAGAAGCAGTCATACCCGTCGAAATCAGAGAGTTAAACTGGAGGACCAAGAACCCAAACCCTCCAGAAGCCAATGAGCAAAGACTCCGAGAGGAGTTGGACTTCGTAGAGGAAGTTAGAAACCAAGCAGCGTTAAAAGACATGGTGATCAAGCAAAAGATGGCAATAAGGTTTAACGCCAAGGTGGTCCCCAGAACCTTCAAGGTGGGCGACCTAGTCCTACGAAGGGCAGACGTGGGTCTGAAGAATGCATTCCAAAGAAAGTTGGCCCCTAACTGGGTAGGCCCATACAAAATAATTGTAGAAACAGGTGTAATACCCCAATTTTGTCCGCCAAATTGAAAAATTGTATTTTTGTGAATGCCCAATTTTAATGGGTATTTTTCTTGTTTTTCAAAAATCCCAAAAATCTTATCGCTTCGCATATCGTTCTAAATGCGGGTGTATTTGGCACTCTCGTGCAACGATTTTGTTTGGCGCTCGTTGTTTTCAAAAAAGGAAAAAAGAATCCAAAAATAAATAATGAAATAATAAATAGCGCGAGCGCGCGTTTCGTTTCGGATCGTGTGAGTAATTGCGTCAGTGCGCGTTTATTTTTACCGTTTTCTTTTTAGAGAAGTGAGGATAAAATAAAATCGGTTTTAATAACATACGCGCGTGCGTATTCAAAGCGCGTATTCAAATCGCGTACGCGTTCCTAGTCTTAAGGCGCTTGTATTTCATTTCGAGTCGTGTGAGTTGTTGCGTCGGCGCGCGTTGTTTTTACCGCTTTTATTATCATAAAGAAAAATAAAAAAAAAATAATAATAAATAGTAATAGTAAAATAAAATGAATTTTTATTCAGCTGTCCCTTCTATTGGTTTTGTTACATATATAAACAAAAAATTAAAAAAGGGGCAGAATAGTACAAAAAAGAGTCAACTCTTTGTTATAAAAAAATTAAATTGATAAACAGCAAAAATAACAAAAAGCAGGGCGCAGCCTGCTGGGGTTGCAACAAGATTGCAATTTGAGAATGGGGTTGGAGGTCCTTTCTCCTTGCCTATTGGCTTTTCACTCTTTGGGCAAAAACAGGTTGCTGCCCCTGCTGCTCTCTTGCTGCTCCACTACTCTGCTGTCTGCTCCTACTGCCATCCCTTGCTGTGTCACTGCAGCAGCAACAAACTGGTCTCCTAGGGGGTATTGATCCCCTGCTCAACACCACACCTACACCATAATTTTGCCTATAAATACAATGAACAAACAGTTACAGAAGGGGGCAGAAAACGGTGGCACAGAAATACTCACACACAATCAGGGGGCAACAATTAACAAACAGTAAATTCGTATGCATAGAAAACACTGAAAATTTGGAAGCGGTGGAAGCAATCAGCACCAGAAAGTTACTTCAAAAATTGGAAGAAGGTTGGTAAGCATGATTTCATTCTATTTAGACAAGTTCAGTACATAATAGGTATGTCTTTTTTAAAAAATTTTGTATGCATAGAAATTTTATGAAAACAGTTAGATTCTGTTCGCATGAGAAACATAGTCACTGAGTATTAGAGCAATGATCAGATTTAGTTCGTTGTAGGATTAATAAGTTAGGGTATGGAAAAATGAAATCTATAGTTATGATAGTTGCAGAAAATATAAAAAAAGGGGTTAGGATTTAGAGCCACACAAAAATCTGTTAGCAAAATAAATTAATTAACTAAGTAAAAAAAAACAGAAAAATGGTGAATAGATGAGAAGAAAAAAAATTAGATTTACCTCGGCCACCGCGTACGGTGGTCGTCTCCGCCGTACCACCACCGTGACCAAACCGAACCCTCTCAACCATCGTTTTCACCATTGTTCTCTTCCCCTTCGCAACCACCATTTCATAGCCACCACCACCGTACGAACCGAAACCACCAACCACCACCATCCCACTGTCCCTCTTCACTGCCACCACCGTCAACACCACCTCACCGCCAACCACTCCCCCTCGCTTCGCGGACAGCCCTTTCTCACCACCGTTCCCGTCGCAAAACAAGTCCAGATCGGACGAAAAAGGAACCATCGACAGAGCCGATCTCTCTCTCCACCGAATCAGCCACCGTCCTTCCCTCCACCACCGCGCTCCCACACAGTCAGCACAGAACCAGACCGCATCACCATTAGAAACCAGATCAGAGAAAGAGTGGATCGGATAAAGGAGAGAGATTCGGTTTGATGTTTATGGCGAAGGAGGGGGCGAGGCTGAGAGAGAGAGAAAGAGAGAGTTGATTTGAGGATGAAGGAAGAGGTTAAGGTTTAGAGAGAGAGGGAGGCGGAGATCAACCAGCAAGGAGAGAAAGAGAAATTTTTTTGGCAATTAGGGTGAGAGAGGGAGAGATACGGCGCAAGGTGAGAGAGAGGAGGAAATTTTTTCAGGTTTGGGTATTTTAGGGTTGGAGGCGCCGTGGGAGAAGGAAAGGAAACTAGGGTTTCCATTTTAGTTAGCCTTTTATAGTGTGAAAGCTCAGGGGTAACTTCGTCTTTTCGCGTTTTATTTTTTCAGATTGCTATTCACACCCCTGCAGTTTATTTCGCACACCTCCTCTAAGCCCATCAGAAAATAAAAACGCAGCCCAGCTTACAAAAATAAGCTGGGCTCACTATCTGCACCCCCTTTTTAATGATACAGCCCCCCTGCCACTTGCACCCCCCATTTTACTGTTTCACCCCCTGTTTCTCTTTTCAAATTTTATTTCTTTCCCCTAGATAAACGTTTTTTTTTCAAACCCTTTTTTCCCAAATAATAAATTTTCTTTTCCCTAAACGAACTTATTTTTTCTCAAACCTTTTTTTAAATGATAGATAAATGTTTCCCCGAACAAAAATCAATCCAATTGCAAATTCCTTTCATCACGACGTTCTCTCCAATTAAAATCAACGAAAACATTTTTCAAAAAAACAAATCTTTTCAAACGTCGAAATCAAAACTAATCATCACTAATGATCACTCGCGCCGTTGCCGTTTGATTGTGGGTGATGATTTCATTCCCGTGGGAGCTAGTAGTGTGGCCACTCTAAAGCGTTGTTGTTTGGTCCTCACAAACGCTCTCCCTCAATTGCGAAAACCTTTTCAATGCTCAAAATAAAAACTGATTATCATTAATCATCACTCGCGCCGTTGCCGTTTGGTCGTTAATGATAATTCATTTTCATAAGAGTTAGTAGTGCGACCACTCTAACCGTTGTTGTTTGGTCACTGCGAACGCTCAACCCCTTTGCGAAAAACTCCAAAAAGAATAAAAAACAAAAGCCGTTTTCCAAACAAACAAGAACTACGTAGCTTTGAATTCTCCATCGCACCAGGAGATACGTAGGAGCGAGAGGCTAACTCTCGTCAAGCACCAAAAATAAAAATTTTCATTAAGTCTTTTCATTCTCTCTTCGAAAAAGGGGCAATTTCCAAATCAACACTTAAAACCACACCTAATTAAAGGTTCCCTCTCAGTAGAGAGGACGTGTGGGGTGCTTACACCTTCCCTGCACGTAACCGACCCCCGAACCCAAATTTTCCAGTTTCTAAAAGGCCATTCGCTTTCCAAAAAGGTTTTCTTCAATATTTTCCTTATAAAAAAATATTGGTGGCGACTTCATTGATTTTTTTTAAAAAAAGTTGTAAACGAAGAAAGATTCCCTCGGGGACTTTTTCGGGCGCAACAGCTGGCGACTTCACTGGGGACTTTTCTTTTTTAAGTGGGTCAAGCCTAACTAATTAAATGTGTGGTTTAGCGTGCTATCGACGTGATTTGGATACTTTGTTACTTATATCCCTTTTCGGTTTGCTCTTCTTGTCATGTTGCGTGCATGTGCATTTATTTTTTCTCCTTTCATGTTTATTTTTCCTCGTCTTTGCTTATGTGCTTAGTACCCTCATGCTTTTCCTCCCCATCTTGTTATGTTCCTCTCTTCTTGGCCCCCTTTCTCGAGGAAAGCAAAGCACTTGATTATTGTTGAAACCCTAGGCTAGCTAATTTAATATTGAACCCTAGTGTAGACAACATGTTATCGCTTGCTATTGTTTGGACTGTTCTGGGTTTTCCTTCGCAGGTGGGGTATATGTGGGTAGTTTTAGGCGGTATGTCCCTGCTACACACACTCACCCCCTTATGATTATGAGCTTTGAGAGAGGCCTAAAACCCAAGGTCTGAAAAACACCTAGGAGAGTGGAAACGAGTAGTGACTGCCAATTGGACCGATGTCCTTCTGCTCTCACGAAAGTTTCAGCCAGAGTATGCTCTTTATGGTACCTCACACCAGATGGCATTCCATCGTTGTGGGTGTTATCATAAAAGAGATTTAGCTCTGGTAGCCTTTGCGAGGGAGTGAATAGAGCCACATGGGAGGATTACCCTTTAAATTGCCCTAGATCGTAGGTCTCACCCCTTTTTAGGTCACAAGGGCTTTCCAAATTGTGTGATGCATTGTAAACTAGGCACGTTTTCAAAAAGAAAAGGAGATTTTTCGAAAAAAGAGAAAATAGAGAAAGAGTTGCCGTTGTAACCTTTCTTTCGCCGGTCTGTACGAAGTGACATATGAACCACTTTATTTTAAAAAAAAAGAGGGAGTGAAAGAGTTACCGCTGTAGCCTTTCTCATACCGGTCCATATGAAATAACGTACGACCCGCATTTTCCAAAAAAAAACTTGAATCACTGCCAATAAGGACTGGTCTCTGAGTTACATAGACGTAGAACATCATCATCATTTACACATCATCCTTTGCATAAAACATACATTTTCGATAATTTTCGCATGCATCTTTGCATTTCATCATGGTTTGCTTGCCGAGAACCCCAAGTAATGAGAAATTTTTGTCATAGATACGGCATGGAATCTAGAAGAGAAACGGTGTATACTCCAAGGTACCCCGTTGTAAACAAGGTAGATGTGACTAGTCTGAAAAAATGTGTTGACCTGATGGGACCTATTGAAAGGGGATCGTTTGACAATGCTTATGGGAACCTCCGGAAGTTGTTGTTGCTAGAGGTGCAGACTGAGGCTATCGCGGCTTTGAGTAGATTCTATGACCCAGAAATCAGGTGCTTTCTTTTCAAAAATTTTCAAATGGCCCCCACATTGGAGGAATATCAGCAGATTTTGGGTTTCACTCAGACAGAAGCTGTCCCCTACCGGTATCAAGAACAGTACTACACAGATGAGGGGTTCGCTGCATTATTGCAAGTGAGTGTAGAGGATCTGAAGCTCCAAAAGCAGAAGAGAAACAATGTGATAGGTTTCCCGCAGAGCTACCTCGAAGGTTTAATGGGAGCCTATGCTAGAAGTAAAAATTGGGTTGTCTTCAAGCGAGTTTTGGCCCTAGCAATTTTTGGGGTTGTTCTCTTTCCGCAGATTGAGAGGTATGTGGATGTGACTGTTATTGGTATTTTCCTAGCTTTTCAGAACAAGAGGAGCCCCATTAATCCAATTCCCGCCATCCTTGCCGACACTTATTCTGCTTTTACCCATCATTGTGACTTAAGAAGGAAGAAAATCGCTTGCTCTTCTCACCTGTTGTATGCATGGCTTCTCATCCATGCCTTCACCAACCCAACACGAGTGGAAAAGTTGATTAGTTACGCTGTAACTTGTGAGGTGAAAGCTATGAGCATTCAAGAGTGGATCCAGTTTCTAGGGGGTCTAGATGAGCACTCAATCCGTTGGTATCTCTCATCTTGCTGGGAAGATAGGCCTAAGGTAGTCTTCCGCTGTGGTGGTTTCCAAAATGTCCCGCTAATGGGCACTAAGGGATGCATCAACTACAACCCGTCTCTGACTCTGAGGCAATTAGGGTATCCGATGAGGAATTCGCCTACTGAAGAGATGATATTCCTGCTTTACATCTATGAAGGAGGACCAAAAGATGACAGTTTGCTTAGAAAGGTCTTGCAAGCCTGGAGTACGGTGGTTCGCATGGGAAAAGTAGAGCTCGCTCAGAGGACTAGTGGTATCACCTTCGCTCAGTGGCTCGGAAAAAGGATCCAGAATGTTCAACTGCCTTACCAAAAAGAGTTGCAAGTCGAGAGGGAAGTAGTAGACGCCAGTGCCCCTATTGTCGAAGAATTAGGCGAAGTTAAGTTGGCTCTGATGAAGGCAGAGGAAGAGAAGAAATCTTTGCAAGCTGAGATAGAGAAGATGGCTCTGAAGAACAAGAGGTTGAAAGAAGAAAATGCCCTGAAGTCTGCTACCATTGAGAGTTTCAGTCAGAAACTAAAAGGGGAAGACGAGAGCAAGTTAGAAGTTCAAAGGTATCTGCAAGGAGCCAAGGAAGAAATCAAGAGACGAAGCTTGAAAGAGAAGAAGGCCCTGGAAGAAGCCAATCAGTGGAAAGAGTTATGGGATGAAGCAAAAATGGAAGAGAGAACGGCGAAAAGCTTGCTTGCCAAGTCAAAGAGAGAATCCCGCATGTTACAAGCTGAATGGGAGAGTAAGTTAGACAGTGTTGTGCAGGAGAGGGACTCTTTTGAGAACATCCTCAGGGAATATCAGCGGGCCCTAAGAGCAGAGCAAGAGGATTCTGATGAGTTGAAGGAGCGTCTTTGTCACATCAGTGATGCGTACCGGCAAGTGAGGGATGAAAGTCAGTATTGGGAGCATCGCTATGTTGAGCTGCTCGGTAGGATTGAAGAGCAGGCAGTCATCATTGAGCTGAGGGATGAGGTTCAACACTGGAGGGGTAGGTTCTCCAAGCTATCAGAATTGGTCAACCAGGCTCTTGCGGATATGCCCAGGAGATTAAGAAAAGCTGAAACTGAGATGTATCCCCTCAACACCCCGCTTGAGGTGTACGAGTTTGTGGAGTACTGCAGAGCCCTAGTTGAGGAAGCCAAAGGAAAAGCCGGAAGTACCTCTACCAACAACAAGAGGAAAAGGAGCGGAAATATCAAAGCTCTTTGTATTTGAGCTTCTTTATTGTAATTTTCCATTTTGTTTTATTGTACATTTCCTTTTTCAATCATTGTATCAGAATGTCGTACTCAGATTTTGAAGTATTTTGTTTAAATACACCCGTTTCGCTTCCAGATTCCAATTTCAGTATGATCCAAAGAAAGTGATATAACAAAAATAATCAAAGATTTACCTGCGTATCTATGACAAGACATAATACGCTGCGATTCTCGGCAAGAAAAACTAAACACGCATTCATTCGCATTGCATTCATTTATTCGTTCTTGTGTTCATAAGCGTGTTCCGTCAACAGAGAATTAGGCAAGCTGGTTAATCATCGCTATTGGACGCGTCTGCAAGCAAGAAGCATGGAAAACAATCAAGCCGATCTTGATCAGAACGATCCGCAGCCACATCAGGATGACGGAATTCCAGGAGGCCTGGATCCTAATGGTCAGGGTCAGCATGGTCAGAATCAGGAGAATCAAGTCGTTCAAGCTGAGATGGAAGTCCTAAAGGCTCAAATGGCGGAGGTCATAAGAGTGCTAAGTGCCTTAAGAGATGTTGGCACAACTGAAACTGCTATTGCTGGGACGAACAATCCTCCTCCCCTTCCTGGGTCTGGGATCTCTCAAACCCTCCAAGCTGTGCAATGGCCTCCCTATGGTCTCCCATTGGGCTATACGCCTCCTGCCGCTGATGCAAACCCTGGAGGAGATCCTTCGGGAACCACGGGGCACGCTCAGCCTAATACAATTGTGAACGAAGTTGGAACAGGGACGCATCAAGCCCAGATTCAGATCCCAATTCCTGTTATTGCTCCAGGAACTCCGGCGGGTTTCAATTCACCAATAATGGTTCATCCACACGTGCAGGGCCCAGTCCCTCAGAATATTGCTCACCGACACATGACCCCGGTCGTGGCGTCGATGAATAACCCTCACTATGGTGCCGGCGTTTTCCCACAGAATTACCCTGCCGAAGCTAGAAGTCAGTATCAGATGCTGGAAGAAAGGTTAAGAGCCGTTGAAGGGGCAGGTTCCCGAGCCAGGAATGCCCATGAGTTGTGCTTGGTTCCTGATCTAGTCCTGCCGCCCAAGTTCAAAGCACCAACTTTTGACAAATACAGAGGGACAACTTGCCCAGTCAGCCATGTGACAATGTACTGCCGAAAGATGACTGCCTATGCCCGTGACGATAACTTAATGATGCATTGCTTCCAAGAAAGTTTAGCTGGAGCTCCCCTTGACTGGTACATGCAGTTAGAGCCAACTAATATCCGTTGCTGGAAAGACATGGCGGATGCCTTCATGCGTCAATACCAGTATAACAATGATTTGGCTCCAGATAGAACTCAGCTACAATGCATGTCTAAGAGGGACAACGAGTCGTTCAAAGAGTATGCTCAGAGATGGCGGAACCTTGCGGCTCAAGTAAAACCCCCTCTGCTGGACAAAGAAATGGTCCACATGTTTATGGAAACCCTTCCTGCGGTGTATTATGATAGGTTGGTTGGCAGCGTAGCCTCAAACTTCTCTGAGATGGTGGTCACAGGGGAAAGAGTAGAGAATGGTATGCGCAGCGGAAGAATAGCTCATAGCCCGACGCCTCCTGCCAGTCAAAAGAAGCCATTTTTTGGGTCTCATAAGAAGAAAGAAGGTGAAACTAATGCAGTCATTGGAGCCAGTGGTCCGTCGCACAGCAATCCATCGCAAGCTATTTCGGTTCCTCCTCAGGCACCGCTGGCACAGCCTTTTCAATCGAATTATCAGTACCGGAACTATAATGAAAGGAAGCCTGCTGTCTTTGATCCCATTCCTATGTCCCACACGGACTTGTTTAATTATCTCATCACCAACAAAATAATCAGTACTCGTCAAATGAAGCCATATCAGCCTCCCTATCCCAGAGGGTACAACGCAAATGCCACCTGCGCCTTTCATTCTGGGGCAGTAGGTCATGTTGTGGAGGATTGTAAAGCACTCAAATATGTGGTGCAAGAATTACTTGATAAGAAAAGCATATCATTTCAACAACCCAATGTAGCCACCAATCCGTTGCCAGGGCATGGAGGATCTGCTATTAATGCCGTTGGCCATCAGGAGGGTCAGTGTTTGGTTAGAAAAGTTGATTGCATTCAGATGCCTTTGAATTTTATCCATGCTGAACTATGCCGTTTTGGTGTCATCAAAGAAGGTTGTGCTAGGAAAGACGCCTGTGATAATCCTCGCTGCATCGGGGCATGTGAAGGCTTTAAACCAATTCTCCAAGATCTCTTAGACAGACACCTGGTCCAAGTGGGAATCCAGGAGAAAGAAGAAGGTGTATTTACCTTGCAATCAGGCAATGGAGGCTTCAGGAGACCAATTAAAATTCCCTGCAATCTGAATTCCAGCCTAGCTGTGATGAGACCCTCGGCTGTTGTTATTCCAGTACCTGCTGCTGCCCCTAGTGGGGAGACTAGGATGACTCCATGGAGCTGCAATGTGCAAATGCAAGCGGAGGTCCCTAAAGGCACTCTGGATATAACAAACATTGCTGGAGGTAGTTGTATCACAAGGAGTGGAAGGTTGTATACTCCTGAAAACCTTAGAAGAGAGCAATCCAAGGGAATTGAAGAAAGGGCCCGTAAAGGAAAAGACAAGGAAGCTGTAGAAGTCAGGGATGTGTCGGACAAAGACGCTCAAGAATTCCTGAGAGTAATGAGACAGAGTGAATATCGGGTGGTAGACCAGCTGAATCAAACTCCATCCAAGATCTCAATGCTCTCTTTGCTGCTTAGTTCAGAGGCACATCGTGCTGCACTGCTAAAGGTCCTGAATGAAGCTCACGTCTCTCATGACATTACAGTAAACCAGCTTGATGGTATTGTTGGCAGCATTGTAGCCTCCAATTACTTGACCTTCTCAGACACTGAGCTGCCTCCGGCAGGAAAGAGTCATAATCAAGCTCTTCACATCTCAGTCAAGTGTGGGGACCATATACTTGCCAGGGTGCTTATTGATAACGGTTCATCCTTGAATGTGCTGCCTAAGTCTACAATGGATAAGCTGGATGTAGACTGTTCATATCTGAAACCGAGCTCCACCTTGGTCAGGGCGTTTGATGGGTCAGTGAAGGAAGTTTTTGGAGAAGTGGAAATGCCGTTGCAGGTAGGCCCTGAAGTATTTTATGTCGTCTTTCAAGTGATGGACATCAATTCATCCTACAGTTGCCTGCTAGGACGTCCCTGGATACATGCGGCTGGGGCAGTGCCATCCTCGCTCCATCAGAAACTCAAGTTTGTGGCTAGGGGAAAGTTGATAGTGATCTCCGGAGAGGAAGAAACATTGATAAATCGATCACCACCTGAATATTATGTGGAAGCAGCAGAAGAGTCCTTTGAGACTGCTTTCCAGGGATTGGAGATTTCAAACGCTGTCTTCGTCGAAGGGGAGCCTCGGTGGAAACCTAAGTGGTCCAGGGCTGACATGATGACTGCAAAGGTGATGCTGGGACATGGGTATCAGATTGGTAAGGGCTTAGGAAAAGCTGCTCAAGGAATCGTAATGCCTATCCAGTTGAGGGGTAATATTGAGAGGTTCGGTGTTGGGTACATCCCAAGTCTTGCTGATCGGGAGAGGCTGACATCTGACAGGAGGGAGAAATGGCTGGCCAAACTCAGAGGAAGGGCACCCAATCAGGGGAGAATAGTCATCGCTAATCTTAAGGACAACTTCCGGAGTGCTGGTATGCTGAACCCTGACCAGGTTAATATGGTTGAAGAAGGATCAAGCTCAAGTGGCCGTGCTGAAGGTCTGGTGCGCTGCTGTGCGGTTGGAGAGAAGCTGTAAAACTGGGAGATCATGGATTTCCCCGTATTTTCCAATTTAAAGTAATTATCATTGTAATGCAGATCCCTCGGCTCTGCCCAAGGCCTTGGGATATTTCATTCGGGCACACATGTTTTCGTTGAAAATCATCAATCAATAAAGTGTTATTTTGAATTTTCAATAAAATTTCTGTCTTCATCTTTTATCTGTGTTGCTTTTTCTTTGTTTTTATTCGCCGCTCCATTCTAATGCAGATCGAAAATAAACTCTGAAAATAATAATGCCCAAAACTCATACTGTGATTTTGATTACCCGGTTAATCAAGCCGAGGAAGACGTTGAGAATGATTGGGATACTCCTCCAGAAATCATGAGAATGGTAGAACAAGAAGAAAAGGTCATCGAACCCCATGAGGAGTCTACAGAGATGGTCAATTTGGGTACTGAGGAAGACAGAAAAGAGATCAAGGTTGGTACCGCAATGGAGGATAAAGAGCGCAAAAAGTTGATTCAGCTCCTGTTCGACTACGCTGACGTATTCGCATGGACATATCGGGACATGCCAGGGTTGAGCACAGATATTGTTGAACATAAATTGCCAGTGAAATCAGAGTGTCCCCCTGTGAAACAGAAGTTTAAGGCGGATGAAGCCTGAAATGTCTTTGAAAATCAGGGATGAGGTCAAGAAACAGTTTGATGCAGGGTTCTTAGCTGTGGCAAAATATCCTGAGTGGGTAGCAAACATTGTCCCAGTCCCTAAGAAAGATGGGAAGGTCCGAATGTGTGTCGACTACCGTGACTTGAACAGAGCAAGCCCTAAAGATGACTTCCCTCTACCCCATATTGACGTTTTGGTGGACAGTACTGCTCGGCATTCGATGTTCTCCTTCATGGATGGATATTCAGGCTATAACCAGATCAAAATGGCTCCGGAGGATATGGAGAAAACCACCTTCATAACCCTTTGGGGAACTTTCTGTTACAAGGTCATGCCTTTCGGGTTGAGGAATGCCGGGGCAACCTACCAAAGAGCGATGGTAACCCTATTCCATGACATGATGCATAAGGAGATCGAAGTCTATGTGGATGACATGATTGCTAAATCAAAGACTGATGAAGAGCACGTGGTTAACCTGCAGAAGCTGTTCGAACGTCTCAGAAAGTACAAACTCAGGTTGAACCCCGCTAAGTGCACCTTTGGGGTTAGGTCAGGGAAGCTGTTAGGTTTCATTGTTAGCCAGAAGGGAATTGAGGTAGACCCGGACAAAGTACGAGCAATCCTGGAGATGCCAGCACCTAAGACAGAAAAAGAAGTTCGTGGTTTCCTGGGAAGACTAAATTACATCTCTCGATTCATCTTCCAGCTGACTGCAACTTGCGAACCAATTTTCAAACTGCTGTGCAAAAACCAAGAGATGAAGTGGAATGATAAATGTCAAGAAGCATTTGAGAAAATCAAGGTGTATCTTCAAAATCCACCCGTCCTAATGCCACCTGTGTCTGGCAGGCCTCTCATCCTATACCTCACGGTGCTAGACAATTCTATGGGCTGCGTGCTGGGGCAACACGATGAGTCAGGAAAGAAAGAACATGCGATCTACTACATAAGCAAGAAGTTCACAGACTGTGAGGCAAGGTATTCATCATTGGAGAAGACTTGTTGTGCTCTAGCCTGGGCTGCGCATCGACTGAGACAGTATATGCTGAGTCACACTACCTGGTTGGTGTCCAAAATGGACCCAATCAAGTACATATTTGAAAAACCTGCGCTCACAGGTAGAATTGCTCGTTGGCAAATGCTTCTGTCAGAGTACGATCTCGTGTACGTAACCCAGAAAGCGATTAAGGGTAGCACACTGGCAGACTACCTGGCACATCAACCGGTTGAGGATTACCAATCAATGCAATGTGAGTTCCCAGATGAAGACATTATGGCATTATTTGACGCGGGGAAGTCTCAAGATGATGAAAGGTGGAGAATGTTGTTTGACGGTGCCTCTAACATGTGGGGGCACGGAATCGGAGCAGTGCTGATCTCCCCAGACAACCGCTTTATACCAGTCACCGCTAGACTAAGCTTCTATGTCACAAACAATATTGCAGAGTATGAAGCGTGTATCTTGGGTATCCAGGCAGCTCTCGATTGGAAAGTCAAGAGGCTCGACGTGTACGGAGATTCAGCTCTAGTTGTCCATCAAGTAAAAGGAGACTGGGAAACAAGAAATTCTGATTTGATTCCTTACCGTGACTACATTCAAGAATTAATCAAGCCCTTTGAGGAAATCACTTTCCAACACATACCCCGCAGCGAGAATTAGTTGGCCGATGCCTTGGCAACTTTGTCCTCTATGTTCAACGTCAGCTGTGACAAAAGTCTGACGACTGTCAGAATCCAGCACAGAGAACAGCCTGCTTATCACTACTGTATGGCAGTCGAAGAGGGATCAGATAGTAAGCCTTGGTACCATGACATCAAGCAGTATATCACAAACAGAGAGTATCCTCCCGGAGCTACAGAGAATGACAAGAGAACCCTCAGGAGGCTGTCAACAGGTTTCTTCTTGAGTGGAGACGTCCTTTACAAGAGAAACCATGACTTGGTACTCCTCAGGTGTGTAACAGGAGAAGAATCAGTAAAGATTATGCGAGATGTTCATGAAGGCTCATTTGGGGTTCATTCCAACGGGCACGCGATGGCTAGAAAAATCCTGAGAGCTGGATACTACTGGCTGCAGATAGAATCAGACTGTTACAGTTTTGTGAGGAGATGCCATAAATGCCAAATCTATGCAGATCACACCCATGTACCTCCAACGTCTCTGAATGTTTTGAGCGCACCATGGCCATTCTCAATGTGGGGCATGGACATCATCGGTCCCATTGAACCCAAAGCTTCCAATGGTCACCGTTTCATTCTGGTTGCTATTGACTACTTCACTAAGTGGGTGGAGGCTGCTTCTTATCCCAATGTAACGAGCTCAGTGATTGCTAAGTTCATCAAGAAAGACTTGGTTTGCCGCTACGGCCTTCCAAACAAGATTATCACAGACAACGGTAGTAATTTGAACAGCAGGATAATGAAAGACTTGTGTAAAGACTTCAAGATACAGCATCACAACTCTTCTCCCTACCGTCCAAAGATGAATGGGGCAGTTGAGGCAGCCAACAAGAACATCAAGCGGATAATACAGAAGATGGTCGTGACCTATAATGATTGGCATGAGATGCTCCCCTTTGCCCTGCATGGTTACAGAACCTCAGTACGCACCTCAACAGGGGCAACCCCCTACTCACTGGTTTACGGGTCAGAGGCAGTCCTCCCCATTGAGGTTGAAATACCATCCCTGCGGGTGTTAATGGAGACAAAACTTGATGAAGCAGAATGGGTTCGGTCTCGTCTTGACCAGTTGAATCTCATTGATGAAAAACAGGTGGCCGCAATGTGTCATGGACAGTTTTACCAACAGAGGATGAGGAGGGCTTTTGACAAGAAAGTCCGTCCTCGTGAATTCCAAGAAGGAGATCTTGTGCTCAAGTAGGTCTTGCCGATTCAGACCGACTCCAGGGGCAAATGGGCTCCCAAATATGAAGGACCTTATGTGGTGAAGAAGGCATTCTCAGGAGGAGCTTTAATTCTGGCAAACATGGACGGGGATGAGATCCCAAATCCAGTGAACTCAGATGTGGTCAAGAAGTATTATGCCTAGAAAAATAGACGAAAAAGAGAAAGATAAGCCAAGGAAAATCAGCTCGCTAGGTTGAAAACCCGCAAAGGGCGACCTAGGCAAAATCAGAGCGGCCCGGTGGATTGAAAACCCGCAAAGGGCGATCCAGGCAAAAATTAGGGCCAGAAAACTTGGGCTTGAGAAAAGAAAAAGGCAATCAGCGCTCCAAAGGTTCGGATAAGGGGGTGATCAGTATTATGAGTATGAACGGTGGGCACCGTTACTTCAGAGATGGAACCACGAGATCTGTTCCTTTTGCTTGTATTTTTTGTAGTTTAGAAGAAAGATTGCAATGCACTTTCGATTGGCGTGACTTTCTGCACGTCCAATTTCTATATCAATAAAAGTCCAACTTTTCTTTCATATGTGTGCTTTTCGTGTCTCTGCTTTCATCTATTCAGTTTCTTTCAAAATAATAACTTTTATGATTGATGAAATCGAATTGCAAAACATGTGCACATTCAGAGTATTACAGGATCATTGCGAAATCTTTGAAAAAATACAGAAAGAAGTGATTTCCCAAGTGAATAAAATTGCGAAAAAGTCGTGACGAACCAGTGTACAATCCTCGCGGGATCATCGTCCTGGAACAGCCTCCGTCCAGCAGATCGATTTAACCAGCAAAAAAGGAGTGCCAAAGAAAAAAAACAAGTAAGCAGAAAAAAGAAAGCTGCTTAAAGAAAACAAACAGAGTAAACAAAAACAAATAAGCAGAAAAAAGAAAGCTGCTTAAAGAAAACAAACAGAATAAACAAAAAAACAAAAGAGAAAATCGCAGAAGACGGAACATAAAAGAACACACCATCTTCACATCATTCATCATATCATCCATACCATTCGTCACTCCATGACATCAAACAGTGGTGCGTTACACTTTCAAATTCGCATCTCAGAAGAGCGAAAGAATAACAAAAGAAAAAGAAGTGAATGAGGAATCAAACAGAAAAATCATCCCACCAAAATCAATCATTGCATTCATGTGCATCCAAATACCCAAATGCATGCACTTCATGCACCATCCGAGAAGTTACTTCGGACTAGAGAGTCCCAAAAATCTCATTCTTAGAAAATCACCATGACACTGAGTTAGTAAACTCCATCAACACTGAGTTAGTAAACTCCATCAACCCCGAGTTAGTAAACTCCATCAACACTGAGTTAGTAAACTCCATCAACACAGAGTTAGTGAACTCCTTCCACAGATCACAACATCGTGTACGAGCACGCGATGGATCCATCAGACTTCGTTAAGTCCTTCGGATTAGTTGTGTCAGCCTAAGGCATAGCGTAAATCCATTGATCAAATCAGTTCCGGACCTGATGTTGATCGGCCGCTCGAAAAGGCCACCCCCAGAGCTCGGACTCGACAAGAGTCCGTTAGAAGGTTTTAGGCAACCTCCGAATTCCCAATTTACCGCTTTTCCCAATTTACTGCTTTCCCGTTAATGCGACAAGTGTTAACCCTCGTTCCCAAAAGGAAAATAACAAAAAGAAATTTGAGCTTTTCTGGAGCGGACAAAATTAGTATTATTTCTATATCTTTATTTCCATTTCACTAACAAATATGAAAAGGCCAATTCATATTTCTTGGCGAAATGTGAAATAAAGAGGGGCAGCTGTAATACCCCAATTTTGTCCGCCAAATTGAAAAATTGTATTTTTGTGAATGCCCAATTTTAATGGGTATTTTTCTTGTTTTTCAAAAATCCCAAAAATCTTATCGCTTCGCATATCGTTCTAAATGCGGGTGTATTTGGCACTCTCGTGCAACGATTTTGTTTGGCGCTCGTTGTTTTCAAAAAAGGAAAAAAGAATCCAAAAATAAATAATGAAATAATAAATAGCGCGAGCGCGCGTTTCGTTTCGGATCGTGTGAGTAATTGCGTCAGTGCGCGTTTATTTTTACCGTTTTCTTTTTAGAGAAGTGAGGATAAAATAAAATCGGTTTTAATAACATACGCGCGTGCGTATTCAAAGCGCGTATTCAAATCGCGTACGCGTTCCTAGTCTTAAGGCGCTTGTATTTCATTTCGAGTCGTGTGAGTTGTTGCGTCGGCGCGCGTTGTTTTTACCGCTTTTATTATCATAAAGAAAAATAAAAAAAATAATAATAATAAATAGTAATAGTAAAATAAAATGAATTTTTATTCAGCTGTCCCTTCTATTGGTTTTGTTACATATATAAACAAAAAATTAAAAAAGGGGCAGAATAGTACAAAAAAGAGTCAACTCTTTGTTATAAAAAAATTAAATTGATAAACAGCAAAAATAACAAAAAGCAGGGCGCAGCCTGCTGGGGTTGCAACAAGATTGCAATTTGAGAATGGGGTTGGAGGTCCTTTCTCCTTGCCTATTGGCTTTTCACTCTTTGGGCAAAAACAGGTTGCTGCCCCTGCTGCTCTCTTGCTGCTCCACTACTCTGCTGTCTGCTCCTACTGCCATCCCTTGCTGTGTCACTGCAGCAGCAACAAACTGGTCTCCTAGGGGGTATTGATCCCCTGCTCAACACCACACCTACACCATAATTTTGCCTATAAATACAATGAACAAACAGTTACAGAAGGGGGTAGAAAACGGTGGCACAGAAATACTCACACACAATCAGGGGGCAACAATTAACAAACAGTAAATTCGTATGCATAGAAAACACTGAAAATTTGGAAGCGGTGGAAGCAATCAGCACCAGAAAGTTACTTCAAAAATTGGAAGAAGGTTGGTAAGCATGATTTCATTCTATTTAGACAAGTTCAGTACATAATAGGTATGTCTTTTTTAAAAAATTTTGTATGCATAGAAATTTTATGAAAACAGTTAGATTCTGTTCGCATGAGAAACATAGTCACTGAGTATTAGAGCAATGATCAGATTTAGTTCGTTGTAGGATTAATAAGTTAGGGTATGGAAAAATGAAATCTATAGTTATGATAGTTGCAGAAAATATAAAAAAAGGGGTTAGGATTTAGAGCCACACAAAAATCTGTTAGCAAAATAAATTAATTAACTAAGTAAAAAAAAACAGAAAAATGGTGAATAGATGAGAAGAAAAAAAATTAGATTTACCTCGGCCACCGCGTACGGTGGTCGTCTCCGCCGTACCACCACCGTGACCAAACCGAACCCTCTCAACCATCGTTTTCACCATTGTTCTCTTCCCCTTCGCAACCACCATTTCATAGCCACCACCACCGTACGAACCGAAACCACCAACCACCACCATCCCACTGTCCCTCTTCACTGCCACCACCGTCAACACCACCTCACCGCCAACCACTCCCCCTCGCTTCGCGGACAGCCCTTTCTCACCACCGTTCCCGTCGCAAAACAAGTCCAGATCGGACGAAAAAGGAACCATCGACAGAGCCGATCTCTCTCTCCACCGAATCAGCCACCGTCCTTCCCTCCACCACCGCGCTCCCACACAGTCAGCACAGAACCAGACCGCATCACCATTAGAAACCAGATCAGAGAAAGAGTGGATCGGATAAAGGAGAGAGATTCGGTTTGATGTTTATGGCGAAGGAGGGGGGCGAGGCTGAGAGAGAGAGAAAGAGAGAGTTGATTCGAGGTTGAAGGAAGAGGTTAAGGTTTAGAGAGAGAGGGAGGCGGAGATCAACCAGCAAGGAGAGAAAGAGAAATTTTTTTGGCAATTAGGGTGAGAGAGGGAGAGATACGGCGCAAGGTGAGAGAGAGGAGGAAATTTTTTCAGGTTTGGGTATTTTAGGGTTGGAGGCGCCGTGGGAGAAGGAAAGGAAACTAGGGTTTCCATTTTAGTTAGCCTTTTATAGTGTGAAAGCTCAGGGGTAACTTCGTCTTTTCGCGTTTTATTTTTTCAGATTGCTATTCACACCCCTGCAGTTTATTTCGCACACCTCCCCTAAGCCCATCAGAAAATAAAAACGCAGCCCAGCTTACAAAAATAAGCTGGGCTCACTATCTGCACCCCCTTTTTAATGATACAGCCCCCTGCCACTTGCACCCCCCATTTTACTGTTTCACCCCCTGTTTCTCTTTTCAAATTTTATTTCTTTCCCCTAGATAAACGTTTTTTTTTTCAAACCCTTTTTTCCCAAATAATAAATTTTCTTTTCCCTAAACGAACTTATTTTTTCTCAAACCTTTTTTTAAATGATAGATAAATGTTTCCCCGAACAAAAATCAATCCAATTGCAAATTCCTTTCATCACGACGTTCTCTCCAATTAAAATCAACGAAAACATTTTTCAAAAAAACAAATATTTTCAAACGTCGAAATCAAAACTAATCATCACTAATGATCACTCGCGCCGTTGCCGTTTGATTGTGGGTGATGATTTCATTCCCGTGGGAGCTAGTAGTGTGGCCACTCTAAACCGTTGTTGTTTGGTCCTCACAAACGCTCTCCCTCAATTGCGAAAACCTTTTCAATGCTCAAAATAAAAACTGATTATCATTAATCATCACTCGCGCCGTTGCCGTTTGGTCGTTAATGATAATTCATTTTCATAAGAGTTAGTAGTGCGACCACTCTAACCGTTGTTGTTTGGTCACTGCGAACGCTCAACCCCTTTGCGAAAAACTCCAAAAAGAATAAAAAACAAAAGCCGTTTTCCAAACAAACAAGAACTACGTAGCTTTGAATTCTCCATCGCACCAGGAGATACGTAGGAGCGAGAGGCTAACTCTCGTCAAGCACCAAAAATAAAAATTTTCATTAAGTCTTTTCATTCTCTCTTCGAAAAAGGGGCAATTTCCAAATCAACACTTAAAACCACACCTAATTAAAGGTTCCCTCTCAGTAGAGAGGACGTGTGGGGTGCTTACACCTTCCCTGCACGTAACCGACCCCCGAACCCAAATTTTCCAGTTTCTAAAAGGCCATTCGCTTTCCAAAAAGGTTTTCTTCAATATTTTCCTTATAAAAAAATATTGGTGGCGACTTCATTGATTTTTTTTAAAAAAAGTTGTAAACGAAGAAAGATTCCCTCGGGGACTTTTTCGGGCGCAACAACAGGAAACGGAGCTTTCAAGTTGGAAACTTTGAGCAAGGAACCAATACCTAGAACCTGGAACGCTGATAAGCTAAGGAAATTTGTGGTATAAATGAAACGTGAATGATAAATCAATGTAATAGCATGAACCGTTAATATGCATGAATGAATGAAATTTTATCCTAATAATTCAAAATATAGTTTTGCAATACTTACTGTCACTTGCAGGATAGAAAGTCAGGTCCTGACACCAGCAGTGGGGGACCAGGCAACTAACGTAAAACGTGTCGCAAGTCGACCTACTCGTTTCGCGAAGCGATTTAAAACGTGTCGCAACCTCTGATGGGTGAGTTAGAATCAGACCGAGCTCTGATAAACTACCCCCAGAGTAAACCTGACCACGGGGTGATATGGTATTGTACACACGGATGCGCAAGGCACGTGTAACACCCCAAAATTAATTAAATATTTATTTAGTATTTATTTAATTAATTAAATAGGATGTGGGTGATAGAAATAATAATAATAATAATAATATGGGGTGGTTTTAATTAATTAGGGAGTGGTGGTGCTTAATTATTTAATTAGGGCTTAAGTGATGGAAGAAAGCCCATGACCCATGATCCATAAGTTAGGTGCGTATGAGAGCTAATCCTAGGGTTTAGTGATCATTAGCAAATTTTAGAAAAAGAAGAGAATTGAGAGAGCCTTGGAGAGTGAGAGGCGCGGCCAAACCCTAGGAGAGAAGAGGAGGAGTGGCGCACAAGCAAGAGGGAAAAGAAGAGAAAGGGCGTGAAGGTTCAAGGAGAGAAGAAGAATTAAGTTGGTGCCTAAGGAAGAGGAGAGGAGGGCTACGAATTTGGGTACTTGATCTAGGGGATTAAAGCTCATCTAATAAGGTAAGGGGGGATATCTTCACCTAATGGGTTTGCATGATGGGGTTTATGGGGATTAGCACTAGGTTGCCATGATTTTGATTGTCTTAATATGAATTGTGTGATTCAAACCCTTATGATGCCCTATTCGAATTATGATGAAAAATTATGATGAAATTGTGTGATTTGATGTGATGAATGTTATACATGTTTCCTTGATTCGCATGATGAAGATCTATGATTGTGTGAAGCTATTCACAAAAAAGGTGATGTTATGTTGTTATGATTTAGATGCATGCCTAATATTCGATGAGTGTAGGTTTATGGTGATAGGCCTTAGGTTACCATGTTTATGTGATCTTGATGTGAGTTTCATGATTAAACCGTTATGTGTGATGTACCGTTTGGTGACAAAATAATCTAATTGTTTTGTATGATAATAGATGAGTATTTGCTGGATTTCGAACTATATATATGTATGTGATGATCATGATGATTTGGATTGTGAATTCTATGATTAAAATTGCAAGAGTGATGTTCTAATTGTTAAAAGGGTGAATTGCATACCAAGTGTTTGATTAATGTTTTGATGGTATTTTGATTGATGGTAATTGGAGATGACCGTGGTAATTTGATGTTCATATTGGTAATTGAATTTTGGTGTTGAATTAGTAATTTAATTGATGAGAAACAAGATTTTGTAACCCCTAGGCGCCTTGGGCGCCATATGTGTGCATTTCTGGACACTGTTTCGGTTTTTCTAAAACTGGTACTGTTTTGTTGATCCAAAAATTATGTGGCTGATTGTTTTTGAAAATAGACTTAAAGCCGGTCGTTTTGGCACTGGTTTCGTTCGATTTGGAGTTGTGTAGCTCAAGTTATGAGTTTCCAAAGTTGGGTCAAACTTCTGGAATCAAACTGTGTGTGTTCTGTTTTTGGCGCCCAGTGCATGGGCGCCGTGTTCCCTGTGTTGCTGTGTTTCGCCCGACTTCGTTGCTAGCCGTTGGCACCTTATGCGCCCATGCTGTTCCGCGTCGGTTGCGCCCTTGCGCCCGACTTTGTTCTGGCCGTTGGCGCCCGTTGCGCCCGTGGCCGTTCCGGTTTTGGTGGATTTTTCCTAAAATTGTTTTGGTCATATCTTTTGACTCAGTTATCCGTTTTGAACGTTTCAAAATGCGTTGTGAAGCTTATTCATGTGCCCACCTGAATATTCTAATTTCTGGGCAGAATGAACTATGTTTCTGACGTTGGTCCCAGGTGTTGTAAAAGGTGTCTTTTGAGTGTTTTCGGTGTCTCAGAATATTTTAGAAAATTATTATTTTCGAAAGTTGTCTTCTCCCCGATGTTGGTTCTGGTTGTTGCTGATTGGACGCCTCAAGTGGCTGTCCCGGTGATAGCAATTGTCGTTGAAAACTATTTTGTGTCAAATCCTAAATTGGCCTAATTGAAATTGGTGTTGGTGTGAGTGGTGGGTTGATTTGGTGAGTCTATTATGGTGTGATTGGTGGGTGAATTAATAGTTCCGGTGGGCCTATTGATTATTTGGTGTGATGAATTCCATTAATTATTTGGTGTGATGAATTTCATTAATCATTGGTGTGATATTGGTGTGTGACGGTGCATATTATGACGAACAGAGGCTTCGGCCTATCATGAGTTATTGGCGTCAGTGTTGTGGTATCACTGAGTTGATCTTGGTTGTTGATGATTTTCTGGTGCATTGTACATAGTGTCGCATAACTCATGTGCATATTACGACGAGCAGAGGCTTCGGCCTATCATGACGAGCAGAGGCTTCGGCCTATCATGACGAGCAGAGGCTTCGGCCTATTACGATGAGCAGAGGCTTCGGCCTATTATGACGAGCAGAGGCTTCGGCCTATGGATCCACATGCATACTGCATTCATGCACATCATAACATGTGTGACGACCTTGGTGACTGTACCTTGGTGATATTTGTGTTAATGATGACTGTGATGTTTATAACTTGATGGAATTGACTGTTTTACCATTGATGATGAGATTGACTGTTTTACCCTTGGTGTTGTAATTGATGTTTGTGATTGGTGTGGTAGACGTAGGTGTTATACCCTAACATATTCCTTATCATTCATTCCTATTATGTGTTAGATATCTCACCCCTTTTATGTGGTTGTTTACCCCAGGTGGTAATTTGCAGGTGAGTCCGAAGGAAGACATTAGTATCTTCGTTCGTTCGGTGTCGTCGGCTCTGATACGTAGCACTCGGGAGGGTTGTCCTTGTGTCTTTCCTTATGTGTTATGTATATGCCTTTCTAAGTTGTAAACCTTTTGAAGTATGATTGCCAAGTTAAACCTTTTTATTTCCGCTGCATGTTTTTGAAAAGAAGTTAGTTATAATTAAAGTACTCTGTTTGCGAAGTGGTTTTCCGGTTCGAAAAATGTGACACTCTTTGGCGCGAAAAACTCTGATATTTTTTAATAAACCGTTGGGTAGAAAAAGGGGTGTTACAGCACGACTTACTCCCGATGCCATCCAACATACACCAGTCATAAAACAAACTAGACAAAAAGTGAACATGGATAATTCAAAAGGTAACATAGATGGTCATCCCGGAGACGACGAGGCCCCTTTAAGTGAAATACATAAAGAAATCCAACAAGACAAAGATAAATTACATAGCCAAAAGCAAATGAACTGAAAGAAACGGTTAGGGGGCAATGACATCGAAGTCAACCTTGTCGGGGTGGTATTTGACAATCCTCCCATTAAGAACCTCATGATCAAATTGAAGGATGCTCAGATCCAATACGGCTTCCAGATACAGGCATTGAACATGGCTCAAAGCCTTGTCATAGGCAGCATAGGAGAAGTCCAAAACTTTGCCGGCCACCATCCACACCTTCTCCTCAGCTTCATCTTTCAGTTTCTCCGCGCTCTCTAATTCAGACTGAACACTTTCGAGCCGAACTCAGAGCTCCTCCATTCTCTTCATGTACCCGTCCGTCTCAGCATAGGCCTCCTCTCTGTCTTTCTGGTGATGGAGAGCAGACTCGTTGGCTCAGTGAACGGATTCTAGGGCTCCATGTAGCTCCACCTGAAGCCTGTTCTTGTCCACGATGAGGCGATCCCTCTCCTCTCTCGCCCCTACGTAAGGCCACCCAAACAGACATGTTAAAAAAAAGAGACTACCCTACCTGATCCAGAACCAAGCCCCCTCTCAGCCCCCCACTTTGCGTGCAGAATTGACCCAACCTTGACCATGTGCATGGAAAGCTCGAAAGGGTGCTCCCAGAAATGATCGCGCTCATCAGCAGAGAAGCTGATTTCGGCCTCACAATTAGCCACAGGAAGGGGACACCTAACAGGGGAAGAACAATCAACAGCGGGAGGGTGCTTGGCGCAACTTTTCTTGCGCTTAGACTTACTTTGCACACCCGGGGCGGTAGAAACCCCTTCCCCACAAACTCCTTTGTCACATACATCGATTGAAATCTTTGGCACTCCAGAGAGATCTCTCCCAGCCCGGCTAGGTGCTCCTAGACTAAGGCGAGATCCCGTGGAGGGACGGGCAGCAACAGGTATGGTGGGAACAGGACTGCTTTCCTCATTAAGCTCTGCACTTAAAGGCTTCCTCCTCCCAGCCCAAGAAGCCACTTCATCAAAGGAAAGTGGGGCGGCCATCTTGTCTGCAAAACAACAATGAAAAAAGTCAGCGACATAAAAGAAGAACAATGCGAAGAAGAAAATGAAGATGCACAAAACCTAACAAACAACCTAAGAGCTCAACAACTTCATCAATAGTTGAAGCCTTAGACAGCTCACTACACAAAATCTTTTTTGGCGTAGTGGTTAAACGACTGACGATTCTCTTAAGCATACTTAATGTCCTCAGCTCAGACACAGATAATTCAAACGGAAGGACACGATAAGACAGAGAAGTACGATCGGTATCAGCTTTACACCATCCAAAATGAAACTTATCCCCAATCAAGCACCCCTGTTCATCAAAGAAACCCATGCTGTTTACAGCAAACGGGCATCCAGGCACCTGCAAGCCGGCACCCAGGCGCCTAGGAGGGCGCCAACACAAACGAAGACAACAACGAACAGCAGGAAGGCACTCAATGAAGGAAGAGGATGAAATGCTTACCAAGGAAGAAAAAACTTGATTCAAGTAGATAGTGAAGTGGGTAGATCCTAGCTCCTTTCTCCTTTTCAAGGTGTGGCTCAAAGAAACCTTATCCCCACAACTTTATCCTCACTCTCTCTCTACTAAAATTTTTTTCCTCCACAAATATTCAAGTGTGGACCAAATGATGGGGACTCACCTATTTATAGTGGGTAAAATGAGCATCAAAACTTATTATTTTTACTCTCTAGAGTAAAAACCTAAAAACACGTTCGTTACAAAGAAAGTCTTTCACGCGACCCGATAAGACAGACGAAGCAACACTCCGGGCAGACCGACGAAATCCTTCAAGCCAAGACCATCCTTCGAAATAATCTCGAATTGGGGGGTAACTGTTCTGGACTGGGCCAAGAGGCCCATTCAACAGTTGGACATAGATTGGCCCAATCACTATTGATCCACATCCACAATATGCAAGCCCAATTATGACTCTCATACTTGGATGGCTCAGATCAACTCTATCAATCCGACGGCTCACAATGGACACGATTCTCTATAAATACTGGCTCACATTGCCACAAAGAGGTAGATTCTCATTCCTAGCTAAATCACTCATCTATTCTCAATACTGACTTGAGCGTCGGAGTGGCTTTGCAGGTACCCCTCCCGGGCTAGCACTAACCTCCGTCCAGGCAGCAGGTGACCTACCAACTGCAGTCCACCCAGCAATGCAAGGTTCAGAATAAAAATAAATTGCATTATGTAGACAAGACAAAAAAAAACATTTTTTTTCTTTTCAATTAGATACAGTAATAGCCTTATGTATTTTGCAGATTCAATTGATCAAATAATAAAGAAAAGACATAACCAATAACAATAAGAGTTGTAACTCTAAACTTGGGTGTAAGTGGTTAATGCACTTCATCTTAAGAGACGGACTCGATTAGTAGTCGAGTTCGATCCCTAACGATGGAACAAATTGGGGCGATACCGGAGGGGGTCAAAGACCCCTAGACAAAAAAAACAATAAAGAGTCCTTTTGATTGAAGAGAAAGAGGGAAGAGAGAATCTCTTCTCTCTTCTCTCTTCTCTCTTTCTATTGTTTGGTACACTCTCTTCTCTCTTTCTCTCTTCCCTTACTCTCTATTCCCTCTTTCACCTCAAACAAACACACTCTTAGTGCAATAAAAGGTCATTCTCTCTTCTCTCTTTCTCTCTTCCATTTCTCTCTCGCTTCAATCAAACAATAGAAGGTCATGTTGGATCCTTAATCCAACATTGGCCTTATATGTGAATAATTATATGTTGTGGACTGTCACTTAAGATTAAGCACAGTTAAAGTGATCTATTTGTTGGGAATTCAAGTGTGAGTGGTTAGTCTCACATCGACTATGAATGAGCTATATGAAAGATATATAAGAGAGGAGACCCATATACCTGACGCCTTAAAGTTTTGGGTGGAGATGTGGCATCCAAGTCTCTTGGTGGTTCGGTTCATTGACTAGCTCGTTGTTGCTCCCAGTGCTCCCCCGGACTCCCCCAACAACTGGTATCAGAGCTTTTGGTTCGGTGGGGTATAAATTTCTTAATATGCTCTATTGCAGCTTTGTCTGATCTTCCACATCAAAAAAGAAGTTTGATAGAGAAATTTGGTGGAAGAATCAATTTTGGCTTGTGGAAAATATCAGTCAAGGATGTGTTGATACAATCGGGGGTTGCACAAGGTGTTGTGTCGATGACTTTCGACATGTAGAAATTCTTGGAGTGGTTTAGCTTCAAGTGAAGTATACTATTTCATAGTGGAGTATGATAGTTCTTTTGAACTATGATTGTCGGTGCAGACAATGAAGATGTCTTAGGTATCAATTACAATCAAGGTGTAGATTGTTGGAGTTGATAGGAATTGAGCATATTGAAGAAGTTATGTCGATGGCTTTCGGCATGGATAAAATTCTTGGAGTGGTTTAGCTTCAAGTGGTATACTCTCTACGGTGGAGTATGATAGTTCTTTTGAATTATGATTGTCGGTGAAGACAATGAAAGCGGAAGATGTCTCGTTGATCAATTACAATCAAGGTGGAGATTGTTGGAGTTGATTGAAATTGACATCTAGAAAACGTCCCACATTGCTTAGTTTTGTGAATGAAGAGGGAGACCAAGGCTATATAAGTGGCTCAAATTCCACATTGCTTGGTTTGGGTGACTCACACTTGGGGAGAGATGTTGGAAATTCAAGTGTGAGTGGTTATAAGTCCCACATCGGCTATGAATGAGCTATATGAAGGACATATAAGAGAGGCGACCCATATACCTAACGCCTTAAGGTTTTGGGTGGAGATGTGGCATCCAAGTCTCTTGGTGGTCCGGTTCATTGGAGCCATGGTTTAGCTTGGTGGGGGAGCGGGAGCTGGATCTTGGTTTGGATCAAGTATAATGATGTGAGTGACTCATACTTGGGGGGGGGGGGGGAGATGTTGGGAATTCAAGTGTGAGTGGTTAGTCTCACATCGGCTATGAATGAGCTATATGAAAGATATATAAGAGAGGAGACCCATATACCTGACGCCTTAAGGTTTTGGGTGGAGATGTGGCGTCCAAGTCTCTTGGTGGTTCGGTTCATTGGCTAGCTCGTTGTTGCTCCCGGTGCTCCCCCGGACTCCCCAACACTATTAAGGTTAGGCTAATATGGGCTTTTGAGTATCTAATAGGCTGTGGACCTTTAATGTGTAGAGACTAAAGGGTAGTTCTAATTTTGTGATGGGCTAAATTAGAAGCACCAATAGACAACTCTAGTTGGAGTTCTATAAATAAGGAGGTTATAGTCCCCAGGTCACACTACACTATAACACTTCTTAGAGCCGTTCTTACCTGACATCTCATTATCAGGAAGATACAGAGAGAAAGCTAAATAGTTCTCTCGGAGAGAGTACGTGTTGACTTGGAAGGCCAAACCACATACCGAATCAACATCAAGATCACACGCTTCCGCTATGATTCAAGTACTTTTCCGCTTTGGTATTTTCTAATGATTAGCATAATTGATTCTGGACTTATAAATACTATTTCGAATCTAACGGGTCATTCTCTCTTCCCTTTCTCTTTCGCTCCAACCAAATAGACCCTAAGAGTTGTAAACAATAAAAAACAGAGTGATTTAAAGCTTAGAATCGAATGTCCATAATTGTTACCAAAAAAAAATCAATATCTTCAATCCCTCACCACCTAGAGAATAGTTTTGCCTGATAAAAAAAATATTTCTCTATAGTTTCAACTCATTGAATGTGCGGTGAATTAAGTCTCATGTTTTTTTTTATATTTTTATTTGACAAAATGAATCAAGGGCTGAGATTGAAAGAAAAGTTAATCCAAGAGCTCTCGCTTAGTCGATTGAACCGACTCCATGGACTGCTGACTGCACCTAATACTTATTCCTGGTCTCAGCTCAACTCACATGCGTTGAGGCGCACATCTTCCATTCTGTACCAATACCCCATGGCATTGATTGATCATTCAGATACCAAATTCCATTCCATTCCTTAAGCAAATAATTTGAATTTTGACAGAAAAATATTAAATATAGGGTGCTATGCAGTCTTCTCTTTTGGGTTAAGGACATATATAAAGCGTATTAACAATACATTAACGACTTTAATGCATGAGAAAATGGGACAAGTAGTACTGCTATTCAAATTAAAGCAACAAATAAAGAAAAATTGTCTCCGCCCCAAGGATATAAAACTATTTGACACCCATTTAAGTCATATACATTCCTATAGAGAGAAGGAAAAAAATAGTTACTTATAAAAAATAGAAAAAATTGAAATGAGAGATGTGATGGAGGATCATTTGAGAACAAATGATAATGAATATCGAATTTCGTCTCGGTCAGAAATTTTGGTGTCTAATTTGGTCTCGAGAATAACTAATATCAAAGTAACTCTCTTGCATTTACTTAACATGGAGCATGTTAGTTCCTTTATTAGATTTTGTTGAAATTCAGCTGTTTGGTTGCTAACATGTCACGTTAGTTTGCTTATGTGTCTATTAAGGCCGCCCATGTGGCCATATAAGGGATTCAAGTTATAAGAGACTCAAACTAAGTCCCTTACATTTCTAATTTTAGGATAACTTGGTCCCTCGTAAATGAGTTATATTAACTTCATATTCGACCCGCATGCATGTGCCCGTGTGAAGGCCCCCAATACCCAGCAGCACAACAATACTCATTGTTGCAAAAACAAGGATATAATATTGTTTGACACCCATTTAAGTCATGTACATTCCTCTAGAGAGAAAGGAAAAGGAGGGGGGAATAACGACTTCTTAGTTAAAAATAGAAAAAATAGAAATGGGAGATGTGATGGATCATTTGAAAAAAGAAAGATGGAATTGTTTCATATGAGGATAAGAATAAGCTCAATGGTGATATTTCTATGGAGTAAGTGAAGCGTGCCTTGTTTAAGATGGAAGCTTGAAAGGCCCCGGGCCCTGATGGGTTCTCGCTGGGATTTTTTCAAAAAGTCGGGCCTTTTGTGGGCGGTTCTCTAATAGACTTTGTGAATGATGTTTGGGTTGATCCCAGTGTCATTGCTAATGTGAATCAAACAGATATTTATCTCATTCCAAAAGTTGAAAAGCTGGAGTATGCGACTCAGTTTCGCCCTATATCTCTTTGTAACACTTCCTACAAGCTGGTTACTAAAGTGATTGTGAATAGAGTAAACGAATAAGCTCATATCTCCCCTCCAAACAAATTTTATTCCCAGGAGTCATATTCATGAAAATGTTATTGTGGCCCAAGAATTAGTGCATCCTTAAGAAGAATGCGAAGCAAATAATGAGGGCTTGCTATTAAAGTGGATTTTGCCAAGGCCTATGATAAACTTGAATGGTCTTTTATTTTTCTCCTGAAGAGTTAGTCACTCTCATTATGACTTGTATTACTAGTGTCCAAACCAACATTTAGTGGAATGGCATTCACAGTACATTTTTCTCTCTACAACGTGGTGTATTAGAATGTGGGATCCTATGTCTCTATATATCTTTATATTTTATATGGATAAATTATTCCATCTTATTTCTTTATTTGTTGTTGCTACCATCCATCAAGTTCATATCATGTGTAATGTTCTTGATATTTTTTGTGAGATATCTGGGCAATTGGTTAGTATTGATAAGGTGGCCATCTTGTTTGCTAAAAGTGTCACTACAGATGTTAGAAGAAGCATTGTTGGTCAAACAAGTTTTAGAGAGGTTCACTCTATTGGCATCCCATTGATTGGGCGTGCCCCAAAAACAATTTGGAGAAGAGCAATGTTATTTGTTACGATAGAAATTTTGTACGAAAAGCAACATGTTAGACAATTAGAAAATGGAAAAACAACTCTTCCTTTGACAAAATTCAAATGGATAGAAGCCAATGAAATAGATTCTTCTTTTTTGGTCAATACCATCTCGTACTATTAATCGATTCCCTTTGAAGAGAGACGTCAAAACAACTCCCTATACATAATTTTTGACCATTGACTATTATTATTTAAAGAATTAAACAAATTGATTTTTGGAAATAGTTTATAAAAATAAAAAACATTTAATTATAAAAATAGAAAAGAAAGATGAAACGTTTGCATCTAATAAAAGGCAACTTATTTCCTTTTTTTTTAAAGATAGTAAAATAATTTGGGAGGTCGGCAACATTACTTTTGTGCAAAAAAACACGACTAGTGCTAACATAAATAATTGGGAGACGTGAGTACATGAGTAACTAAAGTTTTTAAGGTTATTAAAATGGAAAATCTCGATACGTAAATAACAGCATGATTTTTAATCTCTTTTTCAAATGTAAAATTTAGAAATTTTATGTTCTTCGAATTTTCCATTACATGATACATATAGACCAGTACACATAAATAATAAAATAAATGATATCCAAAGTAAAATTAGTGGTGAGTAAACTTCTAAGAGATCGATTTAGTAGAGCATGATAGGGTTCATATCAGAGAGATGGTAGTTCAAATCTCCACAAATCTCTTTAAGATGGCATACATGTAAATTCCTGTAAAATGTTTGGAATGAGGTAGTAGGGCACCATTTGGATATCATTGCAGTTATCCCCGTATTTTTTTATATATCAGTGCAATTATCCCGAGTTTTTTTATGTATCAGTGCAGTTATCTCATCCTTTCAATTGATTATTTGAGTTGATTAGTAGATTATAGTAGATAGTAAAAGATAGATAGTTGATTATCAATAAGAAATATTTATTCCGTGTTTTTTATATATCAGTGACAATTATTTGTCACTATATTTGTTACTTTTTAGGTTTTAGTGACAAATATTTGTCACGTGTTTTTAAATATTAATCAGTTTAAATAGTTATTAAGCCTTCTTATTTTTTTAGATAGTAGGTTTATAGTAGTCTTCAAAAATTATAATTATCAATGGGAAATATTAATCCCGTGTTTTTTTATATATCACTGCAGTTATCCTGTGTTTTTTTATATACCAGTGCAGTTATCTCGTAGTTTCAATTGATTATTTTAGTTGATTAGTAGATTATAGTAGATAGTAAAAGTTAGATAGTAGATTATCAATAAGAAATATGTGTTCTAAATATTAATTAGTAGTTGAAGTAGTCATTAATTCTTATTGTTTTTTAGATAGTAGGTTTGTAGTAGTAGTCTTCAAAAACTTTAATTATCAATGACAAATATTAATCTTCTGTTTTTTATATATCAGTGCAGTTATCCTGTGTTTTTTTATATATCAGTGCAGTTATCTCGTAGTTTCAATTGATTATTTTAGTTGATTAGTAGATTATAGTAGATAGTAAAAGTTAGATAGTAGATTATCAATAAGAAATATGTGTTCTAAATATTAATTAGTAGTTTAAGTAGTCATTAATTCTTATTGTTTTTTAGATAGTAGGTTTGTAGTAGTAGTCTTCAAAAACATTAATTATCAATGACAAATATTAATCTTCTGTTTTTTATATATCAGTGCAGTTATCCTGTGTTTTTTTATATATCAGTGCAGTTATCTCGTAGTTTCAATTGATTATTTTAGTTGATTAGTAGATTATAGTAGATAGTAAAAGAAATATAGTAGATTATCAATAAAAATATTTGTTTTAAATATTAATCAGTAGTTTAAATAGTCATTAAATCTTCTTGTTTTTTAAATAGTAGGTTTATAGTAGTCTTCAAAATTTTTAATTATCAATGACAAATACTAATCCTGTGTCTTTTATATATTAGTACAGTTATCCCGTATTTTTTTCTATATCAATGCAGTTATCTCGTAGTTTCAATTGATTATTTTAGTTGATTAGTAGATTATAGTAGATAGTAGAAGATAGATAGTAGATTATCAATAAGAGGTGATAGTAGATTTTCAATAAGAGTGTAGACAGATTTTGGAGATAAAAATCAAAATTTTAAGATGATAACTTTTTTCAAAGAGGTGATAATTTTTTTTAGTGTGACTCATTTACATTTTTATAGGTAATTTTAGTAGAGTAGTTTCTGTATAAATTTAGAAATTTAGTTAAAAAACTAAAGTGAAGTTATAAGAGAAAGAGAAGAATTGTTTTTGGGAAAAGTAAAGGTAATGTAAAAAGAAAAAAGGAACAAAGAGAGTGTAAAAGAAAAGTGAAAAGGAGGAAAGAGAGCGTAAGAAGAAAGAGAAAAAAGTAAGAAAGAGAGTGTTAGAAGAAAAATAAAGAAAGAGAGGGTAATGACACTTTTACTCTTAAATTAGATATGTGTCTTGTTAATAAGAGATCCAAATTGGTAATTTCATAAGAGGTTTGTTTGAATAAATAGATAAATAGATTAGATTCGGTGACGAGGAAAATGTGACTTTTTTTTAAAAGAGCAGAAGCAACTTTTTAGTTTTCTTTAAATTTTTAAAAATAATGATTTTCTTTTGGTCGGAAAAAAACATTGATTTTATTTTCTGAAATTAAGAATAAAAATAGTCATACAAATATGTTTCTAAAATTCTTTCAATTATTGCCGCAATGGCTAATTGCATCGGGTAGTTTCAACAACACGAGACCACCAACTCCCGAGTTCAAACTTAGATGAGACCGTGTGATAGTTTGTGTGATACTTATTTGTATTTCGCCTAAGCAGATTAATACTTTGTTTGGTAAAAAATAGCGGATTCCGAATAAGCTAGCTTATAGCAGATGAGTTTATAGTAGATAGCTGATAGAGGATAACCTAGCGGATTGAATTTAAAGTGTTTGGTTAAAATAGTAGTTGAATTAGCTTATTGTACTTAAAAAGAATTTTATTGATATGGTTGGACACTTACAATGTAGAAGTTGTTGTCCTTTCCTCCCCGGTCTCTTCCTCTATATGAAGCCCTTTCCTTTGGTAAAAAAAATGAAGCGCTTTCCTTGCCTGATAACCGTTGGATAGTTACCTCGACGGTTACCTCCTTTTTCCCGCTATGTCTTTGTTTCCTCTTTTTTGCTTCGAGGTGGGCCTTCCCACTTAGTGCCATCACGGCCTGAAAACTTATGGCGGTCCGCTTATAAATATAAAACGATATAACTAGACATTTGAAATTAATGCGTAAAAATAAGAGAAAAGATTCATTTTATGGAAGATAAATATGGAAAATAATTAAAGTAAGAATGTAAAAAATGGGAGAAAAAATGAAACGCTATAAGTCTATAAACTTAAACGCTACTTTAAGTAGTGTTTCAAAAAATGTTATAAACTAGTAAAAGAACGCTATAAGCTAGGTATGCTAAACACGTATGATGACTTTATCCACTATAAAAATTTTTTTGTTGACAATAATCCGCTATAAACTAACAGTTTGACCTTACCAAACAGAGCGTAGTGTTTATTTATTACTTTTAAGTCGACCAAAAAGCTCTTAAATGATTGAAATGTACGCGTTCAATTCCTATTAATTAGTTACTACAATTAATAACTGCTATTGAAGATAACTAATTCTTTGTCTCCTTGGGTCATTTTTCTAATGAGTTTTGGCCTCCGGAGGCTTTATCGAGCCCCCCCAGATTTGTGTACGGGTTGGAGTACCTCTTGTACTCCCCTAATAAATTTTGACTTATAAAAAATGGCATTACTTTATTTAATCGCTGAGGGCACCCAAAATGTCAAGGCCGACTCTAGCGATAAGCTATAAGCTCAAACGTTACTTCAAGTAGTGTTTCAATAAAAACTATAGACTAGTGAAAGAACACTATAAGTTAGTTATGCTAACACCTATAATTGACCTTACCAAATAGATCAAAAGTGTTTATTTATTTATTTATTTATTTATTACTTCTAAGTCGACCTGAAAGCTCTTAAATGATTGAAATGTACGCGTTCAATTCCTATTAATTAGTTACTACAACTAATAAATGCTATTGAAGATAACTAATTCTTTGTCTCATTGGGTCATTTTCCTAATGAGTTTTGGCCTCCGAAGGCTTTATCGAGGCCCCCAGATTTGTGTACAGGTTGGAGTACCTCTTGTACTCTCCTAATAAATTTTGACTTATAAAAAAAATGGCATTACATTATTTATTCGCCGAGGGCACCCAAAATGTCAAGACCGACCCTAGCTATAACTATAAGCTCAAACGTTACTTCAAGTAGTGTTTCGAAAAATATTATAAACTAATGAAAGAACGGTATAAGTTACTTATGCTGAACACCTATACTTAACCTTACCAAATAGAGCGTAGTGTTTATTTATTTATTTATTACTTCTAAGTCGACCTGAAAGCTCTTAAATGATTGAAATGTGCGCGTTCAATTCCTATTAATTAGTTACTACAATTAACCGAATCAAAAAGGTCCCACTCCAAACACAAACTACAAACTAATCCAACTATGCATAAAACCTAGACTCCATCCACCCCTTGAGTCAATTACTATCCTCTTCTCTTCCAAACCGAAAAAATATTCAAAACAATGGCAACCAATCCACCCGTTCCGTTACAATCCGAACCTAACCCGAACCCAAACCTAACTCCATCACCCTCCCCATACATCGAAGATACCGAAGAACTCAAAAAAGTCTTCAACCGCTTCGACGCAAACGGCGACGGCAAGATCTCCGTCGACGAAATCGACACCGTTCTCCGAACTCTCGGATCCGGTGTACCACCAGAGGAAATTCACCGTGTTGTGAACGACCTTGATACCGATCAAGACGGTTTCATCAGTCCCTCGGAATTCGCTGCGGTCTGCCGCACCGATACACCAGACGGCGGTGATACCGAACTCCGTGATGCTTTCGATCTGTATGATCGTGATAAGAACGGTCTCATCTCCGCTGCGGAACTTCACTTGGCGTTGACTCGCCTTGGAATGAAGTGCTCCGTTGAAGAATGCCGCGATATAATTAAGTCTGTTGATTCTGACGGTGACGGTAGCGTTGATTTCGGTGAGTTTAAGTTGATGATGACTGCTAAGAATCGCATCGTTAACGGTTCCGTTGAATAGAAGTAGATATTTTCTCAGTCTTCGCCGCCGGTTGATGATCCGGTTCTCTCCGGTAACTGCTTTGATAGTACAATTTCCATTTGATTTTATTCTCTTTTTAACATAAATAAATAGTCATCTTTGTGGTAAATTTGAATTGCTTGTTCCACTGAAACTTTTTAGACCTAGATTGAAGTCAAATGAAGATGAAACTGAAAATTTTCGTATGCTTTGCTCTGGTATGTATAGTAATAGTACCTTATTATTGCAGCAGAGTTATATAAAATAAAATAATTGTAATTTTTATTTCTACGACTGAATTGATTTAAAACTGTTTCATTCCGCAAACGTGATTCGGCTAAAACAAGCAGGGAATTAGAAGATGGTTTTTCTTTCACTTATTCTGTTCATTTTGGTTTTTGTTGAATTTAAACTTGCTTTTAAGATTGAAAACTAATTTGCTGAATAATAGGGAGGATAAAATTCATATTTTTTTTTGATGAGTAGGATAAAATTCATCTAGTTGCACACAATCACATAATTTACGTGGTCGATGATCACAATGGATCTAAAGTGTGTGGCTTAGAAATTGTTTTAGCAAGGTCTCACGTTGGACGTCAATGCTCTTGAGTGAATATTAGAATTCCGAAATTGAAAGATCTCCAAGTGATTTTTTTCTCTCTCTCTCTCTCTTTTTAGGGTGTGGTTGGATTAAGAGAGAAAGAGGAAAGAGATAAAGAGGTGAGAAATAGAGTACATTTGGAGGGTTGTTTGGTTTAAGGGAAAGAGAAGAGAAATAGGGAAGAGAGAGTTGTGTCTCTTAGTTTGGTTGGAGCGAAAGAGAGAAGAGAGAAAGAATACTAATTTTAAAAGGACAAAAACACCCATGTGTTTGATTTAATTTTTTAATTTAATTAATTTAGTATTTATTTTAATTTTTTTTGACAAGTAGTGCTTATTTTAATTATTTAATTAAATTAGTTAAATATTTATTTTAATTAGCTAAATAATTAATTTAATCATTTAACTTAATTAGTTACATATTTAGCCGAGGAAACCTAGAGTGTGGGGTTCAGCGGTTGTGTCTGAACCTCCCTTAACCAAGGGTCGGGGGTTCAATCCCCGCATTGGGTACGAAGCAGCGTTAAAACTCTGGGCCAGTTGTCCTGCCCCTCGAGGCACCTACAATGAGCGAGAGATTAGTCACTACTGTCCGTGCGGTGGATACTCGGGTTTACCCAAAAAAATATTCGGCCGATGACAAAATGGTAAAAGTAAAATTTAAGAATCATTTCTCTCTACTTTCTCTCCACTTGTGGAAAGATTACAAAAACCACTAAATTAATCACCCCTCACTCTCTCTTTTCTATTTCTCTCCTTAACCAAACATCCCAAAATCACTCTCTCTTCCCTTGCTCTCTCTTCCCTCACTCTCTCTTCCCTCTTTCACCTCAAACAAACACACCCTTAGTGTATATCCCTTTGTTTAGTAGTTGTCCCCCGAATAACGGCCTACTCGGCTGTTTTCCTCCTAGCAGTCAGTCTCCTATTACCTGTGAAGCTACTCGACGGTTTCCCCGCCATGTTCGGCTAGTCGGCTAGCCCACCGTTCTTTTCTTTCACTTATCATTATTATTCACAAAATAAAATAATTATATAATTTGGAAAAAGAATAATGTTTACCTTAAAACTATTGCTTAATTAACTGATGAGTAATCTCAAGTAGGTAGCTCAGTTGACGAGCTAAGGATACCGAAGGAGCACACCCAGGGGCGGACCTTTGTGTGGGCTGGGCAGGGTGTTGCGCCCGAAAAAGTCCCCGAGGGAGAACCCTCCTCGTTCACAACTTTTCCTAAGACAATGAAGCCGCCACCAATATTTATTAATGAAAATATTAGGAAAACCTTTTTTGGAAAGCGATTGGTCTTGCGAAACTAGAGAATAGGGTTCGGGGGTCGGTTACGCGCAGGG